>JAYESD010000007.1:9824126-10424126 GCA_036927565.1 Tuctoria greenei
TGTTTATTGTGCGGATTAGACGGATTTGCGCTAGAGAGTGCCGTGGAGGATCTACAGCACCAAGAGTTTGAAGGCTTTGAATCGAACCAATCCCAAGAGCAAGGCAAGTGTCCTTGAAGCATATTGATCCTGTTTCTAATATAAATGTTTTGTTTGCAAAACTGCATGCTTGTGTCAAATTTATGGGAATCCTATGATAGGAAGTTTACTAGTTTTGTTTAACCACCCTTGTCACCTGGAGTTCATGGTAGAGAGTCGGGATGGGATTTTTACTTTTTGCTTCGCTTAACCAATTGGGATGGGAAACCACTATATTATTTAATTATGCATTAATGATATATTGATTATCATGAACTGGTTAAAAACATGGGTGATCTAAGCAAGTGTGGCTGGTGGATTGGGTTGGATGTTATGGTGGTTTACTAGCTTTAGATCTAAGGACCGGTTCATGCGAGAATAAGCTAGGACTACAGTGCCACCACGAGGCCAAGTATGGGTGTGGCATAGCTGATTAATTAGGGCTTTGCTAGTGCTATTTGGACCATTAAGGATGCTCGAGGAAGGGGTAGTTGGACTGGGTTTGTTGATGATTGGTGGGACTACTTGGGATCCGAATGGCTCAAGAGGGGGCCCTGGTTGAAGATGTGCTCTGTAGGAGACATCGCCACCGGTGAAACCTCAGTGGGGTCTAAATAGGCTAGTAATCCCTTTGTAAAGGCTATTTTGTGATCTCTTGGCCATACACCAAAGGAAGTGTCATTGGCATAAGGGAGGTTCTTTAGTCGCCGACGGGTGATGAAATCACAAACACATGGGTAAAGTGGTACAAACTCTGCAGAGTCTAATAAAACTATCATGATAGCCGTGCTCCCGGTTATGAGCACCTGAACAACTTCCATGATTAGAGGGAACTTGGTATTGGGATGGTTTTTGGGATGGTTATGGTTTGGTAATGGTTATGGATTAATTTCTGGTATTGAATATGGTTATTGGCAAATGGTGAAATCTGGAATTATTGATGATGGTAATGAATTCAGACTGGTATTATGATATTATTTATGATTATAATGGGTTTACTTCACATACATATAATATATTGCTTTCCAAATGTTTTAATGTACCTTTCAGCACTTATCCCTTATTATTGTCATCATTTGAATCAGCCACATGTCATACTTTCCACACTTGCTGAGTACGACATGTACTCACTCTTGCAATTCCCCCCCTAACAGTTGCAGGTCAGGATTGGGTGTTTAATAGCGATAATGCGGAGTTCTAGGTCGTGTCTACCGTCAGCTTGCCTCTGGTGTTGATTGGAGCTGCGCTATACCCTATTGCTTATGCTGCCTAGCTGTTTAGTTTGCTTATTCAGTTTATTTCCACTGCATTAGTTGAACTTGTCATTAATATTCATTAGAGCTTGTATTCGAGGATAATATGGTTTGTGTAATAAAATTTGGTTAATTAATCTTGTTCTATGGTAATTTTCTGTATACTCTTTTGTGAATGCACTCGTAGATGTGTGATGAACATCCTGGGCACACATATGCATTCACTTGGTTCATTTTTCAGCACCGGGTGTCACAGTAGACCATGCAGCAATGCTAAGATCCGAAAAGGCCACCAATATAACTTGTACCACATATGAATAACTTGGACTAAAACTCAAAATGAATTGCACAATTCATTATAGACAAGAAGGAGAAGGATAAATAAAAGAGAATGAGCCTTCACAAAATTTATCCACGTAGATCCTACTTTATACAATAATGCATTTCATTATAGGTCCGGATTACAGGGGAGACAAGAACACACTTAGGGTACGTAACCAGTCTAAGCATGCTATACATCTTACGCTAACCCAGGGCAGGTAGCTACACTTTTAGTACTGCGACTGTGTCAAGTGTTGCTTGAACTTCTCGGACCCTCTCGGAGGGGTCCGGATGTTCTCCTGGAGGACCTACCCGACTCAATTTATAGACTCTATAATTTATATTGCATATAATTACAGACTCACATCTGTGATACTAAGCATAAAACATACGAAGATGCTCAATGTTCCAAGGATTAGGAAGCGGGGTCCCATCCTCAATTGCCAAGCGAATACATCTGGGACGGGAAACATTAATCACTCAGAAAGGACCTTCCCAGCTGGCGGAAAGTTTTTTCGTCCCATCATGAGTTAGTATTCTCTGCATCACCAGATCGCCTTCCTCGAGCTGTCATTTACGCACATGCCATTAATGATAGCGCTAGAGCACCTAGCGATAATGTGCATTCCGAACTGCTGCTTGGCACCTTCCCTCGTCAACGAGGTCAAGGTCTTCACATAAGAGCTGGTCCTGCGCGGCTTCGTTGAAGGTTCAGACCTGGAGTGACCCCATGGTGATCTCCGGAGGAAGGACTGCTTCAGCTCCATACACTAGGAAGAAGGGTGTCTCTCCAGTTGACCAGTTAGGTGTAGTCCTGTTTGCCCATAGTGCGAACAGAAGCTCTTCGATCAGTTATCTCCATGTTTCTTCAAGCTCTCTGTTGACGGTCCTTAAGTACCACATTTTGACCATCAATTCACCCTCATAATGAGCATAAAAGAAACACCAAACATAGTGGTAGGCTTATACACTAACCCAATTCCACAAGTGTTGGTGTCTATTTGTATGTAGGTGAATTATTACCCAAAATACCAAAACATGCAGGGATGAATCCATGAAAATGGATTTCAACGAATCAGGCGATGACACGTGGCAACATATGGATCAAATAGCCCACAAACAGAAGAATACGAGGAGATCTAACAGTGTTGCACCCATATATATCAAGGGGGCCCACATGGAAGCCACATGGAGGAAGCACTCCCCGAGGGGAGCCTTTACCAGGTCGGTCAAACCAGGGGTTCGGCCGACCTCTTCCTCGCGCCAAACTCAGTCAAATGACACGTGTTGGCTGCTCCTGATTCCCTGGAGTCAATGGTGACTGATTCACGCATTAATTGTGGCGAGAACCGACCCTTCTCAACCTATAAATAGACCCCCTCACCTCACTTCTCACACACACCAAAAGTTGAGAATAGCGCTACACTCCAAAGGTTTAGAGTAGTCCTAAAGGCTACCAAAGTAGAAGGAGAGTGTGGTGAGGAGTCTAGGAGAAGGAGGCTTGGGCTTGTCAAGTCCCTCTTCTACACTTGTACCCCTACAAAAGTTTTACTCAATCAAGTAAGCTTTTGTGAATTCAATACAAGTTTGATCTTTTATTC
The DNA here is from genome assembly GCA_036927565.1 of Tuctoria greenei. Taxonomy (NCBI): domain Eukaryota; kingdom Viridiplantae; phylum Streptophyta; class Magnoliopsida; order Poales; family Poaceae; genus Tuctoria; species Tuctoria greenei. The sequence goes on from JAYESD010000007.1 coordinate 9,827,380, forward strand.
TTAGTAGTTTGCACAAGTAGTTACTTGTGGGTTCACTGCTTTAATTCATTAGAGGCTCTAGTTACAGCTTTGTGTTCGAAACAACTAGTGTAGTGATTTAACGTAAGCGTGGTGCTTAGGTTATAAATCATCATTGGATATCTCGTAGACCCACGGATTGAAGAGATAGGATACAGGTGGTGATGTCCGTATCTGTCCTTTGTAATCCTCCATGTTCGGTATGCCATAGGCTCTTGGCGGGAGTCGTCCTAGTATTGCTAGGAGTAAGCCCGTGCCCGAAGCAAGCATCTACTACAAACTACCTTGAATTAGGATCTACACTTTGAATTTATCTCTGTTCCTTGCCTACCAAATAACTTTGTGTCCTTGGGTGAGCTAGTTCAAAAGATTAGCACACACATTCTTTGGATTCGATACCCTTGGGAATACTCCTTAAGGGGAAGTGCTACAACGGTATTTCCGTGCGCTTGCGGATAACTCTGTGGTGTTAAGAAATACCAACAAGTATTTCTGGCGCCGTTGCCAGGAAACGGTTGTTGTTAATCTTCGAACCAAGATCTCCCTCGTATCATATCCCCCTTATCTATCATCTTACCTTTCTTATTCTTACCTTACCGCCACCATATAAATGGAGCAACCCACCATTCTTTCTTATTCTGCTCCGAAGGGCAAGTTCTGTGATCCACTGCCTTCGGCGGAACCTATTTGTTCAACCAGCTATGAACTTTGCCCTGGCTTTATAGCCATGGTTCGGGAACAATCCTTCTCAGGAACGGATTGTGAAAACCCTTACCACCATCTACGAGAGTTCGAACAACTATGTTCATGCCTTCTAATCAAAGGTATGACACAGGAAACTCTCAAATGGAAGTTGTTTCCTTTTTCCCTCAAGGAAAAAGCCAAACAATGGTACAACCACTACGTTTGGAAGACAAACGGTGATTGGATTGAATTACGAGACAAATTTTGTCTTGCTTTCTTTCCCATTGCCCGAATTGTTTCCTTACGAAAGGAAGTACTATTCTTCCAGCAGATGGAGAAGGAATCCATAGGTGCAGCTTGGGACAGATTTTCTCTTTTGAAAAATTCTGGCCCAGATTTGTTAATCCCTGATCCAATGCTTTTGCAACATTTCTTCATGGGATTGAACAAAGAGTCTACCCTATATCTTGACATTACGGCTGGAGGATCTTTCCTCCATAAGACTCCAAAAGAAGGCAAGGATCTTCTAGACAGAATTCTAGAAAATTCTTCCTTCATTATGGGTCTTAATGAGCCTCCCCAAGAGGAAGTCGTGTCAAGAATGTAGGATACACTCTTGGACGAGGATGAACCCATTTCTTGTTTATCCCAAGCCTTGCCAGAGGAATCCTCTCCCGAACCTGAAACTACAAAGGTAGAAGAAATTCAACCCTAGCAGTTTCCATTTTACTTCGAGGAAGAGCTTTTTGAAGATTATGGAAATACCTCGAAGTATTGCTGCTATAGGAAACCTTCATTTCCACCAACTCCACCTGAACCACCTGACGGGGTGTTCGTCCATCAGACGGTCAAGGAGTTGACCCTATCCTAAGCGGAGAGTGGACAGCTGAAGTCGAGAATTCACCCAAAATTCTTCGGATGACCTCACCTTTGGCTACCATTTTATGTTCTATTAGAGAGACACCAATGAGAATCCTATACAACCCCACTGTTGGAGCAAATCTCATTTCTGATTCTTGTGCTCTATCCATTCTTGGCGATGTGCCATTGGCACCAACACGCAAATCCTTCCAAGATTCATTTGGAACCATTCTTGAAGGATGTGGGGTTCTGCAACAAGTGTCTGTTAGATACAAAGATGTTGAGGCTCTCCTAGATTTTAACGTGTTCAAAATCCAAGATTTCGACATCATGATAGGGATTCCCATAGAGAAATTTCTCATGGAAGTTCCTTTGGAAGGAAGCCTCAATATCAATCTTGGAGGAAGAAATTTCTCCATACCTATTATGCGTTCAAAGAACACATCTGCAGAATCTCCCATCCAAGATGAGCCATTGGAGGAGGTTAGGACTCTTCAATTTTTAGAACCCCGTGAAATTAAAGGAGAAGAAGACTTCATCCAAGAGGAGGATGAATTTTAGGAGGAAATAGAATTACCAAAAGAAGAGCCCTCCCCAAAACCTCCCGTTGAGCTCAAGATTCTACCTCCAGGCCTACGTTATGCTTTTCTAAATGGCGATTTGGAAACCCCTGTCATCATAAGTGACATGCTTTCAGATGATGAAACGCTCAAACTCATAGCCATGTTAGAAAGGCATAGAGCTCTTTTTGGATATTCACTTCAGGATCTCAAGGGAATTAGTCCAGCGTTATGCACCCATCGCATTCCTATTGACCCTGAGAGTGTCCCCTCAAGGGAACCTCAAAGGCGATTGAATAATGCGATGTAGGAAGTTGTCAAGAAAGAAGTCTTGAAACTTCTGCATGCCGGGATTATTTACCCTTTTCCTCATAGTGAATGGGTAAGTCCAGTTCAAGTAGTGCCTAAGAAGGGAGGTATGACAGTTGTTCAAAACGAGAGGAATGAATTAATTCCTCAACGAACCGTCACGGGATGGAGGATGTGCATTGACTATCGAAAACTTAACAAGGCAACAAGGAAAGACCATTTTCCATTGCCCTTCATTGATGATATGTTAGATCGATTGGAAAAACACTCCTACTTTTGTTTCCTTAATGGGTATTCGGGATATCATCAAATTCCTGTCCATCCCGATGATCAAAGTAAGACCATGTTCACATGTCCTTATGGGACCTATGCCTACCGGCGTATTTCCTTTGGACCGTGTAACACTCCTGCCTCTTTCCAGAGATGCATGATGTCTATATTTTCTGACATGATCGAGGATATCATGGAAGTTTTCATGGACGATTTCTCCATCTATGGAAAAACTTTTTATCATTGTCTAGAAAATTTAGACAGGGTCTTACAAAGATGCCAGGAGAAAGACCTCGTGCTTAATTGGGAAAAGTGCCATTTCATGGTCCGGGAAGGCATCATTCTTGGACACTTGGTGTCCGAGAGAGGGATAGAGGTGGTAATTGAAGTTATTGAAAAACTTCCACCTCCTATCAATGTTAAGGGAATCCACAACTTTTTAGGTCATGCGGGGTTCTACCGACGATTTATCAAGGATTTCTCCAAAATCGCTAGACCCCTCACCAACCTATTAGCTAAAGAAGCTCCCTTTGATTTCGATGATGAATGCCTTAAATCATTTGATATACTCAAAAAGGCACTCATCTCAGCTCCAATTATCCAACCTTCTGATTGGACGCTGCCGTTCGAAATCATGTGTGATGCCAGTGACTTTGCTGTTGGTGCGGTCTTAGGCCAAACCAAAGATAAAAAGCATCACGCAATAGCCTACGCTAGCAAAACTCTGACAGGAGCCCAACTCAATTATGCCACAACTGAGAAAGAGCTCCTAGCGGTAGTTTTTTCTATCGACAAGTTTAGAACCTATTTGGTTGGAGCAAAGGTCATAGTCTGCACAGACCATGCTGCTTTAAAATATCTGCTTACCAAAAAGGATGCTAAACCCTGGCTAATTTGATGGATTCTTCTACTCCAAGAATTTGATCTGGAAATAAGAGATAAGAAAGGAGTAGAGAATTCAGTAGCAAATCATCTTTCACGTATGGAAGTCACACAAACCATGGACATACCTATCAATGAATTTCTACGAGATGATATGCTCCTCAAGGTGATAGACTCTCACCCTTGGTATGCGGATATCTTGAACTTTATGGTCACGGGATACGTACCACCAGGGGAGAACAAAAAGAAACTCATTTATGAGAGTCATAGACACCTTTGGGATGACCCTTACCTCTATGGAGTATGTGCCGATGGCCTTCTTAAAAGGTGTGTCCCATCAATCGAAGGCACCAAAATTATAGAGGAATGCCATGCTAGCCCCTATGGTGGCCATTACGGTGTTTACCGTACTCAGGCAAAGATCTGGCAGAGTGGATTCTATTGGCCTTCAATGTATGAAGATACCAAGGAATTCATTCACAGATGTTGGAAATGCCAGAAGCATGGAGGAATCTCTGCTCGCGATGCGATGCCCCTAACATTCAATCTCCAAGTGGAATTATTTGATGTATGGGGTATTGATTTCATGGGACCTTTTCGTAGGTCTTATGATTGCGAGTATATTCTGGTTGCTGTCGATTATGTGTCAAAATGGGTAGAAGCATTGCCATGCAAAAATGCTGATTCCAAGCAAGCAAGGAAAATGTTCCTTGAGATCATTTTCCCACGCTTTGGAACTCCCCGTATGGTCATAAGTGATGGAGGGTCTCATTTAATAGATAAGACCTTCCGGAACCTTTTAAGGGAACTTGGAATCCAGCATAACATTGCTACCCCATACCACCCACAGACAAGTGGTCAAGCAGAAACATCTAATAAACAAATTAAGAATATTCTGCAAAAAACTGTCTTGGAAATGGGAACGGGATGGAAGCAAAAGCTACCCGATACATTGTGGGCATATCGTACTGCCTACAAGACACCTATAGGCATGTCTCCCTTCCAACTTGTCTATGGGAAGACTTGACATCTTCCCATAGAATTGGAACATAGAGCGTAGTTGTGACGCCTGGTTCCGAAAAATGAACCAAGCTAACGCATATGTGTGCCCAGGATGTTCATCACACATACACGAGTGCAATCACCAAAGAGTATACAGAAAATTACCACAGAACAAGATTAATTAACCAAGTTTTATTACACAAACCATATTATCCTCGAATACACTAATGAATATTTATGACAAGTTCAACTAATGCAGCAGAAATAAACTAATTAAGCAAACTAAACAGCTAGGCAGCATAAGCAATAAGCTATAGCGCAGCTCCAATCAACACCACAGGCAAAGCTGACGTTAGACACGGCCTAAAACTCCACATTATCGCCATTAAACTCCCAACCTGACCTGCAACTGTTGGGGGGGGATTGCAAGAGTGAGTACATGTCGTACTCAGCAAGTGTGGAAAGTATGACATGTGGCTGATTCAAATGACGACAATTAATAATGGCAAAGTGCTGAAAAGTACAGTAAAACATTTGAAAAGCAATATGTTATATTCATATGAATCAAATCCATCATAATCATAAGTAATATCATAATACCAGTCCATAATTCACCATCCTTATCAATAATTCCAGATTTCACCATTTGCCAATAACCATATTCAATACCAGAAATTAATCCATAACCATAATACCAACCATAACCATCTCAAATACCATCCCAATAACAAGTACCCTCTAATCATGGAAGTTGTCCAGGTGCTCATAACCGGGAGCACGGCTATCATGATAGTTTTAGAAACACTCTGCAGAGTTTGTACCACTTTACCCACGTGTTTGTGATTTCATCACCTTTCGATGACTAGAACCTCTATTATGCCGCCTCACACTTCCATCGGTGTGTGGCCAAGAGATCACAAAATATCCTTTACAAAGGGATTACTAGCCTATTTAGACCCCACTGAGGTTTCACCAGTGGCGGTGCCTCCAACTGAGCACATCTTCAACCAAGGCCCCCCTCTTGAGCCATTCGGATCTCAGGGTAGTCTCGCCAATCATCAACAAACCCAATCCAACTACCCCTTCCCCGAGCATCCATAATGGTCCAAATAGCACTGGCAAAGCCCTAATTAATCAGCTACGCCGAACCAATACTTGGCCTCGTGGTGGCACTGTAGTCCTGGCTTATTCTCGCATGAATCGGTCCTTAGATCTAAAGCAAGCAAACCACCATACGTCCAACCCATCCACATACCAGGCTTGCTTAGATCACCCATTACCATATGATGTTATCCAGTTCATATTGATCATAATCTCATCCATGCATAATTAAATGGAGTGGTATAGTTGGTTTCCCATCCCAGTTGATTAAGCGAAGCAAAAAGGTAAAAAGCCCTTCCTGACTCTCTACCATAAATTCCAGGTGACAAGGGTGGTCAAACAACACTAGTAAACTTCCTACCATAGGATTTCCCATCAAATTGACACAACATGCAGTTTGCAAACAAAACATTTATTTTAAAAACAGGATCAATATGCTTCAAGGACACTTGCCTTGCTCTTGCAGTTGATTAGGGTCAGAGCCTTCAAACTCTTGGTGCTGTAGATCCTCTGCGGCACTTTCTAGCGCAAATCCGTCTAATCCACACAATATACAAGACAAGAAACACAATCAAAGAGTGCACAAATATTACTCAATATGACATGACATGCATGATCGATACAAATGCAAGGTAGAACTTGTTACTAGATTGCTTTTAATGATCACTAACTAGTTCTAATAGCTTTTAACAAGTTTATACATGTTTGGATTCAATTAGATCAAATTTTAGAATTAATTCAACACAATTTAACCAGAAAGATCGGACTAGTCCGCTAGGGACCGGACAAGTCCGCACTTTACGAGATCAGCAGATTAGGGTTTTCTAGATCGACGTAAATTCGGAGATTAGGGTTTGAATTTTCGTAAGGAAAATAGAATAGAAGGTATACCAGGTGTTTAGGACTCCAATGAATCAATAAACTTGGAGGTAACACTTGGATCTTGGTGATCTAGGGTTGGTGATGAACTTGGAGATGAATTGGTGATGAGGAACGAAAGCTTGGTGGAGATCTTGATCCTCCTTCGTTTCCTCCTCTTCTTCTTCTTGCTTGGGATCTTCTCCTCCCTCCTTGATGGTGGCTCCCCACGAACTAGGGTTTGGGTGGGTGGAAAAGTGGCAAATAGATGTCAATCCAAGGGGTTGTGCTGCTTATATAGAGGTGGAGGCTAGGGTTAGATGGATTTCGAGTTTGGGATGAGTAGAGGCCGGTTTAGAGTCCCTCATGGGCTCTAAAAGAGTTGGGCACGACGTCCCTAGGACCACTTAACGTGAAACCCAAGAAACAAGTCGTAAAACAAAAGATCAACTCGGAGTCGCGAACTATCGGAGAAGTCCGGAAAGGACCGGACTAGTCCGAAGTTGTCCAGAGAGAAAATCGGACAAGTCTAGCCAAACATCGGACAAGTCCGACTTTAAACAGAGAGGAAATCGGACAAGTCCGCTGGAACACCGGACTAGTCCGAAAAAGTCCAAGGACTTAGCAATTTTTCAAGGATTCTTGGAATATCGGACTAGTCCGCCCAAAATCGGACAAGTCCGAAGATTTCCATATCCAAAATCGGACTAGTCCGGAGCAAAAACGGACAAGTCCATTTTTAGTCAGAGAGAAATCGGACTAGTCCTCAGTAAAATCGGACTAGTCCGCACTTTCCTGCATTTTATGTGCGGTTTTGCTCAAAATCAATTTTAAATGTTGCATATCAATTTTAAACTTGTTCCTCTTGTTGTGGGTTAATGTTAAACATGTATATGAGTGTATGTAGGGCATGATGCATGAAAATTAGGGTGTTACAGTATTGGGCCATCAAGCGGTGGAACATGAATCTTAATGAAGCTGGAAATCACCGATTGAAGAAAATCTCTGAGTTGGAGGAATGGAGAGATAAGGTGTACCACAATGCCATAATTTGTAAAGAGAGAACCAAAAGATGGCATGATAAGAGGATTACGCCGAAAGAGTTCAAACCTGGAGATAAAGTTTTACTCTTTAACTCTAGGGTTAAACTCTTTGGACATGGGAAGCTTAGAAGTAAATGGGAAGGACCCTTCACTGTAGTAGAGACTTCATCCCATGGAGCAATCACACTCCAAGGAGATGATGGTCAACTATTCAAGGTGAATGGGCACCGACTCAAATTATTTCTCGATTCCCAAAAGGATACAAAAAAAGAATTTGACGTGGTAAATCTAATCGATTTCCATGCCATTTCTTTCAATTCTATTTAAATTCTCCACGTCCAACTAATGGGCCCATCCAATTATTCTTCTAGAAGTCCCATTCAATCGACCTGAGAAAATGTGGCCCGAACGGAGCCAGAAGGGGTTCGGCCGAACCTTCCCTTCGCACCGCCCGCGTTCTGTTTTCTTGTGTTGATCCTCCTCGATATCCTCCACAAAATCCTTGGTGAAACGCATCGTTCCCTGACTATTTAAAGGATGGAAACAGAGAGGAAAGTCGTACACCTCATTGAATCATCATCTTCCTCCCGTCCTCGTGATGGCCGATAAGAAGATTGTGCCTCATGCCTCCAGCTCAACCTTCAACCTGAGCGGAGACATTAACCCAACCAATGACAAAGCTTCCCTCGCCTTGGAGTCCGTCATGGCGATCAATGTCAAGCCCCTTGCCATGATCCCGCCTGCGACGACTCCGCGCGGGCGCAACCCTACACCGCGTAGCGCTGTCCGGTTGCTCTCCCCTCGGAGAACACCGATGAAGTCGACAACGCCAGGCCGTTTGACTTTGGCTGGGCTGAGCCCAGTCAAGACGCGTCTTTTCCACGGAAAGGACGAGTCTCTCCCATCGTTGCAGCCCGGCGAGGAGTTCATGAATACTTTGACGACTAAGACGGGCGATGTAGTGAGCCACCACTACAAGACGCCCACCTGTACCTCGCCGGAACGCATGGGAGATTGCTTCCTTATCCACGGCGTGCGCAAACCCGAAGGAGGCTACTCTAAGGGCCTATTCAAGCACGTGAATAATTTGGCGATGGAGGAGTCGACGGGCTCGTTGCCCTCCAAGATTAGGCGACACATCCCACCACCTGCCATCAACGGGCCACCGGTCAGTTCGAGGGCAGTGATGAGGACTCTCCTCGTGCCCCAAAAGTGGCACAACTGACTAAGGAACTCGCTTCTCTCCGCTTGGAGAACAAGAAGCTGACGGACTTGGTGGCTGAAGGGCGCATAGAGAGGGCGGAATTGAAGGACGACATCATGGCCCTCAAGGAGGAGATTGACGGTGTTCGCCGTGGCATGAGCGCCAAACTGCAGCACTTGTGCAGTGCCATCGAGGAGCCCAACATATACAACGCACCATAGTTTAGATGTCCCGACAGCATAGGATGCTTACTACTTAGGATTTTTATTCTTTTCCAATCATTTGTTTTCCAAAGCTAGGTTGAATAATGTAAGCATCCCTATATTTTGATTTCAATAAAGTGAACTTATCGGTTCATCTAACACCTGTAAAGTTCCCCCTTTAGTTTATTTTGTTGAATAAAGAATTCAGGAAACAAGTGTGGGGGAAACATATCCCCAAGTCACAAAATCCCGACGTGAAAAATTAACGTTGCATATCAAAACACGTCGCGACTGAATTAGCAAAACGACCCGACGAAACAGAGCCAACAGAAGGTCGGCCGAACCCATTGGTCGGCCGACCTGTTCTCTGCTCCGTACGACTCTGTTTTGCTCCAGAAAATCGGTTTGGATTTCCTATCCCCACTTTTATGCACTACCCTACTGTTTGAGTTGATTTCATATTTCTCGTTTCATATCTAAAATGAATCAACTCAACAAATTGAAATAAAATTTGGTAGTCAAGAACTTGCTTAAGCTGAATATTTAAATACTTTATATTTCAATTCATTACCTTGTTTATGATTCCCATAATTCAATAGGAAAGACACATCATCTAGGTATTTGACTAGTGTGATATGGTAAATGAGTTCTTTAGAATTCATCCTTTTGCTTGAAATTGATTTTGACATTTGTAACTATTTGAAGTTTTGAACTTTGCCTAAATCTCTCATTGGAAATTTATATGCCCACCAAGGCCATATGATACATTCATTGAAAACCACAAGCATATGCCACTTTGCTTTTCATTGAACTTTGTCAAACCCGTGACCCAATTGAGTGACATGCATGAACTTTTTGAATTGAAAACTCTTGTGAACTCCATTCATGCAAAATTTCTCACATTGAGAATTTGCATCCATCAATTACCCATCCGCCAAAAAGAAACTCCATACAATAAAAATGAAGGCCTCTCTAAAAAAATAAAAAGGAGTAGAACACATGGCTACAAGAAAAATAAAAAGCATCCACTCTTGAAAAAGAGTAAGAGTTCTAAAAAAAAGTAGCCATGTTTCATCCTTAAGAGAGAGCAAATTCATGGGAGTTATCACCTCGCCACTCCATTCCATTCAAGTGCACAAGAATTTTCTCTTCACTTTGTTCATTGCATAAATCTCTCATAGGATCAAGTTTTTGACTTAGTAACATATGAATTGTAAATGTGTGCCACATTCATCCCTACCAAGCTCCAGATATAGCCACTTTTAGTATAGGGACAAGAATTGGCAAAACATGCCATGGTGAAGACTCAAACACTTTGAGAGATTCCAATCGAGAAGGCAAGGGCAAAGTTCCTATGACTTTCAAATATAGCAATTGCCAAATCATTTTAGCAGAGAATGATCCAAGGGAACTTCATTCTAACCGTTCCATTTTTCAAACACCCAAGATTGATGTGGTAGCCACATACACAAAGGGGATCCATGAATTCGGGTATAAGTGGACATATGTAGTATCCTTATTTTCTACCTTATAGCAAATTCATGACAACACTCTAGTTCTTATTGCCTTCACTCGAGGACGAGCAAAGGACTAAGTGTGGGGGAGTTTCTTGATGGTCCTTAAGTACCACATTTTGACCGTCAATTCACATCATAATGAGCATAAAAGAAACACCAAACATAGTGGTAGGGTTATACACTAACCCAATTCCACAAGTGTTGGTGTCTATTTGTATTCAGGTGAATTATTACCCAAAATACCAAAACATGCAGGGATGAATCCATGAAAATGGATTTCAACGAATCAGGCGATGACACGTGGCAACACATGGATCAAATGGCCCACAAACAGAAGAATACAACGAGATCCAATGGTGTTGCACCCATATATATCAAGGGGGCCCACCTGGAAGCCACTTGGAGGAAGCACTCCCTGAGGGGAGCCTTGACCAGGTCGGTCGAACCAGGGGTTTGGCCGACCTCTTCCTGGCGCCAAACTCGGTCAAATGACACGTGTTGGCTCCTCCCGACTCCCTGGAGTCAATGGTGACTGATTCGCACGTTAATTGTGGCGGGAATCGACCCTTCTCCACCTATAAATAGACCCCCTCACCTCACTTCTCACACACACCAAAAGTTGAGAATACTGCTACACTCCAAAGGTTTAGAGTAGTCCCAGGGGCTACCAAAGTAGAAGGAGAGTGTGGTGAATAGTCTAGGAGAAGGAGGCTTGGGCTTGTCAAGTCCCTCTTCTACACTTGTACCCCTACAAAAGTTTTACTCAATCAAGTAAGCCTTTGTGAATTCAATACAAGTTTGATCTTTTATTCTTAGTAGTTTGCACAAGTAGTTACTTGTGGGTTCACTGCTTTAATTTATTAGAGGCTCTAGTTGTAGCTTTGTGTTCGAAACAACTAGAGTAGTGATTTAGAACGTAAGCGTGGTGCTTAGGTTATAAATCATCAGTGGATATCTCGTAGACCCACAGATTGAAGAGGTAGGCAGTAGGTGGTGACAGTCCTATATGTCCTTTGTAATCCTCCACGTTCGGCTATGCCATAGGCTCTTGGCGGGAGTCGTCCTAGTATTGCTAGGTAAGCCCGTGCCCGAAGCAAGCATCTACTGCAAACTACCTTGAATTCGGATCTACACTTTGAATTCCTCTCTGTTCCTTGCCTACCAAACAACTTTTGTGTCCTTGGGTGAGCTAGTTCGAAAGATTAGCACACACGTTCTTTGGATTCGATACCCTTGGGAATACTCCTTAAGGGGAAGTGCTACAACGGTATTTCCGTGCGCTTGCGGATAACGATGTGGTGTCAAGAAATACCAACACTCTTATAAGTGCACGTCTTGAGTTCTTTCAATATTTCTGCATTTGCTCTCTCAGCTTGGCCATTACTTGTCGGGTGAGCTACTGATGCGTAGCTGACTTGAATGCCGAGGTCTTTGCAATACTCTTAAAATGCTGCACTTGTAAATTGGGTTCTATTGTCAGTGATGACTCTATTCAGAACTCCAAATCTGCAGACTATTGACTTCAAGAACTTGATTACTGACTACTTATTGATAGTCACAACTGGAGTTGCTTCCGACCACTTGGTGAACTTATCGATGGCGACATACAGGAACCTGTAACCTCCGACGGCTTTTGGGAAAGGTCCCAAGATATCCATGCCCCACACAGCAAATGGCCATGTAGGAGGAATCATTTGTAGTGACTGAGCCGGTGTGTGAATTTGTTTGGCGTGGAACTGGCACGCTTCACACTTTTTTACCAATCTACTGCATCCTGGAGTGCTGTAGGCTAGTAGAAGCCGAGCCGAAAGGCTTTATCGACCAACGTGCGGGAAGACGCGTGGTTCCCACTCTCGCCTCCATGGATCTCCGCAAGGAACTCGCTACCTCCTTCTCTTGCAATGCACCGCATTAGGACAACGTTGGCACCGCACTGGTAGAGAACCCCTTCTACCAGTGTGTATCTTTTAGCCAATCTGACGATCCAGTCAGCGGATGCACCGTATTTAGGAAGGTAGTTGTCTTTCAAGTAGCTCCAGATCTCAGAAATCCATGCATCGGAGCTGACTTGAGCTTCTAAGTCTTGCGTGCTAGGTTGCTCGGAGCTTCCTGCAACACCTACGACCCTTGGTGGACGCCATGGTAACAGGGTCAACGGGGCTGCCAGATTCGAGGTGCTGGTCTCGCCCCCTTCGCTCAGTTTGGCAGACTGAGTTGTTGGTCTTGACAACCTCCGGACGAAGATCCCGTCAGGAGCCGAAGCTCCAATTGAGGCCTTCGTAGAGAGTTTGTCATCTTCAGCGTTGTGGAGACACTGAACATGGTGGAGATCCAAGACTTTGAAGTCCTTCTGGAGCCTCTGAACTTCAAGGAGATAAGCGACTTGTTTTATGATGAGCTGTGAATCACCGCTCACCAACAGCTGCTTGACACCATAGGATAGTGCCACCTTGATCCCGAAGATGATAGCTTCATACTCCGCCATGTTGTTGGTTGCCTTGAAGTCATGGTGGACCATATATTTGACCTTCGCCCCGGTCGGAGCAAGGAGAAGTATTCCAGCTCTGGCCACCTGCTTCTGCACGGAGCCGTCGAAGTAGAGGGTCCAATGAGGCTCAGTGAAGACCGTGATGTTATGTTTCGGCTTCTGCTCACTGGGGCCCCCAGGACTTTATGGAGAAGGATTTCACTCCGCTACAAAATCATCCAAGGCTTGACTCTTGATAGCTTGTCGCGGTAGGAATTCAAGATTGAATTCAGGCAAATCCGCTGCCCACTTGGCGATGTTTCCAGTAGAATTAGGATTATGCAAAATAGCACAATGTGGATAAGAAGTTACCACTGATATCTTGTGGGCTTGGAAGTAATGTCGAAGCTTCCTTGAGGCAATAAGAACTGCATAAAGCAGCTTATGCACCTCAATGTATCTGGTCTTGGCATCATGGAGTACTTCACATATGAAGTACATTGGCCATTGGATGGTCCGGACCCTCTCAGAGGGGCTCAGAGCTTATTCTCCATTAACTCGGACCCTTCCGGAGGGGTCCAGACCTTCTTGTTCATCTTCCCGGACCTTCCCGGAGGGGTCCAGAACTTCTTCTTCTTCTTGGTCAATCCTGACCCTTCCGGAGGGGTCTGGATCTTCCTGATCAGCCATGAGAACTCTCTCGGATGAGAGAGGTTGATCTTATAGCATTTCACCTTAAAGATTTGTGCTTGGGGCTGGGACCCAGACTCTCTTTTAGGTAGCTCTGGACCCTCCCGATGGGGTCTGGGCTCCTGAACTGGATGTGGTTTCAGTCTTTCTGCGACCAAGACCATGCTGAGAACCTCCGTAGTTGTAGAAATATAAAGCAGTAGAGGCTCACCAGGTTTCGGAGCTACCAAGATTGGTAATGTGGTGAGGATCTGCTTGAGCTCTTGGAACGCCATTCTGCTTCTTCCGACCAATGAAGAGGCTCAGTCTTTATCAATAGCTTGAGGAAGGGAAGTGCCCACTGAGCTAGTCTTGAGATGAACCGACTAAGCGTAGCTAGGTATCCAGTTAACTTCTGGACGTCCTTGATGCAGGCTGGGGGCCGCATATCTTCAATTGCTTTGATCTTCGCTGGGTTTGCCTCAATTCCTCGGTGTGTCACCAAGAAACCAAGGAGCTTCTCGGAGCTAACCCCGAGGACGCACTTGTCTGGGTTCAGCTTGGTGCACGTGATGCGCAACTTGTTGAAGACAACTTGCAAGTTGTCAAGGAGTGATTCCTTGTTCTTGACCTTCACGACGATGTCATCAACATACACCTCCACCAAGTCCCTGATCAGCTCCCCAAAGGTTTTTTTGCATAGCTTGTAGAAAAAGTTGAAGCAGCATTTTTGAGACCAAATGGCATAGTAGTATAACAATATAATCCATCTACTGTAATGAAGGCAGTATGCTATTCATCTTCCCTAGACATCCGGATTTGATGATATCCGAAGTATGCATCTAGGAAACACAATAGCTCACACCCGGAGGTGGAGTCCACTATCTGATCTATTCTAGGTAGTAGAAATGGATCTTTTGGACATGCCTTATTCAAGGTGGTGTAGTTGATACACATCCGAAGCTTCCCGCCGGCCTTGGGTACAACAATTGGGTTTGCTAGCCATTTTGAGTGGTGAACCTCCCGGACGAAACCAGCTTCGAGCAGCTTCTTGATCTCCTGACGGATGAAATTCTGCTTTTCAATTGATTGCTTCTGAGGCTTCTGGTGTACAGGCCGTGCGTTGTGATAAATTTTCAGATTGTGCTCAATCACCTCCCTAGGGATCCCAGACATTTGTGACGGTTGCCAAGAAAACACGTTTACATTCGCCCGGAGAAAAGTGATGAGCGTGAGTTCCTATTTGTTGTTCAGACCTTCCGATATACGGGTGGTCTGAGCAGCATTGGAACCAATTTGGACGACTTTGACGGGTATGGCGTTGTCGCCGCTTGGCTGCACACATGGTGCAGAGGTTGAGCATCGGTGACAAGTGCTCGGAGGTTGAGCAGTTTGCTCTTTGCCGAATGCCTCCTCCAGTGTTGTTGCAAGCGCATGGAGTTCTTCCAGTGCGGTGATTCCTGCAGTATGGTCCCCGCAGATGCGGAGAACTCCCGAAGGTGTTGGCATCTTCAACACCAAATAGCCGTAGTGGGCTGCAGCTATGAACCTATACAGGGCAGGCCTCCCAAGGATGGCGTTGAAGGGTAAGCTGATCTGCGTGACGTCAAAGACCAGCTTCTTGGTCCTGTATTTCTCCCGAGTTCCGAAGGTCACCGGGAGTGTGATAGATCCGAGAGGGCTAATGACCCTTGAACCTACCCCAGATAAAGGTCGTGAGGGATGAAGGTTTGAGGGTCGGAGCTGGAGCTTGACGAAGGCTTCATAGCTCAGGAAGTTTAGCCCCGCACCCCTGTCCACCAAAACATGGTAGAGCTAGACATTGTTGATGGTAGGAGACACCATCAGTGGCAATTGGCCAACTCCGATCATGTTCTGGGGTAGTCCGTAGCATCGAAGGTGATGGGAGTGTCCATCGATTTTTGATGAGGTTTTGCCCTAGCGGTAGGAGCTGCAACGGCCATGTCCAGGCGCATCGTGTTTAGGATGTGGCGAGAAGTGATGTCCCAAGATCCACCATAGATGGTGTTCAGGGTCTTTCGACGCTCGTTGTCAGATATGTCGGAAACTTCGTCAATCGTGTTGTACAAGCCTTCAAAACCTTCTTGGGATCCTGAAAGCCTAGCTCCGTGTCAGCCGGAGCTTCGTCGATGTTTTGTTTTCCTTCCCGTTGGCGGAAAGGAGCTTCCTCTCGGTGCTTCTTGTAGCGCTCGACGAGGTTCTGGACCTCCCGACAGTCCTCCTGACTGTGCTTATTCATCTTGTGAACCGGACACCACATTTTCGAGTTGCTGCAGTATTGTGACGAAGGTCGAGGTCGTTTTTTGAGGCGTGGCCCCCAGCCACCCGGAGCTACAGCAGCCGCAGCAGAAGGTGCGCCAGCCAACGGCTTTTTCTTTTCGTTGGTCTTCTTCTTCTTTCCACTACCGGCGGTAGTGGATTCAGCCTTGGAGGACTTCTTGTTGACCTCTGGAGCTGGTTTGGAGTTCATCTCACGGCCCTCCGCGGCTCTGGCACATTTGTCAGCCAGACTGAAGAGCTCCGTGACGCTAGTGACTTCTTTTGTCACCAGCTTCTTCAACATCTTCTTATCCTGGACGCCCTGTCTGAATGTGACAATAATAGAAGCGTTCGAGATAGAAGGGATGGTATTGCGTACGTGAGAGAATCGTTGGATAAAGGATCGCAACAACTCTCTTGATTTTTGCTGAACAGCAAAAAGGTCCAGTTCAGTGCCGGGTCGGGTGTAGGAGCTCCCGAAATTGGTGGTGAACTGTTCGCATAGCTCCGCCCAACTGTTAATGGAGTCAGGCGGGAGGGTCATGAACCAGGACCTGGCGGTCCCGGTCAAAGCCACAGGGAAACTATTGGCGATCATGACCGCATTGCCCCCCGCCGCAAGGATAGCGATGGAGTAGATTTGAAGGAATTCGGCATGGTTGACAGTTCTGTCAAATTTCTCCGGCAAATGAGGCCAGAACTTCTGTGTCCTCCTGACCATGCGTAGATGCATAGCCATGGCAGAACAGTCTCCTCCTACTCCCAAAGGAGCAGGGTTGTCCCGAGCTTCTCGCCTCTCGCGAGCACGCTCGATGTTGGACGCGGCCGTCCTGCTGTCCGTAACGGCGATCTAGCTCCGACCGCAGGTCATGCATCGAAAGCCTCGATGCAGTGTGGGTGTGACATGCCCTAGAGGGCAGTGAAGTCAGCTCTTGGGACACAGCACGTCTCCTGTGTTGTGATGCTTACGGACCAAGTCTTCTTGACAAGATCCAACGCTGTGAAGGTGCCTGCCCTGAAGGAGTAGGACCTTGGTTGTTGATGCCATCGGCTGCAGATGAAACCAGATGTTCAACATCAGCCCTCCACTGCTCCATCACGCCCTGGGGTGCTCCTGGAGGTGGTGTACGTTAGAGTAGAGTACGCGTAGCAACAAGTGCGTGCTCAGGGTTGTTGTTCGTCGATGCCATGATTGACGCGAGTACTCCATGTTGCTGTCCAACATTGTTTGCCGGAACAGGTGGTGGTGGTGGTGGTACGTTGCCTGCTGGGACAACGGCGCCCACTGGTTGCTGCATGTTGGAAGGATTCCCTCCAGCAGGGTGCACAACGTTGTTGTCGTTGGATGATCCTGTGGCAGAATTCACCATCTTGTGATCTCAGGCTCCCCCTACCTGGCGCGCCAAATGTCGAAGCGTACGAACAACACTTCACCCAGTACTACTAAATTGTAGCATGCAGAGTTTCTTGTATTGGTTTGAGCGGGCAGAGATTCAAGACAAGATGGTGACACAGAAGATTTACGTGGTTCGGCCCGCCTGAGCGTAATACCCTACTCCACGGTGTGTGTGTGTGTTGTATTGAGGATTCACTGGTGCTTGCGTGTGTATGAGCTTGGTTGTTCTGTATCGTGCAGTGCAGTCCCTTTTATAGACCAAGGGATGGTTGTTACATCAATTGCCTGGCCCGACATGTGGCCCCGACGGTTATTATTGCCTAATACACAATCTGAGTGTGTTTTAGCATCCTAATAGGGTGATAACGCGCCTTAATGGTGGTGTTATCGGTATTAAGGGTCTTCTGATCGTGTGTCATTAATATTGTATTAATGGCGCATAATCAGGCCTTGTAACTGTAGCAATAACTGTCCCTTGAATGTTCATGCTTTTGGAGATCCGTCAGTATTCCCATTGGTGTTGCAGGTCTGTAATGTCTCCATGTGGCAGCTCCGGAGCTTGCCTCTGCTAGGGGTTAAGTTTGGGGTCGCTGGCTATGTGTCGAGCACGGAACTTCCCTAAGTAGGGAGTTTAGCTTCAGTCTTATATTACACGTGGTAGTGTCGGAGCTACACATAAGAAGGGGGTGGGTCCAGTGCTGTGTAACACGTGGGGCCTACCGAGGTCTTCAACTCTGGCAGGTGGAACTCCCTTGCACTTCATGCAGTGTTGTGGGGTACCTGGTATGCAGGGTACTGACAGCGGTGTTGTAGATGTACTCCGCCCAGGGCAGCTAACACAATCATTGTCGAGGGCGATCGCCGGTAAAACAGCGTGAGTACATGGTGATCATCTTATTGGCAGCCTCTGTGTGCCCGTCGGACTGGGGGTGAAAAACTGACACCATGTGTAGTTTGGCACCGACGAGGCGCATCAACTCCCGCAAGAAGATAGAGGTGAAGACGGGGTCCCTATGCAAAACCATGGACTGGGGTACACCGTGAAGGCGCCCGACCTCAGCAAAGAAAACCTGTGCCACTGACTTCGCATTGTACGTGTGTGCGAGGGGTTGAAGTGGCAGTACTTGCTGAATCAGTACACCACCGTGAGGATGATGGACTTTCTGCTGACACGTGGCAGCGCCTTGATGAAATCCAGCCCAATGTCCGTACAGACCGTCGTGGGCACGGGCAGGGGCAGGAGCAAGCCGACCGGGTGTATATGGTCTGATTTGTAACGTTGGCATGTGATGCAAGCGCGTACGTAGTCCTGGACCGCTTGCTAGAGGCTGGGGGAGAAAAAATCGCGGTGTAGGCGATGCAGTGTACATTAAACGCTTCTGTGGCCGTCATCATGTACTGTGGAGATGAGCTCATGGAGGAGCGGCGATGTAGGTGGAACATACAAGTGGCCCTTAAATGTCATGAGGTTGTCAAGGATCACCCAGAAGCCAGCTTGCTGGTGTGACGCCCGGTTCCAAAAACTGAACCAAGCTAACGCATATGTGCACTACAGGAATCACGATAATAGATGACAGCCAAGAACCGTCGTCTATAAGGACATTACTGTCGTCTATAACTTATAGACGATGGTATACACTTATAGACGACGGTTCCTGACCGTCTATGATAATTTGTCGTCTGTAACCTTATAGATGACGATAACCGTCTTCAAATAGTTTATTGACGACGGTCGGACTTAGCTGTCGTCAATAAGTCAGCTCAGCCACGTGGCAGCGTGGAAACAATATAGACGACGGCCGCCGGAGAACCATCGTCTATAAGGTCCACTATTGACGACGGTCACAGGAAAACCATCGTCCATTAGGTCCACTATTGACGACGGTCACAAGAAAACCGTCGTCCATTAGGTCCAGTATTGACGACGGTCACAGAAAAACCATCGTCCATTAGGGCTCCAAGTGACGATGGTTTCTTTTGCCCGTCGTCTATAAGGGTTTCTTATAGACGACGGTGTGTGTAAAACCGTCGTCTATAAGTTTTGCTTTAAAAAAAAATAGAAAATAGATATTACACAGATATCACAGTACAGATTTTACAGAATTCATATTGAACAGAATCACAGTAGATAGATCACAGATTACACATATAGTTCACACATCACAGATTTCACATATAAGAGTTCACACATCACAGATTTCACATATAAGAGTTCACAAGAAGTGCTAGAAGTGTCTCGTCCCTGACCGCAGCGCATCGTCCCACGAGATTGCCATCCCGGCCTCTGAGTGCTCCAAGGAAGCAACACTGGTCACACACCACAAAAGAAGAATCAGCAGGCTCAAGTGTTTGAGTAAAACTTACAGGAAATGTGATTTCTAGGCATCTGTTTTCTTGCTTCCTCTGTTTTCTAGGCATCTGTTTATATCTTCTTTTATTATTCTCTCTGTTATTTTCTTATCTGTTAATGCTTCTGTAATCTGTAGTCTGTACTTAAGCCTCTGTAGGGATGATTCATGATTCTTTGATCTTTATGTAGATTAAGTTTTATTCTTGTTAAGCTCTGTTGTCTGTACTTAAGCATTCTGTTCTTGTTAAGCTTCGTAGTCTAAACTTAAGCCTTTGTAGATTAATAGAACGAGAGTACAGAACGAATGTATTAAAAGAATCACTCCTGTTATGTACCTTTAGATTAAGTATTAATATTTTTGTGATGCAACATACTTGGCCATTTGGATGTACCTTCTTAATATCAATATGAAGCAAAGTGGGCAATTACTCCCTGTTTCTATGCTTGCCTATCTGTTTGAAATCAAGTTGTATTGAGGAAGCACCTTTATAACTGTAAGCTGAATAAGCTATGTTGCTACTGCATAAGATTGATCTAAATTTCTTGCAATGCCATTTGAGTGCTCTAAATTTCGGTGCATAGTTGTTTTTCTTTCATTTGGAGTTGTTGGCTTTCGGAAAATGAATATTACAGCAAGTGTATTACAATTGAAAAAGGATGCAAATAGATTTCAAATCGGCTAACCTGGCTATCACACGCTACCCCGTCCGATGCCGTCGGAGTTCAGAAAATCTTCCTCCGGCAGTCGTCCAAGCGCCGGAATCTGGGGCGACGGAGTTTGAGCCTCCGTCCCTGATCCCTGTGA
Organism: Tuctoria greenei; assembly: GCA_036927565.1. Taxonomy (NCBI): domain Eukaryota; kingdom Viridiplantae; phylum Streptophyta; class Magnoliopsida; order Poales; family Poaceae; genus Tuctoria; species Tuctoria greenei. The sequence goes on from JAYESD010000007.1 coordinate 9,847,859, forward strand.
TATGCAAGTGTGGTTAGACAAGTTATAAGTATAAAAATGCATATTTTACTAAATTTGAACAAGTTTAACTAGTTTCAGTTATTTTGAATAATTTTGTACCTGTGCTCCTGTCGTCGGCACCAGTGGCAGCTCCGTTGATGGCGGCGCCCACTGCGGAAACACGACCGGTTGTCCTGCGCTCATAGCCTGTGAATACAGATCAAATCATTATAAATGTCATTTGTATATTACAAATGTTAAGTACAAGATTCAGAACTTACCTGGAAGGCAGCTTGCCACTGTAGCATGTACAAGTTTTGATACTCGTCCCTAGCCCTAAGCGCCGCTGCCTGCATCTCGTCCCTAGTCCGGAGCGCCGCTGCCTGCATCTCGTCCCTAGTCTGGAGCGCTTCTTGCGTCCTCTCGAGCTCCTCCCGAAGACTCTGGAGCTCCAGATCTCGTCCCGTACGGCTGCTGCTAGACCCGCCCTGCTGCGATGAAGAGGCTCTCGAGGAATCCCGCGCCTGCCTCGAGTCGACCACTCCATCGAAGATGGCCAACCTGCACAACAAAGTAAGATGATTAAATTTTTGAAACTCAAAGTTCGTGACAGTAAATTAAAATTAACAAAACTCACCGTCCGTGAGGTTTCTCGCCACCGATTGCATACGCGACTTCGGGTACAATTGGCGCGCTCTGCCAATCGAACTCTTCGCCTCGAAGCCTCCACGCCTCCTGCCCGTACATTGCCTGGAAACACAGTAAAATAACATTATTAAAACTATTAAAGAAAATTCAATTAAGTTAACGAAATAACTCCCCAATGTCTGAGTCGCCATCTGAGAAGACAGCTGCTCAGGCTTCGACGGGTCACTTCCCAAGTGACCCCTCTTCCACACCTCAATAGGTGACTGCTCCTGACCCCTCTCGTGCTCCTATCGATACATTATAGCACAATGAAAGATTATAAAATTACTTGAATAGAATTCAATTCACACTTACCATCCATTTAGCGAGACGTATGTAGCTGTCCCCACCCATACGGTGTTTTCCATCCGTCCCTCTACTCTCTCGACGGGTTTTAGACATGCCCTGGAAGTTTTGGCTCCACCAACGAGCACACAAGGCACGGTACGCGTCCGGACGGCTGTCAAGCCACGCTACACCGACCTGCACACATTTTATTGTTAAATGAAAGCATTGATCACAATTATATATTGAAGTAAAGTACAATAAACACTTTACCTCTGCGTACTGTGCCTCCATCAAGTACATGTCGGCCCCTTCCCTGTACTTCCCCGGCTCACCCTCCTCCGGATCCAACTTGAAATACGCCTTCGTAGCTTTAATGCGAGCCGTCGATAGTGACTGAGTCACGAGCTTCCTGGCGCAGTTATGGAAGACGAGACGAGCTTGATCTGTCTGCTCGGCCTCGTTCTCCAAACGGTACCGTGCCTGGAAGAACAAATATAAAAGTAAATATATTTAATTTATAATAAATATGTATTACACAAATATTTGTTCATACTTACCATAAAGTCATGCCACACAGCCTCCTGATGGTTGCTGTAAGCAAGGTCCTGGGCCGTAGCATAATGGTCCCAAGACGTGGCAGGCTGTCCGTTCACTACACCGGGGTAGTGCAAACGGACTAGACTGCCCAAGACCAAATTCACCTGCTTGTGGTGTCCCTGCCCTGTGAACGAACAATCCTCCCAAGCCCTGATATATGATTCTCAATTAGTATATATATAAGCCTTTAAATATCTGAATTGTTAAAGATTTACTTACTTCTCGCCAATAGGACGAATAACGATCCGATCATTCGGGTTTGCAGGAGCCGGAGAAGGAGCCACGTAGTGGCTCCTCCTAGTCCGTCGCTGTGCAGCAGGCTCCACATCAGGTGACCCAAAAGTGGGGTCACCCGACTGCACTGGCTCTGAACAAGGTGGCACCGAAGAAGAAGGCTCTGAAGCAGGCACCGAAGAAGAAGGCTCTGAAGCAGGCACCAAAGAAGGAGGCTCCAAAGCAGGCACCGAAAGAGGCATCCTAGCCTCTGAGTCCTCGGACATAGAGTCGTCCTGACAATTTCGAAGTTTCATATTAGAGAATAAAGAATTAATTATATAATTTATGTAAATAAATGTTCTTTACCTGGCCACCTGACGACTGCGGCAGATGGCTCACCAACTGAGCCCGTCTACCTCCGCTAAGCTGACTGCCCTGGAAGACCTCGTCTCCTCTTGTGGCTCTCGGTGACAGAAAGCTCCGTGCCTCTGTCCCTCATCGTCTGCTGCTCCTCGACGACATCCTGTTTAATAAAAAATTGTTAAAGAATGTAATGGACAATATAGAAGAAGAAAGAAGAGATGAAACAAACGTTACTTGTACTCAATTTTAAAATTCATCAGCATCACACTCACGTACTCTACTCCGTAAACCGGACCATCGATCTTCCGTCGTGGAAGTTGCCTGTTTTCGTTTTCGCATCTTAGGAGTTTCTACATCTTCTGCATCTCCAACTAAGTCATCGAGTCCTAAACCAGGTTCGACGACAAAAGAGTCCGGCAACTCTTGTTCTTGGTAAACAACATCAACCTCATCATCAATGTATCCATCATTATCTGGTGTATATAACCGCTCACGAGGATTCACCTTGTGTACAACCCACCAAGCATTAAGCTTTTTGCATGGATAATGTAGATAATACACTTGCTCGACTTGGTGTGCAAGGACGAATTGTCGCAGCGTTGTAGCTGGTCCTTGTGTTTTACTTCTACCATGCCAAATTGGTTTTGTTGAGTTCCATGATTATGATCAAACCAATCACAGTCAAAGAAGATTACTTTAAGGACCTTATTCCCCGCAAAACTGAATTCAAGGATATTTTTAATGATCCCATAATAATTAGTTTCACGTCCTTCGGCGTCAACTACCCTCGTCACAACTCCGGTGTTACATGTTGCCCTGAAAGGACGTTGAGTTTCAAATTGAGTGGAACGAAATCGGAACCCATTGACGTCGTATCGACCGTAACTTTTAATTTTAATGGATCGGTAGGACAGTTGTCGCAAATCTTCATGGACACCGGCTTGTTTTTTGCACTGTTCAACATACGAAGTTAGAAGACTATTTTATGTTATACATGTAATTACTAAGAGAAACAAAACATGAACACGTTACTTGTGCATGAAACCAGGATATGAAGTTAGGCCCTCCTTGTACTCCATAATATCGCATCGATTGTATTTGTCGAAGCGTAGGTTGCTGCTTCGATTTCCAATTTTGTTGATCGAACTCACTAAATAAGGAAAAAATAGAATAATTAGCATAGATGTATAACACAACACGCTAATTATTATAGATGTTGAACAAATACTTACTGAAAATATTCTTCCATCCCCTCTATATTAGCGTACATGTATAGCAAAGCAGCCGTCTTGTCATCTGTTTCAATATCGTAGCTCGTGCCGCTACCAACAGTAGTGCCTCTCGTTTGAAAAATTGAGAGGTTGCTACAAGAAGGTGCTTCATCCATATTGTACCGCAACGTGGAAGCATTAACATTGTTTTCTTCTGCAAAATATACACTTGAAAAGTATCCTATCTCTTGAATGGCGTATGCTTTGGTGATGCATCCTTCAACCCTTGCCCGATTGCGAACCATTGGTTTAAGACACCTGAGTGCTCTTTCAACGTGATACATCCACCTATATTGCACAGGGCCGTCCACTTTAGCTTCATACGGAAGATGAATTAGGAGATGTTGCATTGGATTGAAGAACCCTAGAGGGAAAACTTTTTCCATCTTACATAAAAGCACTGGTATCTCCCTTTCCAACTTCTCCATCATTTCCCTTGTGATTTCTTTAGCACAAAGTTGTCTATATAAGTAGCTAAGATCGGCTAACACCTTCCACACCGCATCGTCAATGTAGCCTTGAAACATAACTGGTAGTAGTCTTTCCATAATTATGTGATAATCATGACTCTTCAACCCTGTGAGATTTTCAGTCTTAACATTTACGGCTCGTCTCAGGCTAGCAGCATAACCGTCTGGGAATTTCAAACTTTTCAACCACTCAAAGACTTCTTTCTTTTCTTTTGGTCGAAGACAGAAAGAAGCACGCGGTTTGCCACCAGCTTCAGATAGCTCAAGAGTTGGATGATTACAAACCTCTGCCAAATCCTTACGAGCCTTTATATTGTCTTTTGTTCTGCCAGTCACATCAAAGCATGTGCTTATGATGCATTCGCCCATGTTACGTTCCTGATGCATGACATCAATGTTATGCATTAAGATTAAGGACTTAACATACAGTAGCTCCCATAGTGCACATATATGAGTCCAATTGTGGTCCTCTCCGTAACCAACAAAATATCCAGGACGATCTTCATCTGGCACTAAGTTGTTCAACTGTTCAACAATCTCCGACCCGTTTAGACGTTGCGGTGGTCCTTTTTTGACAATGGTGTCCTTCCTGAAGGCATTTCTCTGTTGCCTAAATACGTGATTGGGCGGTAACCAACGTCTGTGGCAATCCAAGTAGCAAATCTGGCCACCATGCTTTAAACGAAAACATTCCGTGTCCGAAGCACATATTGGACATGTCAAACGACCATGAGTGCTCCAGCCGGAAACCATGCCGTAAGCTGGGAAATCATGGACAGACCACAAGTATGCAGCTCGAAGGTTGAATTTCTATTTTTTGTAGCAGTCGTACGCTTCAATTCCTGTCCATAACGTTTTCAACTCTTCAATCAACAGCTTCAACATCACGTTTAGTCGTGAACCGGGATGATCCGGTCCAGGTACAATAAGGCAAAGGAACATGAACTCGTACTTCATACAAAGAGATGGTGGTAAGTTGTACGGAATAGCGAACACGGGCCAACAAGAGTATGGTGTTGCATTTGTACTGAACGGTGAAAAGCCATCTGTCGCCAACCCGATGCGAATATTTCTCGCGTCATTGGCGAAATCTGGATCGAAGCGGTCAAGCGCTTTCCATTTCTCACCGTCGGACCGGTGCACCGTCATTCCGTCATTCTCGTGTACACCTTATTTGTGCCACCTCATGTGTGTGGCTGTTTTCTTTGAGAGAAACAAGCGCTTCAACCTAGGTGTGACAGGCAAGTAGCGAAGCTGCTTCTGTGCAACTTCAGTCATTACTTTTGTACCGGTGCTAGGGCCGGCGCTGAAGTGGTCAACGCGGCCAGGCAGGGCGCCGTGTTTTGCGTCTATAAAAGGGACGAAGCCCTCGTACCTTCCCGACCCCAGAAATCAACGGCGCCGCTAGAGACGCCCATAAAAAGCCCTAGCCGCCGGTAGAAGAAAAGAGAAGAACAAAGGCACCACCAGAGAAGAAAAAGGAGGGAAAAAGAGGAAGAAAAAGAGGAGGGTGCCGTCGTCCGCCGGAGATCGTTGTCGTGCCGCCAGAGGACCTTTGCGCCATCTACTTCGTCTACGCGTCACCTTCGTCCTGCGATCTTCGAAGCCGTCACATCTACGGTAGGGTTTGTTTTTCCGATGCGAATTTTAGCAATGTATTAGATCTAATAGACGTAAATTGATTTTAGTTGCATCATCTTTTTATTTTCAGCCGCATTAATTCTCACTAAAACCCCTGTAAACTCATATGAACACGTATGAACTAGTTACATCTAATTAATTAACAACCATAGTTAATTAATAATTGAACCTTGCATGCATGCATATCATTGCATGTTGATTAATGTGTGTGCATCATGTTGAATTATATGTATTTTCTTGTATGTGTGATTGCGAGTAGAGGGAAGTGCTCAAGAAGTCGTGTACGAGGATTTCGAGAACCAAGACTTTGAAGCGCTTGAGCAACCCTATCCGTCGGAGCAAGGCAAGTGTCCTTGAAGCATATTGATCCTGTTTTTAAAATAAATGTTTTGTTTGCAAATTGCATGCTTGTGTCAATTTGATGGTAATCCTATGGTAGGAAGTTTACTAGATTTGTTTAACCACCCTTGTCACCTGGAATATATGGTAGAGAGTCAGGAAGGGTTTTTTACCTTTTTGCTTCGCTTAATCAACTGGGATGGAAAACAATTATACCACTCAATTTAATTATGCATGGATGAGATTATGGTTAACATGAACTGGTTAAATATGATATGGTAATGGGTGATCTAAGCAAGCCTGGTATGTGGATGGGTTGGACGTATGGTGATTTTGCTTGCTTTAGATCTAAGGACCGGTTCATGCGAGAATAGGCCAGGACTACAGTGCCACCACGAGGCCAAGTATGGGTGCGGCGTAGCTGATTAATTAGGGCTTTGCTAGTGCTGTTTGGACCATTGTGGATGCTCGGGGAAGGGGTAGTCCGATTGGGTTTTTTGAGGATTGGTGGGACTACCCTGGGATCCGAATGGCTCAAGAGGGTGCCCTTGGTTGAAGATGTGCTCAGTGGGAGACATCGCCACCGGTGAAACCTCAGTGGGGTCTGAATAGACTAGTAATCCCTTTGTAAAGGCTATTTTGTGATCTCTTGGCCATACACCAAAGGAAGTGTAATTGGCATAAGGGAGGTTCTTTAGTCGCCGACGGGTGATGGAATCACAAACACGTGGGTAAAGTGGTACAAACTCTGCAGAGTATTAAAACTATCATGATAGCCGTGCTCCCGGTTAAGAGCACCTGGATGACCTACATGATTAGAGGGAAAATGGTATTTGGGATGGTTATGGTTGGTATTATGGTTATGGATTGTTATGAATAAATTTCTAGTATTGAATATGGATATTGGTTAATGATGATGGATATGAAATATGGACTTATCTATAATAATCATTGTGGGATATGATGGGTTTACTTCACATACTTATGATATATTGCTTTTCAAATGTTTTACTGTACTTTTCAGCACTTAGCCATTATTACATTCGCCATTTGAATCAACCACATGTCATACTTTCCACACTTGCTGAGTACGACACGTACTCACTTTTGCAACCCCCCCCCCCCAACAGTTGCAGGTCAGAATTGTGAGTTTAGTGGCGATAATGTGGAGATCTAGGCCGTGTCTACCGTCAGTTTTGCCTGTGGTGTTGCATGGAGCTGCACTATCCCTTTTGCTTAGTTTGCTTAGTTGCTTAATTAGTTTATTTCTGCTGCATTTGTTGAACTTGTCATTAATATTCATTAGAGCTTGTATTCGAGGATAATATGGTTTGTGTAATAAAATTTGATAATTAATCTTGTTCCGTGGTAATTTTTTGTATGCTCTTTTGTGATTGCACTCGTGTATGTGTGTTGAACATCCTGGGCACACATATGCGTTAGCTTGGTTCAGTTTTCGGAACCGGGCGTCACAGATTGGTATCAGAGCCACAGGTTGACCGTAGGACGCAACCTAGATAGAATGGACACTTTAGAGCACTTAGGAGCACTCAGGAATCGATGTGTTTTTGCTTAGTGTGCTGTTTGCTATATATATATATATATATATATATATATATATATATATATATATATATATATATATATATATATATATATATATATATATATATATATATATATATATATATATATATATATATATATATTGTTTGCTTGTGTGCTTAATTGAGGATCTTGGGATGCTTTAGCATTGCCATGTCCACCTAGGCTAGTATAGCTAGTTGGTTAGCTTCATATCCCTTGATGCATATAGTTGGGGACGTTTCTTAATTCTTACCTATTGCTCTCCTTCAGATGGTGAGGACTCGCAATCAGAGGGATGTCAATGGTGAGGAGGAGAACCATGGAGTACCTCAGAACAATACTGGACAAGGACCTGCTCATGGAGCCATCAATATCGAGCAGCTACTAGCTATGCAGAACCAGCTCATGCAGACCATGATACAAACTATGGGACAGCTGCAGGCTGGCAGTAACATCAACAATCAGCCCCACATGCCTCCACCGCCACCCTCACCTCCTCATAACCGATTGGGAGAGTTCATGAGGACTAGGCCGCCAACCTTTGCTCAAGCTGCTGACCCTATGGATGCTGATGATTGGCTCAAGTCCGTGGAGAAGAAACTTGTTATTGTCCAATGCAGTGACCGAGAGAAGGTCCTATTGCTTCTCATCAACTCGTTGGAGCAGCTGCGGATTGGTGGGATGCTTATTGCAATGCTCGTGAGAATCAAGAGAGGATCACTTGGGCAGAGTTCAAGGAGAACTTCCGTTCTCATTATGTGCCGGAAGGTGCTATGATCTTGAAGAGGCAAGAATTTGAGAATTTAAGGCAAGGAAGATCAAGCGTGAGTGAATATCTCAATAAATTCACTCAATTCTCAAGGTATGCGCCTGAGGATGTTAGTCAGGATAGCCGGAAGCAATACTTGTTTATGAGGGGATTGAACAATGAAATCCAAGTGCAACTACTCAATTGTGACATTCTGGCTCAAGGCTTAATAGGATTGATAGAATACTCATACCACCAAGGTATACCTTGGTGGTATGAGTATTCTATCAATCCTATTAAGCCTTGAGCCAGAATGTCACAATCGACCCCCCTTAGAAGACCGACGTCCTCGTCGGTCAACTGCCAAGCCAGGAACGTCCCCTCTTGGCCACGTCCATACGTTCAGTACTGGCATACGTACCATACCGTGTCCCTCCTAGAGGACCCACGCGTCATGCGTAAGTACCCACGTCCCTGACCCGTATGCACCCGTGAAACCGCGAGGGTCGACTCTGATACCATTCTGTAACACCCCAGCCACTACGGGCCTGGCGGTCGTTACTCCTATCAGCTCTATAGGATCACAGACTAGCCCCACAGACCAACACTAGTCTTTTCTGCGCACTTTGTCCTCACTCGTGCGCACCCGAGAAAACTTCCCGGTCGGTCACCCATCCACAAATTGTTCTGGGCCAAGCACGCTTAACCTCAGAGTTCTTTGCAGGTGAGCTTCTGGAAAAGAAGGTATACCTTGGTGGTATGAGTATTCTATCAATCCTATTAAGCCTTGAGCCAGAATGTCACAGCTGGCTAGCTACAATCTCTTCCATGAGTGCCACAAGAGTCGGGTTGGTGCGTGTGCCTGGTGAAGACGGTCGATGAAGTCAAAGTCGGGACCAGAGATGGCGCGGATCACCGGTTTGTATTTGTCACGCTGGGAGAGAGCATCGACCACTGTGTTGGTACTACCAGACTTGTACTCCACTGAGAAGTCAAAGACAAGGAGTTTGCCACCCAATGATGTTGCAGTATGGTGGCGAGACGCTGGTCGGGTAAGAACTTGAGAATAAAGTGATCAGTTCGTACCAGGAAATGGCGACCACAAAGGTACGACCTTCAATGACGAACGAAGAGGATGAGGACAATGATTTCTCGCTCGTAAACTGCCAGGGATCAATGGCGCGGTGCGGTAGGTCGACTGAAGAATGCCATCGGATGCTGCCCTTGATGAAGGACGGTGTCGAACCCTTGTGTTGAGGCATCACACTCAACTACAAAGAGTTGGCTGAAGTCAGGTAGTGCGAGCACGGGCACCATGGTGACGGTGGTATTGAGCGCCTTGAATGTTTCCTCGGCCTCGGCGGACCAGGCGAATTTCTCCTTGGGGATAAGGGAGGTCAAAGGTGTTGCGGTCGTGCCAAACTCCTTGACAAACTAGCGGGAGTAGCCTGCAAGGCTGAGGAAGCCTTGTGCTGCTCGTGTGGACAGGGGAACTAGCTAGTCCGTGACTGCCTGTACCTTGGGCAGATCCATGGTGACATCAGAGGCGGAGATGATGTGACCGAGGTAGGCGATGGAGTCAGCGCATAACTCACACTTTGATCGCTTGACAAAGAGGTGGTGCTGGTGGAGACATCGAGGATGGCACACACGTGATGAAGGTGATCGGTCCATGTGGTGCTATAAATGAGGATGTTGGCGAAGAAGACGAGGACGAATCGATAGAGGAACGGCCACAGTATGTCGTTCATGAGCGCCTGGAATGTTGTCAGGGCGATAGTTGACGCAGAAACACCAAGTGCCATCATCCTTCTGCACAAGCAGCACAGGGGAGGAAAATGCCGAAGAGCTCCTACGGATGATACCCTGCTCTAGCATGGTGGCGCACTAGCATTCCGACTCGTCCTTGTGCCCGACGGGGTATCGTTAGGGGTGTACTTCCACTGGTACTGATCCTGATAGTAGTGTGATGTCGTGGTCGCAGGAGCGTGGCGGCGACATGCCCTTGGGCTCGGTGAATATCATGGCAAATGCGTCGAGGAGGGCGGTTAGGAGATTGTTGCCGGTGCATGTCCAAATTGTTGGGCTGCGCACCTGGGCAGGCCTGCCTGGCCCCACAAGCACATCTGGTGATCGCTGCGCCAGGATGACATTGTGAGGGAATCGAAGTCCCAGAGGATGGATCCAAGATATGTGAGCCACTGAGTTCCAAAAACCACATTGTAGCCGGTGAGGGGCAGGGGTAGTAGTCTGCGAAGAAGGCCTCGCCATTGACGGAGAATGTTGTGCCGCAGTACATGCCCCGACATGGTATGCGGTTGCCATTTGCTACTGTAACCTGCAGTTTTTCTCCGGGTCGAAGCTATAAGAGAGGTGGGGGAGGCCTCCTCCTCGTCGACAAAGTTGTGGGTGGAGCCGGAATAGAGTAGGGCGAGGAGGGAGATGCCTCCGATGTGGATGCACACTTGCATCGTCTCGCTGGTGCGGATGTCGATGATTGCATGGACCGAGATGTGCAGCTCATCGAAAGCTGCCTCATCAGTCTCGGAGTCCCCTTCATCGTCTTCGAGCGCCAAGTCGAGGAGGAAGATACATTGGCAAACACGATTGTGGTCGTGCCCGAACTTCTCGTTGCAATTGATGCGGAGACCCAGGCGACATCAATCCTCCGTCTCTGCCTGCGATAGGCGCTTGACCAATCACCCCTTTACTATGACCGGTGTCTTCTGGGAACAGCCTACGGACTGGGTGCAGGAAGTGTGAGTCACAACGAGGGCATGGGTAGGAGACCCTCTATTGCGGAATACGAGGTTGTGGTTCGGGCCCCCACACCCTAACCGCACAGTTCCAGCTTGCGTGCAAAACTCATGGAGACGGCGAGAGACTGCGAGTTGTGGATCTCGACATCAAGGCTGAGGCATGGTTGCAGACCGACGGTGAAGAGCTACACTTTCTGGGCTTCCGTGAGTGCATCGGCACGGAGGAGCAGGGTCTCAAACCGGTCATGGTACTCGACGACTGAGCCTGTGCGTCTGCACACCACGAGTTCGCCGAGCGGATTGGAATGCAAGGGTGGCCCAAAACGAGTGTTGAGCAGCTCGACGAAGCGCCTCCGCGATTGTGTGTCTTCATCACACAGAAGCTGCATGAACGACATTTGGGCACCGACCTCTAGGTTGTACGATGCCGTCCATACATGATCCTCTCCTGTGATGCATTTTTGGTGAAAGTAGGACTAGCAACGATTGATGAACGAGAGGGGATCGTATTTCCCATCAAACTTGGGAAAATCCAGCTTCTGGTAACACGGCAGACGACCGTTGTGGTGCTCGCCGCCCTGCACTCCTCTGGGGCCCGATGCAAAGGAGTCGGTGGTGCGTTGCTCAAGTGTATCAAGCTTGGCCTGCAGGGTCTCAACTGTCACGATCAATTTGGTGATGACGGCCGCGAGATCGGCTCACGTCGGTGCGGCCAGGCGTGGATTCTGACGGTGTGGCATAAGCGGCTCGGGAGGTCGGCGTTGTAGTGGAGGAGGAACGCCTGGATCGTAATTGAATGTCGCCTAGAGGGGGTGAATAGGCAATAAGACCTGAAATCGCTTAATCAAATGAGCTTAAATTGCTGAGGTCGGACTTGTCTGGTCAGGGCCGGACTAATCCGCTCAACTCGGGGTTAAAACCTAAAAACTTGATTTCTACAAGTGATTTGCGAAATTTAGGTTCACAAATGAAAGATACAATATCTAGAAACCTAGTACAACTTAGATTAACCAACGAAAGCAGTTAGGTTGTAGGATTTCAACAATGATCAAGATGAATAAGAATATGAACCCTAATTGCAATTCTAGTGATTACGAAAAGTAAAGAGACAAGCAAGACACAATTTATCCCATGGTTCAGCTCCACGAAGAAGCCTACATCCACGTTGAGAAGTCCACACAAGGACCGAGTCTCACTTGACCCTCTTCTCACCAAGCCACCAGAATGGCCGGCTTCGTTACCACTATATGAAAGGGTAGTCGCCAAGTTTCTTGGGGCTGCTCACAAGTTGAGGCTCCCACAAATCAATACAGCAAGGAGCACTTGAAGCTCAACTCACACAAGCCACAAAACACAACACAAGTGCAAGAGATCAAACCGAGAGCCAAAGCACGATTATCTTCCTTCACTCCCCTTCCCAAACCCTAATCTCTTCAAGATTTGATCTTAGAGGGCTAGAAGGCAAAGTAGAAGGCTTTGGAAGACTCTCGGTTAGTTGTGGTGGTGCTAGGGTACTAGAATTGTCAAATAGGGGTCGGGGGTCCCCTTTTTATAGGGTCCCGACAACTAACCGTTGCAAACAGCCCAAACCCAGACTAGTCTGGCCCTGTGCCACAAACTAGTCCGGCCTCTTGGGACCACCAACAATTTCACGTCATCAATTGACAAAATAGATGATGTGCATGCCAAACGTTTGAATTTCAAATGGTCATGGCAACCCGGACTAGTCCGAAGTAGATCAAAAAGGTTTAGTCTAGCTAAAAACGGACTAAACTGGGTAGACCCGGACTAGTCCGACCAAAGGGGCAGACAAGTCCGGCCTCCTAGGGTTTGGCTAGGTTTTCCCACTAAGTATCAAACGGACTAGTCCATGCAACAAAACGGACAAGTCTGAACTCATCCAGAATGCTTTGGTCCGTCCCAAAATGGACTACTCTGGGGGTCCGGACTAGTCTGGCCTTTGTGGCGGACAAGTACGGCCTCCCAGGACTTAGCTCCAAATTCACTCACTAAGAGAAGAATGGACTATTCCGTACTCATACAGACAAGTCTGAACTCGAACAGAGACATTTAGTCCGATCCAAAGCAGACTAATCTGACAGGTCAGACTAGTCCGGCCTCTGTGTGTTTTCTCTCATTTTGACTTCTTACTTAGGTTTTTCTCTCAACCACTACTTTGAGTCTTCTCTTATGATCTCATTGCACATGATACAATCACCCTCACACATGATATAGATACTCTAAACTCAACACAATAGAAACCCTAATTTCTATGCTTGAGTCTTCGACGCCTGTTTCAACCTTTTCTTTTTTGAGGGATTTTGTCTCATTTCAACCATCACACCTGTGCTTAAGATCAGCTCAACTCATTAATCTCTTAATTGTCGTCATCAATCATCCAAAACCCATGGGGATGGCTTGATGCACTTTCGATCTCACCCTTTTTGGTGATTGATGGCAACACATTAAGCTTCAACAAAAAGGATAATAATTTGGTTTCATAACATTTGTGTGTATGAGTAACTCCCCCTCAATGTATGCATTAAGATGGAGAAATTGAGAGAGTTATCATACATACACATGTTATGGTGGGGTGCCTAAGTGATGTGCTCATAAATTGTGATAAGACAGTAAACATGTGTGATAAATAAAGCAATTCAAGCATAACATCACAATTAAGCATAGTTTATGTCTCTAAGTACCCCCTTCCGATTAAGCATAGTTTATGTCTCTAATTAAGCATAAATTATGTCTTACATCAATATAAATGAGAGTTTTAAAACATAGTACAAGTCCATAGAGGATCAAAAGAGACAACGAAATAAAAACTCTCTAAGTACCCCCTTATAATCTCTCCCCCTTTGGCATAAAGACACCAAAAAGGAAAAGAATGAAGGGGAGCCCTAAGATCTACTCTTCATCATCGTCATCGTCTCGTCATCTCCACCTTGGTGCCACTCACTATCACTCTCTGTGGCCTCCAGATCATTTGCATCTTCATCATCGCCCTCTTCCTCGGATGGAGCCGCCGTGGAGGTGCTAACATCACCAAAATTAGCTAGTTCTTCGACGGTGAACTCCGGGAATGGATTCATCTCTCCATCACTCTCCGTGGCAGGAGACATGGGGACTTCAAGCTTGTCGCACATTGTCTTGAGATACTTCTCTTGGTGATGCTCCATGCAATGTTGCCAAACTTCTGCCTTCTGGCAAGAAGCGAAGATTGCCTTGAAGCACTTGAAGAAGCCGCTTCTAGAATGTGATGGATGAGGAGGTGGAGGTGGTGAAGACACGAAGTGAGAGGATGAGGTGGGAGGATTTGCATTCTTCCTTCTAGGTGCAGGTGGCTCTGGAGGAGGTATCCGAGGACAAAGTCTTCTATGAATAATGTCCTTCTTGAAGGTTAGCCCCGACACCTTCTTGATCATGAACATGATATAAGGAGCATAACACCATGATCGGTTGGGTGTGTGAGAGATATTGAAGATGTCATCAAAGATGTAGTCCACCACGTTGAATCGGACATCTCCATCAATGAGCACCATCAAATATCTCAAATTTCCTTGAATTATGCCCGCATCTCCATCTTTGGGGGCTATCGCCTTTCGAGGCACATGATTGAGCACACTATAGAAGGGCTTGATGTTGCGAATGTGCCCAGTCACATAGACTGCATGACTTGGATACATGTAGTCCAACACATCTCGATCAACTGGCTTGAGGTTGGAGATGATGATATCATTCTCAAGTTGATCTTCCACGTCAAGAAACTATGACGCCCGGTTCCGAAAATGAACCAAGCTAACGCATATGTGTGCCCAGGACGTTCAACACACATACATGAGTGCATCACAAAAGAGTATACAGAAAATTACCACAGAACAAGATTAATTAACCAAATTTTATTATACAAACCATATTATCCTCGGATACAAGCTCTAATGAATATTAATGACAAGTTCAACTAATGCAGCAGAAATAAACTAAATAAGCAAACTAAACAGCTAGGCAGCATAAGCGATAGGGTATAGCGCAGCTCCAATCAACACCACAGGCAAGCTGACGATAGACATGGCCTAGAACTCCGCATTATCGTCATTAAACTCCCAATCCTGCCCTGCAACTGTTGGGGGGGGGGGAGATTGCAAGAGTGAGTACATGTCGTACTCAGCAAGTGTGGAAAGTATGACATGTGGCTGATTCAAATGACGAATATAATAATGGTTGAGTGCTGAAAAGTACATTAAAACAATTGAAAAGCAATATATGTTATATGTACATGAAATAAACCCATCATAAGCCATATAGTTATCATAATGCCAGTCCATATTCCATGTCCATCAATAATTCCAGATTTCACCATTTGCCATTAACCAAATTCAATACCAGAAATTAATTCATAACCAGCCATAACCATTACCAAACCATAACTATCCCAATACTGAGTTCCCTCTAATCATGGAAGTTGTCCAAGTGCTCATAACCGGGAGCACGACTATCATGATAGTTTTGGACACTCTGCAGAGTTTGTACCACTTTACCCACGTGTTTGTGATTTCATCACCCGTCGGCGACTAAAGAACCTCACTTATGCCAATTACACTTTCTTTGATGTATGGCCAAGAGATCACAAAATAACCTTTACAAAGGGATTACTAGCCTATTTAGACCCCACTGAGGTTTCACCGGTGGCGATGTCTCCCACAGAGCACATCTTCAACCAAGGGCCCCCTCTTGAGCCATTCAGATCCCAGGGTAGTCCCACCAATCATCAACAAACCCAATCCGACTACCCCTTCCCCGAGCATCCACAATGGTCTAAAAAGCACTAGCAAAGCCCTAATTAAACAGCTACGCCGCACCCATACTTGGCCTCGTGGTGGCACTGTAGTCCTGGCTTATTCTCGCATGAACCAGTCCTTAGATCTAAAGCAAGCAAACCACCATAACATCCAACCCATCCACATACCACGCTTGCTTAGATCACCCATTACCATGTCATATTAACCAGTTCATGTTAACCAGAATATCATTAATGCATAATTGAATGTGTAGTGTTGTTCTCTCATCCTGATTAATTAAGCAAACAAAAAGATAAAACCATTCCCAACTCTCTACGAGGTATTCCAGGTGACAAGAGTTGTTAAACAAAGCTAGTCAACTTCCTATCATAGGATTCCCATCAAATTGACACAAGCATGCAATTTGTAAACAAAACATTTATTTTAAAACAGGATCAATATGCTTCAAGGACACTTGCCTTGCTCTTGCGGTTGATTAGGGTCAAAGCCTTCAAACTCTTGGTGTTGTAGATCCTCCGCGGCACTCTCTAGTGCAAATCCGTCTAATCCGCACAATAAACATACAAGACAAGAAACACAATCAAAGAGTGCACAAATATTACTCAATATGACATGACATGCATGATTAATGCAAATGGAAGGTAGAACTTGTTAATAGGTTGCTCTTAATGATCACTAACTAGTTCTAATAGCTTTTAACAAGTTTATACAGGTTTGGATGTATTTAGATCAAATTTTAGAATCAATCAAACCAATTTAACCCGGAAGATCGGACTAGTCCGCTAGGGATCGGACAAGTCCGCACTCTGCGAGATCAGCAGATTAGGGTTTTCTAGATCGATGTGAATTCGGAAGTTAGGGGTCAAATTCACGTAAGGAAAAGAGAATATAAGGTATACCAGGTGTTTATAACTCCAATGAATCAAGAAACTTGGAGGTAACACTTGGATCTTGATGATCTAGGGTTGGTGATGAATTTGGAGATGAATTGGTGACGAAGAACGAAAGCTTGGTGGAGATCTTGATCCTCTTTCATTTCCTCCTCTTCTTCTGCTTGCTTGGGATCTTCTCCTCCCTCCTTGATGGTGCCTCTCCACGAACTAGGGTTTGGGTGGGGTGGAAAAGTGGCAAATAGATGTCAAGTCAAGGGGTGGGGTTGTTTATATAGAGGTGGAGGCTAGGGTTAGATGGATTTCGAGTTTGAGAGGAGTAGAGGCCGGTTTAGAGTCCCACATGGGCTCTAAAAGAGTTAGGCATGACATCCCTAGGCCCACTTAATGTGAACCCCAAGAAACAAGTTGTAAAACAAAAGATCAATTTGCAGTCGCAAAATATCGGAGAAGTCCGAAAAGGACCGGACTAGTCCGAAGTTGTTTCGAGAGAAAATCAGACAAGTCTGGCCTAAAATCGAACAAGTCCGACTTTAGTCAGAGATGAAATCGGACAAGTCCGCTAGAACACCGGACTAGTCCAGAAAAGTCCAGGGACTCAGCAAATTTTCAAGGATTCATGGAATATCGGACTAGTCCGCAAAAAATTGGACAAGTCCGAAAGTTTCCAGAGGAAAAATCGGACTAGTCCGCAGCAAAAACGGACAAGTCCGTTTTTAGTCAGAGAGAAATTGGACTAGTCCGCACTTTCCTGCATTTTATGTGCAGTTTTGCTCCAAATCAATTTTAAACTCTTTCCTCTTTATGTGGGTTAATGTTAAACATGTATATGAATGTATGCAAGGCATGATGCATGAAAATGAGGGTTTTACAAACCTACCCCCCTTAAAATGAATCTCGCCTTCGAGATTCAACGTGGAAGAGAAGAGATAGAGAAATTCCTTCTTGAGATCATCCTCCAATTCCCATGTTGCTTCTTTTTTTGTGTGGTGCTTCCATTGAACTTTACAATATCTAATAACCTTGTTCCTTGTGACTCTCTCCTTGTTTTCCAAAATTTTGATTGGTTGCTCGACATAGGTCAAATCTTCCTCTAGTTCCAATCCTTCCATTGGCACTTGTTCTTCTGGTACTCTCAAACACTTCTTGAGCTGAGAGACATGAAAGACATCATGAACATCTGAAAGATGAGTTGGTATCTCCAACTTATACGCTACTTCTCCTCTTTTGTCCAAAATTTTGAATGGTCCAATGTAGCGAGGTGCTAGCTTGCCTCTTATGTTAAACCTCTTATGACCTCTCATTGGTGACACCTTGAGGTAAACAAAATCTCCCACTTCAAAGGCTAATTTCCTTCTCCTATTGTACGCATAGCCTTTTTGTCTTGATTGGACAGCCCTCAAATTTTCACAAATTATGTGGACTTGCTTTTCGGCTTCTTGCAACACATCTGGACCAAATACTTGAGTTTCTCCTGCCTCATTCCAGAATAAAGGTGTCATACACTTCCTTCCATAAAGCGCTTCGTATGGTGACATTTTCAAGCTTGCTTGGTAACTATTGTTGTATGAAAATTCTGCATATGGCAAGCTTTTATCCCAACTCTTCCCATGATTTAAAGCACAAGCTCTTAACATGTCCTCCAAAATCTGATTAGTCCTCTCGGTTTGTCCATCCGTTTGAGGGTGATATGCCGAACTAAAATTCAACCTCGTTCACAAAGCTTCATGCAATTTCTGCCAAAATCTGGAGGTAAATTGAGAACCTCTATCCGAGACTATCTTCTTCGGTACTCCGTGTCTACATACAATATGATCCATGTATATTTCGGCCAATTGTGTAGCTGTATATTTGGTCTTCACAGGGACAAAATGAGCTGACTTGGTTAAGCGATCCACAATAACCCAAATTGAGTCATACCCAGACTGAGTACGTGGTAACCCAACTATGAAGTCCATTCCAATTTCTTCCCGTTTCCATTCTGGGATCTTCAATGGTTGCAATAGTCCCATTGGCTTTTGATGTTCCGCCTTGACTCGTTGACACACATCACACAATGCCACATATTCAGCTATGTCCTTTTTCATGCTATCCCACCAATAGCAAGCCTTCAAGTCTTTGTACATCTTTGTACAACCAGGATGAATCAAGTACGACGAGTCATGTGCCTCCTTTATTATTGTCTCCTGTATATGCTTTACATTAGGCACAACGATCCTTTTTCCGAGCCATAGGGTACCATGTTCATCATCATCAAATCTGAATTCTCTCCCTTCCTCGGTCCTTTCCTTGATTTCCTTGATCTCCTCATCCGTGGTTTGTGCTTCTCGAATTTCTTGATCCAAGGTTGGATTTAACTCCATCATCTCCATCTCATTTACAAACCCGAGGTTCAACCGTTCAAACTCCTTACATAACTCGAATGGTAACACTCGAACTGTGAGTTGATGACTTACTCCTTTTCTACTCAAAGCATCAGCCACTACCTTGGCTTTTCCCGGATGATTGTTGATTCCCAAATCATAATCTTTTATGAGCTTCAACCATCTCCGTTGCCTCAAGTTCAGATCCGTTTGTCTTAAAATATACTTCAAACTCTTATGATCCGTATAAATTTCACACCTATGTCCAAGGATGTAGTGTCTCCAAATTTTCAGTGCATGTACCACGGCTGCAAGTTCTAAATCATGCATTGGGTAATTTTGCTCATGTTTCTTCAATTGTCTCGATGCATAGGCGACCACTTGACCTTCTTGCATCAATACACATCCAAGTCTTTGTCTCGATGCGTCGCAATAAATATCAAAACTCTTGCTCACATCCGGCAGTACCAAAACTGGGGCTGTTGTTAACCCCTTCTTCGACTCCTCAAAACTATTTTGACAAGCTTGAGTCCATTGGAAAGCCTTTCCCTTCATTAGCAACTCCGTCATAGGCTTGGCTATCTTGGAAAAGTCCTTGATGAACCTACGATAATATCTAGCCATCCCAAGGAAACTCCTGATCTCCTTTACATTTTGCGGGGGCTCCCGCTTCAACACGTCTCTCACTTTTCCAGGGTCAACCGATACTCCTCCTCCTGAGATGATATGACCTAAAAATGACACATCTCTCAACCAAAACTAACACTTGTTGAACTTTGCATACAATTGATGCTCCCTCAATTTCTGCAATGTAAGCCTCAAGTGTTCCTCATGTTCCTTCTCATCCTTCGAGTAGATCATAATGTCATCAATAAATACCACGAAGAATCTATCCAAGTACTCCATGAAGACCTTATTCATGAGGTACATAAAGTAGGGGCGCATTTGTCAATCCAAAGGACATCACGGTGTACTCATAAGATCCATACCGTGTTCTAAAAGTTATTTTGGGTATGTCCGATGGTCTAATCTTCATTTGAAAATATCCCGACCTCAAATCAATCTTAGAGAAGATACAAGCACCCTTCATCTGATCAAATAAGTCTTCTATGTGTGGCAAGGTGTACTTGTTCTTGATTGTTACCTCGTTGAGGGCTCGGTAATCCACACACATCCTTTGGGTTCCATCCTTCTTGTCCACAAACAGCACGGGCGCTCCCCAAGGTGAAGAACTAGGGCAAATAAAACCTTTCTCTAGTTTCTCTTGAATTTGTTTCTTGAGCTCCGCTAATTCCATAGGAGGCATCCTATACGGCCTCTTAGCTATAGGTGCAGTTCCAGGTATTAAGTCAATAACAAACTCAATGTCTCGATCAGGTGGCATACCTGGCAACTCGTCCGGAAAAGCATCCAAAAATTCACACACCACCGAAATCTCCTCAATTGCGGCACCGTCCATATGATTCAACTCCAATTGCTTCGGTGCGGTTTGAGATGCTTCAAACTCTACGCTGCTCCCTTCCTCATTGGTCAACTTCACTGTTTTTGTGGCACACTCAATAACTCCATTGTGCTTCCTCAACCAGTCCATACCAAGTATAATGTCCAATCCTTGAGAATCCAAAACGATGAGGTTGGCGGAGAAGTCTACCCCCCTTATTCTAAGGCTTACTTTTGTACATACTATATTTGTCCTCATCTCTCCTCCAGGAGACATAACCAATAGAGTAAACTTCATATGAGAGACAGACAAACTATACTTGGCAACATACTTTGATGCAATGAATGAATGTGATGCTCCAGAACCAAATAACATAGTTGCGGGGTTGGAGTTGACGAGAAACATACCAATGACCACTTCATTCGCTTGTTGAGCATCCTCCATAGAGACATGGTTCACATTGCCACGAGCAAAATTCTGCTGTCCACGGTTCCCTTGTGGCACTCCTCCATTAGGTCTTGGGTTTTGCCTCGACGCATTGCTTCCTTGACCAAGGCCTGACTTAGGACATTGATGTGCAAAGTGTCCAGCTTCTCCACAAGTATAGCACTTCTTAACTCCACCAGAATTATTGGGACGAGCTTGGTTTTGAGCATTGGCACCAGGAAAGTTAGCACGAGGCGCATAAGGCATTGGAGGCCTAGGTGCTTGCATGATAGGGCGCTGCTGCACAAACTGAGCTGGGCGCGGTGCATAACCAGGGCGTTGAGCAGGAATAGAGGAGCTGTAATATGGCGCATTAGGTGGTGCAAGGCGAGGGTGCACATTACTTCCTTGTTGCTGTCCTTGATATGGCGCCTTCCTCTTATTGTCTTGCTCCATCTCACAGATCTTGTTCTCAACCACAATTGCTTTGTCCACAAGCTTCTGAAAATTTGCATAATCACAATTGAGTAGTTGCACTTGGATTTCATTGTTCAAGCCCCTCATTAACAAGTATTGTTTCCGGCTGTCCCGACTAACATCCTCAGGCACATATCTTGAGAGTTGAGTGAACTTATTGAGATATTCACTCACGCTTGATTTTCCTTGCCTTAAGTTCTTAAATTCTTGCCGCTTCAAGATCATAACTCCCTCGGGCACATAATGAGAACGGAAGCTCTCTTTGAATTCGGCCCAAGTAATTCGCTCTTGTTTCTCATGAGCATTGCATAAAGAATCCCACCAATCGGCAGCTGCTCCAACTAGTTGATGAGAAGCGAATAAGACCTTCTCCCGGTCACTGCATTGGACAATAGCAAGTTTCTTCTCCATGGACTTGAGCCAATCATCGGCGTCCATAGGGTCAGCAGCTTGAGAAAATGTTGGCGGCCTAGTCCTCATAAACTCTCCAAATCGGTTATTAGGAGGCGGGGTTGGCGGTGGAGGCATGTGGGGCTGATTGTTGTTATTGCCAGCCTGCAGTTGTCCTATAGTTTGTATCATGGTCTGCATGAGCTGGTTTTTCATAGCCAAAAGCTGCTCAATGTTGATAGCTCCCTGGGTAGATCATTGTCCAATGTTATTCTGAGGCACTCCATTGTTCTCATCCTCATCATTAGCATCCCTCTGGTTGTGAGTACTCACCATCTGGAGAAAAGCAATAGGTAAGAATTAGAAAACGTCGCCAACTATATGCATCAAGGGATATGAAACTAAACAACTAGCTATACTAGCCTTGGTGGACATGGTAATGCTAAAGCATCCCAAAATCCTCTATTAAGCACTCAAGCAAACAATTTATATAGCAACAGCACACCAAGCAAAAACACATCGATTCTTGAGTGCTCCTATGTGCTCTAAAGTGTCCATTCTATCTAGGTTGCATCCTACGGTCAACCTGTGGCTCTGATACCAAATTGTGATGCCAGGTTCCAAAAATGAACCAAGCTAACGCATATGTGTGCCCAGGACGTTTAACACACATACACGAGTGCATCACAAAAGAGTATACAAAAAATTACCACAGAACAAGATTAATTAACCAATTTTTATTACACAAACCATATTATCCTTGAATACAAGCTCTAATGAATATTAATAACAAGTTCAACTAATGCAGCAGAAATAAACTAAATAAGCAAACTAAACAGCTAGGCAGCATAAGCGATAGGGTATAGCGCAACTCCAATCAACACCACAAGCAAGCTGACGGTAGACACGTCCTAGAACTCTGCATTATCACCATTAAACTTGATGAGATCATGCACATTATTATTGCACCTATAAACATGACACAATGTTTATTTGTTTGGGATCCTGGCTCAAGTGAATGTGCACTCTTACTTGATGGACAAGATCAAGATGGCACACTATGTCGTCCACCACCTTAGCCTCCTCCATTCATGCATACAAGAAGATTTGATGGCGTTGCACATTTAGACCAACACATGAGAGGAGATGAACTTGAGTCGAGGACGACTCCAATTCAAGAAGGTGAGGATGATGAGGACATCACTTATATGGATACAAACAACACTCCATTGAATATACAAGATGCAATCAATAGAGTTCATAAACACCAATTAATTTCAGAAGTGAACTCGTTCTTATATATTTCCTTATATGTTTTTGAGCATAGATTGCTACTTAATGATTTATTTGTGATTAGGATCCATGGAGAGGTTCAAGTAGTACTTGGAGGGAGTATTAGGGACGTGAAAGACCAGAGAATTCGTTCAAGGAAGATGGAAATCGAACCAAACTCCAAATCGTATCCAATTCGGAGTCTAGGAGCAGTACGCACTAAAACGGACGCCCAGGACGCATACGAACTCCGTTTTGGACGTTCCACATATGAACGGAAAGGGGAGAGGATAACATTTCCAATGGCTCTGGTATCATATCAAAATTCCTACGGAGTCATCGGTAATTAACGAAACAATATCAAGTACCGAATCTGTCAGGGTGCTGCGCCACCATATTGGGCCATTGGGCCTTGTATCAAGTCTAAGTCCATTATTTTCGTGTATTAGGGTTAGGTCACGAACCTAACACCCCCTTAGACGTCCTCCCACCTATATATACTCCATGGTAGCCGCCATAGACAATTGGGTTTTGTTTAGATTTATAATATCGTCGTTCTATGGTTTGTGAAACCCCAACTTCGCGATTTCAGATCGTGTCTACCTTGTTCTTGCTTGTGTTCTCGGTTGCACTTGCAAGGATTAGCCTTCTTGGCGAGTTCAATCATGTGTAGCACGGTTGATAACCAATGGAGCAGTGGTGTAGTGATTGCAGGGGTTGTTCGTGTTCTTCTCGAGAGCCTCGGATCATCAACGTCGAGATCTCCACATCAATCGACTTATCCATTACCTTTCGGAAGATCGGGACCAATTCTCCTATCAATTGGTATCATATTTCCAGGTTGCCCGTTAGGTAATTCATCTATCCATTACATTATTTTTGTTTTTCATACCTAGAGTCCACAAAAAAGCCACAAAAAAACTTGCAGTTTAGTAGATCTATTCATTACTTTGTCCAAACCACATTGGGCCTTTGCAACTTTGTTATTCAGTTTGTTTTTGTTGAGTTTGTGTCCGTCGTTGAGTCATATTGCTGGTTTAGAAGTGTTTTGGTCTTAGTTTGAGTTTTGCATTGTGTGATTCATCCTTTTGAATTACGTCATCACGTCCAGATTAGATTCGCCTCTGTCCAGTTAGGTATTTTCATCATATCTCGCTCATACGACCTCGGATTTTAGAGTTCTTGTACTTTCTGGAAATCTTAAGAAGTTTTCTATAACATTCTTATTCATCATTCTCCCAGAAAATATAGTTATCGATGTCGAAATTGCATTAGATCTGAATCTGTTATTGATCTAGAAATTCTGAACAGTCTGTATTTCGGGGGCAATATCTCCTATTGTTCTTATCCAAAATAGATCTTCCATATACTGAAATAAAAGAGGAGATATAGATCTATAATATTTCTGTTCAAAGTTTTTAGACTTGGAGACTATAAAGGTGCTTAATTGTCCTTAGAACATTGAGCAGAAAATTTGTAACAGACATACGAGATATCTTTGAGTGTTTGCATTGTGTTCTTCTTTTGCAGCACATTCTGAAAAAAAAGGGAAGAAAAAAGAAAAAGGCAAGTGCAAAAGAAGATACAAAAGCCGCACAAAAAAGGAGAAAAAACAACAAAAAAACAGAAGTGCTTGCATTCTTTGTGTCATCTAGTTTTGTCTCATGTCTTGCTAGCTTGAACTACTAGGAACACATTTAGGCCAGCAACTTTGACAAGTACTTTGGACACTTATTCAACTTTATTATCTGATTTCATTGTTGCTAATCCTTGCTACATATAAAGTGCCATCCAAGCTACACTTTACTCTTTAGTAGAATTGATACACCTTTGCAATCATCCCACGCTTCATTGGTTTCTTCATACCGGCCACCGTTTGCCACCTGCAGTGTCGGTAAGAACACTTGTAAGAGCGTGGTAGACGCTTGAGAGTGTATGATTCCACTTCCAATTTGCCATTATCCTTTGTAGTTGATAGGGATAACATATTTTTTGTGTTTTCTTCTGTTTGCTACTAACAATGTCAGGTAAAAGCAAGAATCATGCATTATATGCTGAGATGATGGACATGATGAAGACGACGACGGAGTTGCTCACTAAAAATCAAACATCAACCAAGGATTCACATGACATTCAGACCACCTTTACAACACCTTCCACAAGAAGTAATTACATTCTCCCATCTCTGCCTTCTTATGATGGTTTTGGTTACGATGAATATATTGCTTGGGAAATAGAGTTGGATAAAATTTTTGGAAAATTGCATATGTGTGAGAGGAGAAAGGTTAGAAATATTGCTAGTGTGTTAGTTGATTGTGCATTAACTTGGTGGGACAACTTAAGCGATATAGAAAAACCTCGAACATGGAAAGATATGAAAATTATTATGCGAGAAACTTTTGCTAATGTATCTAATTGCAAAGATGAAATACATGAACTTGAGGAGAATTTTCTTGTTGTACCTCCTCCTTTGCCTAACCTTTTGCAGGAACATGAACAAATAAATATAGATGCAAATGAGAGTGAGGTGTTGAATATCTCTTCTGAATTTTTTTATGAATCAACTCATAATGCATTTGAATTTCTTGCTGAAAATGAGAGTAATGTTAATGGACAATGCTCTACAGTTACCACGGTATGACATTTTCAGATGTACTGAATTTTGCTACCAATCATGCTATCGATGAGCAGCAACAAGATGAACCTTTTCATAATACACTTTTACCACTAGTTGATTTTCCTACTGATTCTTACAACAAAAATGAGTTATGTGCTGATAATTATATTGTACCTATGC
Source organism: Tuctoria greenei (assembly GCA_036927565.1). Taxonomy (NCBI): domain Eukaryota; kingdom Viridiplantae; phylum Streptophyta; class Magnoliopsida; order Poales; family Poaceae; genus Tuctoria; species Tuctoria greenei. Next base: position 9,873,662 of record JAYESD010000007.1, read on the forward strand.
TAGAACAACCAAATGAATTTGATACTTTATCACTCACTTGTGCTGAAATTAAGCATTTGATCCTAACTACATGTGAAAGGGATGAGCTGAAATTGTTATCTTCTCTAAATATTTTGGGCTATATTGAATTTGACACTCTTTGTGATCTAGATATCGTAGAGAAGATAATATTTTCTCAATCTGAATTGCCTTTATTAAGTAGAAATATTTTTCATGCTATAGGCAACTATGAAGATAGTGGTGAATTTATAGTGCATAAAGTTTACATATGTTCAAATGTGCAAGCTCCTTTTGTGCTGCAACAATATGGTGAAATGAATGGATGCACTAACACTAAAAATGTATTGTCAAGTTTTTCTAGCATTTTTTTATTGCAGCAAGGACAACAAATAAAAAAGAAGCATTGTTCACTGCGGTTGTGCAATATGGACAGTGTTCATTCTACCCCCAAAGCAATCCTTTTTCCTGGACATACGAGCAAGCCGAGGACGGCTTGTCATAAAGAAGGGGAGAATGATGAGATCATGCACATTATTATTGCACCTATAAACATGACACAATGTTTATTTGTTTGGGATCCTGGTTCAAGTGAATGTGCACTCTTACTTGATGGACAAGATCAAGATGGCGCACTATGTCATCCACCACCTTGGCCTCCTCCATTCATGCATACAAGAAGATTTGATGGCGTTGCACATTTAGACCAACACATGAGAGGAGATGAACTTGAGTCGAGGACGACTCCAATTCAAGAAGGTGAGGATTATGAGGACATCACTTATATGGATACAAACAATACTCCATTGAATATACAAGATGCAATCAATAGAGTTCATACACAACAATTAATTTCAGAGGTGAACTCGTTCTTATATATTTCCTTATATATTTTTGAGCATAGATTGCTACTTAATGATTTATTTGTGATTAGGATCCATGGAGAGGTTCAAGGAGTACTTGGAGGGAGTATTAGGGACGTGAAAGACCAGAGAATTCGTTCAAGGAAGATGGAAACCGAATCAAACTCCAAATCGTATCCAATTCGGAGTCCAGGAGCAGTACGCACTAAAACGGACGCCCAGTATGCATACGAACTCCGTTTTGGACGTTCCACATATGCACGGAAAGGGGAGAGGATAAAATTTCCAATGACTCTGGTCTCATATCAAAATTCCTTCGGAGTCATCGGGAATTGACGAAACAATATCAAGTACCGAATCTGTCAGGGTGCTGCGCCACCATATTGGGCCATTGGGCCTTGTATCAAGTCTAAGTCCATTATTTTCGTGTATTAGGGTTAGGTCACGACCCTAAAACCCCCTTAGACGTCCTCCCACCTATATATACTCTATGGTAGCCTCCATAGACAATTGGGTTTTGTTTAGATTTATAATATCGCCGTTCTATGGTTTGTGAAACCCCAACTTCGCGATTTCAGATCGTGTCTACCTTGTTCTTGCTTGTGTTCTCGGTTGCACTTGCAAGGATTAGCCTTCCTGGCGAGGTCAATCATGTGTAGCACGGTTGATAACCTCAGAGCAGTGGTGTAGTGATTGCAGGGGTTGTTCGTGTTCTACTCGAGAGCCTCGGATCATCAACGTCGAGATCTCCACATCAATCGACTTATCCATTACCTTTCGGAAGATCGGGCCTAAACCTACTTATCAAAACTCCCAATCCTGACCTACAACTATTGGGGGGGGGGGGTTGCAAGAGTGAGTACATGTCGTACTCAGCAAGTGTGGAAAGTATGACATGTGGCTGATTCAAATGACGAATATAATAATGGTTGAGTGCTGAAAAGTACATTAAAACATTTGAAAAGCAATATATGTTACATGTACATGAAATAAACCTATCATAAGACATATAGTTATCATAATGCCAGTCCATATTCCATATCCATCAATAATTCCATATTTCACCTTTTTCCATTAACCATATTCAATACCAAAAATTAATCCATAACCAGCCATAACCATTACCAAACCATAACCATCCCGATACCGAGTTCCCTCTAATCATGGAAGTTGTCCAGGTGCTCATAACCGGGAGCACAGCTATCATGATAGTTTTAGACACACTCTGCAGAGTTTGTACCACTTTACCCACGTGTTTGTGATTTCATCACCCGTCGATGACTAAAGAACCTCCCTTATTCCAATTACACTTCCTTTGATGTATTGCCAAGAGATCACAAAATAGCCTTTACAAATGGATTACTAGCCTATTTAGACCCCACTGAGGTTTCATCGGTGGCGATGTCTCCCATAGAGCACATCTTCAACCAAGGGCCCCCTCTTGAGCCATTCGGATCCCAGGGTAGTCCCACCAATCATCAACAAACCCAATTCGACTACCCCTTCCCCGAGCATCCACAATGGTCCAAAAAGAACTAGCAAAGCCCTAATTAATCAGCTACACCGCACCCATACTTGGCCTCGTGGTGGCACTGTAGTCCTGGCTTATTCTCGCATGAACCAGTCCTTAGATCTAAAGCAAGCAAACCACCATAACATCCAACCCATCCACATACCAGGCTTTCTTAGATCGCCCATTACCATGTCATATTAACCAGTTCATGTTAACCAGAATATCATTAATGCATAATTGAATGTGTAGTGTTGTTCTCTCATCCCGATTAATTAAGCGAAGCAAAAAGGTAAAAACCCTTCCCGACTCTCTACCAGGTATTCCAGGTGACAAGAGTGGTTAAACAAAGCTAGTCAACTTCCTATCATAGGACTCCCATCAAATTGACACAAGCATGCAATTTGTAAACAAAACATTTATTTGAAAACGGGATCAATATGCTTCAAGGACACTTGCCTTGCTCTTGCGGTTGATTAGGGTCAAAGCCTTCAAACTCTTGGTGTTGTAGATCCTCCGCGGCACTCTCTAGCGCAAATACGTCTAATCCACAAAATAAACATACAAGACAAGAAACACAATCAAAGAGTGCACAAATATTACTCAATATCACATGACATGCATGATTAATGCAAATGCAAGGTAGAACTTGTTAATAGATTGCTTTTAATGATCCCTAACTAGTTATAATAGCTTTTAACAAGTTTATACAGATTTGGATGTGTTTAGATCAAATTTTAGAATCAATTTAACCCAATTTAACCAGGAAGATCGGACTAGTCCGCTAGGGACCAGACAAGTCCGCACTCTGCGAGATCACTAGATTAGGGTTTTCTAGATCGACATGAATTCGGATGTTAGGGGTCAAATTCATGTAAGGAAAAGATAATAGAAGGTATACCAGGTGTTTAGAACTCCAATGAATCAAGAAACTTGGAGGTAACACTTGGATCTTGATGATCTAGGGTTGGTGATGAACTTGGAGATGAATTGGTGACGAAGAAAGAAAGCTTCGTGGAGATCTTGATCCTCTTTCATTTCCTCTTTTTCTTCTTCTTGCCTGGGATCTTCTCCTCCCTCCTTGATGGTGGCTCTCCACGAACTAGGGTTTGGGTGGGGTGGAAAAGTGGCAAATAGATGTCAAGCCAAGGGGTGGGGTTGTTTATATAGAGGTGGAGGCTAGGGTTAGATAGATTTCGAGTTTGAGAGGAGTAGAGGCCGGTTTAGAGTCCCATATGGGCTCTAAAAGAGTTAGGCATGACATCCTTAGGCCCACTTAACGTGAACCCCAAGAAACAAGTCATAAAACAAAAGATCAATTCAGAGTCGCGAAATATCGAACAAGTCTGAAAAGGACTGGACTAGCCCAAAGTTGTCCAGAGAGAAAATCAGACAAGTCTGGCCTAAAAATGGACAAGTCCAACTTTAGTCAGAGAGGAAATCGGACAAGTCCACTGGAACACCGGACTAGTCCGGAAAAGTCCAGGGACTTAGCAAATTTTCGAGGATTAATGGAATATCGGACTAGTTCGCACAAAATCTGACAAGTCCGAAAGTTTCCAAAGGCAAAATCATACTAGTCCGCAGCAAAAATGGACAAGTCCGTTTTTAGTCAAAGAGAAATCAGACAGTCCTCAGTAAAGTCAGACTAGTCCGCACTTTCCTGCATTTTAAGTGCGGTTTTGCTCCAAATCAATTTTAAACTCGTTCCTCTTTATGTGGGTTAATGTTAAACATGTATATGAATGTATGCAAGGCATGATGCATGAAAATGAGGGTGTTATAGAAACTGAGGGAATTCCCAATAGGTAATAGAATATTGCTCTCCATGGGTCATCCAAGTGATCCGACGATCTCCATCGGTGTGGAAGTAGACTGTAGAGTAGAATTGTACAATTACTTTCACATTCCAATCATATTGGAAAGCCATGAGTTTCTTCAAGCCATGTTGCTCAATAGCTTTAATCACGGCATTGAATGCGGCATGATTCTTTTGTTCCATGTAGTCCCAATCGATCCATTGAGCATCCATCACCGGGGTTTGCTTCGTCATGTAGACAGTCCAATATTAGTCACAATGGAAGTCACACCAAAATCGAGGTTCGACGGTGTGTCTATCCCGTTGGTACATATTGACCATCCTAAGCTTCCTAGCCTTCTCAGCCCCTTTGCCTTCGAAAATGTTAGCTTCAAAAGTAGCTTGGCGATTTGGGTTCCTGGCAGGTGAGGACATCCTCAAGGGACCAATAGGTTGGGAGGGTCCCTTGTTAGCCTTGATAGCAGGCTTCTTAACTCCAGGAGCCTTCTTCTTGGATGCCTCCTCAATGGGTGCTTTGCCCTTGTCTTTCGACCTTCTAGCTTCTTGAGTTTTAGCTTTCTCACCCATGGTCACAATTCTTTTCTTCCTTGGGGCTACTTCTGCAGCAACTGAGTTATGATCCTCTCTTTGATTCTTCTTGGCTCTTCTTGCTTCAGACTGCGAGTCGAGGAGAGCTATAGCGAGCTCCCGCTCCTCACGATCCTAACGATAGAGTGCTTGCCTTCCTGCCTCAGCCTCGGGACCGGAGAGAGGCACGTAGTTGGAGTCGGACATCGTCACTGAGAAGTGATGTAAAGCAGAGTATATGAGTCCAAGGAAGTGGAATATTGCATTAGAGTTTGCAAAATCGATCAAAGTTAGGATTTTTACTGTGTAACCCGGACTTGTCCACCCATGGGCCAGACTTGTCCGGTACACACAGTAAGAACCCTAATCTTGAGAAATTTTACAAAAACTACAGATCCGACCACAATATTCCAGGGATATGATCCCAATGACATAGAGAACAACTTTTGTGAAGAAGTTTCTATCAAAAGACCTAAAAGAATTGAATTTCGGAGGTTTTAGGGTTAGGTCAAGAATACCTCTTCAAATCTTTGAATCGACGCAATGTGGATGAAGAATTGGCCTAGGATGCTTGGGGACGAGTTCCCACGCACCTTAGGGCTTCAACCCACGGATTGGAAACGATTTTTGGTGGAGGGAAGTGAAAATCGCCGATTTGGGGGCGGTTTTCGTGCGTTTGAGGAGAGAGAGTGTGTTTTGAATGGGAGTGACCATTCGAGGGTTCCTAGTCCAGTTGGTGACCCGAACTTGACCGGCCAACGGACAGGGCCCGTCCTGTTCTGACATGTCGGACTAGTCCGGTTAAAAGGCTAAAAACTCATATATATTTGGTTCTTTGGAGATTTGATCCTTTTGGACTATATTTTCACAAGATATCGTTGTAAACATGGTCAGTAAGCAATCAACAAACAAACTATGACCATAATTCACAAAGATTCAATAATTTCAAAATAATTTGTAGCAAATTGAGGAGGAAGAGTTTTTTGCAAGCATGTGTAAATTTTGAAGCACATATAATTAACAATCAGATAGGCAAGACTCAAGCCACATTTCGAGAATCTAAGATATTGAGATCACTCCTAAGTTCACAAAATCTTCTCTCATCTAGGGGCTTGGTGAAAATATCGGCCAATTGTTTTTTGGTTCTCACATGGGAAATTGCAATGTCTCCTTTGATGGAGTGATCTCTCAAGATGTGGTGGCAAATATCGATGTGTTTGGTCCTTGAGTATTCAACTGGATTGTGGTATATTTTGATGGCACTCTCATTGTCACATAGGAGGGGGATATGGTGCAAGTTTATACCATAGTCCCTAAGAGCTTTTCGCATCCAAAGAAGTTGTGCAGAACAACTTTCGGCGGCGACATACTCCGCTTCGGCTATGGAAAGAGCAATGGAATTTTATTTCTTTAAGGACCAAGACACTAGAGATCTACCAAGGAATTGGCAAGTTCTGGAGGTACCCTTCCTATATACTTTGCACCCCACATAGTCCGCATCAGAATATCCAATGAGGTTAAACTTAAAGCCCTTGGGGTACCAAAGTCCTAGACTTGGTGTGTGAACCAAATATCTAAGAATTCTCTTAACGATGGTCAAATGACACACCTTAGGATCAGCTTGAAATCTAGCACACATACAAATACTAAGCATGATATCGGGCGTAGACGCACATAGGTAAAGCAATGAACCTATCATGGAGTGATATACCTTTTGGTCCACAATTGGACCATCTTCATTAAGATCGAGATGCCCATTGGTTCCTATTGGAGTCTTGATGGGTTTGGCATTGTACATGTTAAACTTCTTGAGTATATCTTGTGTGTACTTTGTTTGACTAATGAATGTGCCTTCCTTGAGTTGCTTCACTTTAAAACTGTGAGACCTATGTGTGCTGAATACATTGGCTATGGCGATAAAAGTTTTGAATACTACCAAAACATATTTATCATCAAGGTCTGACTCTAGGTCCAACTAGCTTTGGTTAGCTCCGGCACTAGGTCCTGCTAGCTTTGGTAAGCTCTGGTTCAAGGTCCGGTTAGCTTTGGCAAGGTCCGGTGCTTGATCGTAGTGTTTCTACTTTTATCTTGCAATGTTTCAAACTTGCTTTACACTTATGGAAAGGTTGCTTAGTATTCTTTTACTAAGTTTTTGGTGTGTTTTGGTGGTTAAGTCTGATATCATTTTGCTATGGTTTGCAACATGCTTATGTGAGGTGCTCACATAAGATGTTGTAGTTTCAGAACTAACAAGAGTCAAGTCGATTACTTGTGCTCGGAAGTATTGGTTGTTTATTCATGTGCAGGTGTTACTTGACTTCAAGACATGGCTGGTGACCGGATCCATTGAACTAGTCTTAGGGAAAATATGAGGTTCAACAACCAAGTTCGGGAGGAATTGTGGTTGAGTTGATCAGGAGGTCGTGCAACATGTATGGATTAAGAACAATGCATATGAAAGTATCATGGACGTTGTTGGGAGATGATTGCACGTGTCCAAGGAGTGCATGGACGTGGCTACATGGTTCTGAGACGTGATGAAGAGATGTGGACGTAAAGAATTGGTCGGAAAGATCCAACAGACTAGGTTATGGACTCAGGCTGCGGTTGAGTCATGTTTGACTCAAATACGGAAAGTTTTGAGTTGGTTATGATAGGATTTCGTGTGGGTCACGAATTTGAGTTGTTTTGGGAATGTATGATACGTTTCTAAGGTGTTTGTAAGTCTTAAGATTGCTTCTATCTGTGTATAGAAGAGTCTTGAGCAGTTATGGAAAGTTTTGATTTGTAAACTGAGTAGGATTAGAGTCCTAGTTAATTTTGGGTTGGCCTAAGATAAGCAAGGGAGGCCAGAGCTCATGGTAGACGACTTTGGGGGCTGTTCCCCTTGTGTTCTTTTGAATAAAATTCATAGTTGAAAGGAACTTTTGTGCCTTGTTCGTCTGACTTGTTCCATACAAGTTTTTCTCGTCGAGTTTTCTGCACAGCACTATCTTTCTTCGGTAGTTTTATCATAACTCTAGTTTTACAGATCCAATTGACGTTATTCTTTTTGGATTATCTTCACAACTTTATTATCTATCATCTCTCAAAATTTCACGGTCATTGGATTTGTGGTTTTTGATCTACACGAGTTTCTTTGCAGTATTACAGATCTGTTTTTTCTCGGGCAGGACAGATTGACCTTTGTTCGATCTTTCGATCGTAACTTTAGTTTCTCTCGACGGATTTGAGTGATTCTCTGTTTTGTTGTCTTCGTGACTTGATTATTTCTGATATCTATCACTTTTTTCACGGTGAAACACATTTAGATTAGTCTCACACACGATTTCTTTAACGGATCGTTTTTCTGCCGAGGGGTTTTCATTGCTTCCGCTGAAAAAGTTTTAATCTACCATTCACCCCCCTCTGGTAACTTTTCACGTGCTCCTCGATCCTACAATTGGTATCAGAGTCACGGTTCTCTAATCTTTGTGATTTGCACGTATTTTGACTAATCATCATGTAGGAATACTCCACAAAACCTTGTGTCTTTAGTGTTATTGATTCTCAGGTTTGGAAGGCACGTATGGAAGCCTTTATACAGACTCAAGGATTCGCAATATGGGAGAAGGTATACAAGCCTTATGAAGTGCCATCAAATGATCAAGTTACAGCTACAAATCTGAGAGATGTCGACAACAATAAGGCTCGGAACTTGATCATACAAAGATTAACTCAAAGCGACTTCGACCGTGTTGTACACCTCCGATCTGCATACGATGTGTGGAAAACACTTTGTGACTACCACGAAGGATCCAACACGGTCAAGGAGGTAAGGCAAGACATATTCATGAAAGAATACATACGCTTTGAGATGCAACCCGTTGAGTCTATTGATGACCTTTTTTCTCGCTTTAATAAAATTCTCAGCAACTGGCGTAGTGTCAATGTTAATTTTTCAGATGCTGAAAATGCTAGGCAATTGTTAAGTGCATTAGATATGTCAATTTGGGAGATGAAAGTCATATCTATTCGTGAATCTACTGTCATGAGTACACTTACTTTAGATGTGCTATATTCCAAGTTAAAAACTGATGAAATTGACATAATATCACGTAAGAACCCCAACAAGTCTATTGCTTTTGTTTCTCAACGTGACATGCCTAGCTCCGGTCAATCTTCATCTTGTGGTACACTTGCTTTGTTGTCCTCTCTAACCCTTGAACATATTGAGGAATTTCCAGAGGAGGAGCTAGTACTTCTCTCTACTAGGTTCTCAAAAGCATTGCAAAATGCTAGAACTAGAACGAGAGGAAGCTCCGGACCTCAACGATGTTTCGAATGTAGTAAGATAGGACATTTTCATTCAGATTGCCCTAACCTTTCAGGTCCTACTTCCCGAGATGAAAAGCAAACAAGGACGAAGCACTCCTCTGCAAACGATAAGAAGAAAAAGAAGGGTTTTATAGGACATCAAATGGTGAGCAGTTTTATCTCCGCACTTCAAGAACTTGGCTCAAGCGATGTGGACATTGGAAGTGACGAAGATGAAGATGATTTGGCAAACTTGTGCTTCATGGCGGGCAAATCAAGATCAAGTATGGAGGATGCAGAACACAACAGCGACAATGAAGAGGTATGTCCTACTTGCAAAGAAATGTGTGATGCTATTTCTCGTGCCACTATTATAGTTAAGAAAAAGGACAAAAAGCTTAGGGATAGTGCTGCTAAAATTGAATCACTAGAATCTGAAATCATCCGTTTAAAAACTTTGATTCCTAGTGATGATGCATGTCACTCATGTGATTTAATATATGAACTCATTAAGAAGTGCGCACACCTCCACACTTGATAAACTTGAGTTAGAAATTGAAAAGAATAGAGAGCTTGCTGCACTTAATGATAAAAACTTGAAAGATGCTAGCTGTTCTACATTTGATTTGTATTGTTCTACTTGTGATGATCTTGATAAGAAACTACAAGATGCTATGAATGAAATTTGTATATTGAACAATGCTTTACGTTCTCTTGAAGTTAAATTTTGTTCCAATTGCAAATTAAAAGGAAAAACTTCATGTGAAAATTGTCTTGATCTGTCCAATAAACTTGATAACATACATAGGACATTAGATCGGTTTTGTAATGGGAATAAAAACCTAAACTTGCTGCTGAATTCTTCCAAGTCATGCAATGATAAAACTAGTTTAGGTTTTGATTCTCATGCTCATGCTAAGGCACATCCACCTAAAATTGTAAAGTCATTAGGAAGTGGTTTGATTCAAACAGTTCCTAAACAAAAAGAAGTGGTTTTCAAATTTGCAGGAGTGTTGTCTCATTTGGTTTCAAATAAAAATGTTGCTTGCTCATCTCGACATGAAAACAAAGTTAAATTTCATTGTACCTAATGTGGTAGAGATGGTGATGTCATAGATTGTTGTTATAGACTAGCTAAACACTAGAAAAAGGAAAGAATGGTTGCTAGATCCCATAACTTTCATGCAAAATTTGCTGCACTTGCTAAACTGAATGATAGGAACATGCAATCTACTGTAATGAGTCGAAAACATGCAAAGGTTGCCCCCAAACCTACTATTTTTTGTTCTACACATGTAACATCTCGTAGGACAGTAGTTGGGTACAAAAATACTCAAGCTTTGGCTCATAAACCTGATGTTTTCTCTCAGCTTTCGCGTGTTATTCCTGTTGGACGTCGTGTAACTCAGTACTGGATTCCTAAATGCCTTTTGACTAACCCCAGTATTGAGTCATCGACGTATTGTGCTTCTATGTAGGTTACACGCTTGAGGAAGGAGAACATTTGGATTGTGGATTCAGGTTGCTCATGCCACATGACCGGTAACAAAGAATGGTTCTCCTCCCTCTCTTTTGTGTCACGTGTAGAGAATGTAACTTTTGTCGATAATTCTTCAACTCCTATAATTGCTAAAGGTTCATTTAGAGTAAATAATCACTACACTTTGAAGGATGTAGCACTTGTTAAAAATTTGAAATACAACTTGCTTTCTGTTTCACAACTGCTAGATAAAAATCTGGAAATTATTTTCACTAAAAATTGATGCAAAGTTATAAATTCAAATAGTGAGCTTATTTTTAACATGTTTTGGTTTGGAAGAGTTTTAAAGCTTATTTTCATATGTCTTCCTCTAAGCATAGGTGTCTAGTTGCTAATGATTCAAAGGACTTATATTTTTGGCATTGTAGACTTGGTCACGTAGGCTTTGATCATCTAACGCGTATTAGTGCTCTTGATCGCATATGTGGGCTGCCTAAGCTTAAAGGGGACAAAGAAATTGTGTGCTCTTCTTGTAGACATGCTAAGATGTTGGAGGTTCACATACTCCTCTCATAATGATCATGACAACTGAACCGGGTCAACTTTTGCACCTTGACACCGTAGGACCTTCACAATCCTTCGGAGGTAAATCGTATGTTCTTGTGATTGTTGATGATTATTCTAGATACTCTTGGGTATACTTTATGGCATCTAAGAATGAATATTTTAGTCACTTTAGAACTTTATTTTTTATATTATCAATTGATCACTCAGGATATTTAAAAGCAATTAGAAGTGATAGTGGAACCAAATTTAAAAATCAATCTTTTGATCACTTTTGTGCTGAAAATGGAATAGATCATCAATTTTCTTCACCATATGTACCTCAACAAAATGGTGTTGTAGAAATAAAGAACAGAACCTTAGTTGAGATGGCTAGGACTATGCTTGATGAATATCAAACTCCTAGGAAATTTTGGGTTGATGCAATTGCAACTGCTTGTTATGTCTCAAATCGTGTTTTATTGCGCGCTAAGCTAGGTAAAACACCATATGAGCTCTGGTTTGGACATAGGCCTAGTGTTACACACTTTCTGATCTTTGGTTGCAAATGCTTTGTTAAGAAACATGGTAATCTTGATAAATTTGAACCTAGATCTGTTGATGGCATGTTTCTTGGTTATCCATCTCATACTAGAGGCTACTGTGTGCTTTTACTTAATACTAACAAAATTGTGGAGACTTGTAAGGTGTCTTTTGATGAAGCTCGCCCAGGTACTAGCTCAAACATTGCAGGTCCAGATTCATATCCGCAGGGTGAGAGCATTTTCGTTGAAGATGAGGAAGAGGTGGAGCTGCTGCCCGAAAATTCAGCAGCTAATGACATTGTTCCAGCTTTTGATTATGATTCATAGCCAGCACCGACGAGCACCATTGCTGGTCCATATCCTCCTCAAGTCACAAGCTCATCGATTTGTGATGAACATGAAGAAGAAGAAGAAGAAGCTTGTGAAGTGACCACTCCCCTCCGAGTTCTCAAAAGTCATCCTCCACAACAAATTATTGGAAGCTTGCATGAACGAGTCACACAGTCCAGGTTTTGCGATCCAAACTCTCACGCTCATTCTGCTTTTGTTTCTTCTTTTGAACCCAAAGATATATCACACACACTCACCATTGAATCTTGGATTATTGCCATGCAAGAAGAGTTAGAAAATTTTGAAAAAATAATGTTTGGAAACTTGTACCTCCACCTCAAGGTCACACTTTAATTGGAACTAAATGGGTGTTTAAAAATAAACAAAGTGAGGATGGGGTTGTGGTTAGGAATAAGGCTAGGTTGGTTGCTCAAGGTTTCACTCAAGTTGAAGGTCTAGATTTTGATGAAACTTTTGCTCTTGTTGCTAGATTAGAAACCATAAGAATTTTGTTAGCTTTTGCTACATCTAAAGGTTTTAAGCTTTATCAAATGGATGTTCAAAGTGCTTTTCTTAATGGCTATATAGATGAGGAGGTTTATGTCAAACAACCACCAGATTTGAAAATTCAGATTTTCCTAATCATGTTTACAAACTGTCCAAAGCCTTGTACGGTCTCAAACAAGCCCCTAGAGCATGGTATGATAGGTTAAAAACATTCTTACTTGAAATAGGGGTTTACTATAGGCAAGGTTGATCAAACACTTTTTTGTGCTTAAGCATGGCAATGACTCATTATTCATTCAAGTGTATGTGGATGATATTATCTTTGGTTGTGCTTCTCATGATCTTGTGTCCAAGTTTTCAGCTATGATGAGTTCAGAATTTTAGATGAGTATGATGGGAGAACTCACGTACTTTTTGGGGCTGCAAATCAAGCAAACCAAGGAGGATACCTTTGTACATCAATTGAAGTATACAAAAGACCTCTTAAGGGACTTCAACATGGACAAAAGCAAGCCTCTTTGGACACCAATGGGAGTAGCAACAACACTTGAACTTGATGAAGATGGTGAACCCGAGGATCAAAAAGAATATAGAAGCATGATCAGATCACTTTTGTACCTCACAACATCAAGACTGGACATACAATTCAGCGTATGTCTTTGTGCACGGTTTCAAGCCTCCCCACGTGCTTCACATCGTCAAGCCGTCAAAAGGATTCTCAGGTACTTACATGGAACTCAAGAATTTGGCATTTTTCTTCCTTCTTCCTCAACCATTACTTTGAAAGCTTTTTTGGATGCTGATTTTGGGGGTTGTAGGATTGATAGAAAAAGTACTTCTGGTGCTTGTCATTTTCTTGGTAATTCACTTGTTGCTTGGTCCTCTAGAAAACAAAACTCAGTTGCACAATCCACAGCTGAATCTGAATATGTAGTTGCTGCTAGTGCTTGCTCACAAATTATTTGGATTGTTCAAACACTTAAGGACTATGGGTTCGATCTACATAGTGTTCCACTGTTTTGTGATAACACCGGTTCCATCTGCATTGCTAAAAACCCCGTGCAACATTCTAGAACTAAGCACATTGACATTAGGTATCACTTTCTCCATGATAATGTTGAAAAAGGAAACATTGTACTTCACGATATAGATATCGAACAACAATTGGCTGACATTTTTACAAAACCTTTGGATTTCACTCATTTTTGTTTCATTCATAGTGAAATAGGGTTTATGCATCCTCATGGGTTAAATTGAGGGGGAGTTTTGAAAGTTGGAAAGTATATCTGAACTCAAAATAATATGAGCATAGTATTTCATACATATATGACTTTGTGATTCCTTTTACATGCTGAAAGTTCTTACTACATTACTCATGTTATACATTTTGTAGTTTTTGATATGACTAGTAATTTGAATAATTACTTATGCTAAATCTGGTCATGGTCGAACTTTCTTGCTGTTTTGAACTTGTTGCGTGCTCACAAGTGCTTTTAATAATGAAAAGTTAATCAATCAACTATTCACATGTTGAGCTTTTACGATCAAATAAAAATGAGAAAAGATCAAGAGAATATGCATGCATCGCACTTCTTCTTTTGAGATGGCTTATCATTGCACTTAGATATGAACTTGGAAGAAGTTGTGTATGACTAAAACCATGTCCTTAAGCTTCTTATTGTCAAATGACATAGGCTTGGCTTGGTTAGAATAAGGCAGATGCGCATATAATCTCTTGCAAATATCATATGATATAAATTTGTGCTTTGAAAAATAATAAAATGCAGCAACAAATGTCATGCTTTCAGGTTTTGAAATAGTTAAGTTTGTGAGATCATGACTTGCTAAATTAGAAATTACATTTGATCTCTAGCATGGCTTACACTACTTTATGTATTTCATTGATGTGATAGTGTAAGTTACTTGATAGTATTACTTGGATGAGCTTTGTATTATATGTATATGTTATAATATGCTCATAACAATTATAATTTTTTTATAAACCTTGCTGAATACATTGTCAAAGGGGGAGAGATAATATGTGATTTTTTAAAGATAAGTATGCAAGGGGGAGAAATTGATTACACATTGCACATATTCACAATTGTTTTTGGCACGATTCTTCTCAGGGGGAGAATTTCTTTTTCTCATTTTATTTCTGTTTTACAAAGGGAGATAAATTGTTTTCAAAACTTTTAATGTGAATAAGCCAATGTTCGGATCTTAAGTGGTGTTACCAATGCATTCATCAAGGGGATATTGTGAGACCTATGTGTGCTGAATACATTGGTTATGGCGATAAAAGTTTTGAACACTACCAAAACACCTTTATCATCAAGGTCCGACTCTAGGTCCAACTAGATTTGGTTAGCTCCGGCGCTAGGTCCTTCTAGCTTTGGTAAGCTCCGGTTCAAGGTTCGGTTAGCTTTGGCAAGGTTCGGTGCTTGATCGCAGTGTTTCTACTTTTATCTTGCAATATTTCAAACTTGCTTTACACTTACGGAAAGGTTGCTTAGTATTCTTTTACTAAGTTTTTGATGTGTTCTGGTGGTTAAGGCTGATAACATTTTGCTATGGTTTGCAACATGCTTATGTGAGGTGCTCACGTAAGATGTTGTAGTTTCGGAAGTAACGAGAGTCAAGTCGAGGACTTGTGCTTGGAAGTATTGGTTGTTTATTCATGTGCAGGTGTTGCTTGACTTCAAAACATGGCTGGTGATGGGATCCATTGAACTAGTCTTAGGGAAAAGATAAGGTTCAACAACCATGTTCGGGAGGAATTGTGGTTGAGTTGATCGGGAGGTCGCGCAACATGTATGAATCAAGAACAATGCATATGAAGGTATCATGGACGTCGCTGGAACATGATTGCATGTGTGCAAGGAGTGCATGGACATGGCTATATGGTTCTGAGACGTGATGAAGAGATGTGGACGTAAAGAATTGGTCAGAAAGGTCCAACCGACTAGGTTATGGACTTAGGCTGCGGCTGAGTCGTGTTTGACTCAAATATGGAATGTTTTGAGTTGGTTATGATAGGATTTCATGTGGGTCACGAATTTGAGTTGTTTTAGGAATGTGAGATACGTTTCTAAGGTGTTTGGAAGTCTTAAGATTGCTTCTATGTGCGTATAGAAGAGTCTTGAGCAGTTATGAAAAGTTTTGATTTGTGAACTGAGTAGGATTAGAGTCCTAGTTAGTTTTGCGTTGGCCTAAGGGCTGATTATATAAGCAAGGGAGGCCAGAGATCGTGGTATACGACTTTGGGGGCTGTTCCTTTTGTTTTATATTGAATAAAATTCACAGTTGAAAGGAACTTTTGTGCCTTGTTGGTCCGACTTGTTCCAGACAAGTTTTTCTCGTCGAGTTTTCTGCACAGCACTACCTTTCTTCGGTAGTTTTATCATAACTCGAGTTTTACAGATCCAATTGACGTGATTTTTTTTGGGTTGTCTTCAAAACTTGATGATCTATCATCTGTCAAAATTTCACGGCCATTGGATTTGTGGTTTTTGATCTACACGAGTTTATTTGCAGTATTAAAGATCTGTTTTTCTCGGATAGGACAGATTGACCTTTGTTCGATCTTTTGATCGTAACTTGAGTTTCTCTCGACGGATTTGAGTGATTCTATGTTGTGTCGTCTTCGTGACTTGATTCTCTCTGATATCTATCACTTTTGTCGTGGGGAAACACGTTTAGATTAGTCTCACACACGATTTCTTTAACGAATTGTTTTTCTGCCGAGGGGTTTTCATTGCTTCCGCTGAAAAAGATATAATCTACCATTCACCCCCCTCTGGTAGCGTTTCAAGTGCTCTTCGATCCTACAGAAACCTAGGAAGAACTTCAACTCCCCCATCATGTACATCTCAAACCTTTCGGTCATTATCTTTGAAAACTAATCACAAAAAGCTTTGTTAGTAGAACCAAATATAATGTCATCGACATATATTTGGCAAACAAAAAAATCATCTTTAAAATTCTTAGTGAACAAGGTATAATTAGCCTTCCCAATTTTGAAACCGTTTTGAGTTAAGAAATCTCTAAGGCACTCATACCAAGCTCTAGGAGCTTGTTTGAGGCCATAGAGAGCCTTACGCAATTTGTAGACATGGTTTGGGAAGTCTTGATCTTCAAAGTCGGTGGGTTGCTCCACATACAACTCTTATTTGATTGGACCATTGAGAAATGCACTCTTGACGTCCATTTGATATAGCTTAAAATCATGGTGAGTAGCAAAGGCAAGTAATGTGCGAATTGATTCAAGCCTAGCTACAGGAGCAGATATTTCTTTGAAATCAAAACCTTCGACTTGTGAATACCCCTTGGCCACAAGTCGTGCTTTGTTCCTTGTAACCATCTCGTGTTCATCTTTCTTGTTGCGGAACACCCACTTGGTGCCTGTAGGATCGAAGAGCACGTGAAAAGCTACCAGAGGGGGGGGGGGGTGAATGGTAGATTTAAAAATCTTACGCAGCGGAAACAATTAAACCCCAAACCCTTCGGCAGAAAACCGATCTCTTAAAGAAATCATGTCTGACACTAATCTAAATGTGTTTCACCATGACAAAAGTGATAGATATCAGAGATAATCAAGTAACGAAGACAACACAAAAAGAATCACTGAAATCCGTCGAGAAAAACTCAAGTTATGATCGAACGATCAAACAATAGTCAATCTGCCCTACCCGAGAAAAAACAGTTCTGGAACGCTGCAAAGAAACTCGTGTAGATCATATACCACAAATACAATGACCGTGAAATTTTGACATATGATAGATAATCAAGTTGTGAAGAGAACCGAAAAAGAATCACGTCAATTGGATCTGTAAAACTCGAGTTATGATAAAACCACTGATGAAAGGTAGTGCTGTCCAGAAACTCGGCGAGTAAAACTTGTCTGGAACAAGTCGGACGAACTAGGCACAAAAGTTCCTTCAAACTACGAATTTTATTCAATAGAACACAAGAGGAACAGCCACAAAGTTGTCTACCACGAGCTCTGGGCTCCCTTGTTTATATAACCAGCCCTTAGGCCAACCCAATATCAACTAGGACTCCAATCCTACTCAGATCACGAATCATAACTTTCCATAACTACTCAAGATTCTTCTATACACAAATTGAAGCAATCTTAAGACTTCCAAACACCTTAGGAACGTATCCCACATTCCTAAACAACTCAAATTCGTGACACACATGAAATCCTAATATAACCAACTCGATACTTTCCATACCGAGCCATAACCGACTCCGCCGCAGCCGAAGTCATCAACCGATATGATCCGATCCTTCCAACCAGATCTTTCCTTCCTTATCCCATCTTCGGAACCATGTTGCCACGTCATGCACCGCATGCATACGTGCGAACACCTTCCTTCGACATTCAGTAACCTTCATATGCACTGCCCTTGATTCAATCATCCTGCGCGACCTCCTGATCAGCTCAACCACAGTTCCTCCCGAACTTGGTTGTTGGAACCTCATCTCCTCCCTGAGACTAGTCCAATGGATCCCGTCACCAGCCACGTCTTGAACTCAAGCAAAACCTGCACATGAATAAACAACCAATCCATACGAGCCCAAGTCCTCGACTTAACTCAAGTTAGTTCCAAACACAACACCTTACGTGAGAACCTCACATAAGCATGTTGCAAAACCACAGTAACACGATATCATCCATATCAACCCAAACGCACCAAAAACTTAGCAAATGAATACTAAGCAATCTTTCCAACAATGTAAAGCAAGTATGAAACATTGCAAATGAAAAGCAGAAGCACTACGGTCAAGTTCTGGACCTTGCCAGAGCAACCCGGACCTTGAGCCGGGGCTAACAAAAGCTAGTAGAACCTAGCGCCAGAGCTTACCAAAACTAGTACAATGAAGCACCTACCGGAGCTTACCAAAACTAGTAGATCCTAGTACCGGAGCTTACCAAAAACTAGTCAAAACTAGTCAACCCAAAACCAGAGCTAGACAAAGTACGTCGGAGCTTAGCAAAAGCATTCCGGAGCTATCAAATATATGCCAGAGCTATCAAAGACATGCCGGAGCTAAAGATAAAGCTCACCGGAGCTAACCAAAGCTGGTCGGACCTTACCAAGAAGTCGGACCTAGCATCAAACGTAACCGGAGCTACCCAAAACAAGTTGGACCTATGGTCGGACCTTGCTATAGCTCGGAGCTAGAGTCGGACCTTAATAAAAAGGTGTTTTGGTGATATTTAAAACTTTTATCATCAAAGCCAAGTGTATTCACTACAAGCCAATGTATTCAACACATATAGGTCTTACAATCTCCCCCTTGATGAATGCATTGGCAACACCATTTAAAATCCGAACATTGGCTTATTCTCATTAAAAGTTTTGAAGACAATTTCTCCCCTTTTTGTAAATCGGAAATAAAATGAGAAGAAAATCCAAAAAAATTCCCATATTATCTCTCCCCCTTTATTATCTCTCCTTATGCACATATTATCTTTCTCTTCATGCTTATCTCTCCCCCTTTGACAATGTATTCAACAAGTCATATAAACAAATTATCTCTGCCTCTTTAGTTGTTATGAGCATATTATAACATATACATATAAACAAAGCTCATCCAAGTCATACTATCAAGTACCTTACATTATCACATAAATGAAATACATAAAGTAGTGTAAGCCATGCTAGAGATCAAATGTAATTTTCAATTTAAGCAAGTCATGATCTCACAAATTTAACTATTTGAAAACCTGAAAGCATGACACTAGTTGCTGCATTTTATTATTTTTCAAAGCAAAAATTTAGATCATATGATATTTGCAAGAGATTATATGCGCATCTGCCTTATTCTAACCAACCAAGCCAAGCCAAGCCTATGTCATTTGACAATCAGAAGCTTAAGGACATGGTTTTAGTCATACACAACTTCTTCCAAGTTCATATCTAAGTGCAATGACAAGCCATCTCAAAAGAAGAAGTGCGATGCATGCATATTCTCTTGATCTTTTCTCAATTTATATTTGTTCATAAAAAATAACCATGTGGGTTGATTACTTGATGAGTTCTTAATGATTAAAAGCACTTGTGAACATGTAACAAGTTCAAAACAACAAGAAAGTTCGACCATGACCAGATTTAGTGTAAGTAATTATTCCAATTACTAGACATGACAAAAACTACAAAATGTATAACACGAGTAATGTAGTAAGAACTTTCAGCGTGTAAAAGGAATCACAAAGTCATATATGTATGAAATACTATACTCATATTATTTTAATTTCAGATTCACACATAGACTTCCCAAGTTTCAAAAAAAAAAACTCCCCCTCAATTTAAGCCATGAGGATGCATAACCCCTATTTCACTACGAATGAAACAAAAACGAGTGAAATCCAAAGGTTTTGTAAAAATGTCAGCCAATTGTTGTTCGTAATCTACATGGTGAAGCACAATGTTTCCTTTTTCAACATTATCTCGGAGAAAGTGATACCTAATGTCAATGTGCTTAGTTCTAGAATATTGCACGGGGTTCTTGGCAATGCAAATAGCACTAGTGTTATCACAAAACAGTGGAACATTATCTAGATCAACCCCATAGTCCTTAAGTGTTTGAACAATCCAAAGAATTTGTGAGCAAGCACTAGCAGCAGCTACATATTCAGATTCGGCTGTGGATTGTGCAATTGAATTTTTTTTCTAGAGGACCAAACAACAAGAGAAGTACCAAGAAAATGACAAGCACCGGAAGTACTTTTCCTATCAATCCTACAACCCCCAAAATCAGCATCCGAAAAAGCTTTCAAAGTAACAGTTGAGGAAGAAGGAAGAAAAATGCCAAATTCTTGAGTTCCATGTAAGTACCTGAGAATCCTTTTGACGGCTTGATGATGTGAAGCACGTGGGGAAGCTTGAAACCGTGCACAAAGACATACGCTGAATTGTATGTCCGATCTTGATGCTGTTAGGTACAAAAGTGATCCGATCATGCTTCTATATTCTTTTTGATCCACGCGTTCACCATCTTCATCAAGTTCAAGTGTTGTTGCTGTTCCCATTGGTGTCCGAAGAGGCTTGCTTTTGTCCATGTTGAAGCGCCTTAGGAGGTCTTTGGTATACTTCGTCTGATGCACAAAGGTACCCTCCTTGGTTTGCTTGATTTGCAGCCCCAAAAAGTAAGTGAGTTCACCCATCATACTCATTTCAAATTCGGAACTCATCATTGCTGAAAACTTGGACACAAGATCATGAGAAGCACAACCAAAGATAATATCATCCACATACACTTGAACAAATAATGAGTCATTGCCATGCTTAAGCACAAAAAGAGTTTTATCAACCTTGCCCATGGTAAACCCCTTTTCAAGTAAGAATGTTTTTAACCTATCATACCATGCTCTAGGATCTTGTTTGAGACCGTGTAAGGCTTTGGACAATTTGTAAACATGATTAGGAAAATCTGGATTTTCAAAACCCGGTGGTTGTTTGACATAAACCTCCTCATCTATGTAGCCATTAAGAAAAGCACTTTTAACATCCATTTGATATAGCTTAAAACCTTTAGATGCTGCAAAAGCTAACAAAATTCTTATGGCTTCTAATCTAGCGACAGGAGCAAAAGTTTCATCAAAATCTAGACCTTCAACTTGAGTGAAACCTTGAGCAACCAACCTAGCCTTATTCCTAACCACAACCCCATCCTCACTTTGTTTATTTTTAAATAACCATTTAGTTCCAATTAAAGTGTGACCTTGAGATGGAGGTACAAGTTTCCAAACATTATTTCTTTCAAAATTTTCTAACTCTTCTTGCATGGCAATAATCAAAGATTCATTAGTGAGTGCGTGTGATATATCTTTGGGTTCAAAAGAAGCAACAAAAGCAGAATGAGCATGAGAGTTTGGATCGCAAAACCTGGACCGTGTGACTCGTTCGTGCAAGCTTCCAATCATCTGTTGTTGGGGATGATCTTTGTAAAAACGTAGGGGAACAGATGTCTCACAAGCTTCTTCTTCTTCATGTTCATCGTAGATTGATGAGCTTGTGACATGTGGACAATCAGGACCAGCATAGGTGATAGCCGGAGCTTGTTCAATGTCCGGAGCTGGACACGTGTCAACTTCGGAACTACTAGGCAGTATCACCGGCTCTTCTTCATCTTCGAAAATACCCTCCCCCTAAGGATACAGATCTGGTCCTGCAACACCGGAGCTAGTACCTGGGCTAGCTTCATCAAAAGACACTTCACAAGTCTCCACAATTTTGTTAGTGTCAAATAAAAGCACACGGTAGCCTCTAGTATGAGATGGATAACCATGAAACATGCCATCAATGGATCTAGGTTCAAATTTATCAAGATTACCATGTTTCTTAACAAAGCATTTGCAACCAAAGACCCAAAAGTGTGTAACACTAGGCCTATGTCCAAACCGAAGCTCATATGGTGTTTTACCTAGCTTAGCACGCAAGAAAACACGATTTGAGACATAACAAGCGGTTGCTAACACATCAGCCCAAAATTTCCTAGGAGTTTGATATTCATCAAGCATAGTCCTAGCCATCTCAACTAAGGTTCTGTTCTTTCTTTCTACAACACCGTTTTTTTGAGGTACATATGGTGAAGAGAATTGATGATCTATTCTATTTTCAGCACAAAAGTGATCAAAAGATTGATTTTTAAATTCAGTTCCATTATCACTTCTAATTGCTTTTAATGATCCTGGGTGATCAATTGATAATCTAAGAAATAAAGTCCTAAAGTGACTAAAAGCTTCATTCTTAGACGCCATAAAGTAAACCCAAGAGTATTTAGAATAATCATCAACAATAACAAGAACATACCATTTACCTCTGAAGGATTGAACACGTGAAGGTCCTACGGTGTCAAGATGCAAAAGTTGACATGGTTCAGTTGTCATGATCATTGTGAGAGGAGTATGTGAACCTGCAACCATCTTAGCATGTCTACAAGAAGAGCACACAATTTCTTTGTCCCCTTTAAGCTTAGGCAGCCCACGTATGCAATCAAGAGCACTAACACGCGTTAGGTGATCAAAGCCTACGTGACCAAGTCTATGATGCCAAAAATATAAGTCCTTTGAATCATTAGCAACTAGACACCTATGCTTAGAGGAAGACATATCAAAATTAGCTTTAAAAACTCTTCCAAACCGAGACATGTTAAAAATAAGCTCACTATTTGAACTTACAACTTTGTAGCAGTTTTTATTGAAAATAATTTCCAGATTTTCATCTTGCAATTGTGAAACAGAAAGCAAGTTGTATTTCAAATTTTTGACAAGTGCCACATCCTTCAAAGTGTAGTGATCATTTACTCTAACCGAACCCTTAGCAATTATAGGAGTTGAAGAATTGTCAGCAAAAGTAACATTTTCTACACGTGACACGAAAGAGAGGGAGGAGAACCAATCTTTGTTACCGGTCATGTGGCGTGAGCAACCTGAATCCACAATCCAAATGTTCTCCATCCTCAAACGTGTAACCTACATAGAAGCACAATACGTCGATGACTCAATACTGGGGTTAGTCAAAAGGCATTTAGGAATCCAGTACTGAGTCACGCGACGTGCAGCAGGAAAAACACGCGAAAGCTGAGACAAAACAGCAGGTTTATGAGTCAAAGTTTGACATTTTTTATTCTTGACTACTGACCTATAAGGTGTTACTTGTGTAGCACAAAAGTCAGTAGCTCCGGAGGTAAAAACAGAAGGTCCGGAGGTAAATTTTGAATGTTTTTGACTCAAAACAGCAGGTTGTACATTCGGTTCAATGTGTGCAGCAAATTTTGCATGAAAGTTATGAGAACTAGCAACCATTATTTCCCTTTTCTGTTGTTTAGCTAGTCTATAACAAAAATATATGACATGACCATCTCTACCATAGAAGGTACAATGAAATTTAACTTTGTGTTCATGTCTAGATGAGCAAGCAATATTTTTACTTGAAACCGAATGAGGCAACACTCCTGCAGATTTGAAAACCACTCCTTTTTGTTTAGGAACTGTTTGAATCAAACCACTTCCTAATGACTTTCCAATTTTAGGTGGATGTGCCTTAGCATGAGCATGAGAATCAAAACCTAAACCAGTTTTATCATTGCAAGACTTGGAAGAATTCAGCAGCAAGTTTAGGTTCTTATTCCCATTACAAAACCGATCTAATGTCCTATGCATGTTGTCAAGTTTATTGGGCAGATCAAGGCAATTTTCACATGAAGTTTTTCCTTTTAGTTTGCAATTGGAACAAAATTTAACTTCATGAGAACATAAAGCATTGTTCAATATAGAAATTTCATTCATAGCATCTTGCAGTTTTTTATCAAGATCATCACAACTAGAACAATGCAAATCAATTGTAGAAAAAGAAGCATCTTTTAAGTTTCCAATATTAAGTGCAGCAAGCTTTTTGTTCTTTTCAATTTCAAGTTCAAGTTTATCTAGAGTGGAGGAGTGTGCACTTCTTAATGTGGACAATTGTTCATAGATTAAGTCACAAGAGGGACATGCATCATCACTAGGAATCAAAGTTTTTAAACGGTTAATTTCAGATTCTAGTGATTCAATTTTAGCAGCATTATCCCTAAGCTTTTTGTCCTTTTTCTTGACAATAATAGTTGCACGAGAAATAGCATCACACATTTCATTGCAGGTAGAACATACCTCTTCATTGTCGATGTTGTGTTCTGCCTCCTCCATACTTGATCTTGACTTGCCCGCCATAAAGCACAAATTTGCCAAATCATCTTCATCTTCATCACTTCCAATGTCCACGTCACTTGAACTAAGTTCTTGAAGCGCGGTGATGAAACTGTTGATCATCTTGCGTCCTATGGTACCTCTCTTCTTCTTGTTGGAATTTCCAGAGGAGGTCCGGACCTTGCTTTGTTTTTCTTCCCGGGTGGTCGGACCTGAAAGTTTAGGGCATTCTGTACGAAAGTGTCCTGTTTTACCACATTCAAAACAGCGTTGAGGTCCGAAGCTTCCTCTCCTTCTAGTTCTCACATTTTGCAATGCTTTTGAGAATCTAGTAGAGATGAGTGCCAACTCCTCTTCTGGAAATTCTTCGATCTGCTCCAGGGTTAGTGAGGAAAACAAAGCAAGAGTATTGCAAGATGATGATTGGCCGGAGCTAGACATATCACATTGTGAAACAAATGCAATAGACTTATTGGGGTTCTTACGTGCTAGGATGTCAATTTCATGAGTTTTTAGTTTAGAATAGAGTACATCTAATGTAAGAGAACTCATGATAGTTGATTCACGAATAGATGTAACTTTCATCTCCCAAATTGACATGTCTAATGCACTAAGAAGTTGCCTAGCATTCTCAGCATCAGAAAAAATAACAATGACACTACGTAAGTTGCTGAGAATTTTATTGAAACGAGCAAAGAGGGCATCGATAGACTCACCTGGTTGCATCTCGAAGCGCATATATTCCTTTTTGAACATATCTTGTTTTACCTCCTTGATTGTTGGAGCCTTCATGATAATCACAGAGAGCTCTCCAAACATCGTATGCTGATCGGAGGTGCGCGACACGATCAAAGTTGCTTTGAGTGAGTCCTTGGATGATCAAGTTTCGGGCTTTCTTGTTGTTGTCGACGTCTCGTAGGTTTGTGGCCGTGACTTGATCATTAGGTGGCAATTCATAAGGCTTAAACACCTTCTCCCATATTGCAAAGCCTTGTGTCTGGATGAAAGCCTCCATGTGTGCCTTCCAAACCTGAAAATCAATACTAGCAAACACACAAGGTTTGGCGGAGTACTTCTCCATGATGATTAGTCAAAAACACGTGCAAATCACAAACATTAGAGCACCGTGGCTTTGATACCAATTTTAGGATAGAAGAGCACGTGAAAAGCTACCAGAGGGGGGGGTGAATGGTAGATTTAAAAATCTTACGCAGCGGAAACAATTAAACCCCAAACCCTTCGGCAGAAAAACGATCTCTTAAAGAAATCGTGTGTGAGACTAATCTAAATGTTTTTCACCATGACAAAAGTGATAGATATCAGAGATAATCAAGTCAGTAAGACAACACAAAAATAATCACTGAAATCCGTCGAGAAAAACTCAAGTTATGATCGAACGATCAAACAATAGTAAATCTGCCCTACCCGAGAAAAAAACAGTTCTGGAACGCTGCAAAGAAACTCGTGTAGATCATAGACCACAAATCCAATGACCGTGAAATTTTGACATATGATAGATAATCAAGTTGTGAAGACAACCGAAAAAGAATCACGTCAATTTGATCTGTAAAACTAGAGTTGTGATAAAACCACCGACGAAAGGTAGTGCTGTCCAGAAACTTGACGAGTAAAACTTGTCTGGAACAAGTCGGACGAACTAGGCACAAAAGTTCCTTCAAACTACGAATTTTATTCAATAGAACACAAGAGGAACAGCCCCAAAGTCGTCTACCACGAGCTCTGGGCTCCCTTGTTTATATAACCAGCCCTTAGGCCAACCCAATATCAACTAGGACTCCAATCCTACTCAGATCACGAATCATAACTTTCCATAACTACTCAAGATTCTCCTATACGCAAATATAAGCAATCTTAAGACTTCCAAACACCTTAGGAACGTATCCCACATTCCTAAACAACTCAAATTCGTGACACACATGAAATCCTGACATAACCAACTCGATACTTTCCTTACCGAGCCATAACCGACTCCGCCGCAGCCGAAGTCATCAACCGATACGATCCGATCCTTCCAACCAGATATTTCCTTCCTTATCCCATCTTCAGAACCATGTTGCCACGTCATGCACCGCATGCATACGTGCGAACACCTTCCTTCGACGTTCAGTAACCTTCATATGCACTGCCCTTGATTCAATCATCCTGCGCGACCTCCTGATCAGCTCAACCACAGTTCCTCCTGAACTTGGTTGTTGGAACCTCATCTCCTCCCTGAGACTAGTCCAATGGATCCCGTCACCAGCCATGTCTTGAACTCAAGCAAAACCTGCACATGAATAAACAACCAATCCATACGAGCCCAAGTCCTCGACTTAACTCAAGTTAGTTCCGAACACAACACCTTACGTGAGAACCTCACATAAGCATGTTGCAAAACCACAGTAACACGATATCATCCATATCAACCCAAACGCACCAAAAACTTAGCAAATGAATACTAAGCAATCTTTCCAACAATGTAAAGCAAGTACGAAACATTGCAAATGAAAAGCAGAAGCACTACGGTCAAGTTCTGGACCTTGCCAGAGCAACCCAGACCTTGAGCCGGGGCTAACAAAAGCTAGTAGAACCTAGCGCCGGAGCTTACCAAAACTAGTACAATGAAGCACCTGCTGGAGCTTACCAAAACTAGTAGATCCTAGTACCGGAGCTTACCAAAAACTAGTCAAAACTAGTCAACCCAAAACCGGAGCTAGACAAAGTACGTCGGAGCTTAGCAAAAGCATTCCGGAGCTATCAAATATATGCCAGAGCTATCAAAGACATGCCGGAGCTAAAGATAAAGCTCACCGGAGCTAACCAAAGCTGGTCGGACCTTACCAAGAAGTCGGACCTAGCATCAAACGTAACCGGAGCTACCCAAAACAAGTCAGACCTATGGTCGGACCTTGCTATAGCTCGGAGCTAGAGTCGGACCTTAATAAAAAGGTGTTTTGGTGATATTTAAAACTTTTATCATCAAAGCCAAGTGTATTCACTACAAGCCAATGTATTCAGCACATATAGGTCTTACAGTGCCTACAACATTCGCATTAGGCCTCTTCATTAGCTCCCATACTTGATTTCTTTCAAAGTTGTTGAGCTCTTCTTGCATGGCCATCACCCAATCCAGATCTCGTAGTGCTTCTTCAACATTGTGAGGCTCCAAAGAAGAAATAAAAGAGTAATATTCCCAAAATTTTGCAACACGAGATTGAGTAGTTACCCCCTTGGAGATGTCTCCTATGATGTTGTCAACGAGATGATCCCGTTGAACGCTTTGATGTACTCTTGGGTGTGGTGCTTGAGGTCTTGGGTCTTCATCATCATCTTCC
The DNA here is from genome assembly GCA_036927565.1 of Tuctoria greenei. Lineage (NCBI taxonomy): Eukaryota > Viridiplantae > Streptophyta > Magnoliopsida > Poales > Poaceae > Tuctoria > Tuctoria greenei. The sequence continues at coordinate 9,901,155 of JAYESD010000007.1, forward strand.
TCATTTTCTTCGTCTCCCCCTTGGTTGATGCCTCCATTTTCATCTTCTTGGAGAGCATGTTGGGTGTCTTGAGCTTGATTATTTGAGGAAGAGCTTGCTTGATGTGTGAGATGATCACTTGAGTCTTGAGGTTGCTCTTGTGGTCGTACGTCTCAAAGTGCCATCCTTCCTATCACCACTTGTGGAGCTTCTTCTTGATCTAGAACATGACGATCAACTTGCTCCACTTGGGAGCCATTAGTCTCATCAAACACTACGTCACGTGCTACTTCAACAATTTTGGAGGATTTGTTGAAGACACGATAGGCGTAAGTGTTTGAGTCATAACCAAGCAAGAAACCCTCATCGGACTTAGAAGCGAACTTCTAAGTACTAGGCTTCTTGTTGAGAATATAGCATTTGCTCCCAAAAACACGAAAGTATGAGATGTTTGGCTTGTTACCGGTTAGAAGCTCATAAGATGTCTTCTTCAAGATGCGGTGAAGGTAAAACCAGTTTATGGCATGGACAGCGGTGTTAATCGCTTCCGCCCAAAACAAGTCCGACGTCTTGTATTCATCAAGCATGATTCTTGCCATCTCGATGAGGGTCCTATTCTTCCTCTTGTCCACCCCATTTTGTTGAGGGGAGTAGGGGGCCGAGAACTCATGCTTGACGCCTTCTTCATTCAAGAATTCTTCAACTTGAGTGTTCTTGAATTCAATGCCATTTTCACTCCTTATGGTCTTGATACTTAAGGAGACCTCATTTTGAGCTCTCCTCAAGTATTTCTTGAGGACACCTTGAGTCTCACTCTTGTCATGGAAAAAGAACACCCAAGTAAAATGTGAAAAATCATCAACAATACAAGACCATATTTGTTACTGCCAATACTAATGTAGGCGATTGGACCTAAAATGTCCATTTGTAGAAGCTACAATGGTCTTGTTGACGTCATGATGTTCTTGGATGAATTTTGGGCTCCAACTTGCTTTCCGGCTTGGCATAAGCTACATGGCATATCCTATTCAAAGACAACATTCTTCAAACCTCGGATGTGCTCGCCTTAAGGAGTTTTTGCAAATTCCTCATCCCAACATGGGCTAGCCTTCTATGCCAAAGCCATCTCATGTTAGTTTTTGCAATTAAGCATGTATAAAGTAAGGCTTTATCCGCGGAGAAATCAACAAGATAGAGCTTTTCGTGGAGTACACCCTTAAAAGCAATTGAGTCATTGCTTCTCCTTGTGACGGTCACATCCTCATTAGTGAATAAACAATTATAACCTTTGTCACATAGTTTTGATATGGACAAGAGGTTTTAATAAGGTGAATCAACATGCAAAAAATTTGAGAGTATGATTAGGGGAAAAAGCAATTTTACTAGTGCCATGGATTTTTTTCTTGGCTATTGTCCCCAAAATAGATTCCTTCACTTGGATCTTCATCTTTCTCATACTCTACAAACATCTTCCTCTCTCCGGTCATATGATTAGTGCATCCGCTATCAATAACCCACTTGGTTCCACCAGAGGATTATGCCTACAAAAAGGATTTAAGCCTTGGTTTTAGGTACCCAAGCGGTGTTGGGTCCTTTGATGTTAGTCAAGAGGCTCTTGGACACCCACACACAAGGTTTAAACCTCTTGCGATGTGGCCCAACATATCTAGCATAAGCTTTACCAAACTTGTTACTTAATAACACATATGAAGCATCAAAATCATGGAACAAGGGATGAGGTTCCTTCTTAGGCATTTTAGGAGATGTAGCAATGTTCTTTCCCTTGTTGTTGTTACATGAACCTCCTTTGAGAAAGACAATCAAGTCTTTGGCATTTTGCCTCCTCTCCCTAGAGTAGCCAAGACCATCCTTGACAAGGGGATGTCTTGTGTTGGTGTATGCACTACGTGCATATGCCATCTTCTCCTTGTCAAAGATGCCACCTTTCGGTGCTTGGTTGTTTTGTGCCAACTTAAGATCATCTTTAAGTTTTATGATCAAGTTAGAGCATTTGCATGGTTGAGATGTTTCGGATTTGACATTTCTAGAAGGTGGGCTTTTAGAGGAAGAAGGTGCATTTGACCTTGAGAGACTCCACTTGCGTTTCAAGGATCTTGTTAACTTTTGTCAAGCTAACAAGTTCATCCTTTAGCACAATTGTGATGTTCTCAAGTTTTGAGCAAGTTATCTTGATCAAAGCGAGTTCACGCTCAAGTGCCTTGCTTCTTTCTCTTTCAAGCTCCAAGAGCTCCTCAAACTCTTGACATCTCTCCTTTTTTTGGATAAGCATGTCCTCTTGACGGTTTATGAGCTCTTCCTTCTCAAATATCTCCTCCGTTAGCAACTTCAACCTTTTCAAGGTGCTCTTACTCATACCCTTATTAAGCATATGTTCATTTTCACTACTACTATCAAAATCATCATGCAAAGAAATTGAAAATAGGATTTAGATTTGACCTTCTTTCTTCCCTCCTTGGCCACTAGGCATGTTTGCCTTAAGTTCTCCAAGTTGGGGAAGAGCTTGTTCTCCATGGTTGTCTTCTTCATAGCAATAGTTGTTATCTTTTTTTCTTCATCGGAGGAAGATTCTTCATTTGAATCCCACTCCTTTCCAAGGTGGGTATGTCCTGATTGCTTCTTTTTCTTGAAGTATTTCTTTTCTTGAGACTTGCCCTCTTTCTTCTTCTTGTTCTCTTCATGTGGGCAATACACAATGAAGTGGCCGTATTCTCCACAATTGTAGCAAGCCCTCTTTGATCTTGTCTTTGGCTTGTCTTTGCTCTTGCCTTCATAGTGGTGGCTCCCCCTCTTTCTTCTACACATCCTTTTGAAGCTGTTGATGAAGAATGCCTCTTCCTCAATGGTGTCGAGGCTCTCTTCATCACTCTCTCCCTTTTATTGAGATATTGAGGATGTTGCCTTGAATGCAACATCTCTTTTCTTGGAGGAAGAGAGCTTTTGTAGATCGTTGTAGAACATAGCTTCTTGCTCTATCATCTCATGATTGATGATCCTCCCTAGTACTTCTTCGGTAGTCATCTTGTGGAATCCCGAACTCTCACGAATTAGTGAGCAAAGAGTGACATTTTGAGGCATGAATGCTCGAATCATTCTCTTTACCATGTCATGGTCCGTCCATCGGGCGCTTCCATAAGATCGACTCTTGTTGATGAGAGTATTGACGCAGTTGTACATGTCTTGGGGAGACTCACCATCCATGATAGCGAACCTCCCAATTTCTCCTTCAATCATCTCGATCTTTGCCTCCCGTATGAAACGATTGCCCTCATGTGCCGTTTTGAGGGTGTCCCATATTTTCTTCTCCACCTCTAATCCTTCAATGCGATTGAACTCCTCTCGAGTCAATGAGGATGTGATTACTCCCATGGCTTGAGCATTGCGATGGAGGAGGACGGCTTGCTCCGGGGTAATGTCTTCCTCATTCTTGGGAAGATGCACACCTGTCAAGACAATTTGCCACAAACTAGGGTTTAAGGAAATGAGATGCATCTATGCTTCAACATAGAGTAGTCATTTCCATCAAATTGAGGTTGTTTGCCAATAGGGATAGATAAGTAATGATTTCTTGCTGTTAATCGCTCATAATTGTAAGGATACCAGGAGTAGTCATGTGAACTACTCCCATTGTCGGTGTTTATTAGAGCTATCGGCTTGATCTCCTTCTTGGGGACATTGAGCTTCTCACGAAGCCACGCCTTAAGTAGACGAACTTCCTCATTGTCATTTGGATCATCTTGAAGAACATCGACGTTCTTCATCTTGTCATCATCGACGATCACCGGGATCTCGTTGTAACCCCTTCTGGTCATTTCCTCTCTGAGTTGTTAGACTCTTGGTGGAGAGACCTGCTCTGATACCAATTGAAAGTTGCCTAGAGGGGGGTGAATAGGCAATTAGACCTCAAACCGCTTAATCAAACGAGATTAAATTGTTGAGGTCGAACTTGTCTGGTCAGGGCTGGACTAGTCCGCTCAGCTCAGGGTTAAAACCTAAAAACATGATTTCTACAAGTGATTTGTGGAATTTAGGTTCACAAATTAAAGATACAATATCTAGCAACCTAGTACAACTTAGATTAACCAATGAAAGCAGTTAGGTTGCAGGATTTCAACAATGATCAAGATGAAGAACGATATGAACCCTAATTGCAATTCTAGTGATTACGAAAAGTAAAGAGACCAGCAAGACACGATTTATCCCATGGTTAAGCTCCACGAAGAAGCATACATCCACGTTGACAATTCCACACAAGGACCTGGTCTCACTTGACCCTATTCTCACCAAGCCACCACAATGGCCGGCTTGGTTTCCACTATATCAAAGGGTAATGACCAAGTTTCTTGGGACTACTCACAAGTTGAGGCTCCCACGAATCAATACAGCAAGGAGCACATGAAGCTCAACTCACACAAGCCACAAAACACAACACAAGTGCAAGAGATCAAACCGAGAGCCAAAGCACGATGATCTTCCTTCACTCTCCTTCCCAAACCCTAATATCTTCAAGATTTGATCTTAGAGGGCTAGAAGGCGAAATGGAAGGCTTTGGAAGGCTCTAGGTTACTTGTGGGGGCACTAGGGTTCCATAATTGTCAAATAGGGGTTGGGCATCCCCTTTTTATAGGGGTCCCGGCAACTAACCGTTGCAAACAGCCCAAACCCAGACTAGTCCGGCCTTGTGCCACAGACTAGTCCGACCTCTTGGGACCACCGACAATTTCACGTCATCGATCGGCAAAACAGATGACATGTGCGACAAACGTTTAAATTTCAAATGGTCATGGCAACCCAGACTAGTCCGGCCAACAATGGACTAGTCTGAAGTAGATCAGAAAGGTTTAGTCTGGCTAAAAAACGAACTAAACTGGGTAGGCCTGGACTAGTCCGGCCACTGGGGCGGACAAGTCCGGCCTCCTAGGGTTTGGCTAGGTTTTCCCACCAAGTCTCAAACGGAATAGTCCGTGCAACAACGGACAAGTCCAAACTCATCCAGAATTCTTCGATCAGTCCCAAAACGGACTACTCTGGGGGGGTCTGGACTAGTCGGGCCTCTGTGGCGGATAAGTCTAGCCTCCCAGGACTTAGCTCCAAATTCACTCATCGAGAGAAGAATGGACTAGTACGTACCCATACAGACAAGTCCGAACTCGAACAGAGACATTTAGTCCGACACAAAGCGGACTAATCTGACAGGTCGGACTAGTCCGCCCCTCTGTGTGTTTTCTCTCAATTTGGCTTATCACTTAGGTTTTTCTCTCAACCACCACTTTGAGCCCCCTCTTATGATCTCATTGCACATGATACAACCACCCTCACACATGATACAGTTAGTCTAAACTAAACACAATAGAAACCCTAATTTCTATGCTTGAGTCTTCGATGCCTGTTTCAACCTTTTCCTTTTTGAGAGATTTTATCTCATTTCAACCATCACACTTGTGCTTAAGATCAGCTCAACTCATTAGTCTCTTAGTTGTCATCATCAATCATTCAAAACCCATGGGGATGCCTAGATGCACTTTCAGTAATACCAGGTTGTCAAGAGCGTCGGCGCCCAAGACAGCAGGGACCTGACTACATAGTCTGTAGCCGTGGGTGGTAGAGATGTCCGAGTTTTTGCCTGATGCCCCGATGATGCTGAGACTGGTGTTGAGAGGAGAAGGAGAGAGAGATCAGGATGATAATTATTTGCTTGTCCTTCAAGGGTACATATTACCTCTAATATATAGGCTCATAGCCTGCAAACAAAGGAAACAAATCTCCTAACAAAGGAAAAAAACTCCCTAATTCTAGCTTACATTTCATGCCTTTCAGCAATGTTTGCAAGAAATCTCCTAACAAAGGAAACAAACTCCCTGATTCTAGCTTGCCTTGCTCATCATCGGTTGTTGCTAGGCTCGAGCTCTGGGTCGGCGTTGATAATGCCAGCCCCACATGACAGTAATAGCTATGAAGCATGGTGCTAGATAGTTACAATATATATATATATATGAGTAATGTATCTTGATAAGATTAGTGAGATTTACTTATTTGGAATGAATGTAATGAAAGATAAGATAAGCCTTTGATTCTATATGTTGGGGTTACTTATTCGACATGCTGCTGCAGGGAGGATTTCCACAGTGTTGGGTAAATTTGATCTTGCTACTACTTGGTTCATCCTCATCCGTTGTAAAATTAAACGGGACTATTGGGTCATGGATCATGCAAAGACGAGGCCTTCGACAAGAGGACACACTATTCCCCTTTATGTTCATCCTTGCATTTGATGCTTTGCATCACGTTTTTGAATGAGCAAAAATTGAGGGCCTGCTATCAAGACTGAATGATAACGCAGCAAAGCTCCGAGTGTCCCTTTATGTGGACGATGCAGTAGTGTTCAGAAATCCGGTGCAAAGGGAGGTGGATTTCATGATTCAACTGATGAATAGTTTTGGTCAGGCTGTTAGAAAATACGCATGCGGAAGCGATGACAGATCTTTCGAGGTATACGATGCCAGATCACAGACGACACGCGAGACACAATATTTGTTAACGAGGTTCATCCAAAGCATACATCCCCGGGGCATGACTATAGGCGCTTCTCCTCAATATGTTGTCTTCGTCGTGGTTACAACAGTGGCCCTCCCCTCGTATTTATAAGGAGGCCGGTACAATGTCCAACACAAACTCTACACTTCACTGCTAATACAACTTAAAGTCTTAAATGTAACCAACTCGTACACACTGTTTGGCACATATCCAACAAACTCCACCTTGGCGAATATTGCACCACCTTGAAGTCGTCATGGGCCAACCTTCATGTATCTGGACTTGAGTTGTCGACTTCGTAGCTCACGGAGAGCCACCCGACGAGTCCAATGCCTTAGACTCGCCGTTCGAAGAGAACTCCGCTATCTCAATGACTCCACCTGCAACGGAACACCCTTGTAACTTGTACAAATTCGATGCCTCTCTCTCTCCTATCATCACAGTCTCATCTCCATTCATGACTTTCATTGTCTTTCCATCCTGCTCAGCCCGGAATAATAGACCGTCACTATCGAAGTGTTGACTAAGACACTTCCCCCGATACTACTAAGAAGTAGTCCGCGAAGGTTCGTATTCAAATGGGGCGCTAATCAAGATCAAGAACAAGGGTGAATATAGAGGATTTTATGTGGTTCGGGCCGCTCGAGCGTAATGCCCTACTCCATGAAGTGTGTGTTGATTGTATGAGCTTGAGTAAGCCTGAGCTTAGTCTGGAATGAGATTACTTCTACTGTGCAGTGCAGCCCTTTTATATGCCAAAGACTGGCTGTTACAGTGTGCGTTGTGGCCCGACATGTGGCACTGGCTATAATGAACTTGCCCCATACACGATCTATGGTGTTATGGGTAGTTAATAGCGTGATAACTTGCCTTAACAGCAGCGTTACCGGTCTTGATAGTCCTCTAATCGTGCATCATTAATATATCATTAATAACACATTAACCAGGTCTTTTAACGTCCAATTGATAGCCCTTGAATTTCCGTGCTGTTGGAGATCTCGTTGTCTTCCCATTGCAGACTTAGGTCCGGGCGTGTGACATGTGGCAGCTCTGGAGCTTCCCTCTGCGAGGAGACAGATCCGGAGCTACTGGACACATGGCAACACCAGAGCTTCCCCTGTCGGAGAGGCAGGTCCGGTGCCCCGGGACACGTGGAAGTACCGGAGCCACCCTATGAAGGGAGGAATGTCCGGTACTGTAGGACACGTGGCAACTCCAGAGCCACCCTAAGGAGGAAGGTAGGTCCAGCATTGCGAGACATGTGGCAGCACCGGAGCCACCCTAAGGACGAAGACAGGTCCGACACTGTGGGACACGTGTTGTATCAAGAAGTCCATGATACTGGAAGGTATAACTCAGTGCATCTTCTTCTCGTACGAAGGGATACCTAATATGCAGGGTATCGACAATCACGATGTAGAGCCCCAAGCGAAAATAGATTCCTTTGCAGCTTTGGTACATGCTTAACATCTCAAAGCACGGGCTCACCTCCGTCTTGTGTCTCGATCTTGATCTTGCCTATTCCAATAATAGGGTGTCCCCTATCATCTCCAAAATAAGCTCTGCCAAAATCAACTTACTTGTACGAAGAGAACCACTCCCTTTTGTGCGTTGCATGAAAGGAGCTTGCCGAATTGAAAGTGCATATAGGTTAATCCCCATGGGTTTTGATGATTAATGACAACACTTAAGGGACTAATGCTTTGCAAGTGTAAGCACAGGTGAATGAAAGATGGATGGCGTTGAATGCACTCAAAAAGGAAAAAGAGGAGAAAAAGGTGAAAAAACTTGAAGGATAGATTTTAGGTCTTCAAATTCTTTGTGTCAAGTTTAGCCTTATAGATTGAGTGTGTTCATTTGGTCAAAGTGTTGAGAATCTCCTAAGAACTCATAGTCCAAGCTAGATCAGATTGAGAGATGAGTTGAGGCAGCCCTAACGACAGGACCGGACTTGTCCAGGCTGGAAGGTCGGACTAGTCCTGCTACATTGAACTGATCCGATGTTAGGCGGACCAAAGTGTTATGTGTGAGTTCGGACTTGTCTGATATAGGGCGGACTAGTCCGTGGTGATTGTGTTTGTGTCCTTCTAGCACTAAGTTCTAACAGACCGGACTAGTTCACCCTTGTGGGCCGGACTGCTCTGCTCTGACAGACTAGTCCACCTCAGTTAGGAAACGTAGTTCATGACTGAGTTAGGACTAGTCCGTTCCTTGACAGACTAGTCTGTTGTGCACTTGGATATAGCTACTGGGACTAAGTCCTGGAAGGCCGAACTTGTTCGTCCTCAGGGGCTGGACTAGTCTGTGTGTCAGACTGGTCCATTCTCAATTGGAACAAATAGTTCTGTGTGAGATCGAACTAGTCCGTTTATGGACGGACTAGTCCGTGGTTTGGTGACCGTTTGAATTCAAAAGGTGGCGGGGGACTTTGTGGTTCATCAAGGATGAAATCACTGGTCCCCGCAGGTCATACTAGTCCGCACTTTTTCTGGTGGCAACGGATAATTGTGAGGACCCCTATATAAAAGGATCCCCCAGCTTCCAAAGGCCCTCTCTCGAACCCTAGCGACGCCATAGCCTTCCTAGAGCCATCCTATCCCTCTCTCAACCATTCTTGGAGTCCTTAGAGTGAATCTTGAGGATTTGTGAGGTTTGGAAAAGGAGAGAGAAGGGTTTGCTTGACCTTGAGCTCTTGGTTGATTCTCTCAGTTTGACTGATTGATTTGAGTTCGTGTGGGTGTTGATATTCAATCTTTTCGAGTTGTAAAGTTGTGGGAGCCTTAGTTTTTGAGTTGCCCAATGGATTTGGTGATTACCCTTGTGATTGATTTAGTGGAAGAAAAGCTGACCTTCATGCTGGCTAAGTGAGGAAAGGGTTGAGTGGAACCCTGCCTTTCGTGGGCATCCTCAACGTGGATGTAGGCTCCTTTATAGGGTTGAACCACAGGATAAATCTTGCATCTTGTGTCTTTGATTTGACTTCCTTGTTCTTTGCTAGATCAAGTTAGGTTCCATGCATTCTTCGCTTTAATCTCGTGATCCACCTTTATCTAGTTGTTATTACTTTGTGCATACCATCTACTAGATTGCTAGGGTCATATACTTTACATTTCATCAAGTTAAGTCTTTTAGATCGCTTACAAATTTGGTTATACTTATGCTAAATATGTTGGGCCACAGCGCAAGAGCCCAAAGCCTTGTGTGTGGGTGCCCTAATGCCTTGTGACTAACCTCAAAGGACTCAACCAAGTTTGGGTACCTAAAACCAAAGCCTAAACTTGTCTTGTAGGCTTACTCCTCCGGCGGTTCAAAATGGGCGCTAGATAATGGTTGCACAAATCACATGACCGGAGCGAGAAGAATGTCTGTGGAGTATGAAGAAAATGAATACCCAAGTCAAGGTATCTATTTTGGCGACAATAGTCAGGGTAAGGTGCTACGTATGGGTAAAATCTATATTTCTCCACAACGTACCATTTCACAAGTCATGCACGTTGAGTCATTAGATTATAATATCTTATCCATTGCTCAATTATGTGAATAAGGATATAATTGTTTGTTTTCTAATGAGGGCGTGGTTGTCACTAGAAGAATTGATAACTCAATTTCCTTCAAGGGTGTGCTCAAGGGAAAGCTTTATCTCGTGGACTTCACCGCAGATAAAACTCAACTTGACACATGCTTGATTGCAAAGACCAACATGGGGTGGTTGTGGCACCGCAGGCTAGCCCATGTTGGTATGAGGAATCTTCACAAAATTCTAAAAGGCAATCACGTCCGAGGTCTTAAGAATGTTGTCTTTGAGAAAGATAGGCCTTGCAGCGCTTGTCAAGCCGGGAAACAAGTCGGAGCAGCTCATCTCGCTAAGAATGTGATGACGACAACGAGACCATTGGAGATGCTGCACATGGACCTTTTTGGTCCCATTGCTTACATAAGCATTGGCGGTAATAAATATGATTTAGTTATTGTTGATGACTTTTCCTGCTTCACTTGGGTGTTTTTCTTGCATAATAAAGGTGAAACACAAGGTGTCCTCAAGAGTTTCTTGAGGAGAGCTCAAAATGAGTTCTCCTTGAGAATCAAGAAGATAAGAAGCAACAATGGCACCGAATTCTAGAACACTCAAGTTGAAGAGTACTTGGACGGGGAGGGCATATAACATGAGTTTTTGGCACCCTACTCACCTGAACAAAATGGGGTGGCTGAAAGGAAGAACGGAACTCTAATAGAGATGTCAAGGACCATGCTTGATGAGTAGAAGACTTCCGATAGGTTTTGGGCGGAAGCGGTAAACACCGTTTTCCATGCCACAAACCATCTCCACCTCCATCGCCTATTGAAGAAGACTCCATATGAACTTCTAACGGGTAACAAACAAAAGATCTCCTACTTTAGAGTCTTTGGTAGTGAATTGTAACACCCTCATTTTCATCCATCATGTTTAACATTAACCCACGTAAAAAGGAACAAGTTTAAAATGAATTTAGAGCAAAACCGCACTTAAGAATTCTGAGAAGTACGGACTAGTCCGTTTTTCATGCGGACTAGTTCGATTTCTCTGACCTCCACCGGACTAGTCTGTTTTTGCTGCGGACTAGTCTGCTTTTGCCTCTGTATAGTTTTGGACTTGTCCGGTCCATTGCGGACTAGTCCGGTATTCTAGGAATCCTTGAAATTTTGCTATGTCCCTGGACTTCTCCGGACTTGTCCGGTATTCTAGCAGACTTGTCCGTTTTTCCTCTGACTAAAATCGGAATTGTCCGGTTTTGGCCAAACTTGTTTGTTTTTCCACTGATGAAGTTTGAACTTGTCCGATTTAGTTCAGATTGGTCCCATATCTCCCTGTCTAACTTCGGACTAGTTCGGCCCTTTTCGGACTGGTTCGGTAAATCATGATTCCGAGTTCATCTTTTGTTTCACGATGTGTTTTTGGGTTCTACCTTAAGTGGGCCTAAGGACGTCGTGTCTAAATCTTCTTGGAGCCCATGTGGGACCCCAAACTGGCCTCTACCCATATTAAACTCGAATTCCATCAAACCCTAGCCTCCACCTCTATATAAACAACCCAACCCCTTGACTTTAAATTCTTTTTCCTCAATTAAAGTCCACAAAACCCTAGTTCGTGGAGAGCCACCATCAAGGAGGGAGAAGGAGATCTAGAGCAAGAAGAAGAGGAGGAAACGAAAGAGAATCAAGATCTTCAACAAGTTTCGTTCTTCATCAACAATCCACCATCAAGTTCTTCATCAACCCTAGATCGTCAAGATCCAGGTGTTGCCTCCAAAACCCTTGATTCATTGATCTCTAAACACCTGGTATAACTTCTACTCACTATTTCTCACATGAAGTCAACCCATTTTCTCCAAATTCACGTCGATCTAGAAAACCCTAATTCGTTGTTCCTACGAAGGGCGGACTAGTGAAAGTGCATCTAGGAATCCCTTGCGGGTTTTGGTTGATTTATGACAAGCAAATGAGATCCTAACCACATTGTTGAGATGAGCACAGGCTCTAATGAAAGAATGAACAAAGCACCAAAGAGAAAGGAGAATGAGGACAATGCGGAAAAGAGCTCAAGAACCAAGTGTAGTAGATCATTGTGTATGGAGTGTGTTAAGTAAACTCACCCCAAGAGCTCAAGAACAAATAATCTCACACATTGGACGAAGTTATACAGGACCAGACTCGTTCAACTGACCCCAGACTAGTCTGATATCTTTCTGTACCAGATCGGACAAGTCCTCACAATGCGGACTTGTCCACACAGTCCAGTTTTCACTCAACGGACTAGTCTGATATCACCACGGACTAGTCCGATATCTCTCTGACTAGAATCATACTAGTCCTCCCCAGTGCGGACTAGTCCCCCAAACACTTCACAAGTTGCACGAAATCGGACAAGTCCGATAACACCATGGACTAGTCTGATATCTTTCTGATGTCAATCGGACAAGTCCTATGTTAGCACGGACTATTCTGAAATCCCTCTAACCTAAATCGGACAAGTCCTCCAAGTGCGGACTTGTTCCCCAAATTCACTTAGGGATTTGCCTATCCGGACAAGTCTGATACTCATCGGACTAGTCCGAAGATTTCCAGAACCAAATCGGACTAGTCCGCCTTCACTTCGGACAAGTCTGATATTTTGGGACACCTAGGGTTTCCTACATGCAGCACACCGGACTATTACGGTGTCCACCACGGAATAGTCCGATGTTTCTAGACCCTAACTGTAACTTTTGGGAACCCCATATAAATAGGTGTGCACGGCCCAACTTTCATATCTCTCGACACCCTGCGCCGTCACACCCTCCAAGAGCCTAGAAAACTCATCTCTCCACGCAATCCAACGCAATAAATCTTAATTCTTTGAGGGTACACTTTGGATCCAAGGAGAGACACGGTTCTTCACTCATTGAGCTCTTGGTTTGATTCCCTAACACACTCTTGTGGTTTTCATTATAATCTTAAGAGTGTGTTCTTGGTGGTGTTCATCTTGAAATATTGGGGAGCCCTCAACTTGTGAGAAGGCCCCTTGAATTCGGTTATTTGCCCTTTGTGATTAGTGAAAAGGATTGGCCTCCGTGGTGATCCGACAAGGGTAGGGTTGGATAAGACCCGGTCCTTTTGTGGACTCCTCAACATGGATGTAGGTTGCCTCTGTGGGAACCGAACCACGGGATAAAGAGCTTGTGTTCTTACTTTGCGCACATTGTTCTTACTCTTCATATCAATCTAGGGTTTCAATCAATCTTGTTTACATTATGTTGAAAGATTGAATATAAGATTAACATGTGATACATCCTAGTTCATAGTAGTGTGACACTCAATTACAAGTATTTTTCTGCTGCATACAGTCTAGGATCGAGATAATCGATCAAGCTTGATCAATCTAGTCCGCACGCACCGGACTAGTCTGCATTCTACCGGACTAGTCCGATATCTCGAGATTTGATCAGTTTGATAAGTGTTGCAGGTTCCGACTAAAATTTAAAAGGCCTATTCACCCCTCCCCCCTCTAGGCCACATTCAATTGGTATCAGAGCTAGACTCTTCAAAAGGAGACTAATCGCTCGAAGAGAACATGTTGGACATGAAGGATGCACACAAGAGCATCAACCAAGAGAAGGTTGAAGAAGAAAAGAACCAAAAATTGGAGAGGCTCCTTGAGGCTATTCAAGACATCGAGGATGACGATGAGGAGACGCTGGAACTCAAGGCACTCCTAAGAAAGAAAACCCTCTCCAAGGGAAAAGTGAAGATCGAAGACGAGAAGAAGAAGAAGTGGAGTAGTCACACCGACTACTCCCGATATCCTTTTAATTATGATCGCTTAAATTCTAACAACAATCATTATCTATCTATTCCGCTTGGAAAAGCCCCACACTTTGATGGCAATGACTACTCAATGTGGAGGCAAAACATGAAAATGCACCTGATCTCACTCAATCCAAGCTTGTGGCACATTGTGATTACTGGAATAGATATCCCCGACGATGATGAGGAGCTCACACCTAGCCGAGAGCAAGCAATCCATCGAAATGCCCAAGCTGTTGCAGTCATCACCTCATCACTTAGTCGATACAAGTTCACAAAGGTGGATGGACTCGAGATTCCAAAGGAGATATGGGATACATTGCAAACCGCACATGAAGGTGATCATCATGTGCGAGAAGCAAAGATTGAAATGATGGAAGGCGAATTGGGAAGATTCGCCATTGAAGAAGATGAGTCGTCGCAAGACATGTACAACCGCTTAAAGACACTCATCAACAAGGTTCGAGCATACAGAAGCAAGAAGTGGAACGATCACGAGGTGGTGAACCTCATCCTTAGAGCTTTCATGCCTCGCAATGTCACCTTATGCTCGACGATTAGAGAAAGCCCCGGGTACAAGAAAATGACCCCAGATGAGCTACTTGGGAAGATCATCAACTTTGAGATGATGGAAAAGCAGGCGAAGCATGTCAAAGAGATTGACGACCTCACCTCGGCAAAGAAGAAAGGGGTCGCTTTAAAGTCCACTCTCAAGCCCTTGTCTAAAGAAGCTCTAGAAGCTCAATAAGAAGAGGATAGTGACGATGAGAGCAGCAACTTGGATGAACTATTCATGAAGAAATTCAAAAGAATGATGAAGAAAAGACAAGGGGCCAAATCAAGTGAAGGGAAGTACAAGGAAAAATCAAGACCGAAGTTGAGGCGAGCATGCTATAACTGTGGTGAATATGACCACTTTATAGTTGATTGCCCATATGAAGAAAACAAGAAGAAGAGCAAGGAAACAAAGCCTAAACCCAAGAAATTCTTCAAGAAGAAGAAGCAAGCTGAACAAGCGCATTTAGGGAAGGAGTGGGACTCAAATGATGAGTTCTCATCCGAAGAAGAAGAGGAGATGGCTAGCATAGCCATCGAGAAGACATCAAAGAAGACCACTCTCTTCCCCACGCTCGGTAAATGGAAGGGGAACAACACTTGCCTCATGGCAAAGGAAGGTAAACAAAAGGTAACAATCAAATCCTCTTCCTTGCATTCCTATTTTAGTGATAGTGAAGCTGCTAGTGATAATGATGATATGCTTATTGGCTTAGATAAGAAAACAGCTGCGAAAATGAAATTTCTACTTGATCAGCTTGTTGAGAAGGAGAAGTTGATAAACCGTCAAGAAGATATGATTATCTCCCAAAAGGAGGAATATCTTGAACTTGACAAGCTTCTTGAACTCGAAAAGGTTCAAAGCAAGTCACTAGAGCTTGAGTTAGCTTCAAGCAAGGAAGCGTGCTTAGAGTTAAGCGACTCAAATGCTACAATCAAGGACGAACTTGCTAACCTAATCAAGGTTAACAAGATCCTTGAGGTACAAGTTGAGTCACTCAAGCAAAGTGATCCTTCATCCTCTTCAAGCTCGCCTTCTCAACCCCTTAAAACTGAAATTGCTTCTACTTGTGCATGTGGTAAAGTTGACACTAGCTTGAAAGACAAGTCAATCTCTACCAAGGATCAGCATCCTGCCCAAAGTGGCATATTTGACAAGGAGAAGGTCAAATATGCACATAGTGCATAGTTGGTCACAAGACCTCCTAATGTCAAATATGGCATTGGGTATTCCTATGGTGGAAAGCAAAATGCTAGAAGCCATAAGAATAACAAGGAGAGCACTGTCTTTGTAAAGGGAAATTCCTCTCAAGCTAGGAAGTCCAACAAAATCAACACACAGGAACATCGGACTAGTCCGGCACCGACACGGACAAGTCCGGACCTCCAGACAAGTCCGGTGACTCGGACTGGTTCTGTTCATAAACAATAGTTGCTGTTTGGAACCTTTGATGCATATTATGTTTTAATGAGAAGTAATTTTGGTAAAATTTATGCTCATTATGTTGGACCACGCCATGGGAACGCCAAATCTCATGTGTGGGTGCCCAAATCCCTTGTGACTAACCTCAAAGGACCCAAGCAAGCTTGGGTACCTAAAACCAAGGAATGATTTGTTTTTGTAGACCTATTCCTTCGGTGGATCTAAATGGGTGCTAGGCAGTAGTTGCACCAACCATATGACCGGAGAAAGAAGGATGTTCGTTGAGTATGAAGAAAATGAGGATCCAAGTGAGGGTGTCTATTTTGGAGACAATAGTCATGGAAAGGTTCTCGGTACCGGTAAAATTGCCATATCATCTCAACATACTCTTTCTCATGTGTTACATGTTGATTCCTTAGATTATAACCTGTTGTCCATATCTCAATTATGTGACAAAGGTTATAATTGCTTGTTCACTAATGAGGGTGTGACCGTCTCTAGAAGGGGTGATGGTTCCATTGCATTCAAGGGTATGTTAAAGGGAAAGCTTTACCTTGTTGACTTCAACAAAGATAAAGCCAAACTTGACACATGCTTGATTGCAAAGACCAACATAGGTTGGCTGTGGCATAGATGGCTAGCGCATGTTGGTATGATGAATCTTCAAAAACTCCTCAAGGGCGATCACATCCGAGGTCTGAAGGATGTTGTTTTTGAGAAAGACACGCCTTTTAGCGCGTGCCAAGAAGGGAAACAAGTTGGAGCACCTCATCCCGTGAAGAACGTCATGACTACAACAAGACCGCTCGAGCTACTCCACATGGACTTATTCGGTCCAATTGCTTACATAAGCATCGGCGGTAACAAATATGGCTTAGTAGTTGCTGATGATTTTTCTCGCTTCACTTGGTTTTTCTTTTTACATGATAAGGCAGAAACTCAAGGAACCTTGAAGAAGTTTTTCAAGCGTGCTCAAAATGAGTTTTCATTAACAATCAAGAATATTTGAAGCGACAACGGAATGGAGTTCAAGAACACCCAAGTTGAGGAGTACCTAGACGAAGAAGGCATAAAGCACGAGTTTTCAGCACCTTACTCCCCTCAACAAAACGGAGTCGCCGAAAGGAAGAACCGAACCCTCATAGAGATGGCGAGAACAATGCTCGATGAATACAAGACATGTGATCTGTTTTGGGCGGAAGTGGTTAACACCGCTTGCCACGCCATAAACCGACTCTACCTTCATCGACTACTCAAGAAGACATCATATGAGCTACTCACGGGTAGCATGCCTAATATTTCATATTTTCGAGTTTTCGGTTCTAAATTCTATATTTTGAACAAGAAGCTAGGACTTCAAAGTTCGCTTCGAAGTCCGATGAGGGTTTCTTGCTTGATTATGATTTGAACTCTTACACCTATCGTGTCTTCAACAAGACCTCCGGACTTGTTGAAGTAGCACGTGACGTAGTGTTCAGTGAAAGTAACAGCTCCCAAAAGGAGCAAGTTGATCCATGTGTGCTAGAAAGAGAAGAAGCTCCTTGCCAAGCACTGAGAAGAATGGCATTGGGCGAAGTTTGACCACAAGAACCACCTCTACATATGCATGAGGAAGATGAACCACAAGAGGAGGCCCATGATCAAGGGGGAGCCTCCATACAAGATCAACCTCAAGAAGACGAAAATGATCAACAAGTTAATGAGGGAAACCATCTAGGGGGAGAAGAAGATGACCACGAAGATTCAAGACCGCAAGTGCCACACCCAAGAGTACACCAATGCGTCCAAAGGGATCACCCAATCGACAACATCGTCGGTGACATCCAAAAGGGAGTAACTACTAGATCTCGCATAGCTAATTTTTGTGAGCATTATTCGTGTGTATCCTTTTTGGAACCGCGCAAGGTTTAGGATGCATTGAAGGATCCGGATTGGGTAGTGGCCATGCAAGAAGAACTCAACAACTTCAAACATAACGAGGTGTGGGAACTAGTCGAAAGACCCAAGTTCAACGTCGTCGGCACCAAATGGGTCTTCCGGAATAAACAAGACGAACACGGGGTGGTGACAAGGAACAAGGCACGACTTGTTGCCAAAGGATATTCACAAGTCGAAGGTTTGGATTTCGATGAAACTCTTGCTCCCATATCTAGACTTGAGTCTATTAGAATATTACTTGCATATGCTACTCACCATGATTTCAAGCTCTATCAAATGGATGTGAAAAGCGCCTTCCTCAATGGACCAATCAAGGAGGAGGTGTATGTGGAGCAACCCCCCGGATTTGAAGATGAAGAGTTCGCTGACCATGTCTTTAAATTGCGTAAGGCTCTCTACGACCTCAAACAAGCTCCTAGAGCTTGGTGTGAGTGTCTTAGAGATTTCTTAATTGAAAATGGTTTTAAGATCGGTAAAGTAGATTATACATATTTTACAAAGAACCTTGACAATGATCTCTTTATTTGTCAAATTTATGTTGATGATATTACCTTTGGTTCAACTAATAAATCTTTTTGTGAGGAATTTAGTAAGATTATGACAGATAGGTTTGAGATGTCTATGATGGGAGAGCTAAAGTACTTCTTGGGATTCCAAGTGAGGCAACAAAAGGAAGGAACGTTCATAAGCCAAACTAAGGACACTCAAGACATACTCAAGAAATTTGGAATGGACAAGGCGAAGCCTATAAAGACTCCCATGGCAACGAATGGCCACTTGGATCTCAATGAAGATGGACCAAACGCCGATCAAAAAGTATATCGCTCCATGATTGGATCTCTACTCTACTTATGTGCATCTAGGCCAAACATTATGTTGAGTGTATGTTTGTGTGCAAGGTTTCAAGCCAACCCAAAAGAGTGTCATTTGATAGCCGTAAAGAGAATCTTGCGGTATTTAGTTCATACACCAAACCTAGGCCTTTGGTGTCCAAAGGTTCCAAATTCAATCTCATTGGTTACTTCGATGCAGACTATGTCGGATGCAAAGTAGATAGAAAAAGTACCTCCGGTACATGCCAATTCCTAGGTAGATCTCTAGTTTCTTGGTCCTCCAAGAAACAAAACTTCATTGCCTTATCCACGGCCGAAGCAGAGTATGTTGCAGCCGGGAGTTGTTGTGCACAACTCCTTTGGATGCGACAAACTCTTAGGGATTACGGTTACAACATGAATCGTATTCCACTCCTTTGTGATAATGAGAGTGCTATTAAGATTGCCCATAATCCCGTTGAGCACTCTAGGACCAAACACATAGACATCCAACATCATTTTTTGAGAGACCATTCAATGAAAGGAGACATCATTTCTCATGTCAATACCAAAAAGCAACTAGCTGATATATTTACCAAGCCACTAGATGAAAAATGCTTTTGCGAGGTTTGAAATGAACTCAATATCCTTGATGCTCGGAATGTGACTTGAAAACTTGCATACCTGTATGAACTCTTCAAAACATATTGTTTGAGTTGCGAAAATCATCTTTCTCAATTTTCTCCAAAAACTATGGTAACTACTTGATCTTGGTGAATTATGATCATTGCTTGATTGTTGAATGCTTACTGATCATATTCATCAAGGTTAATTGAGTTCCTTTGCCTCCCTATTTTCCTAATAAGTACCTTCGAATATATACGAATGGGATAAGCATTTCTTCCCTAGTGACCATGGACTAGTCCGTGGTTGCCCGGACTAGTCCGCCTCTGCAGACTAGTCCGCAGAGTGACTGTAGGTCCGGACTAGTCCGACCGATCACGGACTAGTTCGATATAGGCTCTGGAAAAGTTCGTACTAGTCTGATCATTTTTGGACAAGTCTGATTTTTTCTCTCCATAACCCTAGCCGTCGCCAAACCCTAATCTTTCTCACCCTCACACTTGCCTCAAGCTTTCTCTCTCCTCGCTCAAGCTCCCCAAGAAGATTTGGCGATTCCTCCATCAAAAGTCCTCATGTTTGGGTGGAAATCGATCTCCTTCGCGTAGGGATTGAAGATCACGGACTTGTCTGCTCCTTCAACCCCTACATCTCCAAGAATCAAGGACTTTTGATAAAATCTCATCCCAAACCCTAAAATTCATGATTTCCTTTGTTGTTGATCAAATAGCCTAGTTCCCTTCACCTAATACATGCTTCCTTGATGTATTACATTGATGCTAAGCTATTTGTGCATTAGGAATCACCATTTGTCTCATAGTTAGGGTTTTAGTGGTTGAGTACCGGACTAGTCCGGTCCTTGTACAGACAAGTCCGGTCACCCGGACTAGTCCGTACCTGTACACCGGACTAGTCCGATTATTTCTGAACTCAACCCTAATTACTCATTCCTCAATGCAATTCCTTGCCATCCATTCTCATTCACACCTTGTGTAATCCATTCTCAGAGCAATGTCGAGCTCCAACGATGAAATTTCTGACTTCGAGGCTGAGATGGACCAAGAAGCCTTGCTTCAGTCCCCGATGGGCCAAGGCAAGAAGCGCCAAGAGCGCCCGTCCGAGCCGGCACCCTCCCCTCCTCAGATTAGATGCAAGGTTCTCGCAAAGAAACCTGCATCGAAAGTTAAGGGTGTGGCTGCAGCAGGCCCTAGCTCGGCAACCTCTCGGCAAGCTAAGGGCAAAGGAAAGGGGATTGCTACGGGCCCGATTGGCCCCCTCAAGATGTCAGCTCCAAGGCAAGGGGCCCTGGATCCCGCTGAAGAGAAGTTCGATGGGAAGGACAGCGACACGGCTGCGAAGTTCAGAAATGTGGATTGTTACAGCCGACCCAAGCAGGCTGCTGATGGGAGGTTCTGGAGTAACTTCCATGCAGACTTTTACAAGTCTGTCTATCTTCCAATGAAGACCCCAGTTGTGTGCAGTCCATGGATAGATTGGGCGCACTTTGAGAGGAAGGGTTGCTCACCTTTTGTTGAGGTGGTCGAGGCAGTCGAGAAGCATGGTTTGAAGGACCTATTTTCCTTCTGAAACAATTGGAACGACGAGGTCATCGCTCAGTTCTATGCGACATGCCACTTTGCCAGCAATGAGGAAGAGTGGCTGACTTGGTGACTCATGGATCCAAGTACACCATCACCTATGACGAGTTTGCAAGGTTGCTACACTTTAAAGCTCCAACAATGACAACTTGATCATTCACAACATTGGTGTCATTGAGAAGGACAAGATGAAGTTTCTTTATGACCCAAGCTTGAAGTTCAATCCTCCCTCCACCAAGAACATGAAGGCTTTCTTTGTGGTGCTCAACCGGGTCCTCAGGAAGACCATTGCCCCCAAGGATGGGGATGCTGGAAGTGTTTAGGGATATCTCAGGACCTTGATGAAGGTCATAAGCAAAGACAAAAAGTTTGATGTCTTTGACTACATTTGGAACGATATGGTCAATATCTCCTACACGTCGAACAGATCCTGTGGCTATGCCCCTACCTGACGTTTATGATTGAGAAGGTCACAGGCATCAAGTTCGTCAAGGATGTGGAGCACACCCCCTTGAGGCCCCGGAAGCCTCAACAAGCAAGTGTTCAAGCTGCTCGTTCTCCTACTTCCAGTGCAGAGGCTCCAGTGAGATCTAGTGGAGATGCTAGGGCTGCTCCCGCCACTAGCGCCCCTACTCAAAAGGGGTCACCAAGTGGCATCTTAAAGTACTTGTCAGCTATTTTTTGCCTCTTGCAACAAGGTGGAAGTGAACACTCATAAGCTAAACAAGAGGAGGAAGGCTGATATGAGGTACGTCAAAGAGAATGTGAAGCACATTTGCCAGAAGCTGGAGATCGAACCCAATGGATCTCCAGTCATTTCTGATGACTCAAATTCTGATTTCACTGAGCTCGGGCCCTTGACTCCCTCCGAGCTTGCCTATTTTGGCATTCGGGACTCGAGTGGTACTGTTCCTCCTCCTCCTCCTCAGCCCGAGAATGAAGATGAATACGATGAGAGGACCAACAGCGAGGCTTGAAGACCTTAGGTCCCTCCTCTCCTTCTTTTTGGTGTCTTGATGCCAAAGGGGGAGAGATTGAGGGGGAGTCCTAGGCTTTAGCTGTAGGCTGTGAGGAGAGCTATCTTTTGTCTCTTTGTGGGTTGTAAGACTTTTATCATGCTCTTTTGGTACTTTTGGTCTTGTGATGCAATGTTATGAACTGCTTATGAAGATATTTATAAAATCTATGATTTTGCTCTAAAAATGACATATATGCTTGTTGTTGATCTATTGATGTCAATTATGTCATTCTCATCATGATTATCGTTTATACATACTTAGTTTTGCATCCCACCATAAAGAGTGCACATATAACTTATGTCTTCATTGCTTAATGTGTTTCAAACTCATATGTGCACACTTTATGAAAATATCAACTTTTTATCATATTTTGTGAAATCTTAATTGGTTGTCACCAATCACCAAAAATGGGGGAGATTGAAAGTGCATCTATGAATCCCTTGTGGGTTTTGGTTGATTTATGACAAGCAAATGAGATCCTAACCACATTGTTGAGATGAGCACAGGTTCTAATGAAAGAATGAACAAAGCACCAAAAAGAAAGGAGAATGAGGAGCAATGCGGAAAAGACCTCAAGAACCAAGTTTAGTAGATCATTGTGTATAGAGTGTGTTAAGGAAACTAACCCCAAGAGCTCAAGCACAAATAATCTCACACATTGCACAAAGTTATACAGGACCGGACTAGTCCGACTAACCCCAGACTAGTCCGATATCTTTCTGTACCAGATCGGACAAGTACCCACAATGCAGACTTGTCCACACAAACTAGTTTTCACTCACTGGACTAGTCCGATATCACCACGGACTAGTCCGATATCTCTCTGACTAGAATCGGACTAGTCCTCCCCACTGCGGACTAGTCCCCCAAACAGTTCACAAGTTGCACGAAATCGGACAAGTCCGATAACACCAGGGACTAGTCCGATATCTTTCTGATGTCAATCGGACAAGTTCGATGTTTGCACGGACTAGTCCGAAATCCCTCTAACCTAAATTGAACAAGTCCTCAGAGTGCGGACTTGTTCCCCAAATTCACTTAGGGATTCGCCTATCCGGACAAGTCCGATACTCATTGGACTAGTCCGAAGATTTCCAGAACCAAATCGGACTAGTCCGCCTTCACTATGGACAACTCCGATATTTCAGGACACCTAGGGTTTCCTACAAGCAGCACACCGGATAAGTCCGATGTCCATCACGGACTAGTCTGATCTTTCTAAACCCTAACGATAACTTTTGGGAACCCCATATAAATAGGTGTGCATGTACCAACTTTCATATCTCTCGACACCCTGCGCCGTCACACCATCCAAGAGCCTAGAAAACTCATCTCTCCACGCAATCCAATGCAAGAAAGCTTAATTCTTTGAGGATACACTTTGAATCCAAGGAGAGACACGGTTCTTCACTCATTGAGCTCTTGGTTTGATTCCCCAACACACTCTTGTGGTTTTCATTGTAATCTTAAGAATGTGTTCTTGGTGGTGTTCATCTTGTAATCTTGGGGAGCCCTCAACTTGTGAGAAGGCCCCTTGAATTCGGTTATTTGCCCTTTGTGATTAGTGAAAAGGATTGGCCTCCATGGCGATCTGACGAGGGTAGGGTTGGAGAAGACCCGGTCCTTTTGTGCACTCCTCAACGTGGATGTAGGTTGCCTCTGTGGGAACCGAACCACAGGATAAAGAGCTTGTGTTCTTACTTTACGCACATCGTTCTTACTCTTTATATCAATCTAGGGTTTCAATCAATCTTGTTTACATTATGTTGAAAGATTGAATATAAGATTAACTTGTGATACATCCTAGTTCATAGTAGTGTGACACTCAATTACAAGTATTTTTCCGCTGCATACAGGCTAGGATCGAGATAATCGATCAAGCTTGATCAATCTAGTCCGCATGCACCGGACTAGTCCGAATTCTACCGGACTAGTCCGATATCTCAGGATTTGATTAGTTTTTTAAGTGTTGCAGGTTCCGACTAAAATTCAAAAGGACAATTCACCCCCCCCCCCCCCTTAGGCCACATTCAACTAGTCTGGTCCCTAGCGGACTAGTCTAATTTTGCAATCTATTTCCCGTTGAATTAAATCTGAATTGGTTTGAATCAATCCCAAACATGTTCAAACATATTAAAAGCTATTAGAACTAGTTGGTAAACATCATTAACAACTCATTAACTAGTTTTTATTTGCGTTTGCATTAATCATGCATGTCATGTCATATTGAGTAATATATGTGCACTTATTGATTGTGATTCTTGTCTTGTATGTTTGTTGTGCGGATTAGACAGATTTGCGCTAGAGAGTGCCACGGAGGACTTCCAGCACCAAGAATTTGAAGTATTTGACCCAAATCAAGCTCAGGAGTAAGGAAAGTGTCCTCGAACATATTGGTCCAGTTTCTAAAATAAATGTTTTGTTTGCAAAACTGCATGCTTGTGTTAATTTGATGGGAATCCTATGATAGGAAGTTTACTAGCTTTGTTTAACCACCCTTGTCACCTGGAATTCATGGTAGAGAGTCGGGAAGGGCGTTTTACCTTTTTGCTTTGCTTAATTAATTGGGATGGGAAAACAACAATACACATTTAATTATGCATTGATGAGATTATGGTTAATATGAACTGGTTAATATGATATGGTAATGGGTGATCTAAGCAAGCCTAGTATGTGGATGGGTTGGATGTTATGGTGGGTTGCTTGATTTAGATCTAAGGATCGGTTCATGCGAGAATAAGCCAGGACAACAGTGCCACCACGAGGGGGTGCGGTGTAGCTGATTAATTAGGGTATTGCTAGTATTGAGCGGATCATTTGGCGCACTGGGAAAGTGGAGTCGGATTGGGTTTGTATATGGTTGGCGGGACCCCCTGGGATCCGAATGGTACAAGAGAGGGCCTTTGGTTGAAGATGTGCTTAGTGGGAGACATCGCCATCGGTGAAACCTTAGTGGGTCCGTACATGCTAGTAGTCCATTTGTAAAGGCTATTTTGTGATCTATTGACTATACACCAATGGTAGTGTTTGGCATAATGGAGGTTTTCCTTTAGTCACCGACGGGTGATGAAATCACAAACATGTGGGTAAAGTGGTACAAACTGTGCAGAGTAATAAAACTATCATGATAGCCATGCTCCCAGTTAAGAGCACATGGACAACTTACATGATTAGAGGGAATTTTGGATTTGGTATGGGATGGTTTGGTACTGGTTATGGTATTATGGTCTATGGCAATGGATATGGTTATTGGTAATGAGAAATCTGGGATATGAATGTTGGTAATGAGATATGGACTGGTATTATGGTAACTTCATGGTTTATGATGGGTTTACTTCACAAACATATAATATATTGCTTTTCAAATGTTTCAATGTACTTTTTAGCACTTAGCCATTATTATATTCGTCATTTTAATTAGCTACATGTCATACTTTCCACACTTGCTGAGTATGACATGTACTCACCCTTGCGATTCTCCCACCAACAATTGCAGGTCGGGATTGAGAGTATAAAGATGATAATGCGGAGTTTTAGGTCGTGGTTGCCGTCAGCTTTGCCTGTGGTGTTGATTGGAGCTGTGCTATCCCTTATGCTTACTTGCTTAGCTGCTTAGTCTGCTTATTTAGTTTATTTCCGCTGCATTAGTTGAAACTTGTCATTAATATTCATTAGAGCTTGTATTCGAGGATATTATGAATTGTGTAATAAAAGTGCTTAATTAACCTTGTTCTGTGGTAATTTTTTGTATATCCTTTTGTGAGTGCACTCGTGTATGTGTGTTGGATGTCCTGGGCACACATATGCGATCACTTGGTTCATTTTCGGAACCGGGTGTCATAAATTGGTATCAGAGCGAGGTTTGACCGTAGGACGCAACCTAGATAGAATGGACACTTTAGAGCATATAGGAACACTCAGGAAGCGATGTGTTTTTGCTTGGTGTGCTGTTTGCTTTGTATTGATGCTTGTGTGCTTAGTAGATGATTGGGATGTTTTAGCATTGCCATGTCCACATAGACTAGTATAGTTAGTTGCTTAGTTCATATCCCTTGATGCATATAGTTGGGGACGTTTTCTAAATTCTTACCTATTGCTTTTCTTCAAATGGTGAGGACTCGCAACCAGAGGGATGGCAATGATGAGGAGGAGAACAATGGATCACCTTAGAACAACAATGGACAAGGACCTGCTCATGGAGCTATCAACATTGAGCAGCTTTTGGCTATGTAGAACTAGCTCATGCACCATGATACAGACTATGGGATAGTTGCAGGCTGGAAACAACAACAATCAGTCCCACATGCCTCCACCGCCTCGTAACTGATTGGGAGAGTTCATGAGGACCAGGCCATCGACTTTTGCTCAAGCCACTAACCCTATGGATGCTGACGATTGGCTCAAGTCTGTGGAGAAGAAGCTAGCTATTGTCAAATGCGGTGACTGGGAGAAGGTGTTGTTCGCGTCTCATCAACTTGTTGGAGCAGCTGCGGATTGGTGGGATTCGCTATGCAACGCTCATGAGAACCAGGAGAGGATTACTTGGGCTGAATTCAAGGAGAGTTGTCGTTCTCATTATGTGCCATAAGGTGTCATGATCTTGAAGAGGCGAGAATTTGAGAACTTGAGGCAAGGAAGATCGAGTGTGGGTGAATACCTAAATAAATTCACTCAACTCTCAAGATATGCGCCCGAGGATTTGAGCCGGGACAGCCGGAAGCAATACTTGTTCATGAGGGGCTTGAACAATTAAATCCAAGTACAATTGCTGAACTGTGATTATGCAAACTTCCAGAAGCTTGTGGACAAAGCAATTGTGGTTGAGAACAAGGTCTGTGAGATGGAGCAAGACACCAAGAGTAAGGTGCCATATCAAGGACAACAACAAGGAAGTAATGTGCACCCTCGCTTTGCACCACCCAATGCACCATATTACAACTCTTCTACGCCTGCTCATTGCCCTGGTTATGCACCGCACCCAGCTCAGTTTGTGCAGCAACGCCCTGTCATGCAAGCACCTAGGCCTCCAATGCCTTATGCACCTCGTGCATACTTTTTTGGTGCCAATACGCAGAACCAAGTCCATCCCAATAATTTTGGTGCAGTTAGAAAGTGCTATACATGTGGAGAAGAAGGACACTTTGCACATCAATGTCCTAAGTCAGGCCTTGGTCAAGGAAGCAATGCTCAAAGGCAGAACCCAAGACCCAATGGAGGATAGCTGCAAGGGAACCATGGACAGCAGAATTTCGCTCACGACAATGTGAACCATGTCTCTACGGAGGATGCTCAACAAGCATATGATGTGGTGATTGGTATGTTTCTCGCAAACTCCAAACTGGGGGCTATGTTATTTGATTCTGGAGCATTGCATTCATTCATTGCATCGAAATATGTTGCCAAGTATAGTTTGTCTATCTCTCATATGAAGTTTACTCTATTGGTTAAGTCTCCTGGAGAAGAGATGAGGACAAATATAGTATGTCCAAAAGTAAGTCTTAGAATAAGAGGGGTAGACTTCTTTGCCAACCTCATTGTTTTCGATTATCAAGGATTGGACATTATACTTGGTATGGACTGGTTGAGGAAGCACAATGGAATCATTGAATGTGCCACAAAGACGATGAAGTTGACCAATGAGGAAGGGATCACCGTAGAATTTGAAGCATCTCAACACGCACTGAAGCAATTGGAAGAACCACATGAACGGTGCCACAATTGAGAAGATTCCACTGCTGTGTGAATTCCTGGATGTGTTCTTGGGTGAGTTGCCAGGTATGCCACCTGACCGAGACATTGAGTTTGTTATTGATTTAATACCTGAAACTGCACCAATAGCTAAGAGGCCATATAGGATGCCTCCTAAGGAGTTAGCGGAGCTCAAGAAGCAGATTCAAGAGCAACTAGAGAAGGGTTTTATTCGCCCAATCTCTTCACCTTGGGGAGCGCCCGTACTCTTTGTGGATAAGAAGGATGGGTCCCAATGGATTGTGTGGATTACCGAGCTCTCAACAAGGTAACAATCAAGAATAAGTACACCTTGCCACGCATAGAAGACTTGTTTGATCAGATGAAGGGTGCTTGTGTCTTCTCCAAGATTGATTTGAGGTCAAGATACTTCCAAATGAAGATTAGACCATCGGACATACCCAAGACAGCTTTCAGGACACGGTATGGATCTTATGAGTACACCGTGATGTCTTTCGGATTGACAAATGTTCCTGCATACTTTATGTACCTCATGAATAAGGTATTCATGGAGTACTTGGATAAGTTCGTTGTGGTGTTCATTAATGATATTATGATCTACTCGATAAGCGAGGAGAAACATGAGGAACACTTAAGGCTTACGTTGCAGAAATTGAGGGAGCATCAATTGTATGCCATGTTCAACGAGTGTCAGTTTTGGCTAAGGGAAGTGTCATTTTTGGGTCATATCATCTCAGGAGGAGAAGTATCGGTTGACCCAAGAAAAGTGAGGGATGTCTTGAAATGGGAACCACCGCAAAATGTAAAGGAAATAAGGAGTTTTCTTGGAATGGTTGGATATTACCGTCGGTTCATCAAGGATTTCTCCAAGATAGCCAAGCCCATGACCGAGTTGTTGTTGAAGGGGAAAGCTTTCCAATGGACTCAAGCTTGTCAAGAAAGTTTTGAGGAGTTGAAGAAAAGGTTAACCACATCCCAGTTTTGGTGTCGGATGTAAGCAAAAGTTTCGACATATATTGTCATGCATCGAGACAAGGACTTGGATGTGTGCTCATGCAAGAAGATCAAGTAGTAGCCTACGCATCGAGGCAATTGAAGAAACAGGAGCAGAATTACCCAACGCATGATTTGGAACTTGAAGTTGTGGTATACGCATTGAAGATTTGGAGACACTATATCCTAGGACATAGGTGTGAACTTTATACAAATCATAAGAGTCTTAAGTACATATTCACACAAACGGACTTGAATTTGAGGCAATGAAGATGGTTGGAGCTCATCAAGAATTATGATGTGGGAATCAATTATCATCCAGAAAAGGCTAATGTAGTGGCCAATATCTTGAGTAGGAAAGGAGTAAGTCATCAACTCGCGGTTCGAAAGCTTCCATCCGAGTTATGTAAGGAGTCTGAACGGTTGAACCTCGGATTTGTGAATGAGATGGGGATAATGGAGTTAAATCCGACCTTGGAGCAAGAAATCTAGGAAGGACAGGACAAGGATGAGGAAATCCAAGAAATCAAGGAAAGGACCCAAGAGGGGAGAGACTTCAGATTTGATGAGGATGACCATGGTACTCTATGGCTTGGAAAAAGGATTGTCGTGCCTAATGTGAAGAATATTCGAGAGACGATATTAAAAGAGGCACATGACTTGCCATACTCAATTCATCCTGATTGTACGAAGATGTACAAGGATTTGAAGACATGTTATTGGTGGGCTAGCATGAAAAAGGACATAGCTGAATATGTAGCGTTGTGTGATGTGTGCCAGCGAGTCAAGGCGGAACACCAAAGGCCAGTTAGACTATTACAACCATTGAAGATTCCAGAATGGGAGTGGCAGTAAATTGGTATGGACTTTATAGTTTGTTTACCATGTACTCAGTCCGGTTATGACTCCGTATGTGTAATTGTTGATTGATTGACCAAATCAGCTCATTTCATCCTGTCAAGACCAAGTATACCGCTGCACAATTAGCCGAATTGTACATGGAGCACATTGTGTGCCGACATGGGGTTCCAAAGAAGATAGTGTCGAATAGAGGTTCTCAATTTACCTCTAGGTTTTGGCAAAAATTGCATGAAGCATTGGGAACAAGGTTGAATTTCAGCTCAGCATATCACCCTCAAACGGATGGAAAAAATGAGAGGACCAATTAGATTTTGGAGGATATGCTAAGAGCTTGTGCCTTGAAGCATGGGAAATGTTGGGACTAGAGCTTGCCATATGCAGAATTCTCATACAACAATTGTTACCAAGCAAGTTTTAAGATGTCCCCATATGAAGAACTATATGGGAGGAAGTGTAGGACACACTTGTTCTGGAATGAGACAGGAGAAACCCAAGTATTTGGTCCGAATGTGTTACCTGAAGCTGAAAAACAAGTTCAGATTATTCGTGGAAACTTGAGGGCTGCTCAATCAAGTCAAAAAGGCTATGCAGACAATTGGAGAAGGAAACTAGCCTTTTAAGTGAGAGACTCTGTTTACCTCAAGGTGTCACCAATGAGAGGACATAAGAGGTTTAATATCAGAGCCAAGCTAGCACCTCGATACATTGGGCCATTCAAGATTTTGGACAAAAGAGGAGAAGTAGCATATAAGTTGGAGATGCCAGCTCACTTATAGGATGTTCATGATGTATTTCATGTTTCCCAGCTTAAGAAGTGCTTGAGAGAGTTGGAAGAACTAGTGCCAATGGAAGAGTTGGAATTAGAGGCAGATTTGACTTATGTCAAGCAACCGGTCAAAATCTTGGAAACCAAGGAGAGAGTCACAAGGAACAAAGAATATTACATGGTGTAAAGTCCAATGGAAGGATCATACAGAATCGAAAGCCACATGGGAGTTGGAGGATGATCTCAAGAAGGAATTTCCTTATCTCTTCTCTTCCGCGTCAAATCACGAGGGCGAGATTCATTTTAAGGGGAGTAGGTTTGTAACACCCTAATTTTCATCCATCATGCATTTAATACATTCATATACATGTTTAACATTAACCCACGTAAAAAGGAACAAGTTTAAAATGAATTTAGAGCAAAATTGCACTTAAGAATTCTGGGAAGTGCGAACTAGTCCAGTTTTCATGTGGACTAGTCTGATTTCTCTCCGACCTCCATTGGACTAGTCTGTTTTTGCTACAGACTAGTCTGTTTTTGCCTCTGTATAGTTTCGGACTTGTCCGATTTATTGTTGACTAGTCCAGTATTCCAAGAATCCTTGAAATTTTGTTAAGTCCCTGGACTTGTTCGGACTTGTCCGGTATTCCAGCGGACTTGTCTGTTTTTCCTATGACTAAAATCGGACTTGTCCGGTTTTGGCCAGACTTGTCTGTTTTTCCTCTAATCAAGTTCGAACTTCTCTGATTTAGATCGGACTTGTCCGATATCTCTCTGTCTAACTTCGTACTAGTCCAGCCTTTTTCAGACTTGTCCGGTAAATCGCGATTCTGAGTTGATCTTTTGTTTCATGATGTGTTTTTGGGTTCTACCTTATGTGGGCCTAAGGATGTCATGTCTAACTCTTTTTGGAGCCCATGTGGGACCCCAAACCGGCCTCTACCCATCTTAAACTCGAATTCCATCAAACCCTAGCCTCCACCTCTATATAAACAACCCCACCCCTTGACTTTACATCCTTTTGCCTCAATTGAAGTCCACAAAACCCTAGTTTGGGGAGAGCCACCATCAAGGAGGGAGAAGGAGATCCAGAGCAAGAAGAAGAAGAGGAGGAAACGAAAGAGAATCAAGATCTCCATCAAGTTTCGTTCCTCATCAACAATCCACCATCAAGTTCTTCATCAACCCTAGATCTTCAAGATCCAAGTGTTGCCTCCAAAACACTTGATTCATTGGAGCTCTAAACACCTGGTATACATTCTACTCTCTATTTCTCACATGAATTCAACCCCGTTTCTCCAAATTCACGTCGATCTAAAAAACCCTAGTTTGTTGTTCCTGCGAAGGGTGAACTAGTCCGGTCCCTAGCGGACTAGTCCGATTTTGCGATCTATTTCCTGTTGAATTAAATGTGAATTGGTTTGAATCAATATCAAACCTGTTCAAACTTGTTAAAAGCTATTATATCTAGTTGGTAAACATCATTAACAACTCATTAACTAGTTTTGCTTTGCATTTGCATTAATCATGCATGTCATGTCATATTGAGTAATATATGTGCACTTATTGATTGTGATTCTTGTCTTGTATGATCGTTGTGCGGATTAGACGGATTAGGTATAGAGAGTGCCGCGGAGGACCTCCATCACCAAGAATTTGAAGTATTTGACCCAAATCAAGCCCAAGAGCAAGGCAAGTGTCCTTGAACATATTGATCCTGTTTCTAAAATAAATATTTTGTTTGCAAAATTGCATGCTTGTGTCAATTTGATGGGAAGCCTATGATAGGAATTTACTGGCTTTGTTTAACCACCCTTGTCACCTATAATTCATGGTAGAGAGTCGGGAAGGGCTTTTTACCTTTTTGCTTCGCTTAATTAATTGGGATGGGAAAACAACACTACACATTTAATTATGCATTGATGAGATTATGGTTAATATGAACTGGTTAATATGATATGGTAATGGGTGATCTAAGAAAGCCTGGTATGTGGATGGGTTGGATGTTATGGTGGGATTCTTGCTTTAGATCTAAGGACCGGTCTGTGTGAGAATAAGTTAGGACAACAGTGCCACCACGAGGCCAAGTATGAGTGCGGCGTAGCTGATTAATTAGCGTATTTCTAGTATTGAGCAGATCATTTTGCGCACCAGGGAAGGGGAGTCAGATTGGGTTTGGATATGGTTGGCGGGACTCCCTGGGATCCGAATGGCACAAGAGGGGGCCCTTGGTTGAAGATGTGCTTAGTGGAAGACATCGCCACCGGTGAAACCTCAGTGGGTCCGTAGATGCTATTAGTCCCTTTGTAAAGGCTATTTTGTGATCTCTTGGCCATACACCAATGGTAGTGTTTGGCATAATGGAGGTTTTCCTTTAGTCACTGACGGGTGATGAAATCACAAACACGTGGGTAAAGTGGTACAAACTCTGCAGAGTAATAAAACTATCATGATAGCCGTGCTTGCGGTTAAGAGCACCTGGACAACTTCCATGATGAGAGAGAATTTGGGATTTGGTATGGGATGGTTTGGTACTGGTTAGGGTATTATGGTCCATGGCAATGGAAATGGTTATTGGTAATGAGAAATATGGGATATGGATGTTGGTAATGAGATATGGACTGGTATTGTGGTAACTTCATGATTTATGATGGGTTTACTTCACATACATATAATAAATTGCTTTTCAAATTTTTCAATGTACTTTTCAGCACTTAATATTTGTCATTTGAATCAGCTACATGTCATACTTTCCACACTTGCTGAGTACGACATGTACTCACCCTTGCAATTCCCCCACCAACAGTTGCAGGTCAGGATTGGGAGTATAACAATGATAATGCAGAGTTCTAGGTCGTGTTACCGTCAGCTTTTCATGTGGTGTTGATTTGAGTTGTGCTATCCCTTATGCTTACTTGCTTAGCTGCTTAGTCTGCTTATTTAGTTTATTTCCGCTGCATTAGTTGAAACTTGTCATTAATATTCATTAGAGCTTGTATTCGAGGATATTATGAATGTTGTAATAAAAGTTCTTAATTAATCTTGTTTTGTGGTAATTTTATGTATATCTTTTTGTGAGTGCACTCGTGTATGTGTGTTGAACGTCTTGGGCACACATATGCGTTCACTTGGTTCATTTTTGGAACTGGGTGTCACATAAATGTTATATTCTCAACAAGAAGCCTAGAATTTTGAAGTTCGCCGATGAAGGTTTCTTGCTTGGTTATGACTCAAACACCTACGCCTATCGTGTTTTCAACAAAACCTCCGGTTGTGATGAAATCGTGCCGTGGTGTTTGATTAGACTAATGGCTCCCAAGTGGAGCATGTTGATCAATGTGTGTTAGATGAAGAAGAGGCACCATGTGTTGCATTGAGAAGTATGGCGCTTGGTGATGTACAACCTCAAGAGCAACAAGGCCCAAGTGACCCAACTCCATCCCAAGAGGTGCTCCAAGCACAAGATCAAGTCCAAGATCCTGAAGATCAACAACTTAATCAAGATCACCATGATCAAGGAATTGAAGATCAAGATGGTGGCAATGGTCAAGGGGGAGACTATGAAGATAAGGGAGATGAAGAAGTTGACTCAAGAACAAGTGTACCACACCCAAGAGTTCATCAATGCATTCAACGGGATCATACAGTTGACAACATACTTGGTGACATCTCCAAGGGGGTAATGACTCGATCTCGTATGGCTAATTTTTGTGCTCACTATTCTTTTGTGTCCTCTTTGGAGCCATTTAAGGTTCAAGATGCCCTACGAGATCCGGATTGGGTAATATCCATGCAATAGGAGCTCAACAACTTCAAGAGGAACAAAGTATGGGAGCTCGTGAGAAGACCTAATGCAAATGTGGTAGGCACTAAGTGGGTCTTCCAAAACAAGCAAGATGAGCATGGAGTGGTAACAATAAACAAAGCTAGACTCATAGCCAAAGGATACTATCAAGCCGAAAGTTCGGATTTCGATGAAACTTTTGCTCCTGTAGCTAGGCTTGAATCCATTCGCATATTATCGGCCTATACTACTCACAACGATTTCAAGTTGTTTCAAATAGACGTGAAAAGCGCCTTTCTTAATGGACCAATTAAGGAGTAGGTGTATGCAGAGCAACCGCCGGCTTCGAGGATGATAAGTATCCTAACCATGTCTTTAAGCTTCACAAAGCTCTCTACGGCCTAAAACAAGCTCCTAGAGCTTGGTATGAGTGTCGTAGAGACTTTCTCATTGATAATGGTTTTAAGATAGGAAAGGCTGATTATACAATCTTTGCCAAGAACATGGATGATGATTTATTTGTATGCCAAATTTATATTGATGACATAATATGTGGTTCCACTAATCAATCTTTTTGTGGGAGTTTCGCAAAATCATGACGGAGAGATTTGAGATGTCAATGATGGGAGAGTTGAAGTTCTTTTTAGGTTTCCAAGTGAAACAACTCAAGGAAGGAACATTCATATGTAAAACCAAGTATACTCAAGACATCATCAAGAAGTTTGACATGGAGAAGGCCAATACCATCAATACGCCCATGGCGACGAATGGACATCTCGACCTCAACCAAGACAGCCCTAGCGTCGACCAAAAGGTGCATCGCTCCATGATTGGATCACTCCTTTACCTTTGTGCATCTAGGCCCGATATTATGTTAAGTGTATGCATGTGTGCAATATTTCAAGATGCTCCTAAGGAGTGTCACTTGACAGCCGTAAAGAGAATCTTGCGTTATTTAGTTCATACACCTAACCTAGGGTTGTGGTATCCCAAAGGGTCCAAGTTTAACCTCATTGGATACTCTGATGCGGATTATGCCGGATGCAAAGTGGATAGAAAAAGTACTTCCGGGACTTGCCAATTTTTGGGTACGTCCCTAGTATCATGGTCATCAAAGAAACAAAATTACATTGCCCTATCCACAGCCGAAGCGGAGTATGTCATAGCCGGAAGTTGTTGTGCACAACTTCTTTGGATCTGACAAACTCTAAGGGACTATGGTCTCAATATCAACCATATTCTGCTCCTATGCGACAATGAGAGTGCCATCAAGATTGCCCATAACCCTGTTGAACACTCCAGAACCTAACACATTGACATCTGGCACCATTTCTTGAGAGACCGTTCTATTAAGGTGGACATTGTCATTTCACATGTGACAACCGAAAAACAACTAGCCGACATCTTTACCAAGCCACTAGATGAAAAATGCTTTTGTGAACTTAGGAATGAACTAAATATCCTTGATTCTCGAAATGTGGCTTGAGATGTTGCACATCTGATTTTTACTTTTATTTTTCCTTCAAAATAATGCATTCTTTCGAAAACTTGCCTTCCTCTATTTTCTATCAAATTATTTTCAATTATCGTCTCCTTGAATCATGGTCATTGTATGAATGTTTGAGTGTTGAGAATATTTGTGAAAACTTAGTCCATATGGATCATTCTTGCAACTTTCTCAATATAGATGAGAATTTGTTGTCTAGGACCGGACTAGTCTGCCCATGAGGTCGAACAAGTCTGGCGTCCTGGACATGTCCATACATGTACAGACTATTCCACAACGGACTAGTCTGTCCTGTCATCGGACTTGTCTGTACCTGCAGCTTAGTCCGGATCCGGTCCGGTGCTCGGACTTGTCTGGTATCCTGGTCCGGACTTCTGGGGACTTAACCCCACAGCTGTCGGGCCCGACCCCTCCACTTCGTTTCAAAATCTCAAATGTGCGCCTCTCTCCCAATAACCGCCCCCATTTGCGATTTTTGATCCTAACCCTCCAAATCTTCAAGGAATCCGTGTGGAAGCTTTTTCGGAGTGTCGGGAAGGCGAATCCCGGACTACCCCGCCCTTCCATCCACGGATTTGTCCGATTTCACATCTCAAGGTGTGTTATTGACCGAACTTGAACTTTTTTGATTCCATCAATTCTAGGTCGTTTCTCCTATAAACTAGAGTCTTCTTAACTCATCTATCACCTTGTGATTCTTTCCATGCAATATTGTGCCTTGGTATCAAAATTTGTGGAAAAATCGCATAATTAGGGTTTAAGAATGGGTGGTCCGGGGCGGACATGTCCATCCTAACCCAGTGTTAACTCCTAATTTGATGAATTTTTTCCACTCTTCTACTGCAATATCTTACTTGATATCACCTCATACTCTTCAGTTATCCTCATTTCAGCATGTCTAGGTGAAACAACTCTCCTCTTTCCGATCCAGAAAGAGAAGCGGTTCGTCAAGAGTCTATCAACGAAAAGAAGCAGAGGATGCAGCTGCTATCATAGAACTTGAGCGTCGTGAAGCAAGAACAAAGAAGAGGCAAGAATGAGAGTCAGCACAAGCTCAAGCGGCTGTAGAGCAAGCTAGCCGAAGGAAAAGGATAGTCACCATGGGTGAAAAGCAAAAGGCCCGAGCGGCCAATAAGGGAAAAGCACCCATGGGTGAGAGCAGCCAGGCTAAGGGAAAAGGAAAAGAGCCTGCCAAGAAAGTGACTCTCAAAAAGGATACTCCTCGAAAGAATGCTCTGGCTGGAGAGGTTTGGTCACTCGTGACCAAACCGTAGAGCCTCATGGTCCTCCACAAGGCCCCATTGGTCCTTTGGTCATGACTCCTCCTATGCATGATTCTAACCGACAACAGGAGCTTGGAAGCAATGTGTTCAAGGGACAAGGATCAGATAAAGCAAGAAGGCTAAGGTTGAAGGATCCATACATGTATGAGAAAGCAACAGCAGATCCTCGCTTCTGGTGTGACTTCCATTACGATTACTATCGCCTAGTCTACCTATCCAAGAAAACTCAAGTGACGAATGCTCAATGGGTAGATTGGGACTATATGGAAAAGAAGAATCACCAAGCCTTTAATGCAATAATCCAAGCTGTTGAGCACAATGGACTCAAAGAGTTGCTTGAGTTCAGGTACAACTGGAACACAGAAGTGGTGGCTCAATTCTACTCCACTTGCTACTTCTCCACCTTTGGAGATAGGAAGATTACTTGGTTGACTAATGGAGTCAAATATTTCGTGCTCTATGATGAGTTCGCTAGAATTCTTGGACTTGAGGAGTTCTTGAACTATGAGTCGGCTATTCACAACCTCAAGACTCTAGATTTGGAGGAAATGGAATTAATGTATAAGGTTGGCTTCTACAATCCTCCAACTACCAAGATTCTTCGTCCCTTCTTTAGCGTGCTCAATCGGATCTTGAGAAAAACTCTAGCACCTAAGGATGGGGATGCAAGCATGATCCAAAGCAACTTGACGCACTTGATGAAGCTCATAGTTGAAGATGAGAAGTTCAATGTCTTTGACTATATCTACAACAACATCTTCAACATATCACACACTCCCAATCGCTCATGTGGATATGCCCCTCTCATCATGTTCTTAATTGAGAAGGTCTCAGGCTTGGAGTTTGTGACGGATGTCAAGCATAGAGCTCTCCACCCTCAGATTCCTCCTCCTGCACCAAAGATTGGTGGAGCCTCGAGGAGAGGTACCTCTTTTGGGCCTTCTTCTCCTCCTCTGTCTCCCACCGCCTGATCCTCCTCCGGCGATCTTGCGAGTGCTACATTGAAGTTTCTCAAGTCAATCTTCACCTCATGTTAGAAAGCGGAGGTGAAGACTCACAAGACTGCAAAGAAGCACGACAAGTACCTTCGCAAGCTTTACAAAAAGGCGGACATTCCTATGTCCTCGAAGGCCTCCGAGGATGAAGACATCACGCCATTTCCGGAGCTCTCGGAAGCATAGGCTGCCCTCTTTGGTGGTGGGGGTGGTTCCTCTAGCGTCGCTCCTGCTGCTGAGGAGGTTGTCGATGATGATGATGATGATGATGTTGATGATGACAAAGACGACGATGCTCAAGATGATGAGGAGAGAGTGACCCAGGCTGTGGAGAGGCGAGCGAGAGCGACAATGAGTAGTTTTAGGATCTCTCTCTTCTCCCTTAATCTTTTTCCTTTTTGGTGTCTTGATGCCAAAGGGGGAGAGATTGAGGGGGAGTATTAGATCCATGGACTATGATATTTTGAAAATTTGGGTTGTAATGTTAACTATTGCTACTCGTTCTTATTTGGGTTGTAATGACATTATCACTATACTATCACTCTATGTTATGTGAATCTTATTGTCTTTTTTTGTCATGTTAATTCTATTGAATATCATTCTAGTCAAATATGTTTGATGATGCTAAATTAAAATGTGAGATGCATACTTCACTCCACATTTCACATCTCAACACTTGCATCACACATAGGCACCCCATCATAACACACAAATGTATAAGTCTCCCATAGGCTTTATTCTTGTGCATTTAACTTATTGCAAATCTTCCATGCACACATTTAGGGGGTGCTCCTTATACACGTGTGTGTTATGACAATCGACTCAGTTATATCTATTATCAAAAAACCTCAATGTGTTATCATCGAATCACCAAGAAGGGGAAGATTGAAAGTGCATCTAGGCTAATCCCTGTGGGTTTTGATGATTAATGACAACACTTAAGGGACTAATGAGCTTTGCAAGTGTAAGCACAGGTGATTGAAAGATGGACAACGTTGAATACACTCAAAAAGGAAAAAGAGGAGAAAAAGGCAAAAAACTCGAAGGATAGATTTTAGGTCTTTAAATTCTTTGTGTTGAGTTTAGCCTCATAGATTGAGTGTGTTCATTTGGTCAAAGTGTTGAGAATCTCCTAAGAGCTCATAGTCCAAGCTAGATCAGATTGAGAGATGAGTTGAGGCGGCCCTAAGGACAGACCGGACTTGTCCGTGCTGGAAGGCCAGGCTAGTCCGGCTACATTGGATTGATCGATGTTAGGCGGCCAAAGTGTTCTGTGTGAATTCGGACTTGTTCGCTATAGGGTGGACTAGTCCGTGGTTAGTGTGTTTGTGTCCTTCTAGGACTAAGTCTTGAAGGGCCGGACTAGTCCGCTCGGACAGACTAGTCCGCTTAAGTCTAATAAAGTAGTTCTTGATTGAGTTCGGACAAGTCCATTCATTGACAGACTAGTCCGCTGTGGACTTGGAGATGGCTGCTAGAACTAAGTCCTGTACGGCCGGACTTGTCCGCCCTCAGGGGTTGGACTAGTCTAGTGTGTCAGACTGGTCTGTTCTCAACCGGAACAAACTATTCTTTGTGAGATCGTACTAGTCCGTTTATGGACGGACTAGTCCGTGGTTTGTGACCGTTTGAATTCAAAAGGTGGCAGGGGGCTTTGTGGTTGGTTAAGGATGACATCAATGGTCTCCACAGGCCGGACTAGTCCATGGTCAAAGGTCGGACTAGTCCGCACTTTTCCTGGTGGCAACGGCTAATTGTCGGGACCCTATAAAAATGGATCCCCCGACCTCCAAAGGCCCTCTCTCGAACCCTAGCACAGCCATAGCCTTCCTAGAGCCATCCTAGCCCTCTTTCAACCAATCTTGAAGTCCTAAGAGTGAATCTTCAGGATTTGTGAGGTTTGGAAAAGAAGAGAGAAGGGTTTGCTTGATCTTGAGCTCTTGGTTAATTCTCTCGGTTTGACTGATTGATTTGAGTTCGTGTGGGTGTTGATCTTTGATCTTTTCGAGTTATAAAGTTTTGGGAGCCTCAGTTTGTGAGTTGCCCAACGGATTTGGTGATTACCCTTGTGATTTAGTGGAAGAAAAGCCGGCCTTCGTGGTGGCTAAGTGAGGAAAGGGTTGAGTGGAACCCTGCCTTTTGTGGGCATCCACAACGTGGATCTATGCTCAATTGTGGGGTTGAACCACGGGATAAATCCTACATCTTGTGTCTTTGATTTGACTTCCTCGTTCTTCGCTAGATCAAGTTAGGGTTCCACGCGTTCTTCGCTTCAATCTCGTGATCTGCCTCTATCTAGTTGTTATTAATTCGTGCATACCATCTACTAGATTGCTAGGCTCATATACTTTACATTTCATCGAGTTAAGTCTTTTATATCGCTTAAAAATTTCACCTTTGATCAACTTTGTTGTCCTGACCGGACTAGTCCGCCCCAAGGCCGAACCAGTCCGCACTCTGTAATTTGATTATCTTTTATTGAGTTAA
Source organism: Tuctoria greenei (assembly GCA_036927565.1). Lineage (NCBI taxonomy): Eukaryota > Viridiplantae > Streptophyta > Magnoliopsida > Poales > Poaceae > Tuctoria > Tuctoria greenei. Next base: position 9,941,357 of record JAYESD010000007.1, read on the forward strand.
ATTTCAGGTTATCCGCCTATTCACCCCCCCCCCCCTCTAGGCAACTTTCACGAATCTAACATCCATACTTCAGTTGACTATATTTCAATACCCACTAAGAGAACATCACCTTCGCTATCTGAGTCACTATTAGGAGTTACCACATTGGCACTTGAACCCTTTATTTTTCTTGGACAATCCCATTTAATATTTCCCCACTCCTTGCATAAATAGCATTGCACCTTTTTCTTCTTCTTGCTCTTAGTCTCCACCTTCTCCTTTGTATTCTCACCCCTGACCAGCAAACCTTCAACTTGAGGTTTGTCCACTGCATTGTTCTTCCTCCTTTGCTCTTGATCTACTAACGCTGCAGTAACATCCTCAATTTTGGTGGAATCCTTGCCAAATGTCAAAGTCGTGACCGTTTGCTCATAAGATGGTGGCAACGAGCATAAAATAATTATTGTCTTGTATTCATCATAAATTTTAACATCTAGCTGATCTAGATCTGTGATCTTGATTCAAAACATTTATGTGCTCTGCAAGATCAGACCCTTCCTGCATCTTCAGTCCATATAATTTTTGCTTTAAATACAGCTTGGTCATCAAAGTTTTCGACATAAACTGATTTTCTAGCTTGTCTCAGATTTCCTTTGGTGTAGTCAACTCGATGACATGGTACATGACATTGTCGGACAGACACAACCGTATGGTTGCAGCTGCATGCATCTGATTTTCCTCCCACTCGTCATCCTCCATCTTAATCGGCTTTTTCGCCTTCAGAACACACAAAAGACTTTGTTGTGCCAACAAATCTTTCATCCTTATCTGCCGCAAGCCGAAGTTGCCGCTGCCATCGAACTTCACCATATCAAATCTGGTATCTGTCGGTGCCATCCACCTCTTACCACGAATCACCAAAAGAACCTTTGCACGTGTCACACGTCGAAGCCGCGTACATCTTGCACGCACAAGCACGTCGTCGTGTACTCCTGCATTCCGCGAATGCGTCACCGCGTACACGTGCACCTCCATCGTACACCGATGTGCACAGCTCGCCACTCTCAAGTCTCGTCGACTATCACTTCGCTCGCACACGACAAAGTCGACCCGCTTGATAGCCGCCCGCCGTTCGTATTCAAACTGCTGCAAGCTTCCGTCGAATACAAACTGCTGTTGCGCTATTGTGATCTGCTCTTGCAATCTCCGTAGACTTTGTTGTTTATTTATACAGCAACAAATCATCGGGTTCTTGCTGAAACCGACTCCAGATAAAATTGGAGATCCCAGCGCGTACGAGATTTACTTCCTTCTAGCCTCATCAACACCGTACAGCTTCCAAAGAAAAACGTTGTACGAATCTTCCGTAAAGGAAAAGGGAAATAGAGTCCAGCTAACATCATTACCATGAGTAAACAAACATGTGGGCCCCGTCTTGTCTCCCATGCATGGAACACACATGCATGACTTCTCTTTAGATTGTCCACAGTGGCACGCTGTAAAGCATACTGTATACACTGTATCGCAGTGTAATTTAGAGTACATACTGTAAAGATAGAAGGAGAATAGTGTACAGAGTATGTTTAGAGTAAGCTGGTGCGGATAGTCTTACGCCTCTATCTCTTGACCGCACCAGAGTCCTTTATTTTTTCTCCTATGCACACGCGTCTCCGACTCCCACATGAGTCAAGTGCGATTTCTTCCGACTCCAGCTCTGGCACGCCACATGTGTTGCCAGCAGCTTATCTAAGCCCGCTGCCATCGCACAAGTCTTCCAAAAAAACACAGAGTCCACCATGATCATCGTCACAACCCTCCGATCAAACTGATCACATATCAATTAGATTTTGGGAAAATAAATGGATTGAAAATTATACACTTAAAAATAAGTACCCTTTGTTATACTAGATAGTGAGACGGAAAAATGCAACAGTAGCTGAGGTATTTAGTTTCGTACCTTTAAATATTTCATTTCGTCGTGGTTTAGCGGATGCGAATTTACTGAGGTGGAAGAGGCTTGTTGCAACCATATTAAATGTCACATTGTCAGAATCTTCAAATACTTTTAAATGGAGTTTGCATCAAAGTAGAATGTTTTCTGTACGGTCGATGTATAAACTCATGATTTTTAATGGCAATTTGAGACAAAATAAGGTATTGTGGAACTCTAAGTTGCCACTAAAGATTAAATTTTTTATGTGGTACTTAAAGAGAGGAGTAGTTCTTACCAAGAATAATCTAGCAAAATGTAATTGGCAGGGAGACAAAAAATGTGTATTTAGTTCTAGTCCAGAAACCATTCAACACTTATTTTTTTGATTGCCATTATGCTAGATTTCTATGGAGAGCTGCTCAGTTTTGTTTTAAAATTGATACTCCACATAATATTGCTGATTTATTTGATTATTGGATGTTAGATGCTGACAAGATGACTAGAAAGTTGCTGATCACAGGGGTAGCATCAATGTGTTGGTCTATATGGTTGTCCAGGAATTATGTGGTATTTGATAAAACATCGGTTAAAACTTATTTGCGGGTACTGTCCAGAGCAACTTTCTGGTGGAGAACATGGGCGTCGCTGCAAAGACTTGAGGAGTCCACCAAATTTATTAAAGAAGCATGTCAACTACTGAAGTCATTAGCTATAGAGTTTTTGCTTACTTTGGTTGGAGGTTTAGTAATAGATTAATGTATTATACTAAGGTCATGTCAATAATGGTGTGCTTCCTGTGATTGTAGCGAGTCTCGCGAGGCTCTTTATTTGATTTTGCAGAACTTTTTGTCTGTAATAAACATGGCTATATCCTCTATTGAGGTGAAGGCTGGAAATACTTGATTCCCTTTATCCAAAAATCAATTAGATCGGAGTCGAAGCCGCCGCCATGTCCGCGACGTCTTCCGGTCACCCCTTCGAACTTGGCCACCACGCCTAATCGGCCCCTATCGAACAGCGGCCTGCAGCCGTCATCAATCTATTCTCCACGTTTGCACGAAACTCCGTTGATGCAGCTCATTGGACGCTTCGAGCCGCCACGCTCGAAGTGCCCAACTCCGCCACTATCGAGTCGTCGATCGCCGTCATGCTCCACCTTGCGCCATGTCCCTCCTGGACACATCGTGCGAGCTTTGCGCTGCGTGGAACATACCATCATGCTCCGTCACAATTTTCAGCATCACCTCTAGATCTTATCCAACTTTGACTTTGATTACCACTTGTTAGAAAATACGCACGCGGAAGCGACAACGGATCTTTCGAGATATACGACGTTAGATCACGGACGACACGCAAGGCACGATATCTGTTCATGAGGTTCAACCGAAGCATACATCTCGGAGGCATGACTACGGGTGCTCCTCTCTAATATGTTGTCTTCGTCGTGGTTACAACAGCAGTCCTCCCCTCGTATTTATAAGGAGGCCGGTACAGAGTCCAACACAAACTCTATACCTCACTACTAATACAACTCAAAGTTCTAAACATAACCAACTCGTACATAATATTTGATACATATCCAACACAGACAAGAGGTTTCAACATCAATACAGTAAAGAGTGTGGTGCTTCCAATCAGATGTGGTGATGCTAACCTTCAACGAATTCTCACAAAATTCACTGGCCACGTGATGCATACACCAATCACGTATCTTTGACTACCATTGACCATGGGACAATTACGACTGGTGCACTTGCAATGGATAAAAGAAAATGTCAGCCAAGCTAGCGGGATGGCAGCACAGTGTATTATCTATTGCAGTCTGGATGGAGCTCACACTACTAAAAAATCATTTTCACAGGCGCCTCGATTTTTTAAACACAAGCGGTCTATAAAAAAATGCGACTGTGATGACGAATGATACAATAACCGCCTGTGATGACAGAACATCACAGGCGGATTTAAGAAACAACTGCCTGGGTAAGTACATTATTTTCTCAGGCGGTTATTAATTAAGAACCGCATGTGATGTAGCAAACATCACAGGCGGTTCTTAATTAATAACCGTCTGGGTAAATACATGATTTTCACAGGCGGTCATTGTTTAAGAACCGTATGTACTGGTTCAATCATCACAAGCGGTTTTTATTGAAGAACCGCCTAGAGAAAGTCATTGTTTTCACAGGCTGCTTGTTAATTGAGAACCGTCTGTGATGCTGATAAGCTAATCCCTTTACAGCAAGCTCTTGTAGATGCAAGTAACACCCGTGGCTCATCATTTGGATTGTTGAAAGCATCAATTTGAAGCCTGACGATCCTTGGAAGAATTTTCCCATCCATTTGAAGGATTTCTTTCCCTCCTGTCCATTTGAAAACTTAGGAAGATGTTCCTTACTCAGTTTTAATGCCCAAATATATTGACTAAAAATCAGTACCGACTTTCTTAGTGTTTCACACAAGTGAGAAAGCGAACAACTTCAATCACAAATCTTGTTTTTACACTTTCATAGGGATTTAACCTTAATATTTCAAGCATGGATTTATCAAATAAGTGAAGCTTCCTTATCACACATGTTAATGGAAGTTATAAGTGAAGGATGTGCCGAAGCTAATGAAATCTGAATCGAACTGAAGATAAAGAGATATGCATATGAGTGGCAATATCTAGGTTAGACAGCGTGAAGCTATGATGGCAACCTTCAACAACATGAAAAGTGATGTTAAGGTTATGCTTGCATCAACCAAGGCATGTTGTGATGGTATAACACTTGTTGGGATAAGCATAACCGTTATGCTCCAACAAGTGTTATGCCATCACAACATGCCTTGGTTGATGCAAGCATAATATTGGCATCACTTTTCATGTTGTTGAAGGCTGTCATCATAGCTTCATGTTGTCTAACTGGGACATTGTCACTCATATGCAACATCTCTTTGTCTTCAGTCCCGTTGAGATTTTGTTATCTTCAACACACCCTTCACTTGTAACTGTCATTAATACGTCTGATGAGGAACCTTCAGTTATTGATAAATCTATGCTTGAAAGATTAAGGTCAAATTCCTATGAAAAGGGTAAAAACAAGATTTGTGATTGAAGTTGTTCGCTTCGTCGCTTGTGTGAAGCACTAAGAGAGATGGTAATGATTTGTAGACAATATATTCAGCTATTAGAACTGATAAAGTAGAATCTTCATAAGTTTTTAAAATGGAGAAAAGAGAAAGAAATCTTTCAGGGCTTATTCAGGTGTACTCAATCTAATTGGATTGAAGTGGATTGAAGTGAAGAATGAACTAATTTTCTCTTCAATCCACCTCAAACCACTTATATTGAAGTGGATCCACTCCTATCCAAACAAACCCTCAAATAGATGGGAAGTATCGTCAGACTTCAATTGAAGCTTTTAACAATCCAAATGATGAGTCTCGGGTGTTACTTGCATCTACAAGAGCTTGTTGTGAAGGGATTAACTTGACAGGAGCTTCAAGAGTTGTGCTTCTAGATGTTGTTTGGAACCAAGCTGTTGGAAGGCAAGTCTGATCATCATAGGTCACAAGAAATTTATATACACATACAATTTGATAAATTATGGAACATTTGAAGGTGATAAATATGATAGTCAACAAGCTGAAAAGGATCACTTGTCCAAATTAGTCTTCTATACAGACGCTGAATTTAATAATGTTTGAAACATGTTATCTAATGCTGAAATAGAACATTGTTCTAAGTTGACTTCAGAGGATACAAATATATACAATACATATCATACATTTTTTCCAGCATTGACATCTTCTCGCATATAGGGTTCCAAATCCTTTTTAATGCTTCTCTCTACGTGCTTGATGTTTTCTGGTTCGGTGAAAAGGTACATATCTTCATACTGATTATATTCCTCTTCATTATCTTTCACATTCTCAACCCCAACAATATTTTGCTTTCCAGGAACAACTACGTGCATCTTCTCAGTTTCTGGATCTTGTACATAAAAAACTTGTGCAACACTATCGACGAGAACTCACTGGTCATCTTTATAACTCACTTTATTTAGGTCTACCAGTGTCAGTCCGTAATTGTCCACTTTCACACCATTAGGATGTTTGACCCATTGGCAGTTAAATACGGGCATTACCATTCTTTCGCCATAATCGAGTTCCCATATTTTCTCTATGAACTCGAAGTATGTGCTCTTCTGCCCTTGTGAATTATAAGCCTCAATACAACACCACTATTTTATGCAACACTCTTACCGTCTTTTTCTTTAGTGTAAAATGTGTAGCCATTGATGTCATATGCTTGCCATGATGTCATCAAAGCAGATGGGCCAGAAGCTAACTTATTCATTGTTGCCTCTTCTATAGAGTTTTCGTATAGTATATTTTTGTCCATTAACCATTCAGTGAAACATCTTCTGTGCTCTTTCATGATCCAGTCCTCTGTGCAGTCTTGGTTTTTTTTCGTAAAGCTCAATTTAGTGTTCCTCGATGTACGACTCAACTATTGTGAGCTGTTGTAGTACACCTCAATGTGCACGGTGTACATTCTTGTAATCTTGAACGATAAAAGTTTTCTTACCCACTTTTCCTCTCCCACGTAGTCTACCCTCATGTACTGGTATAGGCACACCTATCGGTTTTCCATCTTTGATGTAATCAGCGCAACCCTCAATCACTTCTTCGGTGGTGTATCCTTCCATAATTGAACCCTTTGGGTGAGCACTGTTCCGCACATAACCTTTTCATACTCCTAAATATCTCTCCAACGAAAACATATGATGTAAGTATAGTGGCCCCAATGCTTTTATCTGAGCAACAAGATGTATGATTAGGTGTACATGCATATCAAAAATAATGGTAGGAAACACATCTCAAGCTTGCACATAGTCTCGACGATGTATGTTTTCAGATAGTCTAAATCTTAACGTGCTATCATCTTTTGTGATACTGCATTGAAGAAGTAACACAAACATGTGATGACAACATTTATATGCTCAGGTTTGATGACTCTTATTGCAATGGCAAGGAACACTATCATCATCATGTGACAGTCGTGAGAATTATAGCCGAATAAAGACAAGTCTTTCATCGAGACTAGTTTGCAGATATTGGATGAGAAACTCGTGGGCACTTTGATCCCACGCAAGCATTCGCAAATTGCATTTTTCTCTTCTAGTGTCAAGTTGTAGCTGGCTGGGGGAAGGTAATGCTTCCCGTTCGCCTTTTCTACTGGATGAAGCTCTGGTCTCAAATCAAGATTTATTAGGTCCATACGTGAATTTAACCCGTCCTTTGTTTTCCTCGGCATGTCTAGCAAGGTCCCAATGATGCTGTCAAATATATTCTTTGTAATGTGCATCAAATCAATATTATGGCATAATTCCATATTCTTCCAATACGGAAGATACTTGAAAAAAAATTGATTGTTTCTTGAAAGCCATGTCAGTTGTATCACCCGAAGATGTACTTTTCTTTCTCTTGATTCCTTTACATTTCTTGCCCTTACTGAAAGCAATATGAATGTTCTTGACCATTTCAAATACAAGTTTTCCACTGTAAGGTTTTGGTGCAGTATCTTTTTTGATTTTGTTATCAAATTGTTTTTTCATCTTTCTATATTTGTGTGTCTCTGTCAAGAACCGCTGGTGTCTCATAACACCGTCTTTCTAGATGAAGTGGGGTATAGAAATCCAGTTCTATCCACGCACCTTACACAACATTTATTCCCTTTCATTTGTCCTGATAGTGTAAACAATTTGGGATAATCATGCACGACAACGAATATCATCGCTCTTAGCGTGAAATACTCCCGCTTGTACTCATCCCATGTGCGTACCCCTTCATTCCACAATTTTGCCATATCTTCCATTAAAGGTTCCAAGAACACATCAATTTTGATGCTGGGTTGTTTTGGACCTTGGATAAGAACAGATACCAAGATATATTTCCTTTTGTGACACAACAACGTCGGTAGGTTGTACATCATTGAGACCAGAGGTCATGTGCTGTGTATGCTCCTTTTTTCACCAAATGGATTCATTCCGTCTGTACCCAAGGTAAACCTTATATTTCTGATTTCCTTTGCAAATTTTGGATACTGAATATCAAAAATTTTCCACTGCATTGCATCACCAGGGTGTCGAATATGTTTTTCATTCTTCTTGCGCTGCTCGGAATGCCAACACATAAGTTCAGCCTCCCTAGGGTTTGAGACTGCATCCGTGCGTAGCTTTCAACTTTATCACAACCGTTTGATTCATCATATAAAAGCTCCATCGCTGCATTCTGCAATGTCTCCATTTTACTTAAACCTTTGCTTGCTCCCATAGAAGTCAATACATATGGTTCAATGTGACGCAACATCTCCTTACAATCGAACTCATCATCATCATCACCATCTTGATTGTCACTACCATCATCGATATGAACATTATCATCATCTGATCCTCTCTCATCATCTTTATCCACATCATGTGTATCTAACTCACCATGCTCTGTCCATATTGTGTAGTTTTTTTTTGAAACCTCTTTTCACCAAATGAGATTGAATTACTATAGTATCCGTCCAAGCAATCTTATTTTCGCAGTCGATACATGGACATAATATGTCATCTATCTTTTGCAACTTCGCATGTCTCTTGGATGCTTCAATAAAATTAGCAACATTATAAATGTACATAGGATCGGGTCTTGGAATGTTATACATCCACGCTTGACGGTCCATGCTTCAATAATAGATTTTTTGTAAGATTTACAAAATTTGGCCACATATATGACCTAAAGGTCTTCTATAAAATGAATTTACAGAGACATGGCAAGCATGTATCATATGATTGTATATATACTGGTATCATGTAGGTCTGTTCATAAGGGTTCCAAGAAAATTTGTTTCATAATTTTTTAAGTTTCCTAGTGGCCATAATGGATTTTTGAAGTTAGGCTTATTCATTGAAACATTTCATCGAACAAGTGATGTGCTTGTATTAATCTTCAACCTTTAATCCTTCTAATCTACTTCTTGTTATGTAAAATCCATGGGTGAGCCCAAGGGGAGACTAAACTACATCTTTTAACCTTTAATCATTCAAATCTACTACAAATCTCAAGTGCTGGGGGCGGGGGGGGTGCTGGAGGCATGCATATGCAAACACAGCGAAACAAAACTAAAAACATAACAAATTAAAAACATAATAGTGAATAAGAAGTCTCTTCTAACCTTTTCTCTGTTCGAAGCTTGATCAACTTATGAATGCAGTATCGGCCAGTGCACCGTGGAAAATTTTGGCAGTCTGGCAGCATCGATGGAAAATCTCCAGGGTTAGGTTTTCGGTGGTGCCCGAGGGGTCTTTATATAGGCGTCGGTTTTCACTGGCGGTTTTTAATGAAACAACCGCCCGTGATAAAAATTAATAGAGTTCAGGCGGTTTTTTCAGGCGGTTCTTAACTGCTTCTCGAGTGGTTGGTACTGGATAACCGTCTGAGAAGAAGGTTATCTCAGGCGGTTATTACTTAACAACCGCCTGAGATAACTGCCCGAGCCTGTTCTTCAGTTTTCTTTTCCCTTGCTTCTTTTTTATTTAGATTCCAATATAAATACTCAAACATGTATAGATTCTGCAAATTGAGTCCGAATTTGATGATTCTTTCTTCTATATTTTTCAAAAATTAACATCTACTACCTGGACCAAATATTTTAAAACTTGTATAGCTGACATTGTAATGTTTTGGTAAATATCAAATTAATTTATACTCATATTATTCACATTTGTGTATCTCCTAAAAAAAGGGATCCTTCACTGAAATTGGATTGTATGAACATATTTGTATTATTTATATATGTATAAATTTTATTAAACTTTTTAAAGCATTCCAACATGTCAAAATTCAAATTATCCATCATTCTAACCAAAATGCTCATATACATATGAGGCATTCATCAAATTTTAAACACACATAGATACAAAAAAAATTAAAAATCTGAAAAAAAATCATAGAGGTTGATATGATGACTAAAAAGGTCCATTGAAAAAACTAAATGGAAAAATCATTATATTCATCAAGATAGAAAAATAATAAATAGAAATTGTTATATGTTTTTTTATGTTTTGACCAATTTATAGAGATTTATGGAGTGAAATTTAATGGTAACCTTTAATACTCGATCATATTACAAGAAAGTGGAATTTGGGATTTTGAAAGGCCCCTCATTTAATCAAGAATATTAATTAAGCTTACATAAACTTCTTCTTAGGCGGTTGGTACTTAATAACCGCCTGAGAAAAGGTTATCTCAGGCGGTTGTTACTTACCAACCGCCTGAGATAATTGCACGAGCCTGTTCTTCAATTTTCTTTTTCCTTGCTTCTTTTTTATTTAGATTCCAATATAAATACTCAAACATGTATAGATTCTGCAAATTAAGTCCAAATTCGATGATTCTTTCTTCTATATTTGTCAAAAATTAACATCTACTACCTGGACCAAATATTTTAAAACTTGTATAGCTAACATTGTAATGTTTTGGTAAATATCAAATTCATTTATACTCACATATTTTTCATATTTGTGTATCTCCTAAAAAAAGGGATCCTTCACTGAAATTGGATTGTATGAACATATTTGTATTATTTATACATGCATGAATTTTCTTAAACTTTTTAAAGCATTCCAACATGTCAAAATTTAAATTATCCATCATTCTAACCAAAATGCTCATATACATATGAGGCATTCATCAAATTTTGAACACACATCAATACAAAAAAATTAAAAATCTGAAAAAAATCATAGAGGTTGGTATGATGACTAAAAAGTTCCATTGAAAAAGTAAATGGAAAAATCATTATATTCATCAAGATAGAAAAATAACAAATAGCAATTGTTATATGTTTTTTATGTTCTGACCAATTTATAGGGATTTATGAAGTGAAATTTAATAGTAACCTTTAATACTCAATAATATTACAAGAAAGTGGAATTTGGGCTTATGAAAGGCCCCACATTTAATCAAGAATATTAATTAAGCTTACATAAATTTCTTCTCAGGCTGTTGGTACTTAATAACCGCCTGAGAAAAGGTTATCTCAAGCGGTTGTTACTTACCAACCGCCTGAGATAATTGCCCGAGCCTGTTCTTCAGTTTTCTTTTTCCTTTCTTCATTTTTATTTAGATTTCAATATAAATACTCAAACATGTATAGATTCTGCAAATTGAGTCCAAATTCGATGATTTTATCTTCTATAGTTTTCAAAAATTAACATCTGCTACCTGGACCAAATATTTTAAAACTTGTATAGCTAACATTGTAATATTTTGGTAAATATCAAATTAATTTATACTCACATATTGTTCACATTTGTGTCTCTCCTAAAAAAAGGGATCATTCACTAAAATTGGATTGTGTGAACATATTTGTATTATTTATACATGTATGAATTTTCTTAAACTTTTTAAAGCATTCCAGCATGTCAAAATTCAAATTATCCATCATTCTAACCAAAATGCTCATATAAATATGAGGCATTCATCAAATTTTGAACACACATAGATACAAAAAAAAATTTAAAAACTCTAAAAAAATCATAGAGGTAGGTATGATGACTAAAAAGTTCCATTGAAAGATTAAATGGAAAAATCATTATATTCATCAAGATAGAAAAATGACAAATAGCAATTGTTATATGTTCTTTATGTTCTAACCAATTTATAGGGATTTATGAAGTGAAATTTAATAGTAACCTTTAATAATCAATATTATTACAAGAAAGTGGAATTTGGGCTTTTGAAAGGCTCCACATTTAATCAAGAATATTAATTAAGCTTACATAAATTCCTGAGAAAAGGTTATCTCAGGCGCTTGTTACTTACCAACCGCCTGAGATAAGTGAATCTTTGCAGGCGGTTGGTAATTGTCACCCGCCTGAGATAATCATCTTCTCAGGCGATTGGTACTTAATAAACGCATGAGAAGATAGGCATCTATATATAGCCCTCGGTTGCGTTGGAAAAACCTAACTCGGGTGAATCACTTAGACGACGTCAGGCTGCCAAAGTTTCGTTTGCCGCCAAGTCTTTGCTGCTCTCGCTGTCGAGCTTCACCGTCGCTGTTTCCAGGTACGCCGAGCTTCGTCATCGCTGTTGTGCTTCGCCATCGCCTCTTCCAGGTACGCCCATTTTTACCTCGTCATCTCCGCCGACCTTCGGCCTTTCCTCCTCCGTCCCCGTGCCACCTCCCTCCTCTCCCTCGTCGCCGGCAATCTTGACCCTCGCCGCCGGCCGAGTCAAATGGTGCCTTGCATAGATTTCCTTAATCAAAGTTTTGGAACCCTAGGTGCCTTGGTTAGTCGCCTCAAGAAGATGAATTGTGTCACCCTAGGTGTATAGATTTCCTCAAGTTTTTGAACCCTAGCCGTCCCACGAAGGTCTGGGTTAGTTTTTATTTTGCGAAGTGTTTGTAAGATGTTATTTTCACATGACATTACCAGTGTCGATGGTGTTGTGGGTAGGCATTGTTAGACTCTTGTTGTTTTCAAATGTCGACTTTAGCTGCATAGTGCTAGCTTAATGTGAACTTGAACCTGTAGTGAAAGATGTGTTCCTTGCAAGTTTAACCGCATCATTGCCCAATAGACTTGTATACATTTAAAAAATATTCTAAATTCTTGTATGCACTATTTAAACATGTAATTCTAAACTTGTGGTTTATTTGTGTGCTTGTGATATATGCAATGTTGTCGACTGCTATGTTGTGATCATGAGATGATTAAGAGGAAAAAATGGCATGGACAATTAGAGGACCGACTAGGGTCGACTAGGATTGATTAGTCGCCCTAGTCGATGATTAGTCATCCTAGTCGACCTAGCCGGTGGGTAGGCGACTAGGGTCAACTAGGCGACTTGAAAACATTGTGAATTATGAATTGTTATTGTTTAATTATTGATATAATTGTTCTTGTCGGCTTTTGATACAAGCAATACACATGCCTAGCTAATGCCTTGGTCAATCGCCTCAAACCCTAGAATGGAACTTGGTCAATCACCTTGGTCAGTCACCTTAAATCCTAGAATGCCTTATCAAACCCTAGAATGCTTCCATCTTTTTCTTCATGCAACACTTCATGTAGAGTTAATGTGTCATTCATTATTTTTTTCGTCTTATTAGTTCTAGCATGGAAAGCCCTAAGAAGACCAGTGCTGGTAGTAACAATAAAGAAGACAATATGGAGTTTACTGACTCCAGCAGTTCAGGCTCCTTTCTCAGTCCATCAGATCCTTTTCTTAATATAAAAATTAAAAAGACTTCAGAGGATCTCGACCCGGAATATGATCCTGCCGATGAGGTATGGATCACGAATCTTAACTTCAGCTGTTCAAGTTAATGTTGGTTGTCAAGTATACGAAGTCTTATAATTCTTTTCTATCTAGATTAATCGCGAAGACAACGAGGTGACTTCGGCACCTAAAACTGCAGAAGGTTCTCCAATGGATGAATCCTCAGGTTCACTCAAGTGGAAACGAGGGCAACGAGGTCCCAATAAGGGTCCATTGGACCACATCATGTACATAACAAGGGTCGGTCCAGGTGGGCTTCCCCAAGAACCACTGGATTCAGTTACCAAGTACCGAAATGCATGCAGTTTTCTTGTTAGGGAGCTCGTGCCAATCATAACCGAGAATTGGAGAAAATTACCTGAGGAGACCAAGAATGAGTTGTGGGAAACGATAAAGAAACAATTCAATTCCCCGAAAGGCACGAAAGAAGATGTAAATAAAGCAACATTGGTCCCTTGCGGCAAGAAGATTTGTGGCTGGAAGGGTGAAATGAATGCTTATGTTAAGGCCGATAAGGTCCCTAGCCCAAGTAAGATGGGAAAAATCACACAAGCTCAGTGGCAAGAGTTTGTTCGTCAAAATACCACACCTGATGCTAAAGCTCTAAGTGCAACTAGGTCAGAGCTTGCCAAAAAGAACAAATATCATCATAGCTTGGGGTCTGCCGAATATGCCCCCAAAGTCCAGAAATGGAATAAGATATTAGACGAAATTACCAGTGAGGGCAATCCTCACCAGTTAGAAGGCTGTGATGAGAGAACTCAGCGGTGGGTCTTTGCTCGGTCAGGTTTGACCAGCGAGGGCAAACTTGAAAAGCCCGACTCTGTGAATGAAGTAGAGGAAAAAATGAAAGAAGTAATTGAAAAGCAACAGAATTGTCTCTTCAAGCTGAAGAGGGAGAATGACCAACTTACCGCTATCTTAGGAAACCCTGAACACAACGGATGGGTTCCAGCAGTCTCTTCTCAAATGTCTTGGCTAGATGGTTTCACTAAAGATAAAGACACATATAGAAGACGTGAGAAGTTTAAGAAAACACTTGATGAAATGATTGCTCAAAAGGTCAAAGAAAATGTGCAAGAAATAATGGAACAACTTAGACAATCGGGACAATTAGTGGCACCGAGTACAGCGATGGTTCCCGTGCCAAAGGAGCAATTGGTATCTCCAACTGCCTACCCTAGCAGCGTTGGTTCTGTGCCAGGCTCAGGGTCAACCCATAAGTTCGCTGTCGATGATATTGCTAACGACAAATCTTGTCGTCTTCTTGTCCTGATCGGCAGAGCAGGGAACAAAACCAAAGAGGTTGCCACTGCTATGGCAAAGCCTGATCGTGACTTCAACGAGAATCCACTTTCATTGTATTATGTTGTGGTGCAAGTTCTTTAGATCATTGATAATGATTATGAAGATTTTGAAATAGACCACATCACACATGAGAGGATCGCGACCCTGGGGCAGGCTGTCAACCAATTAATCCTTTGGCACCGACGCGATATTGTGTTGGACGATGAGCCAATTTCTAGCCCCACCGCATCTCGAAATACTGCAACCCCATCTTCTAAGGCAAAAGTTCGGGAAGATCCACTCCTAGTCTAGGAAGATCCACTCCCCCTATGTCTCAGCAAGGATGACAGTAACCTTGCTAGTAAAGATATACAAGAGCAACAAGTTGGACAACAGCTTCAAGCAGTACTAGAGCAAGTTGTTGCTAGTAAAGAGCAACCAGTTGAGCGACAGCTTGAAGTAGTACTAGAGTCAGCTGCTGGGAGTAAAGAGCAATCAGTTGAACAACAGGTTCAACAGCAAGCCAGTGTCCAACTTTCGACGACTACTCCTCGATCATCAGTGCCTATCAAAGTTAGCTCATACGAAATTAAGAAACCATCATCAAAAGTGTCAAAGTATTTGGAAACTATGAAGGAAAATATTAGAAAAATGAGTGCATCTCGTTCTTCTCATGAGCCAGCATTAGAAGATATCGAGGAGTGGGAAGAAGACGGTGTCATGTATAATCAGCAGATGGCTTTAGTTAAACCAGGAGTTCAAATATATAAGCTTGAGGATGTTCCTCCTAAATTTGAGAATGGGAAGCCATTCATGACATCTGTACAACTTAGCAAACAACCTGCCCTGCTCAAAAGAATGCACGAGTGGTACATCCTTGCCAGCACAAAATATGATCTTTCTTGCGTCACATTTCGTATTCCAAAATATGCACTCTGGAGCACTAGAGCAGATAAACGAGTCATTTTATTTGAAGAGTTGCATACCATTTTCCATCAGGGCATGCTCGAAATAAACCTGCTACTCGTCTGGTGCTTGTAAGTGCCTCTAATATTTTGCATTTGCTTTTCTTACTACACGCATACACATTTCATGAGATTATAACAATTCTGGACTTCTTCAATAAGAGGCAATATATGGATAATGAAAAGATGAAACGCAAGACAGGTATCCTTGACCCTACATGGATTGCAAAGGCGCTATTCGACGTCAAGGCGGATCGAGACTCAGCAAAGTTCAAGCACATGAAAAAAAAATTGAAAAAGCGATCGCAAAACTTAAGAAGGATAGAAAGACAGAAGTTGCAGCTTACATAGGACATGCAATGTTTAACTTTGTTAGAGACGGTAAGGACCTCATAAAGTCTCCATACCACTTTGAGTAAGTTCGACACATGACATTGAAATAGCAATTATTGCTAATTTTTAACACGTGTGTTTGTATGTTTGCAGTAATCACTACATAATAATCTTCATCAAGCCAGCGCAGGGTTTGGCAACAGTCTTGGACTCGGCCGATTACCCACCAGATCGTTACAAAGATTTCCTTTCCATTTTGAAATTGTACGTTTATTCAATAATTTTAATTTACACACATTTAGAATGTGTTGACAAATTTTACATGATATTTCTTGTATTACAGCGTTTGGTGGTTTTAGGCGGAACAGCTTGGCGGTGAGAGACCTTATAATACGAATGCATTGGACATTAAAACGTATTAAGCTTGTCTGAAGTAGCCTGCTGGGAGTGTCTTATGCGGGTATTATGTATTCGAGAATCTTCAGACCGCCAGCGAATATAGAGTGAATCGTGAGGATGTAAGATATCCTTAATGTCGATATCTTATTTTCTTACTTTTGAGTTTTATTTTTATTATAACTAGCATAGTTTAATACTTATATTCTCTGCTATTCAATATTACTAGAAACATTATTTTCATATTTTGATTCCAACTTCAAAATTCAATTGCTCATAGTACAACTGCTCCAAAAATATTAAATAAATTTGTGTATACTCTCACTTTGATCTATACTTTTAGATTGTTCAAACCAACACATTCTAAACCTTGTTATGTGTTTCATTGCAGCATACGAAGAATGTGAATGAAGAATGGCCAGTTTGTAGAAGTATTTCTGGTGGAGGAGCCGCCAAGATTGCCGTTGAACTATTTCAATTCGTGCATCACAAAATTTTGCACAAAAGAGGGGAGTTCTTTGATGAGAATGGTACAATAGCTGATGTGCCAGAACTTTGCGACTATGCCAATAGAAACAGTTTTTAGTGAAAACTTGTAAACTATGAGATCAATTGTATGTGTAACTTGTACATATGTATATTGTTTCAGTAAAATTGACTTCTGTGAGATGACTTCTGTGATGATATTGTTGACTTCTGTGATTATATTGAATTGACCTGGAAATTAGAAATAACAGCAGCTAGTACTGCATAGGTTATACCTTATCACAGGTGGTTATTTACCAATGGCTAGATCTGTCTGTGAAAAACAATTATCACAGGCGGCTAGATATAGGTAAAGAACCATCTGTGATAACCTAATTATCAAAGGTTGTTACTATTATGGTATAAACCGGTTGCGATAAACTGTCTCCACAGGCGGCTTGACGTAGGTCAAGATCCGCCTGTGATGACACAATTATCATAGGCAATTATATATGTTGCACGACCCGCCTGTGATAAACATATCTTCATGGGCAGCTAGCCTAAGTAAAGAACCGCATGTGACAATGTGTCTTCACAGGCAGTTTCACTTCTTCGCCTGTGAAATTGTGGATTATCATAGGCTCTTCGTTTCAGGCGGTTTTAGAAACCGCGTATGATAATAGGTTTGGAGCTGCCTGCAATGAGGCTTATTGTAGCAGCGTTAAATTGGATGGGCACTGCCCCACCGGCAACTCGGTATCAGCTGCTTTCCAAGCAGAGTCGAAGGAAGAACCGCTCAGCTGCGTTAGCCCTCGCATACGGGAACTGGATTCGGGACATAAGCTATAACCTATTAGTGTCGCTGATCACGGAGTATGTTTCTTTATGGAACGACATACAACGGGACTCCACCTTTGATCCCGGCTCAAGCTCGAGCGATGATGTTATATGGCTTCTGACACCAAATGGATCATACTCGGCATGATCAGCCTATTGTCTTCAGTTCGAGGGCTCCAATCGCTCAAAATTCTCAACAGTTGTCTGGAAAGTATGAGCTCTGCCGAAATGCAAGATTTTCTTATTGCTTGTGCTGCAAAACAAGGTTTGGACCGCGGACCGACTTCAGACGAGGGGATGGCCAAACCCCTATTTTTGCGTCATGTGCCGGCGCAATTTGGAAACATGCGAGCATCTATTTCTGGAATGCCCACTAGTTGCTTCTGTATGGAAGTTGGTGGCTAGCTGGGCAAGAATGATGACATTGCATCCTGAACACCGGAACAATAGTGAAGGCTTAGTGAGGTGGCTCCAGGGCATGGCTATAGGAGGCCCGCCGGCGAAGATCAAATGAATCCGGTCCCTGTGCATACTTGTGTGTTGGATGATCTGGAGGGAGCGCAATCGCATGTCTTTGATGACATTGAGTGCGAAGTACCACAACTCTTTCTCCGGATACAAGACATGTGGGCAAGGGTTGGAGCCCGGCACCTAGCTGAGCTCATACTCTTAGAACCATAGTGCTCTTTCTAGTTGCCTGATTGGTCCCTGCACAACTTTTGCAACATTGTACTCTGTAAACTTCTTGCTTCTCTTAATGAATTATACCAGCAGCTGGCGTTCTAAAAAAATAGGATCGGTCTTCAGCTCTATCCCATCATATCTTCTTATTGCTGTCAAAGTGCCGAAGAAATTCATTGAGGAGATTGAAAAACTTAGACGACGTTTTCTATGGTCTGGAACGGAAAAGACATCCATTGGGGGAAATGAAAGGTCTCCTGGTCCAGGGCTTGCCGGCGTAGAAGCAGAGGAGGACTTGGTGCCATCGACCTTCAGATATTTGACCGGGCCTTGAGGCTACGTTGGCTTTGGCATCAATGATGTTCAGTGCACAAGCCCTGGATTGGTACAGAGATCCCGGTCGATAAGATTGATGAACATCTTTTTACTGTAGTGCGCGACAAGGATTACTTTACGAAGTGGGCAGCAAGCATCATATCCTAAATCAAGTTGGCTTGATGGCAAGGCACGGGCTACCGGGCATGTTGTTTCCCTCACTTTTCAATCATAGCAGGGGAAAGAGGATATCAGTGGCAGAGGCCTTCCGAATCGGAGAGATACATGGGTAAGAGACATCGCCCGCGACCTCACCTTTCAGCTGCTTCAAGACCTTTCCAATCTCTGGGCCTTGGTACAAAACGTTACCTTTAACCCTTCTGATTAGCGAGCTGATGAAATCACTTGGTGCAGCACTCCGAGTTGGAGCTACACGACCAAAGCTGCATACTAGATGCAGTTTGAGGGTGGGCGCTATTAGAGATATAGATTAAGATTTGTTTGTTTACGTTCTGTTCTTGTAACCAGGATTGTTACGATATGATCTGATCAGATAGAATATCACGTAGGTTGTTGTAACCTGATCAGATTTTGTAACAAACCTTGCTGTAATCCACGGCCAAGGATGTTTTGGCCTCTATTTAACACGCAGGCACGCACAAGACGAAGTGCGCTGCTTCTCTCCATCTTCCGCACCTCTGATCGCTTTCATGGTAATCAGAGCCTGTTAGAGAAAAATCAATCTACAACATGCTCGGTGGATCATCTTCGTCCTCTGCTGCCTTCACCATGAACTCCATGATCATCCACCCTATCTCTGAGAAGCTAGCCAAAAACAACCACGCAGTGTGGAAGGCCCAAGTACTTGCTGCCTTACGAGGCGCGAGACTTAAAACTACATCACCGGCAAAGCTAAGGCGCCGGAAGCTGAGATCGATGAAAAAATAGAAGACAAGACTGTCAAGATTGTCAACCCGGCGTACGAGGAGTGGCTTGCTGCAGATCAGCAAGTCCTCAGCTTCCTCCTTTCGTCTCTGTCCAAGGACATTCTCTCTCAGGTTGCAGCAAAAGCAACCGCAGCAGAGGCATGGAATGCAATTGAAGCCAAGTTTTCATCTCAAACAAGAGCACGAGCAGTAAATACTCGTATTGCTCTCACTACTGCTCAAAAGGGCAGTATGACTGTGGTCGAATACTTTGGCAAGATGCGAGCACTTGGAGATCAGATGAGTGCCGCGGGGAGACACATTGATGACGATGAGCTCATCGACTACATACTCACAGGTCTGGATTTTGATTTTCAGCCAATTGTATCTGCAATCCTGGCCAGGACCGAAGGAATAACTCTAGATGAGTTATACTCACAACTGTGTGCCTTTGAGACACACATGGAACTCATTGGCCATGGACAGACACTACAGGAAAAGCGATCATTTGTGACGGCTGATTTTATTTGCGACGGTCAGCCGTCGCAAATAGCTTAAATTGCGACGGCCTGCCTCTGGCCGTCGCAAATAAGATGGATGTCGCAAATAAGAGCTTATTTGCGACGGCTTTCAGACTGGCTGTCGCAAATAAGTGGTTATTTGCGACGGCCAACCCTAGGACCGTTGCAAATAACGGAGCCGTCGCAAATAAACCCTTATTTGCGACGGCCGGTCAAACGGCCGTCGCAAATAGGATTTAATTGCGACGGCCGTAAGTCGAGGCCGTCGCAAATTAGGGCTTATATCGGGACGCTCCACCCCGACCCTTCATTTTCCTCATAACACCCCGCCGCCGCGCCCCCGCCCCCGCCGCCGCGCCCCCGCCACCCTGCGGCGCCCCCGCCGCCGCGCCCCCGGCTCCGCCGCCGGCCCGCCGCCCTCGGCCCCGCCTCCGCGCCCGCCTCCGCGCCCACCGCCCTCGGCCCCGCCTCCGCACCCGCCTCTGCGCCCGCCGCCCTCGGCCCCCACCGGCATCGCCTGCCTCCGCCTCCGGCCCGACTGCCTCCGCCTCCGGCCCGCCGCGCCACCGGCGTTGCCGCCGCCGGCCCGGACCGCTGCGCCCCCGACCGGACCGCCGCGCCCCCGACCTTGAGGTCAGTGCTACTCCCCCCTGTTTTAGGGTTTTTT
The DNA here is from genome assembly GCA_036927565.1 of Tuctoria greenei. Lineage (NCBI taxonomy): Eukaryota > Viridiplantae > Streptophyta > Magnoliopsida > Poales > Poaceae > Tuctoria > Tuctoria greenei. The sequence continues at coordinate 9,961,984 of JAYESD010000007.1, forward strand.
TTCAGATGTAGCTAGCAATTTTGTTAAGAGGTAGTAGCAATTAGCTATAGTAGCTTAGAATAGCTTGTATAGTTTATTTAAGGATTGAATCACTTAATTATAGAAGATATAATAAAAAGGGCATTTGCTAGTGCAGTTTTATGTATACGGCGAAAGAACTTGAGTGTGTGTATGTATGGGAACGATGCCATGTAATAGGCCCCCGGCCCCCCGCCGCCCCTGCGCCCCCGGCCCCGCCGCACCCTCGCCATCGGCCCGCCGCGCCCTGACCCCGCCGCCCCCAGCGCGCCCACCGCCCCCAGCCCCCCGCCGCCCCTGCGCCCCCGGCCCGCCGGCCCCGCCGCTAGCCGCTAGCCGCGCCCCCGAGTCGTCGCAATTTAACTGGCCGTCGCAAATAATTGCCTTCATATGGATTGTTCAATCTTTGAATGATTGTTGATCGAATGAGTAGAAATTGTTGCTCGATCTTGATGTTAATTATGCTTAGTTGTTAATGATGTTGGTTATGCAAATTTGTTGATAATGTTATTGATTATGTAGATGTTAAGCATGCTTATGTTTTGCTTTAGTATTCTTAATGTTTATGTTCATTGCTGCTTATCGTTATTGAATTAAGTTATTAAATGTTCAAATTTTGATTAATTGTTATGTTTCTTTTAGCATGTTTAATATTCTTTATATATATAAATATATAAATATAAATATAAATATATATATATAAGCGGGTTAAAACGATAATGTATCAGAAGAAATATCAAAAGAGAGAGGAGATATTCTACGCCATATCGCCTGCGGCGAGCATGACAGCGAAGGAGAGGCTGGCAGCGGAGGACGGCCCTGACTATGAAACTTTCAACTCTGACCCACTTTTCTCCTCACTCTCGTTCTCTTTCCTCATTCGTAAATGATTTATAAATGAACATGAGCAACGTAACCTATAGCAATTGATTACCCGTTTCGGATCGGCACGTCTCACATGCCATTGGCATGTGAGACGTGCAGGTTCGGAATTGTCCCTTTTTGGACAGCCTCGGAGTGACCGAGGGGGCGTGGCTTGTGACGAGACGTGGGTCCGGATTTGGACAAGATTTCGGTGGCGTAACCCTGTTGTTCTCTGCTGCACCATTTTTGGGCGTGCAGTGGAGAACAGCGGGGTTATGCTGCCGAAATTTCGTTCGAATCCAGATGATGCATCTCGTCATGAGCACGCTCCGCTCGGTCACTCTTGGGTGGGTTTAGGATCTATCTGCCTAGGTTGTAGGGCCGTGACATAACACAACAATACATTAACGACAATTTCTTTCGCATTAAACTGCAGAGTCAAACATGGGTGAAGACCGCAGTTGGATGTATACTGGCTGGAAGAGCAGAAATGGTGGTCACTCCGATGAGTGGTTTATCAAGTTAGATCAATTTTTGGATCGAGCATTTTCGTTGTCAACGGAAGATATGGTGCGGTGCCCATGTACAAAATGCCGGAACACTAAGTTTTTGAGAAGATTGGAGCTTTTGTTTCACTTATGTCGAAACGGTTTCACTCCACAATATGAAGTGTGGACCTTCCACGGCGAGACTAATTCTCGAGTCATAGCCGAAGTGGATGAGGATGATGATATAACAGAGGTTGATAGGATGGATGAGATGTTAGAAGCTCTTGAAGTGGAGGATCCTCTTACAAATGAGGCAGAGAAGTTCTTCGAGGAGCTGAAGAAATCACAAGAGCCGTTGCATGAACACACGGCTGTGACCGTACTTGCTTTCTTGACCAGATTTATGGCAATTAAGTCCAAGTACTTTTTTTCCATCAACTGCTACAATGATCTCATGAAATTGATCTGCGATATCCTTCCACAACCTCACAAAGCGCCACCAGATATCTATCAGTCAAAGATCAAGATATCTGGTCTCGGTATGAAGTATGAGAAAATTGATGTGTGCCCAGACAACTGCATGCTATTCTGGAAAGAGCACGCCAATGAGAAGATGTGCTTGAAATGTGGTAAATCGAGGTATGTCGAAGTTGTTAATGACGATGGCGATAATGTGATGACAAATGTCGCACATAAGCAGCTTCGTTACTTGCCTGTGACACCTCGGTTGAAGCGGATGTTTCTTTCAAAAAGAACCGCAAGACACATGAGATGGCATAAAGAAGGTAAACGTGAGAACAAAGAATTCTTGACGCATCCGTACGACGGTGATGCATGGAAGGCGCTAGACCGTTTTGATCCAGACTTTTCTCGTGATGCGAGGAATGTTCGCATCGGATTAGCGACAGATGGATTCTCACCGTTCAGTACGAATGCCGCGCCATACTCATGTTGGCCTGTCTTTGTCATTCCGTACAACCTTCCACCTGCTTTTTGTACGAGGAACGAGTTCATGTTTCTCAGCCTCATTGTACCTGGACCTGATCATCCCGGGTCACGTCTCAACGTGATGTTAAAACCGCTGATCGAAGAATTGAAAGTCTTGTGGACAGGAGTCGAAGCGTACGACAGTTACAAGAAGCAGAAATTCAACCTTCGAGCTGCTTATTTGTGGTCCGTCCATGATTTGCCGGCATACGACATGTTTTCCGGATGGAGCACTCACGATCGTCTGACGTGTCCGATATGTGCTTCAGACACGGATTGCTTTCGACTAACTCATGGAGGCAAAATATCTTACTTCGATTGTCACAGACGTTGGCTGCCCTCGAATCATATATTTAGGCAGCAGAGGCATGTCTTTCGAAAGAACACTGTTGTCACTAAAGGACCACCGAAGCGTCTCAACGGGTCAGAAATTTCTGATATGTTGGACAAACTGGTGCCTGATGAAGGTCGTCCTGGATATTTCGTAGGTTATGGAGAGGAACACAATTGGACTCACATATGTGGACTTTGGGAGCTACCATATGTGAAGTCGTTGATTCTAATGCACAACATTGATGTCATGCATCAGGAGCGTAATATGAGCGAAAGTATCATAAGCACTTGCATGGATATGCCTGGCAAAACGAAAGACAATTATAAAGCTAGACTAGATTTGGCAGACATTTGTCACCGTCCAACTCTTGAAATCTCTGAAAGTGGTGGAAAGCCACGTGCTTCTTTCTGTCTTCGATCGAAAGAAAAGAAAGAAGTTATGAAATGGATGAAAACTTTGAAATTCCTAGATGGTTACGCAGCTAGCCTGAAACGAGCCGTAAATGTTAACAAAGGAAACCTCACTGGGTTGAAGAGTCATGATTATCACATTATAATGGAAAGACTCCTACCTGTTATGTTCTGAGGCTATCTAGATGATGCGGTGTGGAAGGTTTTAGCCGAGCTCAGCTATTTCTATAGACAGCTTTGTGCTAAAGAAATCAAGATCGGGATGATGGATAAGTTAGAGAAGGAGATACCCATACTTTTATGTAAGATGGAAAAAAATTTTCCACCGGGTTTCTTCAATCCAATGCAACATCTGCTTATCCATCTTCCATTCGAAGCTAAAGTTGGCGGTCCTGTGCAATATAGGTGGATGTATCACATTGAAAGAGCGCTACGATATCTGAAACCAATGGTTGGCAACAGGGCAAGGGTGGAAGGGTGCATCACTGAAGCATATGCTCTTAAAGAAGTTGGATACTTTTCAAGTGTCTACTTTGCGGAAGAAAACAATATCAATACTTCGGCGATGCGGTACAATGTGGACGAAACACCCCCTCTAAGCGACCTTTCCATTTTTCAAACGAGAGGCACCACCGTTGGTAGTTACACGACCTACGTGCTATCCGAACAGGAAAGGACTGTTGCTTTACTCTACATGTACGCAAATATAGAAGGCATGCAGGAATACTTCGAGTAAGTGTTTCTCCTATGTTTATGCTAATCTACATATTTTGCTACACATGTACTCTAAAAGATGTTTTTTCATGTTCAGCGAGTTCCACAGACAATATTGGCCACATAGGCATCAACCTAGGGCCAAACAAGTAGAAGCGATGCGAAAGGAAGGAATAAATGGGGGACAGAGTTTTCTATCTTGGTTTCGAGAATATGTAATATTCTCTCGTCTTCTATGTATTATAAATTACTATTATTAAAGAAGTATTATGTAATATTCTCTCGTCTTTTATAACAGTGTCGGACTCACAATGTCCATGAAGATTTGCGGCAGCTATCGTATGGATTGGTGAATGTTAGAAGCTATGGTCGATATGACGTAAATGGCTTCCGATTCCGTACAACTCATTTTGAAGCTCATCGTCCTCTCGCGGCAACATCAAATTCCGGTGTTGTGACGAGAGCAATGGACACTCAAGGGAATTTAACCGATTATTATGGTATCATTAACAAAATCCTTGAATTTACTTTTACCGGAAATAAGACCCTTCGAGTTGTCTTCTTTGACTGTGACTGGTTTGATCGTACTCATGGAACTCGAGAAAACCAATTTGGAATGGTGGAAGTGAAACATAAGGACCGACTACAGGGTTACGATACATTTGTTCTTGCGCATCAAGTTGAACAAGTGTATTATCTACCTTATCCATGCACGAAGCTCAGTGCTTGGTGGGTGGTATATAAGGTGAATCATCGTGAGCGGCTATATACTCCTGGGGATGATGGTTACCATGATAGCGAAGACGTTGAAGAAGTGTACCAAGAAGAAGAGTTGCCAGACACTTTTATCGTCGAGCTTGGTGCAGGACTCGATCAATTAGTTGGAGATGTTGAAGACGTTGAAGATGTAGAGGCAGATGATACGTGAAAACGAAAATTAGAACAGGCCACGATGGAAGATCGTTGGGCTGGTTTAAGGAGTAGGGCACAGGCACATGACAATGATGTTGATGAATTTTGAAAGTGACTACAAGTAATGTTTTCTTGAAGATAGTAACATGAATTTTATATATTTTATTTGCATATTTACTAATTATCTAATTACAATAGGATGGCGTCAAAGAAGGGTAAGAAGGTGCCGCCGACGAGGGGGTTCTACCCCTCTAGACCTGAGGACGCTTTCGTTGGTGCCTCGTCGACTGGCAGCAGACGCTCTCAGCTGCTGGGACACGTTCAGACCAGCTCTAGAGCTTCGTCACAGGTAAATGTCACTCGTTTTTGACAAATTCTTTAAATTCAAATTCACATTAAACTTACTTATGAATCATTTGAATGTTGTAGTCCTCACCGGCTGACTCAGAGGCTGCGGCGCCTTCGGTGAGCCAGCCTTCAGCGAGGCAGCCCTCGGCCAGCCAGCACTCGGCGAGGCAGCCCTCGGCGAGTCAGCCCTCGGCCAGCCAGCCCCCGGCTGGCAATGACTTTGTTCCTGAGGCCTTTGACTCGGCTGGTGAGGAGCCGTCTGGGTCACCTGACGTGGCGCCCCAGCAGACGCGGAGGACGAGGAGGACTCACTTTGTCAGTCCTCCCGCGGTCCCTTCACAGAGGATCGTGATTCGTCCAGTCGGAGACAGGTAATAAAAATTATAGTTTTCAATTTTAGTTTCTTTTGATTACTTAAGTAATGAATGAATGAATAAATATCTTACAGGACTTGGGACGACTTTTTTTTCACCGGTGAGAAACACCAGAGACCGGTGAACGGTGTCCTTGGGTCCATAGTGCGTTTGCACTATCCCGGGGTCATCGACGGAGTGCCTGCTCTTTCGTGGGAGGACTACGCACGCGTCCATCACCAGGAGCACGACAACCTTCAGGAGGCCGTATGGGCCAATTTTATGGTAAGTATGTTAAAAAAGTTTCTAAGTTACAACTCTTAAACTCTTTTAGTGCACATCTCTTCAATATATTCTTTATCGCAGGCAAGATATACTTTAGAGGACCCGGACGACCATCGCATGTTTGAGGATGCGAGGCGAGTGTTTCACTTCAACGCTGCCAAGGCGCTTCGACAAGCTTTGTCGAACGCCCGTGTTCAAATTATTAATGAGCACTTGAAGGCGAACCAGCAGCACGTGTTACACTTCCGGCAAGAGAGCGAGAGGCACCTGACGGAGGAGGAGTACGCGCAGGTACGTGGAGTGTAGTAAGTATTTTTTTCTAATAATGTCCTCGATGGTACTTTTAACGACTTTCAACTATGTGCAGGGCCACGTGAGCTGGTTGCAGGGTCAGAACGATGCATTTCGGGCCCTTTGTCGCTACTGGGCTAGCGACGAGTTTAAATCTAAGTCCGGGAAGGCTCGAGACTACAGAGGGGTGGAGTGGAAGAGCAGGCACAGGCAAGATAACCACTTACATTTAGCTAACGCATGGTAAGTGTGTGTAACTTATGTTTATATATTAATAATATATTGTTCGTACTAACACATATTGACAGGAGCGCGAGACGGGGGTACCGCCCACCCCTGCTGAGGTTTGGAAGAGAGGTCACAGGGACCCTTCTCAGCCAACGGGGTGCAGTTAGGCTGCAGCCGAGCGGTTGGTAAGTTTAGAAACCATTCATATTACATATAACTATATAGATTGTTGAACTTACACGATTTTATTGTTTTGCAGGCTAAGTACGGGGAGGAGGCTAGGAAGATACACGGCGAGGATTTCGATTGGGAACGTCAACCGATCGATCCTCAAGCTGCGTATGCAACCGGTGGTGGAAAAGCACACGGAAGGTGAGTTTGCAAGTCATTTTATCGTTTTCAATTCAAAGTATTCAAGATATTTTAATTTCATATTACTGACTCTCTTTTTTATAGGCTCGCCATATTCGACGGAGTTGTCGACTCGAGGGCGGGTAGACCTGCGAGAGGCAGCTCCACGCAGGCTTCGGGTACGGGAGGTCGCCGCTCGCAGAGGGACATTGAGATGCAGTCCCTCCGAGAAACTGTAGAAGAAAATGAAAGGCGACATGAGGAGGAAAGGAGGGCGATGGAGGCCACGATCCAAACCCAGGCAGCAGCGTTGGCGCAGATGCGGGAAGCAATGGAGGTAACAATCTAAAAATTAAAATTCTCATTAATTCAGCTTAAATGACTTACTAATAGGTAGCATTTAATGTTTGCAATGACAGGCCATCGCTCGGGCGCAGGGTCTGGGAATCCAGCTATCGGTACTACCACCGGTCCTCCCAGGCGATCCTTCTTCAGCGGGTCAGGTAAGTCTCTATGTAATCCTTCTTCTCCAGCGTAATAAGATTGAGATAGATGAAAGAGACAGATAGTTAGATAGAAGAAAATGATTGAGATAGAAGAAAGAAAGAGATAGAAGAAAGGGAGACAGAAGAAAGAGTGAAAGATAGATAGAGTAGGATGGGAATGAAGAGAGAGTAAGATGTAGATGGAGATAGAGAGAGGGGAAGATAGAGGGAGGGAGATGTAGATGGAGATAGAGGGAGGAAGATAGAAGGAAAAGGATAGCAATAGAGAGATAGAGTGAGCAAGAAAGATAGAGTGAGAGACAAAGAGAGAAATGAAAAGAGAGAGGAAGAGAGGGTGATCTAGATGAAGATAGAGGGAGAGGGAGGGAGAGAGATGTTGATGCATTTATATTCTAACTCTAAGTTTTATTAATTGCAGGGATCCGCGACGGCTGCACAAAGGCCGTCGCCTTCGCTACCGCCGCCTGGATTGAGGCGCGACGACGACGACTTCGACTTCGGAGGTGGCTTCGGAGGTTAGATGGGCGAGTGAGCCCTTTTATTTACTTTGTTGATGACGATGTGATATGTATCGGAATTTTAGTTTGTGATTGTGATGATGTTTGTGCATGCTGTGTATATACTGTGTATATTGTCTATATTGTGTTTGTTGTGATTCTGGCCATCGAGCCGGGTAGTGTTTTCCGTTTTTTTTAAAAAAATAAAAAACCTTATTTGCGACGGCTTTTTATACAGTATCGTCGCAAATAAGGGTACAAGCCGTCGCAATTAAACCACAGTTATTTGCGACGGCCTGGCCGTCGCAAATAAGAATTAATTGCGACGGCCTGGCCGTCGCAAATAGAGTCGTGGGTCCCGGAGGAGGACACGTGGGCCCTGTCCTCTGAACTTATTTGCGACGGCCAGGCCGTCGCAAATAGTGGACCTTAATTGCGACGGCTATGCCGTCGCAAATAAGCTTTAATTGCGACGGCTGGGCCGTCGCAAATAAGTTCGCGGGGCCCACCAGCCCGCAGCAACAACTTGCGACGGCCTCTCCTAGCCGTCGCAAATAAGTTTATTTGCGACGGTGGCCGTCGCAAATAAGCTTATTTGCAACGCCATATTTGCGACGGCCGAAAGCCGTCGCAAATAAAGAAAGCCGTCGCAAATAGCTTATTTGCGACAGCATCTGGCTTATTTGCGACGGCTTCGGCCGTCGCAAATCGTCGGGATTCCTGTAGTGAGAACTCCGGAACCTCTGCCAATATGGCAAATCGACAAGGACGTGGAGGTGCTGGTCGCGGCAACCGGGGAGGACGCAGCTTCGGCCGTGGTGGATCAACCGGCAATGCACGTGGATGTGGAGGAAACAACTTCAACAATAACACTCCATGCAACAGTGCAGGTGGCCAACGAAACTTCAACAACAATGTTGATACACGTCTAACGTGTCAGTTCTACTTCAAGATCGGACACGCTGCAGATTGTTTTTGGCACAGGTATGATGAATCATATGTTCCAGAACAGAAGCATCTTGCTGCTGCAGCTACCAACTCCTACATGATCGACCCGAACTGGTATACCGACACGGGCGCAACAGATCACATAACTGGTGATCTTGAGAAGCTGGCTCTTCGTGAGAAATATCATGGCGGTGAACAAATACATATTGCCAATGGAACAGGTATGGATATTAGTCATCTTGGTAAATCTATTGTTCATACCCCAAGTCGTGATCTTGAGCTCAATAATGTCTTCCATGTTCCACAAGCTACAAAAAATCTTGTGTCTGTTCATCGCCTTGCATCAGATAACAATGTCTTTTTGGAATTTCTTCTTTCTTTTTGATTAAGGATCGGGACACGAGGAACACACTCCTTAGAGGGCGGTGTCACAAAGGCTTGTACCCTCTATCATCTACGTCACATTAGTCAAAGCAGGTTCTCTCAGTCAATAAACCATCATTTGAAAGATGGCACAATTATCTTGGTCATCCAGCAGCTCCTATAGTTCCGAAAGTCATTAGCGTCAATAGTCTTCCGTGTCAGCTTGAGTATAATAAAACAACTGTATGCAATGCTGGTCAGCAAGCAAAAAGCCATCAGTTGCCTTATTCAAAATCATATAGTGTGTCCAATCATCCTTTAAAACTTATTTTTTCAGATGTGTGGGGAGCTGCACCGGAGTCTGTTGAAAGATATAAGTATTATATCAGTTTTATCGATGATTATAGCAAATTTACTTGAATCTATTTATTGAGATTTAAGTCACAAGTTTTCCAGATTTTCCGTGATTTCCAAACCTTGTGGAGAGATCATTTAACAGGAAAATAATTACGATACAAATGGATTGGGGTGGTGAGTATGAAAAACTCCATCCTTTCTTTACAAAATTGGGAATAATGCATCATGTATCTTGTCCTCATGCCCATCAGCAGAATAGATCTGCTGAAAGAACATCGACACATAGTTGAAGTTGGTATGTCTCTCCTTGCTCAAGCATCTATGTCTTTAAAATATTAGGATGAAGCCTTTCTTGCTGCCACATTTCTTATCAAGCGAATACTCCCAGCAAAGTAATTCAGTACAACACACCATTAGAATGTCTCTATAACATCAAACCTGATTATTCGTCCTTGAGAATATTCAGGTGTGCGCATTGGCCTCACTTGCACCCATACAATAATAGGAAACTTCAATTTCAATCAAAGAAATGTGTGTTCCTTGGCTTTAGCAATATGCACAAAGGGTATAAGTGTCTCGATGTTGCAACCGGGAGGATATATATCTCAAGAGATGTAGTGTTTGATGAAAATATTTTCACGTTTGCCGATTTGCATACTAATGCTGGTGCTAGGCTGAGATCTGAGATCCTTATGTTATCTCCGTCCTTATTTCCCTCTCACACAACTTCTGACACGACTCATCAAGGGGGTGGCAATTTAGATGAACGAGTGACTAATTATCTAAATGATACTGATCCGTTGGTTGCAGAAGTTGAAAATCAAATTGCAGGAAACAACACTGGAGGCACACAAACAGGAAGATCAGAAAATCAAAATGAATCAAACCCAGGAGTAATAGGACAGCAGAACCAGGCGAGGGACTGAGCTCTCCTGCGCACATGCATGATGAGGAATCATTAGTGGCGCCTCAACTCACTCAAAGGTGTGCAGAGCCTGTCCCAGCAACAATGCCTTTGGCGCACACGACAAGGGAATCAGCTCTGACTACGCCGAATGCAGAGGGAGTACTCGATCACACCGTGGATACTGGCGGATCAGTGCATGAAATGTCATTTCAACACATGCAGATGTTGCACCAGAAGATCAACGGCCAAGAACACGCCTACATGATGGAATACGACGTCCTAAGGTATATACTGATGGTACCATTCGCTATGCATATTTCTTAACATCTGGAGAACCGCAAAGATTAGAGGAAGCATTAAATGATAAAAATTGGAAAAAATGCTATGGATATAGAGTATGATGCCTTAATAAAAAATAAGACATGGCACCTCGTTCCACCGCAACAAGGAAGAAATGTTATAGATTGCAAATGGGTATATAAAGTTAAAAGGAGAGCTGATGGAAGTCTAGACAGGTACAAAGCTACACTTGTTGCAAAGGGTTTTAAACAACGATACGGCATTGACTATAAAGATACGTTCAGTCCGGTTGTCAAATTTGCAACTATCAGAATTATTTTGTCTCTAGCAGTTTTCAAAGGATGGTCTCTTCGTCAGTTAGATGTTCAGAATGCTTTTATTCATAGATATCTAGAAGAAGATGTTGATATGCGCCAACCACCTGGTTATGAAGATAAAGGTACGCCAAATTATGTTTGGAAATTAGGCAAAGCTTTATATGGATTAAAACAGGCACCGAGAGCTTGGTACTCCAGACTAAGTACAAAATTACTGAACCTTGGATTCAAGGCATCAAAGGCAGACACGTCCTTATTCTTTTTAAACAAAGGTGATGTTGTCATGTTTATTCTTTTGTACGTTGATGATATATTGTGGTCAGTTCGACTCAAGATGCAGCATCATCTCTTCTGAAAGAACTGAACCGAGACTTTATGTTAAAAGATCTTGGAAAGTTACACTACTTTATCGGCATAGAGGTGAATACAACAAGTGATGGTTTAATTTTAACGCAAGAAAGGTATGCAACAGATCTGTTGAGAAAGGTTGGGATGTCTAATTGCAAACCAGTAAGCACTTCACTATCTGTCAGCGAGAAATTATCAGCTACTGCAGGAACACCTCTAGGCGCTAATGACGCAACACAATATCGAAGCATTGTGGGAGCACTTCAGTACTTGACTCTTGCACGACCTGATATTTCTTTTCCTGTAAACAAGGTATGTCAATTTTTACATGCCCCCACAACTGAGCATTGGGCAGCAGTGAAAATAATATTAAGGTATCTCAATTCATGTGTCAAGATGGACTCAAAATTGAAAAATCAAAGTCTATGCTCGTTAGTGCTTTCTCTGATGCAGATTGGGCGGATTGCCCCGATGACCGGAGATCTACCGGTGGATTTGCTATATATCTAGGAGCTAATCTAGTCTCTTGGAACGCAAGAAAGCAAGCCACAGTCTCAAGATCTAGTACTGAAGCTGAGTACAAAGTTATCGCCAACGCAACTGCAGAAGTGATGTGGATACAAACATTGCTAAAGGAAATTGGTGCTCAAAGTCCTGATCAAGCTAAACTATGGTGCGACAATATAGGCGCCAAGTATCTATCTGCCAATCCCGTATTCCATCACTATTACAAAAAACATTTTTACAGGCGCTTCTATATTTTTTTTACAGACGGTCCATTAAAAGTGCCGCCTGTGATGTCAGATGAGTTAATAACCGTCTGTGATAATAGAATATCACAGGCGGTCCGTAACAAACAACCGCCTGTGAAAATGTATTGATTTTCACAGGCAGTCCGTAACAAAAACCGCCTGTGATAATAGTCATTATCACAGGCGGTCCGTAACAAACAACCGCATGTGAAAATATAATGATTTTCACAGACAGTCTGTAACATAAAAACCGCCTGTGATAATGATGGCTTCTCATTGGTCCGCTGTTTCATCCCACGGATCACTCTTGGACTTCGTATCTCCGTTGTCCGCTGCTTATCGATCCAACGACTCAGTTTAGAAGTTGCACGATACATGTGTCTATAACAGCAGCAGTCACGGTTCAGTCCGTGATCCTCCGTTAGCCTCCCAAGGTACGGCTTCCGGCGGCATTTCCCAAGGCGCGGCTGCCGGCGGCCTCTCTCAAGGCGCGACTAAGGCGCGACTTCGGTTGCTCCAGACCTTGGCGGCTCCGACGCGGCCTCCCGACGAGTGCGAGCCCTGCCGACGCGAGCACGGGCGCGGATCTGGCACAGTCTACCTCGGGCTCCTGGCGGCGCGGCTGCCGGCGGCCTCTCTCAAGGCGCGACTAAGGTGCGACTTCGGTTGCTCCGGACCTCGGCGGCTCCGGCGCTACCTCCCGACGAGCGCGATCCCTGCCAACACGAGCACGGATGCGGATCTGGCACAGTCTACCTCGGGCTCCCGGCGGCGCAGCTCCAGCGCGCCTCCCAGCGAGCGCGCGCCCTGCCGGCGTGAGCGCGGGCACAGATCCGGCGCGGTCTACCTCGGGCACCCGGTGGCGCGGTCTACCTCGGGCTCTCGACGGTGCGGCTCCTCCGGCTCCAAGCGGCACGGCCTCGTCGGGCTTCGTGCGGCACGGCTCCTCCGGCTCTCGGCGGTGCGACCTCCTTCGACACTTGGCGGCGCTCTTCCGGCTCCGGCAACGCGGCGGCCTCCAGGCTGCACGGCCTCTTCTGACTCCCGGCGGCACATGTGAAATTTTTTTTGTTTCACTAGGCATTTTCACAGGCGGTTTTTAATAAAAAACCGCCTGTGAAAATGCATTTTCACAGGCGGTCGGTAATTAAAAACCGCCTGTGAAAATGCATTTTCAAGGTGGTCGGTAATTAAAAACCGCCTGTGAAAATGTAGTTTCACAGGCGGATTATGCCACCACCTGTGTTAATCGATCATTTTCACATGCTCTTCGTTACAGGCGGTTTTTAAAACCGTATGCGATAATATGTTTAGAACCGCCTGCGATGAAGCATTTTGTAGTAGTGCATGCCCGTACTAAACATATCGAGGTTGATTACCATTTTGTTTGAGAAAGAGTACTAGAAAACTTCTGGAGATTGACTTTATTCCATCTGGAGATCTAATTGCGGACGGTTTCACCAAAGCATTGCTTGTTCGAGCACTGGAAAATTTCAAGAGCAATCTCAACTTAACTAAGTTGTGATTGAGGAGAAGTATTAAAGATATAGATTAAAATTAGTTTGTTTACGTTCTGTTCTTGTAACCAGGATTGTTACGATATGATCTGATCAGATAGAATATCACGTAGGTTGTTGTAACCTGATCAGATCTTGTAACAAACCTTGTTGTAATCCACCTGCTTCTCTCCATCTTCCGCACCTCTGATCGCTTTCAGGCACTTGTCAAACTTACCAAGGAATCTGTAGAAGGCTTAAGCACCAGCTCGGTGCAAAATATTCATCTGGCTGCTGGTTCAAGACAGGGTCTGGACTGCCACCAGATTGCAGCTACGAGGCTGGTCCAATTCTTATTTTTGTCAATCATGCTATCAGAATTTTGAGACAGCTGTTCATCAGTTTATTAAATGCCCCCGTGTGATGAAAATATGGGAAACAATCTAATTAGACCTGATTGCCCCCTCACTGTGGTCAAGTAGATGGAAAACAGAAGGTATTGAACTCAGGTTTCAGAACCTATTAGACCAACCTTCCAGTCCTCACTTCAGACGTCTTCGCTCATGGACTTGTCTGCTGTACCCTCTGGAACGAACGCAACCGACAGATATTTGACGGCAAGGCACGCACCACTCAGGAAATCGGGAACAACTGTTGTGCAATCTACTGTATCGTGCAAGCATGCAATCTCCACATCACAATCGTTCCCTACCGATTCAAGGGTGGCTGCATTCAGGGTTCTTTTTGCATATTGTCAGCAGTACCGAGTGAGGGATTTAAGTGCTAAAAGTGCAGCACCCTGGATCGGTAGGGAACGGTTGGGATGTGAAGATTGCATGCTTGCACAAAACAGCAGATTGCACAGCAGTTGTTGCTCAGAAAATCATCAATGATATCCGTAAAACTATCAGCATTTGGTCTTTGGCTGGTGCGCGTCACCTGACTCTAGGTTCTACCACCGTTGTATAATTCTCCCTTGTAAGAGGGCAGTTGGCTCCTCTAGTTTTATGTAACCACGTAAAACACATTGTACACTTTTTCCTGCTTAATATATATGCCGGTCTATCCAGATTTTTCGAAAAAACAAACAAACCATGTGCTCTCATAAGCACAAGAGAGAACAGTGAGAACATATACAGATGTTATATAGGTGTATGCATCAACTAAGCCTCAAATTTATCAAAATATGTAGTTTACATGGGTAAGTGCCTGATTATCATGTATGACATCATCTTTTACTTTCCTTGTATTCTTGGAAAGAGGAACACAGAAAAGGAGCATGAGTGCTAGCTAAATGGTACGCAGGTGTGTACTCACCCATTTTCACATAATGGTTTAAGTGGAGCTTGATATATCCTGGCAAGCACAAAGTTAGCAATTTTTATAATTCCATGTTCTTCTCCATCTCCCATGACCTATTAGAATGCATGACAACACTTCCAGTAGGAGGTAAAACACTACTATAAAAAGCATTTTCACAGGCGCCTGGATTATTCAAACACAGACGGTCCGTAAAAAAATGCGACTGTGATGACGAATGATACAATAACCACTTGTGATGACAGAACATCACAGGCGGATTTTAAGAAACAACCGCCTGGGTAAATATATTATTTTCTCAGACGGTTATTAATTAAGAACCGCCTGTGATGTAGCTAACATCACAGGCGGTTCTTAATTAACTAACGCCTAAGAAAATACATGATTTCCACGAGCGGTCATTGTTTAAGAACCGTTTGTGATGTTGTTAAGCTCCTGCCAAGCTAATCTCTGCACAACAAGCTCTTGTAGATGCAAGTAACACCCGTGGCTCATCATATGGATTGTTGAAAGTATCAATTTGAAGCCTGACGATCCTTGGAAGGATTTTCCCATCCATTTGAAGAATTTCTTTCTCTCCTGTCCATTTGAAAACTTAGGAAGATGCTCCATTCTCAGTTTTAATGCCTAAATATATTGACTAAAAATCAGTACCTACTTTCTAAATGCTTCACACAAGCGAGTAAGCGAACAACTTCAATCACAAATCTTGTTTTTACACTTTCATAGGGATTTAACCTTAATCTTTCAAGTATAGATTTAACAAATAAGTGAAGCTTCCTTATCACACATGTTAATGGCAGTTATAAGTGAAGGATGTGTCAAAGCTAACGAAATCTGGCCAAGGTTATGCTTGCCCCAACAAGTGTTATACCCTCACAACATGCCTTGGTTGATGCAAGCATAACCTTGGCATCACTTTTCATGTTGTTGAAGGTTGTCATCATAGCTTCACGCTGTTTAACCTGGACATGGCCACTCATATGCAGGATCTCTTTATCTTCAGTCTCGTTGAGATTTTGTTAGCTTTGACACACCTTTCGCTTGTAACTGTCATTAACATGTTTGATGAGGAAGCTTCAATTATTGATAAATCTATGCCTAAAAGATTAAGGTCAAATTCCTATGAAAATGGTAAAAACAGGATTTGTGATTGAAGTTGTACGCTTCGTCGCTTGTGTGAGGCACTAAGAGAGATGGTATTGATTTGTAGTCAATATATTCAGCCATTAGAACTGATAAAGTAGCATCTTTGTAAGTTTTTAAAATGGAGAGAAGATAAATAAATCTTTCAGGGCTTGTTTGGGTGTACTCAATCTAATTGGATTGAAGTGGATTGAAGTGAAGAATGAACTAATTTTCTCCTCAATCTACCTCAAACCACTTATATTGAAGTGGATCCACTCCTATCGAAACAAGCCCTCAAATGGATGGGAAGTATCGTCAGACTTCAATTGAAGCTTTTAACAATCCAAATGATGAGTCTCGGGTGTTACTTGCATCTACAAGAGCTTGCTGTGAAGGGATTAGCTTGACAGGAGCTTCAAGGGTTGTGCTTCTAGATGTTGTTTGGAACCAGCTGTTGGAAGGCAAGCCTGATCATCATAGGTCAAAAGAAATTTATATACACATACTGAATTTAATAATGTTCAAAACAGAAGCTGAATTTAATAATGTTTGAAACATGCTATCTAAAGCTGAAATAGAGCATTGTTCTAAGTTGATTCCAGAAGATAGAAATATATACAATATATATCATACATTTTTCCAACATTGACATCTTCTCGCATATAGGGTTTCAAATTCTTTTTAATGCTTCTCTCTACGCACTTGATATTTTTTGTTTGGTGAAAAGGTACATTTCTTCATACTGATTATATTCCTCTTCATTATCTCCCACATTCTCAACCCCAACAATATTTTGCTTTCCAGAAACAACTACGTGCATCTTCTCAGTTTCTGGATCTTGAACATAAAAAACTCGTGCAACACTATCGGCGAGAACCCACAGGTCATCTTTATAACCCACTTTATTCAAGTCTACCAGTGTCAGCCCGTAATTGTCCACTTTCACACAATCAGGATGTTTGACCCATTGACACTTAAATACGGGCATTACCATTCTTTCACCATAATCGAGTTCCCATATTTCCTCTATGAACCCGAATTATGTGGTCTTTTGCCCTTGTGAATCATATGCCTCAATACGAACACCACTATTTTGTGCAACACTCTTACCGTCCTTTTCTTTAGTGTAAAATGTGTAACCATTGATGTCATATGCTTGCCATGATGTCACCAAAGTAGATGGGCCAGAAGCTAACTTCTTCATTGTTGCCTCTTCTATAGTGTTTCTGTATGGTATATTTTTGTCCATTAACCATTCAGTGAAACGTCTTTTGTGTTCTTTCATGATCCAGCCCTCTGTGCGATCTTGGTTTTTATCACGAAGCTCAATTTGGTGTTCTTCGATGTACGACTCAGCTATTGTGAGCTGTTGTAGTACACCAAAATGTGCACGGTGTACATTCTTGTAATCCTGAAAGATAAAAGTTTTCTTACCCACTTTGCCTCTCCCACGTAGTCTACCCTCATGTACTGGTATAGGCACACCTATCGATTTTCCATCTTTGATGTAATCAGCGGAACCTTCAATCACTTCTTCAGTGGTGTATCCTTCCATAATTGAACCCTCTGGATGAGCACGGTTCCGCACATAACCTTTTAATACTCCTAAATATCTCCCCAACAAAAACATATGATGTAAATATAGTAGCCCCAATGCTTTTATCTAATCAACAAGATGTATGATTAGGTGTACTTGCATATCAAAAAAGGATGGTGGGAAACACATCTCAAGCTTGCACATAGTCTCGACGATTTATGTTTTCAGATAGTCTAAATCTTCATGTGCTATCACCTTTTGCGATACTGCATTGAAGAAGTAACAAAAATGTGTGATGACAACTTTTATATGCTCAGTTTTGATGACTCTTATCGCAATGGCAAGGAACACTGTCATCATCATGTGATAGTCGTGAGAATTATAAACAAATAAAGACAAGTCTTTCATCGAGACTAGTTTGCGGATATCGTATGAGAAACTCGTGGGCACTTTGATCCCACGCAAGCATTCGCAAATTGCTTTTTCTCTTCTAGCGTCAAGTTGTAGCTGGCTGGGGGAAGGTAATGCTTCCCGTTCGCTTTTTCTACTGGATGAAGCTCTGGTCTCAAATCAAGATTTACTAGGTCCATACGTGAATTTAATTCGTCCTTTATTTTCCTCAGCATGTCTAGCAAGGTCCCAATGATGCTGTAAAATACATTCTGTGTAACGTGCATCAAATCAATACTATGGCAAAATTCCAGATTCTTCGAATACGGAAGATACTTGAAAAAAATTGATTGTTTCTTGAAAGCCATGTCAGTTGTATCATCCGAAGATGTACTTTTCTTTCTCTTAATTCCTTTATATTTTTTGCCCTTACCGAAAGCAATATGAATGTTCTTGACCATTCCGAACACAAGTTCTCCACTGTAAGGTTTTGGTGCAGTATCTTTTTCGATTTTGTTATCAAATTGTTCTTTCATCTTCCTATACTTGTGTGTATCTGTCAAGAACCGTCGGTGTCTCATTACACCGTCTTTCTGGATGAAGTGAGGTATAGAAATCCAGTTCTATCCGCGCACCTTACACAACCTTTCTTCCCTTTCATTTGTCCCGATAATGTAAACAGTCCGGGATAATCATGCACGGTAATTAATATCATTGCTCTTAGCGTGAAATACTCCCGCTTGTACTCATCCCATGTACGTACCCCTTCATTCCACAATTTCACCATATCTTCCATTAAAGGTTCCAAGAACACATCAATTTTGATGCCGGGTTGTTTTGGACCTTGGATAAGAACAGATAACAAGATATATTTCCTTTTGTGACACAACCACATTGGTAGGTTGTACATCGTTAAGACCACGGGCCATGTGTTGGGTATGCTCTTTTTTTTCACCAAACGGATTCATTCCGTCTGTACCCAAGGCAAACCTCACATTTCTGATTTCCTTTGCAAATTCTGGATACTGAATATCAAAAATTTTCCACTGCGTTGCATCATCAGGGTGTCGAATATGTTTTTCATTCTTCTTGCATTACTCGGAATGCCAAGGCATAATTTCAACCTCCCTAGGGTTTGAGAACAAACTCTTCAAGCGATCAATTACCGGAAGGTACCACATCACCAAGGCAGAAATTTTTCTCTTATTCTTCCTGTCTGCATCGCCAGAAGTATCGTCATCGTCACCTTCAGGACCAATAATAAACTTCTTATTCTTGTGAGACTTTTTCATGTTGGTAACATACTGGTGATTGTAGTCCTTCTTATATCTACTGACTCCACAAATGGGGCATCTAGTTGCGAGTTCATGCTCTTTGCGATACAAAATACAATGGTTCACACAAGCGTGTATTTTTGTCACACCTAGTTTCATCGAGCAAAGAAGTTTCTTCACATTATAAGTGCTTCTGGGCAGTTTATTTGGATTTGGAAGAATTTCTGCTGTAAGATTCTGTGAGAGCTATGTGTGCTGAATACATTGGTTATGGCGATAAAAGTTTTGAATTCTGCCATAACATCTTTTTGGTAAGGTCCGACTCTAGCTTCGAGCTTCTGCAAGATCTGGAAATAGATCCGACTTTCTTTGTCTAGATCCGACATGTTTTCTGGGTAGCTCCGGCGAGCTTTGTCTTTAGCTCCGGCATGTCTTTGTTAAAGCTCCGATATGTTTTGCTAGGTCCGAATTATGTTGGTTAGCTTTGATATGTTTTTCTAGCTCCAACTCTGGGATGACTAGTTCCGACTAGTTTTGGTTGGCTCCGGCGCTAAGTCCGACTAACTTTGGTTAGCTCCAGCGCTAAGTCCGACTAGCTTTGATAAGCTCCGGCGCTAGGTTGTACTAGCTTTGGTAAGCTCCGGTGCTAGCTTTTGTAAGCTCCGGCTCAAGCTCTGGTTTGTTTTGGCAAGGTTCAGAGCTTGATCGT
Organism: Tuctoria greenei; assembly: GCA_036927565.1. Lineage (NCBI taxonomy): Eukaryota > Viridiplantae > Streptophyta > Magnoliopsida > Poales > Poaceae > Tuctoria > Tuctoria greenei. The sequence continues at coordinate 9,981,716 of JAYESD010000007.1, forward strand.
AATGTTCCAAATTTACATGTGAAATGTTTCGAACTTGCTTTATATTTTTAGAAAGATTGTTTAGTATTCATTTGCTAAGTTTTTGGTGCGTTTTGGTTGATATGGTTGATATCGTTTTGATATGCATTGCAACATGCTTATGTGAGGTGCTCACGTAAAGTGTTGTGTTTGGAACTGACTTGAGTCAAGTCGCGGACTTGGTCTCGTAAGGATTGGTTGTTTGTTCATGTGCAGGAGTTGCTTGAGTTCAAGTCATGGTTGGTGACAAGATCCTTTGGACTAGTCTCAGGGAGGAGATGAGGTCCCAACAACCAAATTCAGGAGGAATTGTGGTTGAGCGGGTCAGGAGGTCGCGCAGGATGATTGAATCAAGGGTAGTGCATATGAAGGTTACTAGACGTCGAAGGAAGGTGTTTGCACGTATGCATGTGGTGCATGACGTGGCAACATGGTTCTTGAGATGTTTTATGAATGTAAAGATCTGGTTGGAAGGATCGGATCGTATCGGTTGACGACTTTGGCTGCAGCGGAGTCGGTTATGGCTCGGTATGGAGAGTATCGAGTTGGTTATGATAGGATTTCGTGTGGGTCACGAATTTGAGTTTTTTTAGGAATGTGGGATACGTTCTTAAGGTCTTTGGAAGTCTTAAGATTGCTTCTATCTGCATATAGAAGAGTCCTAAGCAGTTATGGAAAGTTTCGATTCATGATCGGAGTAGGATTGGAGTCCTAGTTGAGATTGGGTTGGCCTAAGGGCTGGTTATATAAGAAAGGGAAGCCAGAGCTCGTGGATACGACTTTTGGGCAGTTCCTCTTGTGTTCTATTGAATAAATTAGTAGTTTGAAGGAACTTTTGTGCCTTGTTCGTCTGACTTGTTCCAGACAAGTTTTACTCGTCGAGTTTCTGGACAGCACTACTTTTCATTGGTGGTTTTATCATAACTCGAGTTTTACAGATCCAATTGACGTGATTCTTTTTGGGTTGTCTTCAAAACTTGATTATCTATTATCTGTAAAAATTTCATGGTCATTGGATTTGTGGTTTCTGATCTACACGAGTTTCTTTGCAGTATTCCAGAACTGTTTTCTCGGGTAGGACAGATTGACCTTTGTTCGATCTTTCGATCATAACTTGAGTTTCTCTCGACGGATTTGAGTGATTCTTCTTGTGTTTTCTTCGTGACTTTATTCTCTCTAATATATATATATATATATATATATATCACTTTTTTCATGGTGAAACACGTTTAGATTAGTCTCACACATGATTTCTTTAACACATCATTTTTCTGCTGAAGGGGTTGGGATTTAACTATTTCCGCTGCGTAAGATTTTTTAAATCTACCATTCACCCCCCCCCCCTCTGGTAGCTTTTCACGTGCTCTTTGATCCTACAATTGGTATCAGATCTAAGGTGGTCTAATCATTGTGATTTGCACGTGTTTTTGACTAATCATCATGGAGAAATACTCCGCCAAACCTTGTGTGTTTGTTGGTATTGATTTTCAGGTTTGGAAGACACGCATGGAGGCTTTCATCCAGGCGCAAGGCTTCGCAATATGGGAGAAGGTGTATAAGCCTTACGAAGTGCCACCAAACAATCAAGTTACGGCTACAAACCTACGGGACGTCGACAACAACAACAAAGCCCAAAACTTGATCATCCAAGGACTCACTCAGAGCGACTTCGACCGCGTTGCACATCTCTGATCGGCATACGATGTATGGAGAGCACTTTGTGACTATCATGAAGGATCCAACACGATCAAGGAGGTAAGGCAAGACATGTTCAAGAAAGAATACATGTGCTTCGAGATGCAACCCGGCGAGTCTATTGATGATCTCTTTGCTCGCTTTAACAAAATTCTCAGTAACTTGCGTAGTGTCAACGTAAATTTTTCTCTTAACAGACATCAACAGATGTAAATAAAAGAGATACGCGGCCCTTAACTATCATTTGAAAAGTAATACACAAGCTCGCTGGCCAGTGAAATAGGGCATACACCGGTATCGGGAGATCAACAAATTCAAACTAGCTTTTCAAGAAAAGAAAAAAGTATCCATAGCTTTTGATCAATAACACGGTAGAGATCTTTGGTCTTACCCCGGAACCGATGAAAAAGTGGGTCGCTTCTTATGGACTCGCTCAGAATGATTCTTCTCTATCTATAGTTCATGGCCTATTAGAAGTAGAAGGTGCTCTGGTGCAATCCTTACCGACAGAAAAAGATTGCAGTCGGGTTGATAATAATCGAGTGCCATTACTTTGTCGGTCCGAACCAAGGAATCCGTTAGAAATGTTTTGAAATGGATTAAACCCAAGGTTTCCTCCGCAAGGTTCGTCCACGGAGGTTGAGTCAGGGCCTAAGATCAGGCCGAAAGGCGTAGTCGATGGACAACAGGTTAATATTCCTGTACTACCCCTTGTTGAGGTTGAACAGGCTTTAGAAAAAATGCAAAGAAGGAAGGGTGGAATAAAAAACAATACCGATTAAAAAAACGGTCGTAGCTACTGGGCAACAAAATGGATTTTGGAATTTATTGACATTCTCGAGAAAGGGTACTGTTAATAAGCCTGTTGGCACAGAAACCATTAAGAGAACGCCCAATTTGAAAATAGGCTTCCGGCCTACTCAATCCTTTCCCTTTCCGCCTCTCCACATTTCTCTTGGCTAGCTCGTTATTTTCCGAGGATACGAATCGAAAGGCCCCCAAGAGACAGAAGAGGGGGAGAGAGGCAAAGCCTAAACGAAGGGCGGCGGCGAGCGTCTTTTTGGGAGTGTACTGGTCGATCGTCTTTGAAGCTTGCTTGGTCAGCTTCTCTTAACCGCTTATTTCACCTTCTTTGCTAGGATATTCCTCTTCTTGCCTAGGATACTTCTCCTGCTTGTAGAATTTACCCTAAGTCTAAAGTTGTAAGTGCTTCTTTTCTTTGAGAAAGACGTATATTCCTTGCTCATTATCAGACAATCACTTATTCCCAAACCTCGTGTGGGGCTAATCGTTTTCATTTACCATCTCATGGAAAACCCCCCGGAATAAAACGTCGCATCTTCCTTCGATTCCTTGTGCGAGCCAATATGATATCTGAGAATTCGAATTTTCTATGATATGTCTTCCCTATAAAGGACCAGAAATACCTTGCTTACGTATCATTGGAAAGTGCATTAACATAAATACAGCAGTAAGCAAAGGCAGTACAAAGGTATGTAAACTATAAAAACGAGTCAAAGTGGATTGCCCCACACTAGCACTTCCACGTAATAACTCCACTAAAGGGGATCCTATTACCGGAATCGCTTCAGGTACACCTGTCACAATTTTGATGCTGAAAATGCTAGGCAACTTCTTAGTGCATTAGACATGTCAATATGGGGAGATGACAGTCACATCTATGCGTGAATCTACTGTCATGAGTATACTTACTTTAGATGTGCTTTACTCTAAACTCAAAACTCATGAATTTGACATCTTATCACGTAAGAACCCAAATAAGTCTATTGCATTTGTCTCACAACATGATATGTCTAGCTTCAGCCAATCATCATCTTGCAATACTCTTGCTTTGTTGTCTTACTACCCATGAAGAAAAACAGACAAAGGTCAAGACCACCTCTGGAAACCCCAACAAGAAAAAGAAGGGTACCATAGGACACAAGATGATTAACAGCTTCATCATTGCACTTCAAGAGCTCGGTTCAAGCGATGTGGACTTTGAAAGTGATGAAGATGATGACGATCTGGCCAACTTATGCTTCATGGCAGGTAAAACAAGATCAAGATCAAGTCAGGAGGATGCAGAACACAACAGTGACGACGATGAGGTATGTTCTACCTGTAATGAAATGTGTGATGCAATTTCTCGTGCAACTATTATTGTTAAGAAAAAGAACAAAAAGCTTAGGGCTAATGCTGCTAAAATTGAATCACTAGAATCTGAAATCAACCGTTTGAAAACCTTGATTCCTAGTGATGATTCTTGTCCCTCATGTGATTTAATCTATGAACAATTGTCCACACTAAGAACTGCACACTCTTCCACTCTAGATAGACTTGAACTTGAAATTGAAAAGAACAAAAAGCTTACTGCACTTGACATTGGAAACTTAAAAGATACTTCTTGTTCTACAATTGATTTGCATTGTTCTAGTTGTGATGATCTTGAAAAGAAACTAAAAGATGCTATGAATAAAATTTCAATATTGAATAGTGCTTTACGTTCTCATGACGTTAAATATTGTTCCAATTGCAAATTAAAAGGAAAAACTTCATGTGAAAATTGCCTTGATTTGTCTGATAAACTTGATAATATGCATAGGACATTAGATCGGTTTTGTAATGGGAATAAGAACCTAAACTTGCTGCTGAATTCTTCCAAGTCTCGCAAAGATAAAACTGGTTTAGGTTTTGATTCTCATGCTCATGCTAAGGCACATCCACCTAAAATTGTAAAGTCATTAGGAAGTGGTTTGATTCAAACAGTTTCTAAACAAAAAAAGTGGTTTTCAAATCACAGGGGTGTTGTCTCATTTGGTTTTAAATAAAAATGTTGTTTGCTCATCTAGATATGAACACAAAGTTAATTTTTATTGTACCTACTGTAGTAGAGATGGTCATGTCATAGATTTTTGTTATAGACTAGCTAAACAACAGAGAAGGGAAAGAATGATTGCTAGATCTCATAACTTTCATGCAAAATTTGCTGCACATATTAAACTGAATGCCAGGAACATGCAACCTGCTGTTATGAGTCAAAAACATTCAAAGTTTACCTCCGGACCTTCTGTTTTTGCCTCCAGAGCTACTAATTTTTGTGCTACTCAAGTAACATCTTATAGGTCTGTAGTTAAGAGTAAAAAACCTCAAACTTTGACTCGTAAACCTGTTGTTTTATCTTAGCTTTCGAGTGTTTTTCCTGCTGCACGTTGTGTGACTTAGTACTGGATTTCTAAATGTCTTTTGACTAACCCCAGTATTGAGTCATCGACGTATTGTGCTTCTATGTAGGTTACACGTTTGAGGAAGGAGAACATTTGGATTGTAGATTCAGGTTGCTCACGCCACATGACCGGTAACAAAGATTGGTTCTCCTCCTTCTCTTTTGTGGCACGTCTAGAGAATGTTACTTTTGCCAATAATTCTTCAACTCCTATAATTGATAAGGTTTTGGTTAGAGTAAATGATCACTACACTTTGAAGGATGTGGCACTTGTCAAAAATTTTAAATACAACTTGCTTTCTGTTTCACAATTGCTGGATGAAAATCTGGAAATTATTTTCAATAAAAACTGGTGCAAAGTTGTAGGTTCAAATAGTGAGCTTATTCTTAACATGTCTCGGTTTGGAAGAGTTTTTAAAGCTGATTTTGATATGTCTTCCTCTAAGAATAGGTGTCTAGTTGCTAATGATTCAAAGGACTTTATTTTTGGCATTGTAGACTTGGTCACGTAGGCTTTGATCACCTAACGCATGTTAGTGCTCTTGATCGCATACGTGTGCTGCCTAAGCTTAAAGGGGACAAAGAAATTGTGTGCTCTTCTTGTAGACATGCTAAGATGGTTGCAGGTTCACATACTCCTCTCACAATGATCATGACAATTGAACCGGGTCAACTTTTGCACCTTGACACCGTAGGACCTTCACATGTTCAATCCTTCGGAGGTAAATGGTATGTTCTTTTTATTGTTGATGATTATTCTAGATACTCTTGGATTTACTTTATGGCATCTAAGAATGAAGCTTTTGGTCACTTTAGAACTTTATTTCTTAGATTGTCAATTGATCACCCAGGATCTTTAAAAGCAATTAGAAGTGATAACAGAACTAAATTTAAAAATCAATCTTTTGATCACTTTTGTGCTGAACATGGAATAGATCATCAATTTTATTCACCATATGTACCTCAACAAAACGGTGTTGTAGAAAGAAAGAACAGAAACTTAGTTTAGATGGCTAGGACTATGCTTGATGACTATCAAACTCCTAGGAAGTTTTGGGCTGATGCGATTGCAACCGCTTGTTATGTCTCAAATTGTATTTTCTTGCGCGCTAAGCTAGGTAAAACCCCATATGAGCTCCGGTTTGGACATAGGCCTAGTGTTACGCACTTTCGGGTCTTTGGTTGCAAATGCTTTGTTAAGAAACATGGTAATCTTGATAAATTTGAACCTAGATCCATTGATGGCATGTTTCTTGGTTATCCATCTCATACTAGAGGCTACCGTGTGCTTTTACTTGATACTAACAAAATTGTGGAGACTTGTGAAGTGTCTTTTGATGAAGCTAGCCCAGGTACACAAACATTGCAGGTCCAGATCCATATCCGCAGGGGGAGAGCATTTTCGTTGAAGGTGAGGAAGAGGTGGAGTTGCTGCCCGAAAATTCAGCAGCTAATGACATTGTTCGAGCTCCTGATTTTGATTCACAGCCAGCACCGACGACCACCATTGCTGGTCCAGATCCTCCTCAAGTCACAAGCTCATCGATTTCTGATGAACATGAAGAAGAAGAAGCTTGTGAAGTGTCCACTCCCCTCCGAGTTCTCAAAATTCATCCTCCACAATAGATTATTGGAAGCTTGCACAAATGAGTTACACGGTCCAGGTTTTGCGAACCAAACTCTCATGCTCATCCTGCTTTTGTTGCTTCTTTTGAACCCAAAGATATATCACGCACACTCACTAATGAATCTTGGATTATTGCCATGCAAGAAGAATTAGAAAATTTTGAAAGAAGTAATGTTTGGAAACTTGTACCTCCACCTCAAGATCACACTTTAATTGGAACTAAATGGGTGTTTAAAAATAAACAAAGTGAGGATGGGGTTGTGGTTAGGAATAAGACTAGGTTGGTTGCTCAAGGTTTCACTCAAGTTGAAGGTCTAGATTTTGATGAAAATTTTGCTCCTGTTGCTAGATTAGAAGCCATAAGAATTTTGTTAGCTTTTGCTGCATAGAAAGGTTTTAAGATATATCAAATGGATGTTAAAAGTGCTTTTCTTAATGGATACATAGATGAGGAGGTTTATGTCAAACAACCACCGGGTTTTGAAAATTCCGATTTTCCTAATCATGTTTACAAACTGTCCAAAGCCTTGTACGGTCTCAAACAAGCCCCTAGAGCATGGTATGATAGGTTAAAAACATTCTTACTTGAAAAGGGGTTTACCATGGGAAAGGTTGATAAAACTCTTTTTGTGCTTAAGCATGGTAATGACTCATTATTCGTTCAAGTGTATGTAGATGATATTATCTTTGGTTGTGCTTCTCATGATCTTGTGTCCAAGTTTTCAGCTATGATGAGTTCAGAATTTGAGATGAGAATGATGAGAGAACTCACGTACTTTTTGAGGCTGCAAATCAAGCAAACCAAGGAGGGTATCTTTGTGCATCAAACGAAGTATACAAACGACCTCCTAAGGCACTTCAACATGGACAAAAGCAAGCCTCTTCGGACACCAATGGGAAAAGCAACAACACTTGAACTTGATTAAGATGGTGAACCCGTGGATCAAAAAGAATATAGAAGCATGATCGGATTACTTTTGTACCTCACGGCATCAAGACCAAACATACAATTCAGTGTATGTCTTTGTGCACGGTTTCAAGCTTCCCCACGCGCTTCACATCGTCAAGCCATCAAAAGGATTCTCAGGTACTTACATGGAACTCAAGAATTTGGTATTTTTCTTCTTTCTTTCTCAACCGTTACTTTGAAAGCTTTTTCGGATGCTGATTTTGGGGGTTGTAGGATTGATAGGAAAAGTACTTCCGGTGCTTGTCATTTTCTTGGTAATTCTCTTGTTGATTGGTCCTCTAGAAAACAAAGTTCAGTTGCACAATTCACCGCTGAATCTGAATATGTAGCTACTGCTAGCACTTGTTCACAAATTCTTTGGATTGTTAAAACACTTAAGGACTATGGGGTTGATCTAGATAGTGTTCCACTGTTTTGTGACAACACTAGTGCTATTTGCATTGTTAAAAACCCTGTGCAACATTCTAGAACTAAGCACATTGACATTAGGTATCACTTTCTCTGTGATAATGTTGAAAAAGGAAAGATTGTGCTTCAGCATGTAGATATCGAACAACAATTGGTCGACATTTTTACAAAACCTTTGGATTTCACTCATTTTTGTTACATTCGTAGTGAAATAGGGGTTATGCATCCTCATGGCTTAAATTGAGGGAGAGTTTTCAAACCCTAGAAGTATATGTGTGAATCTGAAATTAAAATAATATGAGCATAGTATTTCATACATATATGACTTTGTGATTCCTTTTACATGCTGAAAGTTCTTACTACATTACTCGTGTTATACATTTTGTAGTTTTTGTCATGTCTAGTAATTGGAATAATTACTTACACTAAATCTGGTCATGGTCAAACTTTCTTGTTGTTTTGAACTTGTTGCATGCTCACAAGTGCTTTTAATCATAAAGAATTAATCAAGTAATCAACTCACTTGTTGAGTTTTTTATGAACAAATATAAGTTGAGAAAAGATCAAGAGAATATGCATGCATCGCACTTTTTCTTTTAAGATGGCTTATCACTGCACTTAGATATGAACTTGGAAGAAGTTGTGTATGACTAAAATCATGTCCTTAAGCTTCTGATTGTCAAATGACATAGGCTTGGCTTGGTTGGTTAGAATAAGGCAGATGCGCATATAATCTCTTGCAAATATCATATAATCTAAATTTGTGCCTTGAAAACTAATAAAATGCAGCAACAAGTGTCATGCTTTCAGGTATTGAAATAGTTAAGTTTGTGAGATCATGACTTGCTTAAATTGAAAATTACATTTGATCTCTAGCATGACTTACACTACTTTATGTATCTCATTGTTGTGATAGTGTAAGTTACTCGATAGTATGACTTGGATGAGTTTTGTTTTATATGTATATGTTATAATATGCTCATAAAAATTAAAATTTCTCTTTTGAATCTTGTTGAATACATTGTCGAAGGGGGAGAGATAATATGGTGAATTATGCAAGGGGGAGAAATATGTATAGGGGGAGAAATTTATTTCTATCTCATTTGATTTTCAAAAAGGGGGAAAATTGTTCTCAAAACTTTTTATGCCAATGTTCGGATTTAAATGGTGTTGCCAATGCATTCATCAAGGGGGAGATTGAAACCTATGTGTGATGAATACATTGGCTATGGCGATAAAAGTTTTGAATTCTGCCATAACATCTTTTTGGCAAGGTCCGACTCTAGCTCCGAGCTTCTGCAAGGTCTGAAAATAGGTCCGACTTTCTTTGTCTAGATCCTACATGTTTTCTGGGTAGCTCCAGCGAGCTTTGTCTTTAGCTCCGGCATGTCTTTGTTAAAGCTCTGATATGTTTTGCTAGGTCTGACTTATGTTGGTTAGCTCTGACATGTTTTTCTAGCTCCCACTCTGGGATGACTAGTTCTGACTAGTTTTGGTTAGCTCCAGCGCTAAGTCCGACTAGCTTTGGTTAGCTCTGACACTAGGTCCAACTAGCTTTGATAAGCTCTGGTGCTAGGTTGTACTAGCTTTGGTAAGCTCCAGCGCTAGCTTTTGTAAGCTCCAGCTTAAGCTCCGGTTAGTTTTGGCAAGGTTCGGAGCTTGATCGTAATGTTCCAAATTTATATGTGAAATTTTTCGAACTTGCTTTATATTCTTAGAAAGGTTGTTTACTATTCATTTGCTAAGTTTTTGGTACGTTTTGGTTGATATGGCTTATATCGTTTTGATATGCATTGCAACATGCTTATGTGAGGTGCTCACGTAAGGTGTTGCGTTCGGAACTGACTTGAGTCAAGTCGCGGATATGGGCTCTTAAGGATTGGTTGTTTTTTCATGTGTAGGTGTTGCTTGAGTTCAAGTCATGGCTGGTGACAGGATCCTTTGGACTAGTCTCAGGGGGGAGATGAGGTTCCAACAACCAAATTCAGGAAGAATTGTGGTTGAGCAGGTTAGGAGGTCGCGCAGGATGATTGAATTAAGGGTAGTGCATATGAAGGTTACTAGATGTCGAAGGAAGGTGGTTGCATGTATGCATGCGGTGCATGACATGGCAACATGGTTCCTGAGATGGTTTATGAATGGAAAGATCTGGTTGGAAGGATCGGATCGTATCGGTTGATGACTTTGGTTGCGGCGGAGTCGGTTATGGCTCGGTATGGAAAGTATCGAGTTGGTTATGATAGGATTTCATGTGGGTCACGAATTTGAGTTGTTTTAGGAATGTGGTATATGTTACTAAGGTGTTTGGAAGTCTTAATATTGCTTCTATCTGCGTATAGAAGAGTCCTAAGCAGTTATGGAAAGTTTTGATTCGTGATCGGAGTAGGATTGGAGTCCTAGTTGAGATTGGGTTGGCCTAAGGGCTGGTTATATAAGCAAGGGAAGCCAGAGCTTGTGGGTATGACTTTGGGGCTGTTCTTCTTGTGTTCTATTGAATGAAATTCGTAGTTTGAAGGAACTTTTGTGCCTTGTTCGTCCGACTTGTTCTAGACAAGTTTCACTCATTAAGTTTCTGGGCAGCACTACCTTTCGTCGGTGGTTTTATCATAACTCGATTTTTACAGATCCAATTGGCATGATTCTTTTTGGGTTGTCTTCAAAACTTGATTGTATATAATCTATCAAAATTTTACGGCCATTAGATTTGTGGTTTCTGATTTACATGAGTTTCTTTGCAGCGTTCCAGAACTGTTTTCTCGGGTAGGACAGATTGATCTTTGTTCGATCTTTCAATCATAACTTGAGTTTCTCTCGACGGATTTGAGTGATTCTTCTTGTGTTTTCTTCGTTACTTGATTCTCTCTAAGATATATCACTTTTTTCACTGTGAAACATGTTTAGATTAGTCTCACACACGATTTCTTTAACAGATCGTTTTTCGACCGAAGGGGTTGGGATTTAACTGTTTCCGCTGCGTAAGATTTTTTAAATCTACCGCTCACCCCCTTCTAGTTGCTTTTCACGTGCTCTTTGATCCTATAGATTCAAAAGATCAGAGAAGATATAATCGGACCATCCGTATGTAGCTTTCAACTTTAGTAGTTCTAAGACTGCACGCAATGTAGCAAACTCTTTATCACAACCGTTTGATTCATCATATAAAAGCTCCGTCGCCGCATTCTGCAATGTATCCATTTTACTTAAACCTTTGCTTGCTCCCATAGAAGTCAATACATATGGTTCAATGTGACGCAACATCTCCTCACAATCGAACTCATCATCATCACCACCATCTTGATTGTCACTACCATCATCGATATGAACATTATCATCATCTGAACCTCTCTCATCATCTTTATCCACATCATGTGTATCTAACTCACCATGCTCTGTTCATATTGTGTAGTTTTTTTTGAAACCTCTTTTCACCAAATGAGATTGGGTTACTATAGTATCCGTCTAAGCAATCTTATTTTCGCAGTCGATACATGGACATAATATGTCATATATCTTTTGCAACTTCGCATGTCTCTTGGATGCTTCAATAAAATTTGCAAAATTATGAATGTACATAGGATCGGGTCTTGGCATGTTATACATCCACGCTCGACAGTCCATTCTTCAATAATAGAATTTTTGTAAGATTTACAAAATTTGACCACAAATATTCCCTAAAGGTCTTCTATAAAATGAATTTATAGAGACATAACAAGACCGTATCATATGAGTGAATACTAGTATAATGTAGGTCTGTTCATTAGGGCGACTAATCAACCCTAGTCGATGGCTAATCAATGTCCGGTCGTCCTCAAAGTTTTTACGGTAATACCAAGTCGATACAGAGTTGTAGAGAGAGGTGGCACGTAGGAGAGCGGCGGCAACGTCAAATAAAACTCTAAGATCGGTGTTATAAGCAAGGATCTTTGGCGGCGCTTGTACCTTGCGAGGTAATGGAGATCGACAGCAGCGGCGACAGGCAGGAGGCATTAGCGGCGGTAGGCAGGAGGCATCGACGACGAACAGAAAGCATGGCGGACGGGAGGCGGCGGCGTCGAGCGGAGTCTGGAGGAGACGGGCGAAGTCTTGAGGTGGACGGAGTCGAAGGCGTCGGGCGCAACAAGCGGGGGTGAAGGATTGAAGTTGTGGGGCAAACAGGCCTAGTAGCATGGGCTAGGTCTGGGTGGGATCCGATCCGTTATATCTTGACGTCGGATCCCATCCAACGATGGTAACTAAATGGGCGAGTTATAAAACCATCTCCCTAGAAAGCTAACCCTAATCACTCCTTCGAAATATATGCAAGGAGGAGGTACGCACACACAAGTAACATATTGAAAAGGAAAACACATATCACATAATAGGTACAAACTACAATAAGCTTATTACTATATAGTCCATACATCAATATCTAAAGACCAAACTTCCAAATTATTGAGTCCAAACGCATATGTACACACATGCAAAAAGACACAATCCATATATCAGAACACACAAAACTAGTATCTTATCAGCTAATGAAAATATACAAAGAAAAAGTAAGGAAACTATATGCGTAAGGACACTAAGAACTGATATGGAAAAATAAAGGTAGCATTGCATAGTAAGAAAACTATGAGAATTTACTAGGTACCTTGTGGCGCGGGGCGTCAGCACGGTGGGGCAGCGATGTGGGGCTGGGTAGAGGCGTGCCTCCGCGGGGCTGGGTGGAGACGTGGCGGTGCCGGGCTGGGCGGCGGCGCGGCAATGCGGGCTGGGCGGCGGCGCGACGGTGGAAAATTTCGGCAGCCTTACGGCGTCGATGGAAATTTTCCAGAGTTACGTTTTGACTGTGGCCGTCCATTTTTTACAGGTGGTTTTTAACTTTTTCTCAAGCGGTTGGTGCTTAATAACCGCCTGAGAAAAAGATTATCTCATGCGGATATTACTTACCAACCGCCTGAGATAATTGCCCGAGCCTCTTCAGTTTCCTTATCCCTTGCTTTTTTTATTTAGATTCTAATATAAATACTCAAACATGTATAGATTCTGCAAATTGAGTCCAAATTCGATGATTCTTTTTTATATATTTTAAAAAATTTAACATCTACCACCTGAAACAAATATTTTAAAACTTACATAGCTGACATTGTAATGTTTTGGTAAATATCAAATTAATTTTTACTCACATATTATTCACATTTGTGTATCTCCTAAAAAAAGATCCTTCATTAAAATTGTTTTGTATGAACATATTTGTATTATTTATATATGTATGAATTTTTTTAATTTTTGTAAAGCATTCCAACATGTCAAAATTCCAATTATCCTTCATTCTAACTAAATGCTCATATACATATGAGGCATTCATCAAATTATGAACACACATTGATTCAAAAAAATTTAAAAAATCTGAAAAAATTCATAGAGTTTGGTATGATGACTAAAAATGTCCATTGAAAAAATAAATGAAAAAAATCATTATATTCATCAAGATAGAAAAATGAAAAATAGCAATTGTTATATGTTTTTTATGTTCTGGCCAATTTCAAAGGATTTATGAAGTGAAATTTAATGGTAACCTTTACTAATCAATAATATTACAAGAAAGTGGAATTTGGCCTTTTTAAAGGCCCCACATTTCATCAAGAATATTAATTAAGAAGAAGAAAGATCTTCTCAAGCCGTTGGTTCTTAATAACCGCCTGAGAAATGTTATCTCAAGCAGGTATTACTTACCAACCGCCTGAGATAATGTCCGAGCCTATTCTTCAGTTTCCTTATCCCTTTCTTCTTTTTTATTTAGATTCCAATATAAATACTCAAATATGTATAGATTCTGCAAATTGAGTCCAAATTCGATGATTCTTTCTTCTATATTTTTAAAAAATTAACATCTACCGCCTGAACCAAATATTTTAAAACTTGTATAGCTGACATTGTAATGTTTTGGTAAATATCAAATTAATTTCTACTCACAAATTATTCACATTTGTGTTTCTCCTAAAAAAAGGATCCTTCACTGAAATTTGTTTATATGAACATATTTGTATTATTTATATATGTATGAATTTTGTTAATTTTTTTAAAGCATTCCAACATGTCAAAATTCAAATTATCCATCATTCTAACTAAATACTCATATACATATGAGGCATTCAGCAAATTATGAACACACATTGATTCAAAAAAATTTAAAAAAATCTCAAAAATTAATATAGGTTGTTATGATGACTAAAAATGTCCATTGAAAAAATAAGTGAAAAAATCATTATATTCATCAAGATAGAAAAAATGAAAAATAGCAATTGTTATATGTTTTTTATGTTCTAACCAATTTCAAAGGATTTTATGAAGTGAAATTTAATGGTAACCTTTACTAATCAATAATATTACAACAAAGTGGAATTTGACCTTTTTAAAGGCCCCACATTTAGTCAAGAACATCAATTAAGAAGAAGTAAAGATCTTCTCAAACAGTTGGTACTTAATAACCGTCTGAGAAAATAAATATTAATATATGAAAAGAATATTAATTAAGCTTACGTAAAGATCTTCTCAGGCGGTTGTTACTAAATAACTGCCTAAGAAGATGTTTATCTCAGGCGGGTTTTACTTACCAACCACCTAAGATAATTGAATCTTCGCAGGCGGTTGGTAAGTAAAACCTGCCTGGGATAATCATCTTCTCTGGCGGTCGGTACTTAAAATCCGCCTGAGAAAATAGGCGTCTATATATACCCCTCGGCTGCGTTGGAAAAAACCTAACCCGAGTGAAATCACTTAGACGCTGTCAGGCTGCCAAAATTTCATTTGCCGCCAAGTGTTCGCCGCTCTCGTCGTCGAGCTTCGCCGTCGCCGCCGAGCTTCGCCGTTTTCCGTTTGCTTCACCCTCGTCACTTCCAGGTATGTTGAGCGAAGCCATTGCCGTCACCGCCGAGCTTCACGGTAAATCCTAAACCCTTCGACCTTCCCTCCTCCGTCCCCATGCTGCCTCCCTCCTCGCCATCGCTGCCGGCCGAGTCAAATGATGCCTTGCATAAATTTCCTTGGTTAGGCTTCAGAAATTCGGAAAGGGTCAGAATCCTCATGAAACTCGAGAAAAAACTCGAAGTTCCAACCTCTATCAAATCTGAACACCTAGCAGACAGTTCTGTATACAGTCACGATTTCGACCATAACTCTTGGTAGAATGGTCGAATAGCTTTGTGTAATACATTTCCGGAAACATTGCGACCTGTATAATAAGTTTGTAATGTAACTTGCTGTCAAGTTATGATGTTATCTGTTTGAAAATCAAGGATCAAACCAGCCACAAATAAAGTAAATTTTGTCAAATTCACTTCTGAAATCTGGTAGCAGTGTCCAACTTTAAAAATCTATATCTCTTCAACCTGAAGGGCTATGGAGGCAAATGAGTACTTTTTGGAAAGATATTGAAGTATTATGTAAGTTTTATATTGACCTTCAAGCCAATAGACTGTTGTAAGGTAATGAAAATATTCTCTAACTAAACCAGCTGCTGTTCTGAAATTGTATGAACAAGCATCTGAATTTTTGCCATAATTATCTGTAGAAAGCTCTTCTAGTCTATTGCGATACATGTTTTGAAAGGGTAAGAACAATTATACAACTTTTGTATTCATTTTTACCTCAAATTTGGTTTACAACTAATTAGAAACTGGAGTTCAAGTTAGTACATGTGTACAGTGCTATCTGAAACAGCCAGAAAATTTTTGAACTTTGAACAGCCATAATTCTTAAATTAAAAAAACAACCTATGCATATATATACATGTATGAAAAGCTTAAAGAGTCCTCTATCAATTTTCTATTCAACTCTAAGGCTAAAACACGCAATAACCAGGTCAAAATCGAAGTACCGTTTAAGGTGTCGTAACAGTCCAGAATCTGGACAGTTATGTATTCAGTTGTTGTTTGGATTGTAATTTCTAGTAGGATCATCAAAAGACTTCATAATTTACATTTATGGGGTCTTGAGGATGTGTGTAACAAGTTTGCAATATACTGTTTCTGCAAATATCAATGTTCTCTATTGAAAATTATGGACAAAATTAGCAACATACAAAGGAAGCTCTGCCAAATTTCAGTTAAAAATCTGGGAACTTGGTGGTAACATGAGTGGATAATCGCATTTGTACTGAAAATAGAGTGTAGCTGCCCTGCACTTCATCTCACAGGGTTGTGCTCCTTAGAGATCGGTGTCGCTATCCTTTTACCAAACAAAGCAATGTGCTCGCATACGGCTGTTGAACATCGCTTGTGCTCAGAACACAGATACAAGTAACTGCCTATTTAGAATAAGAAGATAAGATTGCCATTACTGGTGAGCAACTTTAACATGCTTGTCACCCTCACAATGTATATGAACCTTTTGGTCAGTCGCCTTAAACCCTAGAATGCCTTATCAAATCCTAGAATGCTTCCATCTTTTTCTTCATGCAACACTTCATGTAGAGTTAATATGTCATTCATTATATTTTTTTCTTATTAGTTCTACCATGGAAAGCCCTAAGAAGACTGATGCTGGTAGTAATAATAAAGAAGACAATATGGAGTTTACTGACTCTAGCAGTTCAGGCTCCTTTCACAATCCATCGGATCATTTTCCTAATATAAAAATTAAAAAGACTTCAGAGGATCTCGACCAGGAATATGATCCTGCCGACGAGGTATGGATCACGAATCTTAACTTCAGCAGTTCAAGTTAATGTTGGTTGTCAAGTATAGAAGTCTTATAATTCTTTTCTACCTAGATTAATCGCGAAGACAACGAGGTGACTTCGGCTCCTAAAACCGCAGAAGGTTCTGCAATGGATGAATCCTCAGCTTCACTCAAGCGGAAACGAGGGCAACGAGGTCCCAATAAGGTTCTATTGGACCGCATCATGTACATAACAAGGGTCGGTCCAGGTGGGCTTCCCCAAGAAACAATGGATTCAGTTACCAAGTACTGTAATGCATGCAGTTTTATTGTTAGGGAGCTCGAGCCGATCACAACCGGGAATTGGAGGAAATTACCCGAGGAGACCAAGAATGAGTTATGGGAAAGGATAAAGAAACAATTCAAGTTCCCGAAAGGCACGGAAGAAGCTCTAAAGAAAGCAACATTAGTCTCTTGCGGCAAGAAGTTTCGTGGCTGGAAGAGTGAAATGAATGCTTATGTTAAGGCCGATAAGGTCCCTAGCCCGAGAAAGATGGGAAAAATCACACAAGCTCAGTGGCAAGAGTTTGTTCATCAAAAGACCACACCTGATGCTAAAGCTATAAGTGCAACTAGGTCAGAGCTCGCCAAAAAGAGCAAATACCATCATCGCTTGGGGTCTTCCGGATATGCCCCCAAAGTCTAGAAATGGAATAAGATATTAGACGAAATTACCAGTAAGGACAATCCTCACCCGTTAGAAGGCTGCGATGAGAGAACTCAGCAGTGGGTCTTTGCTCGGTCAGGTTTGACCAGCGAGGGTAAACTTGAAAATCCCGACCCTGTGAATGAAGTAGAGGATAAAATGAAAGAAGTAATTGAAAAACAACAGAAGGGTCTCTTCAAGCCGAAGAGGGAGAATGATCAACTTACCGCTATCATAGAAAACCCTGAACACAGCGGACAGGTTCGAGCAATCTCTTCTCAAATGTCTTGGCTAGATGGTTTCCCTAAAGATAAAGACACATATAGAAGACGTGATAAGTTTAAGAAAACACTTGATGAAATGATTGCTCAAAAGGTCAAAGAAAATATGCAAGAAATAATGGAACAACTTAGACAATCGGGACAATTAAAGGCACCGAGTACAGTGATGGTTCCGGTGCCAAAGGGGCAATTAGTATCTCCAACTGCCTACCCTAGCAGCGTTAGTTCTGTGCCAGGCTCAGGGTCAACCCATAAGTTCGCTGTTGATGATATTGCTAACGACAAATCTTGTCGTCTTCTTGTCCCGATCGGTAGAGCAGGGAATAAAACCAAATAGGTTGCCACTGCTATGGCAAAGCCTGATCATGACTTTAACGGGAATCCACTTCCATTGTATTATGTTGTGGTGCAAGTTCTTTAGATCATTGATAATGATTATGAAGATTATGAAATAGACCACATCACACATGAGGGGATCGCGACTCTGGGGCAGGCTGTCAACCAATTAATCCTTTGGTACCAACGCGATATCGTGTTGGACGATGAGCCAATTTCTAGCCCCGTCGCATCTCGAAATACTGCAACCCCATCTTCTAAGGCAAAAGTCCAGAAAGATCCACTCCCAGTCCAGGAAGATCCACTACCCCTATATCTCAGCAAGGATGATAGTAATCTTGCTAGTAAAGATATCCAAGAGCAACAAGTTTGACAACAGCTTCAAGCAGTACCATAGCAAGCTGTTACTAGTAAAGAGCAACTAGTTGAGCAACAGCTTGAAGTAATACTAGAGCCAACTGCTGGGAGTAAAGAGCAACCAGTTGAACAACATGTTCAACAGCAAGCCAGTGTCCAACTTCCGACGACTACTCCTCAATCATCGGTGCCTATCAAAGTTAGCTCATACAAAATTAAGAAACCTTCATCACAAGTGTCAAAGTATTTAGAAACTATGAAGGAAAATATTAGAAAATCGAGTACATCTCGTTCTTCTCATGAGCCAGCATTAGAAGATATCGAGGAGTGGGAAGAAGACGATGTCATGTATAATCGGCGTACGGCTTTAGTTGAACCAGGAGTTCCAATATACAAGCTTGAGGATGTTCCTACTAAATTTAAGAATGGGAAGCCGTTCATGACATCTGTACAACTTAGTAAACAACCTGCCCCCGCTCAAAAGAATGCATTAGTGGTACATCCTTGCCAGCACAAAATATGATCTTTCTTGCGTCACATTTTGTATTCCAAAATATGCATTCTGGAGCACTGGAGCATATAGATGAGTCATTTATTTGAAGAGTTGCATCCCGTTTTCTATCAGGGCATGCTCGAAATCAACCTGCTACTCGTTTGGTGCTTGTAAGTGCCTCTAATATTTTACATTTGCTTTTCTTACTACACATTTTATGAGATTATAATAATTCTGAACTTCTTCAATAGGATGCAATACATGGATAATGAAAAGATGAAACACAAGACAGGTATCCTTGACCCTACACGGATTGCAAAGACGCTATTCGACGTCAAGGCGGATCGAGACTCAGCAAAGTTCAAGAACATGAAAAAAAAAGAATTTGAAAAAGCAATTGCAAAACTTAAGGAGGATAGAAGGACAGAAGTTGCAGCTTACATAGGACATGCGATGTTTAACTTTGTCAAAGACGACAAGGACCTCGTAAAGGCTCCGTACCACTTCGAGTAAGTTCAACACATGACATTGAAATAGCAATTATTGGTAATTGTTAACACGTGTGTTTGTATGTTTGAAGTGATCACTACATAATGATATTCATCAAGCCAATGCAGGGAATGGCAACAGTCTTGGACTCGACCGATTACCCACCAGATCGTTACAAAGATTTCCTTTCCATTTTGAAACTGTACGTTTATTCAATAATTTTAATTTACGCACATTTAGAATGTGTTGACAAGTTTTATATGATATTTCTTGTATTACAGCGCTTGACGGTTTTACGCGGAACAGTTTAGCGGTGAGAGACCTTCTAATACGAATGCGTACATTAAAACATATTATACTTGTTCGAAGCAGCCTGCTGGGAGTGTCTTATGCAGGTATTATGTATGCGAGCATCTTCGGACCGCCAGCGAATATAGAGTGAATCGTGAGGATATAAGTTATCCTTAATGTTGATATCTTATTTTCTTACTTTTGAGTTTCATTTTCATTGTAACTAGCATAGTTTAATACTTATATTCTCTGCTGTTCAATATTACGAGAAAAAATATTTTCATATTTTGATTCCAACTTCAAAATTTAATTGCTCATAGTACAACTACTCCAAAAATATCAAATAAATTACTATATACTCTCAGTTTGATCTATACTTTGAGATTGTTCAAACCAACATATTCTAAACTTTGTTATGTGTTTCATTGCAGCATACGAAGAATGTGAACGAAGAATGACCGGTTTGTAGAAGTATTCCTGGTGAAGGAGACAACAAGATTGCTGTTGAACTCTGTCAATTCATTCGTCGCGAAATTTTGCACAAAAGAGGGGAGTTCTTTGATGAGAATAGTGCAATAGCTGTTGTACCAGAACTTTGCGACTATGCCAATAGAAACAGCTTTTAGTGAAAACTTGTAAACTATGAGATGAATTGTATGTGTAACTTGTGCATATGTATATTGTTTTAGTGAAATTGATTTCTGTGAGATGACTTATGTGATGATATTATTGACTTCTGTGATGATATTGTTGACTTCTGTTCTGTGATTATATTGAATTGACCTAGAAATTAGAAATAACAGTAGCTAGTACTGCATAGGTTATACCTTAACACAGGCTGTTATTTACCAACGGCTAGACCTGCCTGTGAAAAACAATTATCACAGACAACTAGATATAGGTAAAGAACTACCTATGATAACCTAATTATCACAGGCGGTTACTGTTATGATAGAAACCGGTTGCGATAAACTGTCTTCACATGCGGCGTGATGTAGGTCAAGATCCACATGTGATATAACAATTATCACAGGCGGTTATATATGCTGCACGACCTGCCTGTGATAACAAAATTATCACAGGCGGTTATATATGCTGCACGACCCGCTTGTGATAACTTATCTTCACAAGCGGCTAGCCTATAAAAACCGCCTGTGATAATATGTCTTCACAGATGGTGTCACTTCTTCGCCTGTGAAATTGTGGATTATCACAGTCTCTTCGTTTCAGACGGTTTTAAAAATCGCGTGTGATAATAGGTTTGGAGCCGCCTGCGATGAGGCTTATTGTAGTAGTGAAAGCTGCATAATATTGCTCAAATTTATTTGTAAGTCGTGCCAGTATGTTAGAATACTTGAGATCTCCATATATAATCCTGTTACTGCATTTAGATAAGACATCCAGAGAGAGAAAAAGGATCAATTATTTTAGGAATGAGAAATCAGATTGTATATCCAGGGTAACTAAAAATTTAGAGGATATATGGGCATGTTTAGATGATGGCTAACTTGCCTAAGCTTAAGCCTAAGCTTAGCCACTTGCCACACTTGTAGCGCGTCTAAGCTAGCTAATATTAGCAGGTGTTTGAATTGCTATCATAACTTAAGCTTAGGCGCGTTTAAAAATTTTTGGCATGTGTTTGTTTTGTTACTATGACTAAGCTTAGACAAATAGCTAAGTTTAGGCGGTTGATTTAAACGCCACAATTGAGGCAGTTTTTTGTTAAGCAAAAGTTGCCTAACTTTTGTGGCACGTCTAACCTTAGTCAACAACCAAACGCCCGCCTAAAACAGTGTGAAACAGTGTGGTATAGCTAACATTAGACTTAGGTAAGTTAGACATTGAACCAAACAGGCTCATAATGCTTACCAGTGAAGATAGTTGAGACCGTTGAACAGCTGCCACAACCATGATTTGACGGTGTACGGGTTAATTAGGGCGTTTAGCTTCTCCCTGTGATGCCTGATAATCTCCTGCGACGCCCCTAGCAGTGGGCTGTGGCCGTGTGGCCTGCCTTGACTTGCTGGACCAAACCAGCTATCAAAAATGGGGCTCAGGCCCACGTATTTGTAGGCCCAACTAGAAGCCCATATGGGGCGAGGCCCAAGATCTTCTTTCCTTCCCGTTTCTCCTCTCATAGTCCTACAGTACGACTAGGCAAGTATGTGCGTGTTATCCATTCTCCCATTTCTCTTCCCAATTCTAGCAGCAGCAGCACGCCGCCGCCCGACGGACATGGCGGCGGGGAGTGCCAGCGCCACTGCGTCCCTCTCCTTCGCGGCGGCTCCCCTGCGCGTGAGGCAGCCAGGCGCACGCGCCCCCACATGGGCGGCCTCCTCCCGGCGGCAGCAACGGCCCCTTCTCAAGCTCAAGCCTTGCGCCTCACTGGCGGCGGCAGCGCCTCCTGTGTGGAGAGCCGAGTCCGATGCCGCGGGCGGTGGAGCTGGTGCCGGTGACGTCATGGGCCTCCTCCTCCGGGAGCGCATCGTGTTCCTCGGCAACGAGATCGAGGACTTCCTCGCCGACGCCGTCGTCAGCCAGCTGCTCCTCCTCGACGCCATCGACCCGGAATCTGACATTCGTCTCTTCGTCAACTCCCCTGGAGGATCCCTAAGGTACAACCTTTCATTTCATTTTAATCCGCATCCTTCTTTCTGTCATCGTCACCACTCATTTTTATGCGTGCTTCATCCGAAATCCGATTCAACAAGCGCGCTTGTCAGTTATCACTGCTCTTGCAATGTACAAACTTCAACTCAGTGCTCAAGTTTATATTACCCAATCCATGGATCATGATCCTTTTCTTTTAATAACTGAAAATTGGTGAGGTGTGGGCGTACTCCAGCTATAAGTGCAGATGTGCTAGTCACAACCACATTCATGTACAAGCTCTACATTTTGGTCTTGAGGTGCTATATGAATTAATCAAGTTACATTGACGAAACTTGTTAGTTGAGTAGGAATAGATGTAAAGCAGTATTAGGTACTAGTACTCAATTACATTTCTCTTAGTGGATATGCCAGTATTGTCGGGAACGACTATAATGCAATCAGCACTCTGGTGTAATCGTGCAAAAATTAAATTTGAATCACACGATCTCCATCCAACAGTTGCTGCATTTTTGCACTTAAACCCCTCCACCTAACAGTGGTATTATGTTATCAGGTGGAAGGATTTAATTGTAAAAATGTTGTAACCGTTGGATGGAGATCGTACGGTTCAGATATAATTTTTGCACGATTGCACCAGAGTGCTGATTGCATTCTAGTTGTTCCTTGTATTCTCTGGCTGATAGAAAAAATAGATATAGGTACTGTTCTGCACTAATCATGATCTGTAAAATATACCTGGTGGACTGTTCATCCAAGCTAACACTAAACTGATCAGACTTATCAGTGTCAAGGTGAACCTATTCTTCTGATATTGCCTATCATCTCTGTGTGATTCTTCACTCACTGAGTGCCTTATATTCACCCTTCCGGACCTTCTAAATTTTGTACAATTCTTCAGATCCTTTAAATATTTGCTCATTTTAGTTTTCTGCTGAATCATCATGACTTGATCCTTTTATTGAATTTATCTTGATCTCATTTCAACACTTGTTTTACTTGATTATTTTTCCCCTCAAGCCTATTGGTACCCACTAGTTGACACAAGACTAGTAATTTGTTGAAATTCCAAACTTAGGATTTTAAAACTTCACATGCACTCAAAACAGTGTTTTGAGGCCTTGTCTAGACGCCTCCTAGGCATCCAGTCAGTGGTGGGAGGACGCCAGGGTGGCTCGCCTCGCCTAGCCGCCGCCGCCATCGCTGGATGCGGGTGGAGAGAGGAGAGATGAGGTGGAAGAAAGGTTAGGGTTAGGAGAATAAAGGTATGGTTATATGTTACCCTGATCTGAAAAATGAACGTGTTTGGGCCCAGCCCATATCTCTGGCGCCACCCGCCCCTTCATCTTCCTCCGCTCACCATGGACACCTCTGTCACGCACACCCATGCCCATTTTGCAGATCAACAAACAAGAACACAAGTGGTTATTTATCTCCATTCCTTTATCATATCTCTGTGTATTCAAAACCATTTTGTAACCAACATTTTGGTTAACCTTTCAGTGCAACGATGGCCATCTATGATGTCATGCAGCTTGTGAGGGCAGATGTCTCCACTATCGGGATGGGCATAGCTGGATCGACAGCTTCTATAATCCTTGGAGGTGGTGCTAAGGGCAAGCGATTTGCCATGCCCAACACCAGGATTATGATCCATCAGCCCGTGGGAGGTGCAAGTGGACAAGCCTTAGATGTTGAGGTCCAAGCCAAGGAGATATTGGCCAACAAGAGAAATGTCATCCGCCTGGTATCAGGCTTCACAGGCCGCACACTGGAGCAGGTAGAAAAAGACATTGACAGAGACCGTTATATGGGTCCTCTTGAAGCTGTTGATTATGGACTCATTGATGGCGTAATCGATGGTGACACCATCATCCCCCTTGAGCCTGTCCCAGAGAGAGTGAAGCCTAAATATAACTATGAAGAGTTGTACAAGGATCCGCAGAAGTTTCTTATACCAGATATCCCAGACGATGAGATATACTAGTTATAAGTTGTATTGTGCACGACATGCAGTTTCTTTTGATCACCTGTAGCCATTGTAAAACAAAGATGATGTACTCCGAGGCACTAGCAGTAGCGTATTGAGTTATTGACTTGGTTTACCCCCATGTTATTGGCTAATTGTTGGTTTTGAGCAGGCAGTTGGGTCTGCTGGTTGTGCTTGCCATCGCATTGCTTTTAGTATGATGATTATTGAAATGGTTTGGCTGATATGTTCTGACCATTTCAGTTATGGAACGTTGAATAAAGACCAGCCAATACTTCAAAATTTGGGTAAAAAAAAAACGAACCCAATGGAAGCCAGGTTAGTCATTTCAAGCATTCATGAATAAAGATAAGCCTGACAAAGTTTCAGCAAGAAACATAATAGCAAGTGTTAGCTTATTAATTTGTCCATGACAAATATAATTTTCAGCTTGATTGGCTTGAAAAACAAATGTACATTCAGGGAACTTAAAGAGAGCAAACAACTGTCAGTTCCATATATTTTCTCTCGTTATTGGCTGCAATTTACACTCCAAAATGGGTGAAGAATTCGGCATAAATAGGAGCTTTTTGATAAATTCAAAGGTACAATAATGAATACAACAAACAATAAAGTGGACACAATCAAAATGAAACCAATCCTGCCGTCAGTTGAAGGCACCAACCGTAGGGACAAGAACGGCAGAGGACCCTGCGCCAATGGTGCTTTCAACTTTGCGGGCAAGGGGATCCCAGAACTGGACAACACTGCGGTTCCCGGTTTCGAGGCTGATTGGCGTTCTAATGCAGGCAGAAGTATCGACATGGCTCTCTGATGTCGATATTGCTGCTGCAACCTGCTTCAGTCTGATACGTTCGGCTCTTGACCCAATAGTCTGACCCAATATTGAAGCAGCTATAGTAAGGGCCATGGCTGCCTTCGGCATAAGTACAGACTTCCTGAGCATCCCAAGGAAAGGTACCGCAGCATGCACTGCTGCAAACCACTGCATTGAAAACTTCTGTGTGTGCTCCCTCCAGATGCCAAGAGGAACATTTGCAGCCATACCAAGCAATGCAATCACCAGTACTTTTGTTGGCAGGGGCTGGGGGCGAAGCCCCTTTGCAAAGGCTGTGCTGGATAGCGCTGCACGGGCAGCAACAATCGCAGGTGGGCATTTCAGTTTCATACCAGCTGGGGGTGTCATCATCTTTGCGACAAGAGGCACAACACTGCTTAATGCCCGATATGATTTTGCCAGAGGACATTGGCCATTTTCCAGCCACTCATTGCTTAATGCTTCATGATTGTTAGATTGGCCTTTATTCTGAAATGGCAGGGGAAGCAAAACAATATCAGGCAATTGCATGGCATGCTCCTTTGCATTATGTATTCACAAACTCACACTCCGTATGAAATATGAGACTACTGCTGCCAAGATAAATTACCTGGGGGAGATTGTTGGGGTTCTTTTTGTTGGAGTTTTTCTTGTTGTGCTTATTTGAGAAATCGCCAAAGCTGAAAAACCCTCCAAATGCAGAAAGACTGATGGTTGCTGCTTTGGCGGCCAAGGGGTTAAATTCAGGATTGGGCTTTGGCAATGGCTTCTCAATCTTCGCCAATGATCCTTCTGAAAGGGGGACGACCCCACCTCTACCATGGAAAACGCGGAACGCTGTGTCAAAATTAGGTCCATCTTCGAAAATTGGACCCTTGGCTCCTCTTACCTTCAAGCAGGAAAAAAAATGTGATTCAGCAATAGCATACGGAACACAAAGAGGTGTCATAAATAGATAGCATGCTAAGTTAAAGAGGAACGAAAAGGATAAGACATACGGGAACAGGAAAGTTAGCGGATGAGAAGGAAAAGCTTGTAGGCTCATTGATGTTCCTCAGGAATGGACATCTTTCAATTCCTTGCTGGACAACGGTCTCTTCCAAGCACCTGGGTTCACCGAGAGCTTTTTGAAGAAAGGAATCCATATGAATACCGCCAGCAACTTAACCTGCAAGAGCGGGAATATGAGCCGAGAGTGAGAAGAGATACTCCTGTCCACTCCAACCACACCAAGTTGCTTCCTAATTGATGAGCCACATTGCCACAAGATTATGAGTTAGCGAGATACATCTATCTTAAGCATCAGCGGGAATAATAGAAAGGCCAGGTAATGCAATGTTGATGCTGAGGAAGTTGATGATGAGGTCTGAAAAAAGTTTGATCACCATGTGCCTAGACTAGATTAATGGTATGATAGTCTGATGAAGCCGGACATTGAGCTGCTGCACAAGCAACCTTAGCTGACAAGATTAAAGTACGATTTTCCCTTTTTTTTGAGTGGTGTTGCGAGTACGAATCTGGTTGGATTGGATTTGAGTAGTAGTTGCACTTCCAGGTAAACAAACTTGTCGCCCATGTTGATTATTGGCCTGCCGACCTACACCTACCTAATAGTAGTTAGCACATGCGTATGCGCAGGGAGACCTGATCTCAGACGAGCAAAGGCACCCGAATTCCCTTCCCACATCCCAGACTGATTAGTTGTTGTCGTTGAAATTTGGAGAGAGGCCGGGATCGAAACAAACTGATACGGGGAAACAGGAGGCGATAAAACTCATCATCAAACAGATTAGGCCTGAATCGAATCCCTATTTCTACGCGTACTCCTCCATTTTGCATCAGCCGCATGCATCCGTAATTTCGTATTGACTCTTAAACTGAAGCCCACTTTTTCTCGAGAGGAGAAATTAGAAGCGATCCCTCCACGTCCTACTCCTCCAAGTTGGTCACAGGAGAGGGGAAGCGAAACCCGGGAAACGAACAGGGAAAGAGAGGTCACCTCCGATTAAATGGAAGCAACAAGGCGAAGAAGGGCGAGCAGGCGACGAAGATCCTTCTCCTCGATCCTCCGGGATGGCTGGCTCGCAGGGGCAGGCAAGCAGGCTCCGGGTGATCGGTGGCGGCGCGTGTGGCGAGCACAGGGGCGGGCGAGGAGAGGTCGAGGGGCGGACACACGGCGCGATTGACGACTCCTTTGTCGGAAAGAGGAGAGGAGGGGGCGAGGCGATGAATAGAGAGAAAGTCAGAGCTGGTGAGGGTAGGTGGGGCTCGTTCGTTGGTTGCCTTGTCGCCCGCCTCCTTGGCTAGGCTTGGCCGCCGTGTCCGTGTGGACGAGTTGTTCTTTGACTCTGACCCGGCCTGCAGCTTGCAGCATCAACGCGCACGCATTCCACGCGCTCCATCTGATGAGTGGACTGGTGCCACTCTCATATGGCAGTCATCAAGTCATGTTTCCATAGTCACACTTTTCAAGATCATATCACGCATGTCCCATTCAGAAGAGAAGAATGCTCTTGGAACCACGCAATGAACTTGATCCTGCATTCTAGAAGATGTATATTAATCCGAAATTAAGAGTCACGTTACATATGTACACGTGATTTCGTACCAATAAAACTCCTCTCTTTATTAATCTATTACCACATCATCAACATGACATGACATCTTATTAATAAAAAAATGAAACTCTCATTAGAAGTACTCATCTTCACATTCATGATCTTGATATTGTGGTAGTATGTGCACCTTGTTCTTGAAATCTTAGTCCTTCTACGTTCCGGAATATGTCACTTCTCGTGATACTAAATATGCCGTTCCAAGAATATTCGATTTCGTTAGAATAATACCACATTGTCTATGTAATCAAGGGAGGTCCCCTCACCCCCTTATATATATATATATATACCACCCCTTAGGGGTTTTTCAATCAATACAATACAATAATTATTTCTCCCCAATATTTGCATCATGGTATCAGATTAAGTTCATTCCTAACTTCCGCTAGCTACGCCCAACTCCGTCTCTTGCGTCGAGTATGGCTCGCGGCGAATCGCAGCCCTTCGCGCGCGATTTTTTTCGGCGTGCCTGTGCCGCCGGAAAAATTACGCGCACACCGCGCTCTAAAGCGCGGTCCTTCGAAGACCGTCGCACGCCTACGTGCGGCCTTCCGCGCGGCTCGTGCTTGGTCTGAAATCTTCGTCGCCACGCGCCGCGCGTCCGCGGTCTCCGCTGCAGCAGATTGACGCTCGCGCGTCGTGTTTCTTACTTCTTGATGGCTTCTGTTGGCGATGGCTCCCCGGACGCACAAGCAGCCTCACATGACATCGCCTTGGCTGCCGAGCTAACTCGATTGACCGAGGAGACGGATCGACTGGCCATCGAGGCAGCACGTGCACGTGCAGCGGCCGATGAGGCGCGTCGCAAGTTGCTTCTCGCAGCCGACGAGATTCGTCGTGACTTGATCAACCACGACCTATCTCCTCCGGCGGTTGATAACGTTGCTTCTCTGCATGCTCAAGCAATCAATGTCCTCAACATCAAGTCAATGATCCCCGTCGTCCTCGACAACCTTTCGCCGCACTACAATCGGTGGAAGGGTCACTTTCTCAACACCCTCGGGAAGTACGAGCTCTCCGATCATGTCCTCACCGACATTGATCCCACTGTCGCCGACTCTCATTGGCGATGCATGGACTGCACCGTCATCTCCTGGCTTTACTGCACTGTCTCTCCTGATCTTATTGAGATCGCATCGGCGGGCATACCCACAGCTCGTTCCATATGGCTTGGGCTTCAAGAGAAGTTCATCGACAACCGAAAGACTCGTGCTATGATTTTGGACGCCGAGTTTCGCACGTTCGTCCAGGGTGACCTCTCCATCACCGACTATTGTCGTCGTATCATGTCGATGGCCGATGCACTCGGTGACTTGGGCGAGGTCGTCCCCAACCGCACTCTCGTTCTCACGATGCTTCGTGGGCTGAACGAGCGGTTCTCTCACATGGCATCCCTTCTCAAGCGACAACGCCCCTTTCCCACATTTGCCAAGGTCTGCAACGACCTCCAACTTGAGGAGATCGATATGAAGTCCATGTCGGGAAACGCCAATGCATTGGCGGCCACCTCCGTAGGTGCGGGACGCACCCCATCTTCTGCATCATCTGGTGGCGCTCCTCCACGTGCTCCCATTTCTGGTGGCCCTGCATCAAGCACTCCTACCTCCAGCACTGTTGTCTCTGGCCTCTCGTCCTCCAATCGAGGTCGAAATCGGCGTAATCGGAACAAGCGTAATGACACTAGTAACAATGGTGGATCTCCCACTCCGGGGAATCTATGGAACGGGACCCTGCGGCTTTGGGGTGGTGCTTCACCCCGTCTCGGTCCTCCTTCAGGCTTCCCGACACGTCCACGCGCACCTGCCCCTCCTCAGCAGGCCCTTCTGGCGCACGGAGGATCCTACAGCGCACTTGCCTATCAGCCACCAGGCTTCTGGACACCTGGTAGACTGCCAATGTCTTTCTACTACAACCCGACTACACCTGGTGGTAGTGAGACCGCCTCCTTCTACAGTGGCCAGACCGCGACTCCTGGTGATCCAACCACTAGATCTTTGTACGGGGAGCTTCCAACTACGCTGCATCTTCTACAACATGGGATCAGAACGAGTTGGCT
This sequence comes from Tuctoria greenei, assembly GCA_036927565.1. NCBI lineage: Eukaryota > Viridiplantae > Streptophyta > Magnoliopsida > Poales > Poaceae > Tuctoria > Tuctoria greenei. Next base: position 10,011,341 of record JAYESD010000007.1, read on the forward strand.
AACTCGTTCAACACAATGTCACTGACGCTGCCACCGTCCGCTGAATGGTACATGGACTCCGGCGCCGATAGCCACATGTGCTCCTCCCCCGGTAACCTCTCCTCCTCCCATCCTCCTTCTTATTCGACTCTTTCGTCTATCATTGTCAGTAATGGGTCATTGCTACCCGTCACCTCCACGGGTCACACTTCTTTCTCTGCATCTGCTCGTCCTTCACATTTGCATCGAGTTCTTGTGTCTCCTCACATAATTAAAAATTTAGTTTCTGTTTGTCAGTTCACTACTGATAATAATGTTTCCATTGAATTTGATATGTTTGGTCTTTCTGTGAAAGATCTGGACACTAAGAACGTGATCGCCAGATGTAATACTTTCGGGCAGCTCTACTCCATATCCTTGCCGATGCTTTCTCGACCACATGACTTAGCCGCAGCAACCACACCGTCCACACTTTGACATCATCGTCTTGGTCACTTAGGTTTCGAGGCTTTGTCTAGGTTATTTCCACAATGTAATAAACAAGAACTTGACACTCTTTGTCATGCCTGTCAGCTTGGTCATCACACACGTCTTCCATTTTCTCTATCAAATTCTCGTGCTTTGAACAACTTCGATTTAATATATTGTGATCTATGGACATCTCTCGTGCAAAGTATTTCTGGTCACAAGTATTATCTTGTTGTTCTTGATTGCTCTCATTATTCGTGTACTTTTCCTCTACGCCTCAAATCGGACACTTTTCCGACCTTGTCACAATTTTCTGCCTATGTATCCACTCAATTTGGCCGCACCATAAAGGCAATCCAATGTGACAATGGTCGTGAATTCGATAATTCCACATCACGTGCATTCTTTCTCTGCCTTGGTGTTCTTTTGCGCCTCTCTTGTCCTCACACGTCTCCTCAAAATGGACGTGTTGAGCGTATTATTCGCATCACCAATGATACTATGCGCTCGATTATGTTCCAAGCTAGTGTTCCAACCGGTTATTGGGTAGAAGCGCTCCACACCGCTACACACGTCATAAACTTGCGACCATCCAAAACGCTCTCCTTTGCCACACCACATTTCACCCTCTTTGGCACCCAACCTGATATTTCCTACCTACGCGTTTTCGGTTGCAAATGCTACCCAATTTTCTCTGCCACAGCTGAACACAAGCTTGCTCCTCGCTCTAGAGTTTGTGTCTTCCTTGGCTATCCATCCGATCACAAAGGATATCGATGCCTAGACCTAGCCACAAACCGCATCATTATTTCTTGTCATGTCACTTTTGACGAGTCCTCCTTTCCGTTTGCGGAAATCTCCAACCCTCCTTCATCCCACTTTGACTTTCTTTTTGATACTAACGATTCCTCGGTGCTTCCTAGAACTGACTGTTTTGTAGGTACTCGTTAACGTGGGCCTCCACCAGGCTTCTACAAGTCTAATGGCCATACCTCGGCCCCAGCCAGTCAGACCGCGCCGATGCACAGAGGCCTTCTTGGCCCCTGTCCACCCGGCAGCATCCCCAACAGAGGTCAGGCGAGCCTCTGTTCGCCTCGCCATCCCATCGTGACTCACAATGGTCTGACGCGGATCCTTGCGGTCCAACCAATAGTACTCGTCCCAAAGACCAGGCGGGCCTTTGTTCACCGGGTGGTCCAATTGCTACCCCGTGCGGTCAGACCACCCCGAGCTCGTCCTCGTCACGTGACACTCCTCTAGGCTACGGCTCTCCAACGGCTACACCGACTGCCCTTCACCAACAACCAGGTTTCGTACGTGGTCCACGGTCTGTGCTCGAGGTGCCACCCATCGACAACGAGCATAACATGCGGACACGTGGGAAGGCCAGTCTTCGTCTTCCTATGCAGCGTTTGAACCTTCAAGCCTCAACGTTGTCACAGATTCCGAAGACTTATCGTGTTGCTCTCGCCGATCCCAATTGGCGAGAGGCCGTGATCGAGGAATTCACCGCTCTATTGACAAACAACACTTGTGATCTCGTGCCACATCCTCCAGGTACGAATGTCGTCACTAGGAAGTGGGTTTTTCGTCACTAGTTTCATCCAGATGGCTCTCTTGATCGCTACAAGGCTCGTTGGGTTCTTCGTGGCTTTACTCAACAGTCCGGTGTTGATTTTGGTGAGACTTTCAGCCCTGTGGTGAAGTCTGCTACAATTCATACCGTTCTTTCAGTTGCACTCTCTCGTGATTGGTCTGTTCACCAGCTTGATGTGAAGAATGCTTTTCTGCATGGTACTCTATCTGAGAGAGTCTATTGTGAGCAACCTTCTGGTTTTCTTGATACAACTCATCCGAATTTTGTCTGTCGATTGAACAAGTCCCTATATAGTTTGAAGCAAGCTCCTCGTGCCTGGTACAACTGCTTTGCTTCTCATATTATCTCATTTGGATTTACTGGTGCTCGGTCCGATACTTCGCTTTTCGTCTACCGACACGACACAGACATGATTTATTTATTGCTATATGTGGATGATATTGTTTTGACTGCCTCATCAGCACCACTGCTCCGTCACATTATTGATGCTCTTGCTGCAGAATTTTCAATGAAGGATTTGCGCAACCTTCATCATTTTCTGGGCATAACTGTTACTCAGAGCAGCGCAAGCTTCTTCCTCTCACAACGGCAGTACATGGTTGAGATACTTGAGAGAGCAGGCATGACTGATTGTAAATCATGTTCTACTCCAGTCGATACGTGTGCCAAGTTATCATCCGAAAGTGTTCCGGTTTCAGATGCTACTCACTATCGTGGTCTTGCTGGAGCCCTGTAATATCTCACATTCACTCGACCCGACATTGCATATACCGTGCAACAGGTGTGTCTCTATATGCATGATCCTCGTGAGCCTCATCTTGCATTGGTGGAACACATTCGAGGCACCTTAGATCATGGTCTTCAGCTTTGTCGCTCTTCGGTTAGCGAGCTTGTGGCATATTCTGATGCTGATTGGGCCGGTTGCCCTAACACATATCTTCCTCAGTGATAATCTGGTCTCCTAGTCTTCGAAGCGTCAGCACACGGTATCCCGCTCCAGCCCTGGAGCGGAATATCGTGCTATAGCCAACGCTGTCGCCGAAGCTTCTTGGTTGTGTCAGTTGCTGGAGGAACTTCACTGTCCACTTCAGAAGGCCACTTTGGTCTATTGTGACAACATTAGTGCTATGTATCTCTCGACGTGCAACATCAACGCACCAAGCATTTCGAGATTGATTTGCACTTTGTTCGCGACAAGGTGGCCACTGGTGCAGTTCGAGTTCTTCACGTTCCCACCAGCTCACAGTATGCGGACATCTTCACCAAGGGGCTGCCATCTTTGGTGTTTGTGGAGTTTCAATCGAGTCTGAATGTTCTAGCTAATAGACGTTCAAACTGCGGGAGAGTCTTAAAATAATACCACATTGCCTATGTAACCAAGGGAGGTCCTCTGACCCCCTTATATATATGTACCACCCGCTAGGGGTTTTTCAATCAATAAAATACAATAATTATTTCTCCCCAATATTTGCATCAGATTTTCTGGAATGTTAATTTTGAGTTGTGGAAAACAACAACCCTTTTCAATATATGCACTAAGTAGTCAGATCTACGTCAAGATGGCAAGCATAATCATTTATTATTCAACCTCCAATCAGGTGAAACGGTACCAAATGGCAAAAATCCGAGAAGTTTCAAGGTTGGATCCCACTGAAATGTTTCACGTTTTTGTACTACGATCGTGAAACGGGGAAAGAGGTGTTCTGAAATCTGAAACGCTTCACCCTTCCACATATCTCCTTCGAGTTTGACATAATTACGGTAAAATTATCACTACCTCTGAATTATTTTGAAAGGTGCGAGACTCCTGAATCATTTTAGCTTATATTTTGAAAGCACGTATGTGATGAGATCACTTACGATTTGGACATCCGTACATGTGGATGATGGCATATATTTTGCAACAACACATATAAATAATGTATATTGTAAAGCTTCATTACATGTTATAATGTAACAAAAATAACATAGCTCATCCAAGGGTAAATAGGTGATTTCGATCCTCCTCTCTCAACTGAAACTTAAACTAGAAAACCAGCCTAATAGTTTCTAAAGTGATTCTCTTTTATGTGAATTATTTTCTAAGTTGAAACCAAAATGTTTCTAATTCTTGGAGAATTGGGAAACGTGCCAAACTGACTTTTTATCCCTTATTGTCAGTTGTTTTTCTATTTTTATAAGATTACATATTGACTATAGAGAAATTATATTAATATATTGATTATAGAGAAAATATAGTTATATCCGTTCGATGTAGATCAACTCAAGGCATATATTGCAAGGATTCCGGTTTATCGCAACGAAAAAATTCGTCGCAATAGGTTGTTTTTCGTTGCAATAGGCCGTTGTTGCAACGAAAAAGAGCGTGGCGATAGTTTTTACGAATCGTCGTAATAATTCTCACGGCGATAGGTTATTGGCGACGCCTTGGCATCCATGGCGAATAGTATGGTATTGTAACGATTTTACATCGGTGGCAAATAGGACACTATTGCAACGTTTTCATGTATTGCGACGATTTAACATATCGCAACAAATTGTATGGTATTGCAACGGGTTCACGATCGTGGTAAATAGTACGGTATTGCAACAATATCATATTCGTGGCAAATAGTATGTTGTTAATATTCGTGGCATATACGATGAAAGAAAATATTAATTTCCGTAGTATAAAAACTAACAACTGCCTTTTGATATTTCTTTTTTTAATGTTAGAATAGTAGGCAATTTACCAATTAATCCCAAAAATAAACACACGAATAAAACAATGGTCAGCACTAACAGAAGCACAATCCACATATTGCAAAACACGATTAAATTGCATGTACTGATTTGTAGCCGAAGGAATCGATGTAGATATTTTGTTGCAGGTGTTGATGAAGGTTGGTCATAACAGACGTTGACAACGGCTGTAGGAAGCAGCGCCAGATCTGGGTAGTAGACGTCCATGGTGAAGGATGTTAGCATCGCACGGAGCGCTTCCTAGAAACCTTATCCGTCCTTTCATGGTTCAGGATCGCAAAGACGAGCAGTTTCGAAGACTTGCTATCCCAATCGCCAGTGCACGCCGGCGCTCGGGGTGAAGTAGACTACGATGGCGAATGCAAGGAACTAGTGAATATTGATCTGCTATTAGATGCCAACCCCTTCACGCAAGCCCGATATATATATATATATATATATATATATATATATATATATATATATATATATATATATATATATATATATAACCTCAGGAAGAGTTCGGGTTAGTTTGAACAGTGCACGGTTAGGTTGGAATTCGAACTGACTTGGCTGTTGTAGATGCATCCGTCTCCAACTTGATCCAATTCAGAAGCTCAATCCTAACCTGATTTCTTTTGCAAAAATAAAAATTGAGTTCGGCTTGAATTCACGCGAACACACATGTGAAGCGAGTGAGTTGAGCGAGGAGGAATTGGAGAAGCGCGGATGGTTCACTTCTCTTCTCACTCACTTTGACACGGTAAAACCCGAAGGTGGCCTGATCTTCACGACATTTGGTAAGTCAATAGCAAGCTTAACACAATTTGCGCTTCTAGGGGTTTGACAAAAGTTGTTGATGGGTTCGTCAGTGCGAACTAGTGCGCCACTACCCCAATCAGTAAGTTCGAACATTCTGATCCATCTTTGAGCCGTGGGCCGTCGGTTAGGATGTCTATCACGCTTCTACCCAAAATCGATCAGATTGGGCAGTTTGATATCAAATGATAACTAGTTGAAATTTAGCCGAGATAACTAGCTTTATACTTATCAAGGTTGGATGTGACCAAGTAACAAGAAAAGAGGCTCCAAAATATTGAGTACTTCGATTCGAGCTCCGAATAACCATAGAACCATAAACTGGGATAAGTAGCTTTATCCTGCCAATGTTGGATGTGACCTAACGTCGGTGAGAGAGGTACCGAAACCTTGAGGACTTCGACTCCATCCCCAACCGACTCAGAACCACAAAATGGAACTGTCGGTACCCTGCGTACCGTATACCCCTTGGGACTACAAAAAGACCAAAGGGACTTCACTTGTCTGAGTTGAAGACCTACGAAGGCCCCACATGTCATACGAGACTGGACATGCCTCTCATCTATGGTTAGTCCTAGTACTGCCACATGTACACTGCAGCCGGACCTATATCCCACACATGGGATAGCTCCGGGCTAAAACACTTGTGCGGCACCCCCGGACCTAACCTCCGACAGAGAGAAGCTTCAGTATCAACACGTGTACATCTACACCGGACCTACCCATCCCAGACGAATAGCTCTGAAGCTTCCACGTCTCCAAATCGCTGGACCTTTAACCTCAGCAATCAAGCTGGTGAACCCCCAACGGCTCGGACCTCCAAGGGGCAATCAAAGACTTCAAGACCTGATTAAGTGTCATTAATACCATATTAATGACACATGATCAGAAGGCCCTTAATACCAGTAATGGCACTATCAGGTCCTGTTACCACGCTATTAAGGGTAATTAATCTCATTAATTATGTATTAAACATTAGTAACCGCCAGTGCCACATGTCGTGCCAGGCTAACGGTGTAACGACCAGTCCTTGTACTATAAAAGGACTGGTCGACAATACACACAGAGACTCTCTCACAGTCTCTAGACTGGAAACTCTCTAGAAGCTCTAGACTCTGGGACGCTCAATACAACAGCTACACACCCTGTGGAGTAGGGTATTACACTCAGGCGGCCCGAACCACGTAAATCCTTGTGTCCATTTGCCATACTCTTTGGAATCTCTACGCACCCAATACCGAACTACAAACTCCGCGAGCTACCAACGGAAGTATCGGGAGAATTGCTGGAAAAACACTCCGACAGTTGGCGCGCCAGGTAGGGGGAGTGCCCGAGATTTCAAAAATGGTGAACTTAGCTGCTGGATCGTTCATCGGCAACCCCACTGCGCAACCTGCTGGAGGCAATCCCTCCAACATGCAACAACCAGCAGGTGCCGTGGCTCCAGCAGGAGTCATGCCTCCGCCGCCACTGTCTGCACCAGCAAAATCAAGCTAGATAGCGGGATGGGGTATCTGCGTCAGTCACAGCATTGGCGAATAACAACAATCCTGAACACGCGCTCCATGCTGCACGTGCTCTTCTCCAACGCCCACCACCCCCGGGTGCACCCCAGGGTGCAATGGAGCAGTGGAGGGCTGATGTGGAACATTTGGTTGCAGTAGCAGCCGATCGCATCAGCAACCAAGGTCCTCCCCCCTCGGGGCGGGCCCCATCGCAGCATCGGACTTTGTCGGGCAGACTTGGTCCGCACGCTTCCCGAAATAGGAGGCGTGCTGCATCTCAACAAGTGACGTCGCTACCTTCCGGGGCGCGACGCACCCATACAGTAACCAGGCTTTCAACTCATGACCTCCGGGCGGAGCTTGATCACTGTTACCGTCAATAGGACGGCCGTGTCCATATCGAGCGTGCTCGCGAAAGGCGAGAGGCTCGAGACAGTCCTGCTCCCGAGGGAGTAGGAGGAGGCTGTTCTGCCCTAGCCATGCACCAACGCATGGTCAGATGGCCACAAAATTTTTGGCCTCACCTGCCGGAGAAATTTGACGGGACCGTCAATCCCGCTGAGTTTCTCCAGATTTACTCCACTGCAATCCTTGCGGCTGAAGGTAACGAGGCCGTCATGACCAACTACTTTCCAGTGGCTTTAACTAGGACCGCAGGTCCTGGTTCATGAGCCTTCCGCCCAACTCCATCAATAGTTGGGCGGAACTGTGCCAACAATTCACCGCCAATTTCGGGAGTTCATACACCAGACCAGGCACCGAACTGGACCTTTTTGCTGTCACGCAGAAGGGGGGAGAATCCCTGCGTTCCTTCCTAAAGAGGTTCTCCCAGGTACGAAACACTATTCCTTCTATCTCCGGCGCCTCTGTTATTGTGGCATTTAGACAGGGCATACGAGACAAGAGGATGCTGGAGAAGCTGGCGATCAAGGAGATCACCAGCGTCACAAAGCTCTTTAGCTTGGCAGACAAGTGTGCCAAAGCTGCGGAGGGCCGTGAAATGCACTCCAAACCACCTCCGGAGGATAATAAAAAATCCTCCAAGGGCGAAGCCACTACCTCCGGGAGTGGCAAAAAGAAGAAAAAGTCCAACGGCAAGAAAAAGCCGTCGGCTGGCACACCTACTGCTGCAGTTGCCGCAGCTCTGGGTGGCCGGGTGCCACGCCCCAAGAAACGACCTCGGCCGTCATCAGAAGACGGCGGCAACTCCAAAGTGTGGTGTCCTACTCATAAGTCGAACAACCACAACTTGGAAGACTGCCGAGAGGTCCAGAACCTTGCCGAGCGCTACAACAAGCGCCGGGAAGAAGTTCCTTTCCGACAAAGGGAAGGAAAACTGAAAGTCGACGAAGCTCCAACTGAAGAGGAGTTAGGCTTTCAGGACCCTAAAAAGGTCTTGAAGGCTGTTTACACCTCCGTTGACGATGACTCCAACGTCTCCGGCAATGAACGTCGGAAGACCATGAACACCATTTTTGGTGGTTCGTGGGACATCACCTCCCGTCGCGTCCTCAAGACCATGCGGCGGGACATGGCTTTGGTAGCTCCCATCGCCAGGGCGGAGCCGCACCAGAAGTGGATGGATACTGCCATCACTTTCGACGCGTCAGACTGCCACCACGTAATGGCCAACTCCCATTGATGGTATCTCTGACCATCAACAACATCCAACTCCACCACGTAATGGTAGACGGAGGTTCGGGGCTGAACCTCATAAGCTTCGAAGCTTTCGTCAAGCTTCAGCTCCGACCTTCGGACCTTCGCCCCTCCCGACCTTTCTCCGGAGTAGGTCCGGGGGCCATAACCCCACTTGGTGCCATTACTCTCCCCGTAACCTTTGGGACTCGGGAGAACTATCGCACTGAGAAGTTGGTCTTTGACGTTGCTCAGATCAACTTACCCTTCAACGCCATTCTGGGCAGGCCAGCTTTATACAAGTTCATGGCTGCTGCTCATTATGGCTACTTGGTGTTGAAGATGCCAACACCAGCTGGTGTTCTCCGGATCCGTGGAGATTGCACCACCGGAGTGACAGCTCTGGAAGAACTTCACGCGCTTGCCACAACGCAAGAAGAAGAATATGGAAAGGAGCAAGCTCCGAAACCACCGAGCATTCGTCATCGAGGCTCAACCTCCGTACCTCGCGTGCAACCAAGCAGCGACACCGACATATCCGTCAAAGTCGTCCAAATCGATTCAAACGCCGCTCACACCACCCGTATATCGGGAGGTCTGAATTGCAAATAGGAACTCACGCTCATCACTTTTCTCTGGGCTAATGTCGACGTGTTTGCCTGGCAACCGTCACAAATGCCTGGGATCCCTTGGGAAGTGATCGAGCATAATCTGAAGATCTACCCTGACGCTCGGCCTGTACATGAGAAGCCTCGGAAGCAATCAGTAGAGCGACAGAACTTCATACGACAAGAAGTGAAGAAGTTGCTCAAAGCTGGATTCATCCGAGAAGTCTTCCACCCAAAATGGCTGGCAAACCCAGTCGTTGTACCCAAGGCCGGCGGGAAGCTTCGGATGTGTATCGACTACACAACACCGAATAAGGCATGTCCAAAAGATCCATTCCCACTACCTAGAATAGATCAGATAGGGGATTCCACCTCTGGGTGTGAATTACTGTGTTTCCTAGACGCATATTCTGGGTACCATCAAATCAGAATGTTTAGGGAAGATGAAGAGCATACTTCTTTCATCACAGTAGATGAATTGTATTGTTATACTGCCATGCCATTTGGTCTCAAGAATGCAACTTCAACATTTGTACGAGCTATGTACAAAACCTTTGAAGAGATCATCAGAGACGTAGTAGAAGTGTATGTTGATGACATCGTCGTCAAGATTAAGGACAAGGAGTCACTTCTTGACACCTTGCAAGCTATCTTCGACAAGTTGCGAGTCACTCGCATGAAGCTGAACCCGGACAAATGTATCTTCGGGGTTAGCTCCGGAAAGATTCTTGGTTTCCTGGTAAACCACCGAGGCATAGAGGAAAATCCAGCGAAGATTAAAGCCATTAAAGATATGCGGCCACCAGCCCACATAAAGGACGTCCAGAAGCTGACTGGATGTCTAGCCGCCCTCAGCCGGTTCATCTCAAGACTGGTGGAATGGGCACTACCCTTCTTCAAGCTATTGAGGAAGTCCAGTCCATTCCAATGGCCTGAAGAAGCAAAAAAGGCGTTCTAGGAGCTGAAGCAGCTCCTCACCACTCTACCAACCTTGGTAGCTCCGAACCCTGGTGAGCCTCTACTGCTTTACATTTCAGCAACTGACGAAGTTGTTAGCATGGTCCTGGTTGTGGAGAGACCAGAACCATTACAAGATCAGGAATCCAGACCCCTCCGGGAGAGTCAGGAGGTTCCTGAAGGCGAGTCTGGGTCCCAGCCCCCAGACTTGAGTCAACAAGGAGTTACTCTTGTTGAGCAAGAAGAGCCGAACCCTCCTGGGAGGGTCGAAGCCACTCCTGAAGAAGCTCCGGGTTCCTCCAACAAGGACCCGACGATCCCCGAAGAAGGTTCAGACCCCTCTGGGAGGGTCTGGGTCGATGAGGAGGAAGCTCCGGGCCATTCCGGGAGGGTCCGCATAGTCCAACGCCCAGTGTACTTCATCAGTGAAGTACTCCATGACGCCAAAACTCGGTACCTGTAAGTACATAAACTACTATACGCAGTTCTTATTGCTTCCTGGAAGCTCCGACACTATTTCTATGCTCACAAGATCACAGTGGTGACTTCATATCCATTGCGAGCGATTTTGCATAATATCAACTCCACTGGGAACATTGCAAAGTGGGCAGCGGAATTGGCCGAGTTTGACCTTGAATTTGTCCCAAGACAAGCAATCAAAAGTCAAGCATTGGCGGACTTTGTGGCGGAATGGACACCCTCTCCATCAAACCCTGGGGGCCCCAGTGAGCAGAAGCCGGAACTCAAGGCTCCGGTCTTCACCGAGCCTCACTGGACTCTCTACTTTGACGGCTCCATGCAGAAGCAGGGGGCTGGAGCTGGAGTCCTTCTCCTCGTTCCGACCGGGGAGAAGGTTAAATACATGGTACACCTTGACTTCAAGGCAACCAACAACATGGCGGAATATGAAGCACTCATTTACGGACTAAAGGTGGCACTATCATATGGTGTCAAGCAGCTGTTGGTCAAGGGAGATTCGCAGCTCATCATTAAACAGGTGAAGGGTGAATGCTCCTGCAACCATCCCCAACTAGCTGCCTATCTCCTTGAAGTCCAGAGGCTTCAGAAGGACTTCGAAGTCCTGGACCTCCACCATGTACATCGTCTCCATAACGTTGAAGCTGACGAACTCTCGACGAAAGTGTCAACCGGAGCTTCGGCTCCCGATGGAACCTTCGTCCGGAGGTTGTCTAAACCTACAGCTCAGCCTGCCGAACTGAGCGAAGGGGATGAGACCAGCACCTCAAAGATGGCAGTCCCGATGGCCCTGAAACCATGGCATCCATCAAGGGTCGTAGGTGCTGCCAGAAGCTCCGAGCAACCCAGCACGCAAGACTCAAATGCTCAAGCTAGCTCCGATGCATGGATCTCGGAGATCTGGAGCTACTTGAACGACAACTTCCTTCCTGAAGATAATGTATCTGCTGACCGGATAGTCAGATTGGCTAAAAGATACACGCTGGTAGAAGGGGATCTCTACTGGTGCGGTGCTAACGGCGTCCTAATGCGGTGCATTACAAAGGAAGAAGGTTTCGAGCTCCTCGCAGAAATCCATGGAGGCGAGTGTGGGAACCACACGTCTTCCCGCACGTTGGTCGGTAAAGCCTTTCGACATGGCTTTTACTGGCCTACAGTGCTCCAGGATGCAACTGAGCTGGTGAATAAATGTGAAGCATGCCAGTTTCATGCAAAACAAATTCACACACCGGATCATCCTCTACAAATGATACCTCCTATATGGCCTTTCGCTGTGTGGGGGATGGATATCTTGGGACCTTTCCCAAGAGCCGTCGGAGGTTACAAGCTCCTGTACGTCGCCATTGACAAATTCACCAAATGGGGGGAAGCAACTCTAGTTGTGACAATAAAATAGCAATCAACCATCAACTTCTTACAGTCCATTGTATGCAGATTTGGAGTCCCAAAAAAAATCATAACCGGTAATGGGACCCAATTCACAAGCTCTGCATTCCAAGGATATTGTGAAGATCTCAGCATTCAAGTCAGCTACGCTTCCGTAGCTCACCCGGCAAGCAATGGCCAAGCCTAGAGAGCAAATGCACAAATCCTAAAAGGACTCAAGACGCGCACATATGAGCGTCTGAAAAAACATGGAGCCAACTGGATCGAAGAGCTTCCGCCCACTCTATGGGCCAACAGGACAACTCCAAACCGGTCAACTGGAGAGACACCCTTCTTCCTGGTGTATGGAGCTGAAGCAGTCCTTCCTCCAGAAATCACCTTGGGGTCGCTCTGGGTCTGGACCTTCGACGATGCCGCACAGGACCAGCTCTGGCGTGAAGACCTTGACCTCTTTGAAGAGGGAAGGTGCCGAGCAGCTGTTCGGAATGCTCGATACCGCCAAGCTCTCCGACGCTATCACCAAAGGCATGTTCACAGCCGAAAGCTCGAGGAAGGCGATCTAGTGCTACGGAGAATACAATCCAGAGAAAGGTTAAACAAACTCTCCCCCAGCTGGGAAGGACCCTTCCGAGTGATTAAAGTAACCCGTCCCGGATGCGTTCGCTTGGCAACCGAGGATGGGACACCTCTCCCTAATCCTTGGAACATTGAGAACCTCCGTAAGTTCTATGCTTAATATCACGGAGGTGAGTGTGTAGTTACACGTGATGTATGTTATAGAGTCATTGTACAGAGTCGGGTAGCTCCTCCAGGAGAACAGCCGAACCTTCTCTGGAAGGTCTGCAAAGTTCAGGCAACACTTGTCACAGTCTCTGAACTAAAAGTGTAGCTAGCTACCTTGGGTCAAACAAGAAACAAAACACACTTAGCCTAGTTCTGTACCCTAAGGGTGTACTTGTTTCCCCTGTACCCCGGACCTATAATGGAAGACATCTTTGTGTGAACATAGACTCCACGTGCATTTACTTTGTACAAGCTCATTATTTTTTGTTTTTCTCTTTCTTGTCTATAACAAAGTTATGTGATTCTCAAGAATTTTTTTAGATCGACTAATTCATGTACAACTTGAGTCACATTGTTAATTCCTTCCGGTTTTCATGTTGTTGAATGGCTCACTCGCCTGAATGCCGCCAGCCAATCTAGGTCCGGAGTGTGCTATCGACTTAGCCTGGTCCTGCACCCTAAGTATGCCACTCTACCTACACCTCGGCAGGCCGAAGTAAGGCGGGTCCTGAAAACAATTGGACCTGGAGAAAACAACTTAATGCACTTGATTGTATGAAGAATTGCGCTCGACCCAAAAATTTCTTATGAGAATTGTAAGTTGCAACTGAGTTATAGATAGGAAACAAATTTTACTATTTTTCTTGACTTCAGTGTGCAGGGAAAATAAAGATGTCATGATGATGGTGAATTCAGTCGGAGCTATTAAAGCTCCGACATCCCCTAGATGGCTCGTAGTTGATGTTTTAAACATTGATAGCAAGCATCACTAGAGCTGCTCAGCTCCAGTAAAGCCATGGGGCTAGGCGTCAAAGTGAACAAAAGATGGTGGGAAGACTCCAGAGGACTAACTATCGACGCTCTACGCGTTGATGGAGCCCACTGCTGGAGCTACCAAGTTCCGATGATGGTCAAGGCCGGAGCCCTTAAGCTCCGACAACCTCAGGGGGCCTTAACTACCAAAGATTTCAGACCTACGCTCTACAAGTCTGAAGCACGCGAATCTTCAATAACTATTACATCCTCTTGGTACATGTTCGCAATCAAATTGCGTACATCTACCAGGGGGCTAAATGCGACAAAGGTGTCGAAGAAAAAAAAATGAAATTCATAAAATACTTGGATTTCATTCATCTGGAGACAAGAGATTACAAAATTGGAGAAAAAGAAGATAGGATACAAGCGGGAGCTACAAAGAGATGGTCCTAGACCCTATGGAAGAACGAGGCGACCTTCTGGGCAACCTCAGAAACGCTGGCCTGGGCAGCTTCCCCCTCTCCGTCGTTGGGGCCTTTGAGCACTGGGTCCAGGGGGAATTGGGGGTCTCGGCTTGTTTAGCATGACAGAACAAATTTTGCGATGCTCTTGGCCAGGGATTGTCCCTCGGTTTCCAGCTGGTCCGCAATGACATCACCCATCTTGGTGATCTTGTTGCCTGCCGAACTCAGCGCCTGCAACGCCTGGTCCAGCTCCGGTTCTGGATCATCTGGACGCACGGGACTAAAACCCATTGGCGTCAGTGCGTTGTTTGCTTTGCCCAGGAAGTGCCAAACTTGCTGGGACTCCGCAACCCTGCAACTTCGCATCTCCTCCAAGGATCTTCTGGCCGCCGCAAGCTCTGAGTTCTCCTGAGCAAGACGCTCCACCTCTTTGGCATTCTGCTGAATCTTTTCAGCAAACTGCCTTTCGAGTTTACTGAGCTCTTCCTCCCAGAGGTGGATCTCATTCCGGGGGTTAACCAGGTCCTTCTCTCAGCCCGCACCTTCTTCTCCCTGGCAGCAACATCAGTTTCCCTCCTGTGGAGTTCCTGTCCTCACTGCCAGGCCTTCTTCTCCTCTTTCTCGCAGTGCGCGTCCAATTTCTTGGTGCGCTCCTCGAGACTCTTGTCACAGCCTCTGAGTAAGCTCTTCTTCCCTCTTCACGACGTCATCCTGCAGCTCCAGGAGTTTTTGCTCTTCATCCTCGAGCTTTCTCTCCCGCTCCTCAAGAGCCTCCCGGCGCTTGACGAGACTGGCGTGGATCCTCGAGCCTCTTTTGGTGATCATACGCTACGCTATTAGCAGCTTTGGCCTATTCGTAGATGTCCCGGGACTGGTTTTCAAGGGATCGCGCCATACTTTCCCTCTAACCCAGCAGCTTACCACAGTACTCCAGGCGGATCTTCTCCTTTCTCACCCACTCTTTGTCGTCAGCCAGCCTCGACTGCGCCATCTTGGTCTCGAATTGGAGCCGGTTGCGCCACCTCCTAAGATTTTGACGCTATTCCTCAAGAGCCTTGCTGTCGTTGTAAAAAGCCAGCTGAACCTGACGAACACTGGAGCAGGCGTTGTCAATAGACAATGATAGAGGGATCGGGTCCAGACCTGCCGGGGTCATCTCTGCCGTTTCTAGTGGGTTCTCCGTGACAAAAATTGGGTCCCACACTACAAGAGCGGTTCCCTGAGCTTTTGCGACACTAGGGCCACCCTCCAGAATAGCCTCGACCGCCATCGAGAAAGGTCCTGTTACAGAAGTTTCAACCTCCGGAGTTGGCTCCGAAGGTCCCGCCGCCAGGTCGTCAACAACTGGTCCCTCAAGCGGGGGGCCAGCAACTTCATCTCGGCACCCTGGCTCAGGCGCGGGCACCTCCGGGACCACCACCTCCGAGGCAGGCATTGAAGGTTCGATCGATGCTGAAGCTATTTCTAGCTCGACGCTGGCACCTCCTCCACCGCCGGCCCAGGCGCTGACGCTTCGACCATCATGGGCTTGGGCGCCGGCACCTCTGCAGCGATTGGTTCAGGCGCCGGGACTTCTGCAGCAACCGGCTCTACCGCCAGAACTTCTTTGATAACCGGCTCAGGTGCTGGAGCTTCATCAACCACCGGCTCTACCGCCGGGGCAACATCAAACACCGGCTCCACCGCCGGGGCTTCGACAACATCCGGATCTAGGACCGGAATCATAGATATCTCCGGTTCTGAGGCCGGAGCGTCCACCATTTCAGCGTCCAAACCTGGAGCTTCAACCTCCCGGGCTGGTGCCGCTAGTACATCTTCACTCCCGTGCGCTACCACGGGAACTTCTGGGGATGAGTCAAGGTCCAAGACAACGACAGCCGGCGCCGTAGCTATCGCAGCCTCAACCACTCCTTGGGGCGGCGCTAGGATTGGAGTCGGAGCCTCCGCCTGCACAGCTTCAGTTGTTGTGGCAGGAACAGGAGCTTCAACCCCTCTCTAGGGTACCCTGTGGATGAAGGACAAAGACACTCAAAATGCCGTTACAACACAAAATAACCAATTGAGGTAAAAAATAAAATTTACCTTGGAAGGCTTCCGCACCAGCTAGCGCGGAACCTCTTCTCCAGACGCTCAGGACTGGACCCTGTCACCACTGGCATGTCAGTTCCGGAAGGTTCCCTAGAGTTTGCCGCAATCGTCGGCGCTGCTTTGGTCGAATCCCTCCTCGATCGGGAAGAACTTCCGGACCCAGAGCCTTCAGCTGGTCCTGATACTGTAGCCACAAGGCCGGAACTAGCACCCCGGGGAGATGCCGATGCTGGAGTGGCTGCCGCCATTGAAGACCTCCCCCTCCGGGGAGAAGGAGCTGCTGCGGAAGGAGCAGGCCTGATGGACTTTCCATCAGAGTGCTTCAGCTTTCTTTTACAGCTTGAGGGCACGACCAACTCTTTGCCCTTGCCCGACTCTTCAACTCTCTGTTCCAGGACAAAAGGGGGACCACCCTCGGAAGCTTCGGAGATCACCAACCCGGTGGTCGAATGCCTCTCAATGACACCAAGGTCATCAAGCACCGGCATCTTCCGCCGGAGATCCCTGCTGAACTCTGCCTCCATGTTCAGAGGGAGGAAAACTGCCGGTGGAGACAAGTAGTCACCCTCGACATTGATGCCGTGCTGGAACTTCTTGAGGTGAAGCTCCAAGGCTGTGCCTTCCAGGTTGTACTTCAAACCTATTTCCATCCAGTCATCATCCATCACGCTGTTGAGGGCCCAAGCAAGCTTCTCCCTCTTCTTCAGCGGAGCCCACCTGTTGGCCAGGAAGTTGCAAAATACCGCCTGAGGAGTCACCCCTCCTTCCACACATTGGCGGATCCTTGTCAGAGCAGGGTTGAAGGCGTCCGATAACACCAGAACTTCGCTCCAAGCTTCAGTGTCGACGTTGGGGAGGCCTACGGGCAACTCCAGCATCTCATGCTCCTCTGTCCTGATGACAATCCAATCCTTCTTCCAGTCGTCCCACTTGCCAGAAGGGAACGACCGCAAGTACTTGAACGGGCACTTCTTGCGCTTCACAAAGTAATAGAAGCCAAGGTACTCGTCACTGTTGCCGGTTGTGTGGATGGTGAAGAAGGTGCGGAAGAGCTCGACGCAGGGAGGAATACCTACCCACATCTCACAGAAGTGGACAAAGATCGAAACCAAAAGAATGGAGTGGGGGCCAAGGTGGCACAGCTGCAGACCATACAAGTCTAGCAGCATCAAGAGAAAAGAAGAAAAGGGTGGGATCAGTCCCACCATGCCGTACGCGGAGAAGTACACCATGTCGCCGGTGTGCTCCTTCTCGAATGGAAGCTTGCTGGCGTGGACCTGGTGGTTGAAGAAGTCACTGGACCACCCCATGAGGGCCCGAACCTTCTTCGAGTTGCCGTTGGCATTAAATCGGCTCTTGCGGAGACCCAACTCCATCGCAACACAAGGGGGGTAGGGACGAAAAGCAAGCAAATGTTTGGAGTATTTGAGCACAAGATCGAATGAATGCGTAAAGAACCCCCAAACGGTGCACACTTTCCTTCTTAAGTAAGCCCCCGCAATGCTTGGATGGAAACCACAGTTGAGCCGACGATACAAGTCAAAAACTTCACCCTGCCAATGACAAGGGGGCCCGGGGCCACCCCGACGATCAAGTCGAGGTCCTTACCACAGGCGAACGGTTGTCATCATGAAAGGTGGGAAACCCGAAGGCGGCGGCCTGACAAGGCGCGCGGAACCGATACAATTTTCATATCGGGAACTGGCGACCTTCAATTGCGTGAGATCCGCACGCTAAGATCTCACCTGCCGCATCCTGGATAATCCACGCGGCGTTGATTTATATACGAACTACCGCCAATGGCACATCCAAAGATCCTTGAAGACACGACACAAAAATCAAAGGATGGACTCACCTCTGGTAGAACAACTTCATCCAAAAGGTCTCTCCCAGAAGTGGGCGCAGAGGGCCACTATCGGTACCCTGAGTACCGTATACCCCTTGGAACTACGAAAAGACCAAAGGGACTTCACCTGTCTGAGTTAAAGACCTGAGAAGGCCCCACATGTCATACGGGACTGGACATGCCTCCCATCTATAGTTAGTCCCAGTACTGCCACGTGTACACTGCAGCTGGACCTATATCCCACACATGGGATAGCTCCGGGCTAAACACTTGTGCGACACCCCCAGACCTAACCTCCGACAGAGGGAAGCTCCAATATCAACACGTGTACATCTACACCGGACCTACCCGTCCCAGACGAATAGCTCCAAAGCTGCAACGTGTCCAAACCATCGGACCTTCAACCTCAGCAATCAAGCTGGTGAACCCCCAACGGCTCGGACCTCCAAGGGGCAATCAAAGACTTCAAGAACTAATTAAGTGTCATTAATACCATATTAATGACACACGATTAGAAGGTCCTTAATACCAGTAACGACACTATCAGGTCCCGTTACCACACTATTAAGGGTAATTAATCTCATTAATTATGTATTAAACATTAGTAACCGCCAAGGCCACATGTCAGGCCAGGCTAACGGTCGACAATACACACGGAGACTCTCTCACAGTCTCTAGACTGGTAACTCCCTAGAAGCTCTAGACTCTGGGACACTCAATACAACAGCTACACACCCCGTGGAGTAGGGTATTACGCTCAGGCAGCCCGAACCACATAAATACTTGTGTCCATTTGCCATACTCTTTGGAATCTCTGCGCACCCAATACCGAACTACAAACTCCGCGAGCTACCAACGGTAGTATCGGGAGAATTGCCGAAAAAACACTCTGACAGGAACTAATGTACACAAAAAACCTATAGGCCAAGAGCACAAATTAGGAGACCCCAGAGGGATCGCTTCACAAGTTCATGAAGAACAGAGGTGTACAAGGTACTTGGTTTATCGAGTTGTAAAATGATCAAAGGTTGTTTTCCAGTAAGACATATGTGATATTTATACTAGAAACAATCCTCCTAGCTACGTGTGAACTGATGTCACCACAATTGGAGTTCGAAGGCCAATTGGTGAAGAATTTACGAAGTAGTATTTTGTCGGTACCCTGTGTATCGGGTACTCTTGGTACTTTAAACAGAGCCATGGTGTTCCTATGTCCGAGTGGCAGACGTCTGGAGGGAATACACGTCCCACAGTATCGGATCTACCTCCCTCCATAGGGTGGCTCCGGTACTGCCATGTGTCAAGTAGAGTTGGACCTGCTTCCCTCGATTGGGTAGCTCCGGTGCTGCCACATGTCTTGCAGAGTTGGACCTTGCCTCCCTCCCCAGGGAAGCTTCAGCACTGCCACGTGTCCAACAGCACCGGACCTACCCTCCAGTAGAGGGAAGCCCTGAAGCTTTCACGTGTCAACACGTGGACCTAAGTCTACAACGGGAAGATAGCGGGATCTCCAACGGCGCGGACATTCAAGGGCCATCAATTGGCCATTACTAGACCTAGTTAACATGTCATTAATGCTATATTAATGACGCACAATCAGAAGGCTATCAAGGCTGGTAACGCTGCTATTAAGGCACTTTATCATGCTATTAACTACCCTTAACACCATATAATGTGTATAGGGCAGTGATTACAGCTATTAAGGCACTTTATCATGCTATTAACTACCCTTAACACCATATAATGTGTATAGGGCAGTGATTACAGCGAGGGCCACTTGTCGGGCCAGGCACAAACTGTAACAGCCAGTCCTTGGCATATAAAAGGGTTGCGCTGCATGGTAGAAGGACAACTGATCTGAGACACACTCAAGCACATGCTCATATACACTCATACAATACACAAACTCCCCATGGAGTAGGGTATTACGTTCAGGCGGTCCGAGCCACGTAAAACCCTCAGTGTTCACCTCTTGTATTGATTTTGACTCACGCCCCAACTGAATACGAACCTCCGTGGACTACTTCTTAGTAGTACCAGGGGAAGTGTCCTAGTCCACACTTCGAAATTTGGCGCGCTAGGTAGGGGCAGTGCTTCAAGATTCCAAGATGGTGAACTTCGCTGCCGCTTCATCCAATGGACCAGCTGTACAGCCTAATGGAGGAAATCCCTCCAATGTGCTGCAGCCAATCAATGTTGTTGTTCCGACGGGTGTCGTTCCTCCTCCACCACCACCAACACCATGTCAGCAGGATGGTGTATTCGCGTCAGTCACTGCATCGACGAACAACCCAAAAAACGTGTTGAATGCAGCGCGGACTCTACTCCAGCGTCCACCAGCACCGGGAGTTCCTGCCGTTGCGCTAGAACAGTGGCATGCTGATGTTGAACATTTGGTTGCAGCCGTAGCCAATGCAATCAGCAATCAAGGTCTGCCCCATGCAGGGCAGGCACCTTCACAGAACATGACCTTATCTGGAAGACTTGGTCTTCAGGCGTCACAGCTCAGGAGACGTGCGCCCTCCTAGCAAGTGACATCATTGCCCTTCGGGGCTCACCGTACACACACGGTGACAAGGCTCCTGACTTAGGATCTCCGGTCAGAGCTCGAACCCGCTACATGCGGCAAAATGGCTGCGTCAACATTGAGCGAGCTCGCAAGAGGCAAATTGCTCGAGAAAACCCTTCTCCTGTTGGAGTCGGGGGCGGCTGTTCGGCCCTTGCCATGCACCTTCGCATGGTCGAGTGGCCACCAAAGTTTTGACCTCATCTACAAGAGAAATACGACAATACAATCAACCCCGTCAAGTTTCTTCATATTTATTCCACCGTCATCCTCGCAGCTGGAGGCAATGAGGCTGTAATGGTAACTACTTTCCCGTGGATTTAACTGGGACTGCAAGGTCCTGGTGGATGAGCTTACCGCCCGATTCCATCTACAGTTGGGCGGAACTCTATCGCCAGTTCACCGCCAACTTCGGGAGCTGCTACACTTGGCTTGGCATAGAGTTGGACCTGTTCGCCGTACATCAGAAGTCGGGGGAGTTGCTGCAATCCTTCATCCTGTGATTCTCTCAATTACGGAACACAATTCCTTCTATCTCCAACGGTTCCGTCGTCGTTGCATTTCGACAGTGGGTTAGAAACAAGAATATGCTAGAGAAGCTGGCAACCAAGAATGTCAGCAGTGTCACAGAGCTCTTTAGCCTGTCTGACAAATGCGCCAGAGCTGCGGAGGGCCGTGAGATGCATTCCAAACTAGTTGTGGAGGCAAGGCAATCCTCCAAAGATGAAGCTACTGCCTCTGGCAGTGGAAAAAAGAAGAAGAAGAAGAAGTCAAGTGACAAGAAGAAATCACTTGCTGGCACACCTACTGCTGTAGCTGCCACAGCTCCTGGTGGCCAGAGGCCACACCCCGATAAATGACTTCGACCATCGTTTGAAGACGGCGACGGCAAAAAGATGTGGTGTCTGATCCACAAGTCGACAACCCACAATCTTGAGGACTGTCGTGAGGTCAAGAGGCTTGCTGAAGGCAATAACAAGCATCAAGATGAGACTCCTTTCCGCCAACAGGAAGGGACGAAAAAATTCAACGAAACTCCGTCTAATCAGTAGCTAGTCTTCCAAGATGATAAGAAGGCGTTAAAGGCAGTCTACAACACTGTCGACGATGACTCCGACATCTTCGACAATGAGCGTCGGAAGACTCTCCATATGATGTATGGAGGGTCCTGGGATATCATCTCCCAGCGCATCTTGAATACTATGCATCGAAAGATGGATGCTGCTGCTCCTACCGCCAAGGCGGAGCCACATCGGAAGTGGATGGATACTTCAATAACCTTCGATGCTTCAGACTGTCTGAAGAACATGGTGGGAGCTGGACAGTTGCCTATGATGCTCTCCTTGACTATCAACAATATCCATCTCTACCATTTCTTGGTGGATGGAGGCACAACGCTTAACCTCCTCAGCTTCGCAGCTTTTGTGAAGCTCTAGCTCAACCTCTCGGACCTTAGTCCCTCACGCCCATTATCCGGAGTGGGTCCGGGAGCTATCACACCACTTGGATTGGTTACTCTACCTGTGACCTTCGGGACACGTGACAACTACCGGTCCGAGAAGCTGGTGTTTGATGTGGCTTACATCAACCTACCCTTCAACGCGATCCTAGGTAGGCCAGCCCTGTAT
The DNA here is from genome assembly GCA_036927565.1 of Tuctoria greenei. NCBI lineage: Eukaryota > Viridiplantae > Streptophyta > Magnoliopsida > Poales > Poaceae > Tuctoria > Tuctoria greenei. The sequence continues at coordinate 10,033,627 of JAYESD010000007.1, forward strand.
AGATTCATGATTGTGGTCCACTACGACTACCTCGTGTTGAAGATGCCAACTCCATCATGCATCTTCCGAATTCGAGGGGACCACACTGCTGGAGTTACTGCGCTGGAAGAGCTTCATACGCTTGCAACAATGCAAGAAGAAGAATCTGGCAAGGAGCAAGCTGCTCAACAACCCCCGAGTTTGCGTCAGCGTGACTCATCCTCTACACCTCGTCTGCAACCAAGCAGTGACGCTGACGTTCCTGTCAAAGTTGTCCAAATTGGTTCTGATGCCGCTCAGACCACACAAATTTCGGGAGGTCTGACCGAGAAATAGGAACTCACGCTCGTCATTTTCATCCAAGCGAATGTCGATGTATTTGCATGGAAACCATTGCAAACGCCTGGGATCCCTAGGGAGGTGATCGAGCACCATCTGAAGATATACCCCGACACACGGCCTATACAACAGAAGCCCCAGAAGCAATCTGTTGAGCAGCAGAACTTCATCAGAAAAGAAGTCAAGAAGCTGCTCGATGCTGGATTCATCTAGAGGTTCACCGTCCACGGTGGCTGGCAAACCCAGTTGTTGTACCAAAGGCCGGCGAGAATCTTTGGATGTGCACCGACTACACTGCACTGAATAAGGCATGCCCAAATGATCCTTTTCCATTACCTAGAATAGATCAGATAGTGGATTCTACCTCTAGGTGTGAACTATTGTGTTTCTTAGACGCTTATTGTGGATATCATCATATTCCAATGTCTAAGGAAGATGAAGAGCATACTGCCTTCATCACAGTAGATGGGTTGTATTGTTACACTACTGTCGGTACCCTCAAGACCGGGTACCCCCGCATACAAGAAGAAGCTCCGGACCTGGCCTCCCCACCAAGGAGGACTCCGGAGCTGCCACGCGTCCTCTGGCTCCGGACCCTTGATCCCACCAAGGAGGTCTCCAGAGCTACCATGCATCCTCCGGCTCTGGGCCCTTGCTCCAACCGAGGAGGGCTCCAGAGCTGCCACACGTCCTTCGACTCTGGGCCCTTGATCCAACCGAGGAGGGCTCTGGAGATGCCGCGCGTCTTCTGGCTCCGGACCCTTGCTCCCACCAAAGATGGCTCCGGAGCTGCCCTGCCACATGTCCTGCAAATTGCTTTGTGCGGTAGGTTGCGGGAGTAAGGGGTGGTGCGTCCTGTCTAGTTGCGCATTGAAGGCACGCGCCTTCCCGAAGCGTACAGGTGCGGCACATGCATCTTGTTAGGTACCGCTGCGTCTAATCACATCACAGTGAAGGTGCCGCAGGCCTACCCCACACCGCCAAGTAGGTAGCTTACGACGACAAGGCGGATGGGGCGTTCCCTGCCATCATCAACGACTACGCCTAGCCATTGGCGACCGACGCGGCAAAACAACAAGTCTTCAAGGCGCGGTCAGAGGCAGCGTACGCAAGAAGCTTTAGATCTTGTACAGGATAAAGATCACCCTGGGGCCACCTGTTGGGCCCTGGGCCCCACTTGTAAGCTGTCCCGCCTTGGACTAGAAAAGGTATGGGCAGCCATCAACTTAGGATCCTCTCGGGCCCCGCTGGTCCGACCTCAGGACCAGACTCAGAATCCCCGATACACCCACATACACATATACACACACCAAGCAATACAATCCACCGTGGAGTAGGGTGTTATGCTCCTTGCGGCCCGAACCACGTAAAAACAATTGTCTCATACTCTTCCGCTAGAACTCTAGTTTGAGGCCTAAGCCCAGCCGAACAAGAACCTCCACGGGCTGCTCCTTAGCAGATCTGGGGGAAGTGTCGCATTGACCCTTCGACATTTGGCGCGCCAGGTGGGGGGCTTTTCCCCTCAAAAAAGTGGTAGAATTTTCATCACCATGGTGTTCATCAAGCCTGTGAGTAGCAGCAAGATCAAGCCACAAAAGGTCGACCAGCTCCGGCACCACCTAAGGGACCTGCCATCGACATTTCTATAGCCACGATGGGCGACGCCGAAGCAGCCAGCACCGGCACCACCTAGGGGGCCCGCCGTCAACGTTCTTCTCGTTGATGATGGGCGATGCCAGAGCATCGCTCTAGCACCTCCCAGGGGGCCCGCTGTCGACGTTTCTTAGTGTTGATGGTGGATGCCGCCAGAGCATACATCTCCGTCACCTCCCAGGGGGCCTGCCGTCGATGTTCCGCACGTTGCGGGTGGGCGCTGCCTTGGTTCAGTGGCTACCTCGTTGCCATCGCCGCCAGCGTCAACTATCCATGCTCCCACGCTCCGCCGGGGGCCCGCCGACGACATCCTGTGACTAAGTGGTAGGCGTGCCCAACTAGTTGGACACACCTACCATAAGGCCTCTAAGGGGTTTCATGGACAGGACATCAAGAGGTTTCCTGCCACCACGGCAATAACGACGTCGCCAAGGCGTTACAGTAAGTTCGACCTGAAGATCTGCTGTAAGTTTTAATTTTGGCACAGTGAGGGAGGTCCAAAGTAGCAACCTGCTTAGTCTGGTCCTGCACCCTAAGCGTGTACACTTTGCCTCCCCAGCGCCACTTCGGCAAAGCTTCACCCTGGGAGTAGTGGTAGGATAGTGTTTTTTCTTCTGAAAAGGGTGTCATAGCGTCTAGGAGCAGCGCTTGAAGCAACTAAGCTCCGGTGGGTCCGGTCCAGAGTGTTCAGCCTACTTAGCATGGTTCCATACCCTAAGCCTGTATATTTTTCCTCCCTTGTCATCCGAAGCGGATCGTTGCCTTCTTGTAAAGCTTGCCTCCTCCTATGATTACCAAGTTAGAAGAACCACTATCTTGCCCTATGCTCCATTTATGTTCATTTAATTACACATTAATTTTATGATCATTAAATCATGCTCGTTCTCGCATATTCTCTGTCATATGCTCGGGCACTCTCTCCCTATCTCGCGCCTAGTGGAGTTATGCAATCCTGCTGCTGGCGGGTCTGCTTGAGCCTACTGTGATGTATTTGGGTTCTTTGGTTGATTTGCTGCTCGGGAGCCTGTGGCGCCGAATGGTCACTCCCTTGAAAAGCTAACGCCCGTGGGAGGTCCAGAGTGTACAGCCTGCTTAGCCTAGTCCTGCACCTTAAGCGTGTACATTTTGCCTCTTCAGCGCTAATGGCTGAGTATAGGGGGGCAGACGACACACACTCCTTAGCAGGGCGATAACCATAACTCGAATACCATCACACTGAATTACCCGCGCACTGTAAGCCCGACTCGGGATCGTAATACATACGAGACTAAAAGCAGAAAAGGAGTAACCGATGAACAAAATTATTTACATTATGCTTTAATTTTTTGCTTACTTTGGCATATCGTCTGCCATATGCCCGGTTACATTTCTTCTGTCTTGTCCTAGTTGGAGTTGTGCTATCCTGCTAAAGGCGGATCCGCATGAGGTACCTGCAATGTGTTTGGGGTTCGATGGTCGTTTTCTTGCTCGGGGTCCATGGTGTCGAATGTTTCTCACTCCTGAAAGGCTAACGCCAAGCTAGAGGTCCAGGGTGTGCAGCTTGCTTATCCTAGTTCCGTACCCTAAACGTGCACACCTTGCCTCCCAGTGCTAACAGTTGAGTACAGGAGGTCGGACGGCTCATGCCCTGAGCAAGGCGGCGACCATACCCTGAACACCGTCGCACCGAATTACCCATGCCCCATATCTTAGCTAAGGACCGTAAGCCATAACGAAACTAAAGAGCAGGGAAGTGGTTACCAACGAGCGAAATTACTTTTTGTCTATCATATGTGAAGGACATACAGGGAGCTGTCATCGATGTTCTACACATTTGTCATAGCCTTCGATGCTTCTTCGAGCTCTGGCGCCCCCAAGGGGGCCGCTGGTGTCACTTCTCGGAGCTACGGCACCCCCCAAGGGGGCCACTGGCGTCACTTCTTCGAGCTCCGACACTCCCAAGGGGGCCGCCGGCGATGCTTCTTCGAGCTCCAGCACTCCCAAGGGGGACGCCAGCGACACTTCTCTGAGCTCTGACGGTCCCAAGGGGACCGCCAGCATCAATTCTCCGAGCTCCAGCGCCCCCAAGGGGGCCGCCGGCATCACTTCTTCAAGCTCCGGCGCTCCCAAGGGAGCCACCGGCGACACTTCTCAAAGCTCGAGCGCCCCCAAGGGGGCCGCCGGCGTCACTTCTTCAAGCTGCGGTGCTCCCAAGGGGGCCGCCGGCGACGCTTCTCTAAGCTACGGTGCCCCCAAGGGGGCCGCTGGTGTCACTTCTCGGAGCCCAGCACCCCCAAGGAGGCCGTCGATGTCACTTCTCCGAGCTCTGGCGCCCCCCAAAGGGGCCGCCGGCGTCACTTCTTCGAGCTCCAGCGCCCCCAAGGGGGATGCCGGCGACGCTTCTTCAAGCTCCAGCGCCCCCAAGGGGGCCGTTGGCGTCATTTCTTCAAGCTCCCGTGCTCCCAAGGGGGCCGCCGGCGACGCTTCTTCGAGCTACGGCGCCCCCCAAGGGGGCCGCTAGCGTCGCTTCCCCGAGGTCCAGCGCCCCCCCCCCCCCCCCCCCGCGCGAGGGGGATCGTTGGCGTCACTTTTACAAAACAAGATGAAGGCCCCACCTACGGGATCGTCGCCTCCCCCGAGGTGGGCTCGGGGGCCACTGTCGATACCCTCAAGGGTACCCCCACATACAAGAAGAAGCTCCGGACCCGACCTCCCCACCAAGGAGGACTCTGGAGCTACCACACGTCCTCTGGCTCCGGACCCTTGCTCCCACCAAGGAGGGCTCCAGAGCTGCAACGCGTCCTCTGGCTCTGGGCCCTTGCTCCAACCGAGGTGGGCTCCAGAGCTGCCACACGTCCTCTGGCTCTGGGCCCTTGCTCCAACCGAGGAGATATCTAGAGCTGTCGCGCGTCTTTCGGCTCCAGGCCCTTGCTCCCACCAAAGAGGGCTTTGGAGCTGCCCCGCCACATGTTCCGCAAATTGTCCTGGGCGGTAGGTTGCAAGAGTAAGGGGTGGTGTGTCCTGTCCAGTTGCGCATTGAAGGCACGCGCCTTCCCCAAGTGTACAGGTGCGGCGCACGCATCTTGTCAGGTACCGTTGCGTCCAATCGCATCACAGTGAAGGCGCCGCAGGCCTACCCCACACCGCTAAGTGGGTAGCTTACGGCAACAAGACAGGTGGGACGTTCCCTGCCATCATTAACGACTACACCTAGCCACCAGCGACCGACGCGGCAAGACAACAAGTCTTCAAGGCGCGGTCAGAGGCAGCGTATGCAAGAAGCCTTAGATCTTGTACAGGATAAAGGTCACCCCGGGGCCACCTGTCGGGCCTCGGGCCCCACTTGTAAGTTGTCCGGCCTTGTACTATGTAGGATCGAAGAGCACGTGAAAAACTACCAGAGGGGGGGTGAATGGTAGATTTAAAAATCTTACGCAGCGGAAACAATTAAACCCCAAACCCTTTCGGCAGAAAAACAATCTATTGATGAAATCGTGTGTGAGACTAATCTAAACGTGTTTCACCATGACATAAGTGATAGATATCAGAGAGAATCAAGTTGTGAAGATAACACAAAAAGAATCACGTCAATTGGATCTGTAAAACTCGAGTTATGATAAAACCACCGACGAAAGGTAGTGCTGTCCAAAAACTCGACGAGTAAAACTTGTCTGGAACAAGTCGGACGAACAAGGCACAAAAGTTCCTTCAAACTACGAATTTTATTCAATAGAACACAAGAGGAACAGCCCCAAAGTCGTCCACCACGAGCTCTGGGCTCCCTTGCATATATAACCAGCCCTTAGGCCAACCCAATATCAACTAGGACTCCAATCCTACTCAGATCATGAATTGTAACTTTCCATAACTGCTCAAGATTCTTCTATATGCAGATAGAAGCAATCTTAAGACTTCCAAACACCTTAGGAACGTATCCCACATTCCTAAACAACTCAAATTCGTGACCCACACGAAATCCTACCATAACCAACTCGATACTTTCCATACCGAGCCATAACCGACTCCGCCGCAGCCAAAGTCATCAACCGGTACAATCCGATCCTTCCAACCAGATCTTTCCTTCCTTATCCCATCTTTGGAACCATGTTGCCACATCATGCACCGCATGCATACGTGCGAACACCTTCCTTCGACATTCAGAAACCTTCATATGCACTGCCCTTGATTCAATCATCATGCGCGACCTCCTGATCAGCTCAACCACAGTTCCTCCCGAACTTGGTTGTTGGAACCTCATCTCCTCCCTGAGACTAGTCCAATGGATCCTGTCACCAGCCATGTCTTGAACTCAAGCAACACCTGCACATGAATAAACAACGAATCCATACGAGCCCAAGTCCTCGACTTGACACAAGTTAGTTCCGAACACAACACCTTACGTGAGAACCTCACATAAGAATGTTGCAAAGCATAGCAAAACGATATAAGCCATATCATCCAAAGTGCACCAAAAACTTAGTAAAAGAATACTAAGCAAACTTTCCAACAATGTAAAGAAAGTACGAAACATTGCAAATGAAAAGCAGAAGAACTGCAGTCAAGTTCCGGACCTTGCCAGAGCAACCCGGAGCTTGAGCCGGAGCTAACAAAAGCTAGTAGAACCTAGCGCCGGAGCTTACCAAAACTAGTACAACCAAGCTCCCGCCGGAGCTTACAAAACTAGCAGGACCTAGCGCCGGAGCTAACTAGAACTAGTCGGAACTAGTAAACCCATAAGCCGGAGCTAGAAAAATCAACTCAGAGCTTAGCAAAAACATGCTGGAGCTATCAAAGACATGTCGGAGCTAACAAAAACATGCCGGAGCTAAAGACAGAACTTCACCGGAGCTGACCAAAGCTAGTCGAACCTAGCATCGAACGTAATCAGAGCTACCCAAACCAAGTCGGACCTATGGTCGGACCTTGCTATAGCTCGGAGCTAGAGTCAGACCTTGATAAAAAGGTGTTTTGGTGATATTCAAAACTTTTATCGTCAAAACAAGTATATTCACTACAAGCCAATGTATTCAGCGCACATAGTTCTTACAATATCCCCCTTGATTAATGCATTGGCAACACCATTTAAAATCCGAACATTGGCTTATTCACATAAAAGTTTTGAAAGCAATTTCTCCCCATTTTGTAAATCGGAAATAAAATGAGAAAGTTCCCATATTATCTCTCCCCCTTTATTATCTCTCCTTATGCACATATTTTCTTTCTCTTCATGCTTATCTCTCCCCCTTTGACAATGTATTCAGCAAGTCATGAGCATATAAACAAATTATCTCTCCCTCTTTAGTTGTTATGAGCATATTATAACATATACATATAAACAAAGCTCATCCAAGTCATACTATCAAGTACTTTACATTATCACATCAATGAAATACATAAAGTAGTGTAAGCCATGCTAGAGGTCATATGTAATTTTCAATTTAAGCAAGTCATGATCTCACAAACTTAACTATTTCAAAACCTGAAAGCATGACACTAGTTGCTGCATTTTATTATTTTTCAAAGCATAAATTTAGATCATATGATATTTTCAAGATATTATATGTGCATCTGCCTTATTCTAACCAACCAAGCCAAGCCTATGTCATTTGACAATCAGAAGCTTAAGGACATGGTTTTAGTCATACACAACTTCTTCCAAGTTCATATCTAAGTGCAATGACAAGCCATCTCAAAAGAAGAAGTGCGATGCATGCATATTCTCTTGATCTTTTCTCAATTTATATTTGTTCATAAAAACTCAACATGTGAGTTGATTAACTTGATGAATTCTTAATGATTAAAAGCACTTGTGAACATGTAACAAGTTCAAAATAGCAAGAAAGTTCGACCATGACCAGTTTTAGTGTAAGTAATTATTCCAATTACTAGACATGGCAAAAACTACAAAATGTATAACACGAGTAATATAGTAAGAACTTTCAGCATGTAAAAGGAATCACAAAGTCATATATGTATGAAATACTATGCTCATATTATTTTAATTTCAGATTTACACATAGACTTCCCAAGTTTCAAAACTCCCCCTCAATTTAAGCTATGAGGATGCATAACCCCTATTTCACTACGAATGAAACAAAAACGAGTGAAATCCAAAGGTTTTGTAAAAATGTCAGCCAATTGATGTTCGATATCTACATGGTGAAGCACAATGTTTCTTTTTTCAACATTATCTCGGAGAAAGTGATACCTAATGTCAATGTGCTTAGTTCTAGAATGTTGCACGGGGTTTTTAGCAATGCAAATGGCACTAGTGTTATCACAGAACAGTGGAACACTATCTAGATCAACCCCATAGTCCTTAAGTGTTTGAACAATCCAAAGAATTTGTGAGCAAGCACTAGCAGCAGCTACATATTCAGATTCGGCTGTGGATTGTGCAACTGAATTTTGTTTTCTAGAGGACCAAGAAACAAGAGAATTACCAAGAAAATGACAAGCACCAGAAGTACTTTTCCTATCAATCCTACAACCCCCAAAATCAGCATCCGAAAAAGCTTTCAAAGTAACAGTTGAGGAAGAAGGAAGAAAAATGCCAAATTCTTGAGTTCCATGTAAGTACCTGAGAATCCTTTTGACGGCTTGACGATGTGAAACACGTGGGGAAGCTTGAAACCGTGCACAAAGACATACGCTGAATTGTATGTCCAGTCTTGATGCCGTGAGGTACAAAAGTGATCCGATCATGCTTCTATATTCTTTTTGATTCACAGATTCACCATCTTCATCAAGTTCAAGTGTTGTTGCTGTTCCCATTGGTGTCCGAAGAGGCTTGCTTTTGTCCATGTTGAAGCGCCTTAGGAGGTCTTTGGTATACTTTGTTTGATGCACAAAGGTACCCTCCTTGGTTTGCTTGATTTGCAGCCCCAAAAAGTAAGTGAGTTCACCCATCATACTCATTTCAAATTCGGAACTCATCATTGCTGAAAACTTGGACACAAGATCATGAGAAGCACAACCAAAGATAATATCATCCACATACACTTGAACGAATAATGAATCATTGCCATGTTTAAGCACAAAAAGAGTTTTACCAACCTTGCCCATGGTAAACTCCTTTTCAAGTAAGAATGTTTTTAACCTATCATACCATGCTCTAGGGGCTTGTTTGAGACCGTATAAGGCTTTGGACAGTTTGTAAACATGATTAGGAAAATCTGGATTTTCAAAACCCGGTGGTTGTTTGACATAAACCTCCTCATCTATGTAGCCATTAAGAAAAGCACTTTTAACATCCATTTGAAATAGCTTAAAACCTTTAGATGCTGCAAAAGCTAACAAAATTCTTATGGCTTCTAATCTAGCGACAGGAGCAACAGTTTCATCAAAATCTAGACCTTCAACTTGAGTGAAACCTTGAGCAACCAACCTAGCCTTATTCCTAACCACAACCCCATCCTCACTTTGTTTATTTTTATATACCCATTTAGTTCCAATTAAAGTGTGAACTTGAGGTGGAGGTACAAGTTTCCAAACATTATTTCTTTCAAAATTTTCTAACTCTTCTTGCATGGCAATAATCCAAGATTCATTAGTGAGTGCGTGTGATATATCTTTGGGTTCAAAAGAAGCAACAAAAGTAGAATGAGCATAAGAGTTTGGATCGCAAAACCTGGACCGTGTGACTCGTTCGTGCAAGCTTCCAATCATCTGTTGTGGGGGATGATCTTTGTAAAAACGTAGGGGAACAGATGTCTCACAAGCTTCTTCTTCATTAGGTTCATCGTAGATTGATGAGCTTGTGACTTGTGGACGATCAGGACCAGCATAGGTGATAGCCGGAGCTTGTTCAATGTCCGGAGTCGGACACGTGTCAACTTCGGAACTACTAGGTAGTATCACCGGCTCTTCTTCATCTTCGAAAATACCCTCCCCCTGAGGATACGGATCTGGTCCTGCAACACCGGAGCTAGTACCTGGGCTAGCTTCATCAAAAGACACTTCACAAGTCTCCACTATTTTGTTAGTGTCAAGTAAAAGCACACGGTAGCCTCTAGTATGAGATGGATAACCAAGAAATATGCCATCAATGGATCTAGATTCAAATTTATCAAGATTACCATGTTTCTTAACAAAGAATTTGCAACCAAAGACCCGAAAGTGTGTAACACTAGGCCTATGTCCAAACCGGAGTTCATATGGTGTTTTACCTAGCTTAGCACGCAAGAAAACACGATTTGAGACATAACAAGCGGTTGCTAACGCATCAGCCCAAAATTTCCTAGGAGTTTGGTATTCATCAAGCATAGTCCTAGCCATCTCAACTAAGGTTCTGTTCTTTCTTTCTACAACACCGTTTTGTTGAGGTACATATGGTGAAGAGAATTGATGATCTATTCTATTTTTAGCACAAAAGTGATCAAAAGATTGATTTTTAAATTCAGTTCCATTATCACTTCTAATTGCTTTTAATGATCTTGGGTGATCAATTGATAATCTAAGAAATAAAGTTCTAAAGTGACTAAAAGCTTCATTCTTAGATGCCATAAAGTAAACCCAAGAGTATCTAGAATAATCATCAACAATAACAAGAACATACCATTTACCTCCGAAGGATTGAACATGTGAAGGTCCTACGGTGTCAAGATGCAAAAGTTGACATGGTTCAGTTGTCATGATCATTGTGAGAGGAGTATGTGAACCTGCAACCATCTTAGCATGTCTACAAGAAGAGCACACAATTTCTTTGTCCCCTTTAAGCTTAGGCAGCCCACGTATGCGATCAAGAGCACTAACACGCGTTAGGTGATCAAAGCCTACGTGACCAAGTCTACGATGCCAAAAATATAAGTCCTTTGAATCATTAGCAACTAGACACCTATGCTTAGAGGAAGACATATCAAAATCAGCTTTAAAAACTCTTCCAAACCGAGACATGTTAAAAATAAGCTCACTATTTGAACCTACAACTTTGCAGCAATTTTTATTGAAAATAATTTCTAGATTTTCATCTAGCAATTGTGCAACAGAAAGCAAGTTGTATTTCAAATTTTTGACAAGTGCCACATCCTTTAGAGTGTAGTGATCATTTACTCTAACCGAACCCTTAGCAATTATAGGAGTTGAAGAATTATTGGCAAAAGTAACATTCTCTACACGTGACACAAAGGAGAGGGAGGAGAACCAATCTTTATTACCGGTCATGTGGCGTGAGCAACCTGAATCCACAATCCAAATGTTCTCCTTCCTCAAACGTGTAACCTACATAGAAGAACAATACGTCGATGACTCAATACTGGGGTTAGTCAAAAGGCATTTAGGTATCCAGTACTGAGTCACACGACGTGCAGCAGGAAAAACACGCGAAAGCTGAGATAAAACAACAGGTTTATGAGTCGAAATTTGAGGTTTTCTATTCTTAACTCTTTTAGCACAAGAACCAGTAGCTCCGGAGGTAAAAGCAGCAGTTCCAAAAGACAAGGCTGAAGCTCCGGAAACAAAAGTTGAAGTTCCGAAGGGAACAACAGAAGGTACGGGAGCTCTCGGAGCTATCGGAACTATCGGAGCTGCTTTTGCTGATTTCTTACCAGAAGGTCCGGAAGCTACCTTTTCAAATTTCTGACTCACTAAAGCAGGTTGTGTTTTTCTAATTGCATGAATGTTATAAGATCTAGCAATTTTTCTATCCTTTTTCTGTTGTTTAGCTAGTCTATAACGAAAATCCATGACATGACCATCTCTACCACAGAAGGTACAATGAAATTTAACTTTGTGTTCATGTCTAGATGAGCAAGCAATATTTTTATTTGAAACCGAATGAGGCAACACTCCTGCAGATTTGAAAACCACTCCTTATTGTTTAGGAACTGTTTGAATCAAACCACTTCCTAATGAATTTACAATTTTAGGTGGATGTGCCTTAGCATGAGCATGAGAATCAAAACCTAAACCAGTTTTATTATTGCAAGGCTTGGAAGAATTCAGCAGCAAGTTTAGGTTCTTATTCCCATCACAAAACCGATCTAATGTCCTATGCATGTCATCAAGTTTATTGGACAGATCAAGGCAATTGTCACATGAAGTTTTTCCTTTTAGTTTGCAATTGGAACAAAATTTAACTTCATGAGAACGTAAAGCATTGTTCAATATAGAAATTTCATTCATAGCATCCTGTAGTTTCTCATCAAGATCATCACAAGTAGAACAATGCAAATCAATTGTAGAACAGCTAGCATCTTTCAAGTTTTTATCATTAAGTGCAGCAAGCTCTTTGTTCTTCTCAATTTCTAATTCAAGTTTATCAAGTGTGGAGGTGTGTGCACTTCTTAATGAGGACAATTGTTCATATATTAAATCACATGAGGAACATGCATCATCACTAGGAATCAAAGTTTTTAAACGGTTGATTTCAGATTCTAGTGATTCAATTTTAGCAGCACTATCCCTAAGCTTTTTGTCCTTTTTCTTAACAATAACAGTGGCACGAGAAATAGCATCACACATTTCTTCGCAAGTAGGACATACCTCTTCATTGTCGCTGTTGTGTTCTGCCTCCTCCATACTTGATCTTGACTTGCCCGCCATAAAGCACAAGTTTGCCAAATCATCTTCATCTTCATCACTTCCAATGTCCACATCACTTGAACTGAACTCTTGAAGCGCGGTGATGAAACTGTTGATCATCTTGCGTCCTATGGTACCCTTCTTTTTCTTTTTGTTGGAATTTCCAGAGGAGGTCCGAACCTTGCTTTGTTTTTCTTCTCGGGTGGTCGGACCTGAAAGGTTAGGGCATTCTGTATGAAAGTGTCCCGTTTTACCACATTCAAAACAGCGTTGAGGTCCGGAGCTTCCTATCCTTCTAGTTCTCACATTTTGCAATGCTTTTGAGAATCTAGTAGAGATGAGTGCCAACTCCTCTTCTGGAAATTCTTCGATCTGCTCCAGGGTTAGTGAGGACAATAAAGAAAGAGTATTGCAAGATGATGATTGGCCGGAGCTAGACATATCACATTGTGAAACAAATGCAATAGACTTATTTGGGTTCTTACGTGCTAGGATGTCAATTTCATGAGTTTTTAGTTTAGAATAAAGTACATCTAATGTAAGAGAACTCATGACAGTTGACTCACAAATAGATGTTACTTTTATCTCCCAAATTGACATGTCTAACGCACTAAGAAGTTGCCTAGCATTCTCAGCATCAGAAAAATTTACATTGACACTACGTAAATTGCTGAGAATTTTATTGAAACGAGCAAAAAGGTCATCGATAGACTCACCTGGTTGCATCTCAAAACGCATATATTACTTTTTGAACATATCTTGTTTTACCTCCTTGATTGTGTTGGAGCCTTCATGGTAATCACAGAGAGCTCTCCAAACATCGTATGCTGATCGGAGGTGCGCGACACGGTCAAAGTCGCTTTGAGTGAGTCCTTGGATGATCAAGTTTCGGGCTTTGTTGTTGTTGTCGACGTCCCGTAGGTTCGTGGCTGTAACTTGATCGTTTGATGGCACTTCGTAAGGCTTGTATACCTTCTCCCATATTGCAAAGCCTTGTGCCTGGATGAAAGCCTCCATGCGTGCCTTCCAAACCTGAAAATCAATACCAGCAAACACACAAGGTTTGGCGGAGTACTTCTCCATGATGATTAGTCAAAAACACGTGCAAATCTCAAAGATTAGAGCAACTTGGCTCTGATACCAATTGTAGGATCGAAGAGCACGTGAAAAACTACCAGAAGGGGGCGGGGGTGAATGGTAGATTTAAAAATCTTACGCAGCAGAAACAATTAAACCCCAAACCCTTTCGGCAGAAAAACAATCTGTTGAAGAAATCGTGTGTGAGACTAATCTAGACGTGTTTCACCGTGACAAAAGTGATAGATATCAGAGATAATCAAGTAACGAAGACAACACAAAAAGAATCACTCAAATCCGTTGAGAAAAACTCAAGTTATGATCGAAAGATCAAACAATGGTCAATCTGCCCTACCCGAGAAAAAAACAGTTCTGGAACGCTGCAAAGAAACTCGTGTAGATCATAAACTACAAATCCAATGACCGTGAAATTTTTACATATGATAGAAAATCAAGTTGGAAAGATAACCCAAAAAGAATCACGTCAATTGGATCTTTAAAACTCGAGTTATGATAAAACCACCGACGAAAGGTAGTGCTGTCCAGAAACTCGACGAGTAAAACTTGTCTGGAACAAGTCGGACGAACAAGGCACAAAAGTTCCTTCAAACTACGAATTTTATTCAATAGAACACAAGAGGAACAGCCCCAAAGTCGTCCACCATGAGCTCTGGGCTCCCTTGCTTATATAACCAGCCCTTAGGCCAACCCCATATCAACTAGGACTCCAATCCTACTCAGATCACGAATCGTAAATTTCCATAACTGCTCAAGATTCTTCTATACGCAGATAGAAGCAATCTTAAGACTTCCAAACACCTTAGGAACGTATCCCACATTCCTAAACAACTCAAATTCGTGACCCACACGAAATCCTACCATAACCAACTCGATACTTTCCATACCGAGCCATAACCGACTCCGCCGCAGCCAAAGTCATCAACCGGTACGATCTGATCCTTCCAACCAGATCTTTCCTTCCTTATCCCATCTTCGGAACCATGTTGCCACATCATGCACCGCATGCATACGTGCGAACACCTTCCTTCGACATTCAGAAACCTTCATATGCACTGCCTTTGATTCAATCATCCTGCGCGACCTCCTGATCAGCTCAACCACAGTTCCTCCCGAACTTGGTTGTTGGAACCTCATCTCCTCCGTGAGACCCTGTCACCACCCATGTCTTGAACTCATGCAACACCTGCACATGAATAAACAACGAATCCATACGAGCCCAAGTCCTCGACTTGACTCAAGTTAGTTCCGAACACAACACCTTACGTGAGAACCTCACATAAGCATGTTGCAAATCATAGCAAAACGATATAAGCCATATCATCCAAAGCGCACCAAAAACTTAGTAAAAGAATACTAAGCAAACTTTCCAACAATATAAAGCAAGTACGAAACATTGCAAATGAAAAGCAGAAGCACTGCAGTCAAGTTCTGGACCTTGCCAGAGCAACCCGAAGCTTGAGACGGAGCTAACAAAAGCTAGTAGAACCTAGCGCCGGAGCTTACCAAAACTAGTACAACCAAGCTCCCGCTGGAGCTTACAAAACTAGCAGGACCTAGCGCCGGAGCTAACCAGAACTAGTCGGAACTAGTAAACCCATAAGCCGGAGCTAGAAAAATCAACTCGGAGCTTAGCAAAAACATGCCGGAGCTATCAAAGACATGTCGGAGCTAACAAAAACATGCCGGAGCTAAAGACAGAACTTCACCGGAGCTGACCAAAGCTAGTTGGACCTAGCATCGAACGTAACCGGAGCTACCCAAACCAAGTCGGACCTATGGTCGGACCTTGCTATAGCTCGGAGCTAGATTCGGACCTTGATAAAAAGGTGTTTTGGTGATATTCAAAACTTTTATCGTCAAAACAAGTATATTCACTACAAGCCAATGTATTCAGCACACATAGGTCTTACAGACTATAAAAGGTCTGGGCAGCCATCGACTTAGGATTCTCTCGAGCCTCGCTGATCCGACCTCAGGACCAGACTCAGAATCCCCGATACACCCACATACGCATACACACTCACCAAGCAATACAATACACTGTGGAGTAGGGTGTTACGCTCCTTGCAGTCCGAACCACATAAAAAAACTGTCTCATACTCTTCCGCTAGAACACTAGTTTGAGGCCTAATCCCCGCCAAACAAGAACCTCCGCGGGCTGCTCCTTAGCAGATCCGGGGGAAGTGTCGCATTGAACCTTCGACAACTGCCATGCCTTTTGGTCTTAAAAATGCTGCCTCAACTTTTGTGCGAGCCATGCATAAAACTTTTGGGGTGCTGATTAGGGACCTAGTGGAAGTCTACGTCGATGAAATCGTCATCAAGGTGAAGGACCAGGACTCACTCCTGGACAATCTTCAAGCTGTCTTCGACAAGCTGCGCCTAACGTGCACGAAGCTCAACCCGGACAAGTGTGTCTTTGGGGTAAGCTCCGGAAAGCTCCTTGGTTTCTTGGTGACTCACCGAGGAATTAAGGCAAATCCGGCCAAGATTAAAGCCATTGATGAGATGCAACCTCCAGCCCGCATTAAGGATGTCCATAACCTAATTGGATGCCTAGCTTCGCTCAGCCGGTTCATCTCAAGGCTGGCAGTGCGGGATCTACCCTTCTTCAAGCTGTTGAGGAAGTTCAGACCATTCCATTGGTCTGAAGAAGCAGAGAAGGCATTCCAAGAGCTCAAGGAACTACTCACCAGACTACCAATCGTGGTAGCCCAAAGCCTGGTGAGCCTCTTCTGCTTTACATCGCTGCAACTACAGAGGTTGTCAGCATGGTTCTGGTTGCGAAGAGACCAAAAACATCTTCAACTCAGGAGCTTAGACCCCTCTGGGAGGGTCCGGAGTTACCTGAAGGCGAGTCTTGGTCTAATCCCCCATGCACAGATCCTAAAAGCAAGATGGATGTGGATCAACCTCCCTCATCCGAGGGAGTACCTACTCAAAAAGGAGATCCGGACCCCCCCGGTAAGGTCTAGGTTGATGAAGAAGAAGCTTCAGACCCCTCCGAGAAGGTCCGAACTACCTAGCAGCTAGTGTACTTCATCAGCGAAGTACTTCACGATGCCAAGCCTCGATATATTGAGGTGCATAAGATGCTGTACGTAGTGCTTATTGCCTCAAGGAAGCTTCGTCACAACTTCCAAGCCCACAAGATTTCAGTGGTTACTTCTTATGCACTGCAAGCTATTTTGCATAATCCAATTCTACAGGAAATATCGCCAAGTGGGCAGAGGAGTGGGCATAATTCAATCTCAAATTCCTGCCTCGACATGTAATCAAGTGTTAGGCGCTGTCTGATTTCGTGGTGGAGTGGACACCTTCTTCATCAACTCCAGGCGGCCTCGACGAGGAGAAGCCGAAACCTAAGATTCCGGTCTACAACGAGCCTCATTAGACTCTCTAATTCGACAGTTCCGTGTAGAAGCAGGGGGCCAAAGCTGGAATCCTTCTCCTGGCTCCGACCGAGGAGAAGGTCAAGTACATGCTGCGCCTCGACTTCAAGGCAACAAACAACATGACAGAATATGAAGCTCTCATCTTCGGACTCAAGGTGGCGCAATCATATGGCGTCCGACACTTCCTGGTGATGGGTGACTCACAACTCATCATCAAGCAAGTCAAAGGTGAATGTAATTGCAATAGCCCTTAGCTTGCTGCATATCTACTTGAAGTCCAAAAGCTGCAAAAGGACTTTCATGTCCTCGACCTCCGCCATGTCCAGCGTCTCAACAATGCTGAAGCTGATGACCTCTCGACGAAGGCTTCAACCGGGGATCAAGCACCCGACGGGATCTTCGTCAAGAGATTGTCATCACCTGTCGCTCAGCCTGCTGAGCTGAGTGATGGAGGCGAGACTAGCACCCCGAAGCTGGTGGTCCCGGTGGCCCTGTTACCATGGCGCCCACCAAGGATTGTAAGTGCTATAGGAAGCTACGAGAAACCAAGCGCGCAAGATCATGAAGCTCAAGTCAATCCCGATGCATGAATCTCGAAGGTCCGGGACTACTTCAAAGACAACATCCTACCTGAAGATGGTATATCCGCTGAGCGAATTGTTAGGTTGGCTAAAAGATACACGTTGGTATAAGGGGATCTCTACCGACGTGGTTCCAACAACATTCTAATGCGATGCATTACCCGAGAAGAAGGCTGCGAGCTCCTCGTAGAGATCCATGGAGGCGAGTGTAGGAACCATGCGTTATCCCGCACGCTGGTTAGTAGGGCCTTTCGGCATGATTTTCATTGGCCTGCAACACTCCAGGATGCAATCGAGCTGGTTAATAAGTGTGAAGTGTGCCAGTTCCACGGGAAGCGGATTCACGCACTAGCGCAGTCACTGCGGACGATTCCTCCCACGTGGTCATTCGCTGTGTTGGGGATGGACATTTTGGGACCTTTCCCAAAAGCCGTCGGAGGTTATCGATTTTTATATGTCGCCATTGACAAGTTCACAAAGCGGCCAGAAGCAACTCCAATTGTGACTATCAACAAGCAATCAACCATCAAATTCTTGAAATCCATTATCTGCAAATTTGGAGTTCCGAACAGAGTCATTACTAACAACGAAACCCAATTCACAAGTGCAGCTTTTCAAGAGTACTGCGGAGAACTCGGCATACAAGTCAGCTAGGCATCAGTAGCTCATCCGGCAAGCAATGGCCAAGCTGAGAGAGTAAATGCAGAAATACTCAAGGCACTCCAGACGCTCACTTATGAGTGCTTGAAGAAACATGGCGCCAACTGGATAGAAGAGCTTCTATCTGCATTGTGGGCTAGTCGGACTACACTGAGCCGGGCTATAGGAGAGACACCATTCTTCCAGGTGTATAGAGCTGAAGCAGTCCTTCCTCCGGAGATCACCATGTGTTCTCTCTGGGTCTGGACCTTCGACGAAGCCACGCAAGACCAGCTCCAGCGTTAATACCTAGACCTCGTCAACGAGGCAAGGTGCTGAGCAGCTGTCCGAAATGAGCGCTACCGTCAGGCGCTCCGGCGCTATCACCAAAGGTTTGTGCGCAACCGACAGTTGGAGGAAGGCGATCTGTTGATTCAGAGAATACTTACTCGAGAAGGTATGAACAAACTCTCCCCCAGCTAGGAAGGTCCCTTCCGAGTCATCAAAGATTCCCATCTCGGATGCGTCCGCTTGGCAACAGAGGATGGAATACCACTTCCCAATCCATGGAACATCGAGCACCCCCGTAAGTTCTACACTTAGTTGCACTGAGGTGGGTCTGCATTTGCATCAGATGTATATTATAGAGTCTATGAACAGAGTCGGGAGGGTCTTAGATCCAAAGTGCACCTAACTTGGTCTTGTATTTTAGTTGTGTCTTTACCTTCCCTGGGTTAGAAAAAGATGAATAGCACACTTAACTTGTTCATGTACTTTAAGTGTGTCATTGTATCCCGTGTTATTCGGACCTATAATGAAATGCATTTGTGCAAGTAGACTCTACGTGCATTTATTTTGCGCAAGCTCATTATTTTCATCATTTTTACCTTGTTGTCAATAGCAATGTTGTGCAATCCATTTGAAATTTAGTCTTAGAGATTCATGTGATATATAAGTCTCATTGGTTATTTCTATCGGATCTCAGTATTGCTAGATGGTCTACTCGCCTGAAAACTAAAGCCAATGACAGGTTCGGAGTGCGCTATCGACTTAGTCTGGTCAAGCACCCTAAGTATTCCACTCTACCTATTCTGGTGGGTCTCAGTAAGGCGGGTCCAGAATGCATTCGGATCTAAGGAAGTTTAACCAGTATACTTATGTTGTCACAATGAATTGTTAGGATCTAAAGTTCAAAAAAGGATAATAAGTCGCAAATGTGATATAGGCAAGAGGACGAATTTTACTGCCTTTCTTGTCTCTTATGCGCAGGAAAAATGAACAATTGACGGCAAACTACATGGGCGATGGTAGATGCTGTCGGAGCATCAAGCTCTGACAATCCCCAGGGGGCCCGCCATCGACGTTTTATGCGTTGATAGTGGGCGCCGTCGAAGCATCAAGCTCCGACAACCCCAAGGGGGCCCGTCGTTGATGTTTCGCACATTGAAAGTGGGCGTCGTTGAAGCATCAAGCTTTGACAACCCCCAGGGGGCTTGTTGTCAACGTTTCACGAGTTGAAAGTGGGCACCGTCGAAGCAAACAAGCTCCGACAACTCCGAGGGGGGCCACCGTCGACGCAACAAAGGGTCCTGGGAGATTTTGGAAGCAAGACTCGGATCCCAGAGCTATCATATTGGCTACGAATTTGGAGCTATCAAATTTTCAAGACATTGTCTAAATTCTAATGGTAGATGTCCTCAATCAATTGAACACATCTACTAGGGGGCCAATGTTGACGGCTGTTATACACCAATTTCACTCGTCAATATAACTCAATTATTTGAATGAATTATCATTTCTTGCACAGATCACCTTTATATTTGACCTATTTCCACTTGGCTTTGGAGAAAGTAGTGCATGCAGGGGTTCTATACAGAAAAATGAAGTGAAACAAGGGGATGAATCCTAATAAATATCATTCCAGCCAATCAGGCGACGCCACGTGGCACCACATGGATCAAATGGCCCACAAATAGAAGTATCCGAGACCATCCAACGGTATAGCACCAATATCAGTTAATAGGACCCACCTGTCAGTCACCTGGTGGAAGCACACTGCAAAAGGGGCCAAGACCAGGTCGGCCGACCGCCCTAGTCAGTCAACTAGGTCCTGGCGCCTTTCTCGGTCAAACTCCACGTGTAGGCTCCTCCCGGCATGAAGAGGTCATGGGTGACTAATTCGCGCACTTTTGGTGGTGGGAATCAGCCCTTCTCCAAGCTATAAATAGGACCCCTCACCCCTCACTTTAACACACACCACTTGAGTATTCATCCATTGTATCCACTACTCTCCATAGGTTTAGAATAGTATAGGCTGTAGAGAGGAGGGTCTCTAGTCCATAGTCCAAGTAGGAGAGGAGTAGAAGGATGTGACACCCGGTTCCAAAAATGAATTAAGTGAACGTATATGTGTGCCCAGGACGTTCAACATACATACACGAGTGCATTCACAAAAAGATACACATAAAATTACCACATAACAAGATTAATTAAGCACTTTTATTACAGAATTCATAATATCCTCGAATACAAGCTCTAATGATCATTAATGACAAGTTCAAACTAATACAGCGGATATAAACTAAATAAGCACACTAAGCAAATAAGCAAAAAGGCATAAGAGTAGCGCAACTCCAATCAACACCACAGGCAAAGCTGACGACAGACATGGCCTAGAACTCTGCATTATCATCGTTATACTCCCAAATCTGACCTGCAACTGTTGGTGGGGGAATCGCAGGGGTGAGTACATGTCGTACTCAGCAAGTGTGGGAATGTATGACATGTAGCTGATTCAAATAACGAATATAATAAAGGCTAAGTGCTAAAAAGTACATCAAAACATTTGAAAAGCAATATATTGTATGTATGCGAAATAAACCCATCATAAACCATAATGATTTACATAGTACAAGTCCATATTCCATATCCATCACAGTTATACCAAATTTCACCATTACCATTTTATCATATCCAATACCATAAACCATAATACCATCCCATAACCATACCAACCATATTATCAATCATAACCATATTACCAATCATAACCATCCCAAATCCCAAGTTTCCTTCTAATCATGGAAGTTGTCCAGGCGCTCATAACTGGCAGCATAGCTATCATGATAGTTTCAATACTCTGCAGAGTTTGTACAATTTTACCCACATATTTGTGATTTCATCACCTGTCGGCAACTAAGAAAACCTCCATTATGCCAAACACTACCATAGGTGTATGGCCAAGAGATCACAAAATAACCTTTACATAGGAACTACTAGCATGTACGGACCCAATGAGGTTTCATCGGTGGCGATGTCTCCAACTGAGCACATCTTTAACCAAGAGCCCCCTCTTGTGCCATTCGGATCCCAGGGAGTCCCGCCAACCATATCCAAACCCAATCCGACTCCTCTTCCCGGTGTGCCAAATGATCCATGCAATACTAGCAATACCCTAATTAATCAGCTACGCTGCACCCATACTTGGCCTCGTGGTGGCACTGTTGTACTAGCTTATTCTCGCATGAATTGGTCCTTAGATCTAAAGCAAGCAAACCACCATAACATCCAACCCAAAAACATACCGTGCTTGCTTAGATCACCCATTACCATATCATACTGACCGTTTCATATTAATCATAATCTCATTAATGCATAATTATATGTGTAGTGTTGTTTTCCTATCCCAATTAATTAAGTAAAGAAAAAAGGTAAAAAACCTTTCCCGACTCTCTACCATGAATTCTAGGTGACAAGGGTGGTTAAACAAAGCTAGTAAACTTCCTATTATAGGATTTCCCATCAAAATTGACACAAGCATGCAGTTTTGCAAACAAAACATTTATTTAAGAAACAGGATCAATATGTTCAAGGACACTTGCCTTGCTATTGGGCTTGATTAGGATCAAAGACTTCTAATTCTTGGTGCTGGAGGTCCTCCGCGGCACTCTCTAGCGCAAATCCATCTAATCCGCCCAATAAACATACAAGACAAGAGTCACGATCAATAAGTGCACATATATTACTCAATATGTCATGATATGCATGATTAATGCAAATGAAAAGCAAAACTAGTTAATGAGTTGTTAATGATGTTTATTAACTAGTTCTAATAGCTTTTAACAAGTTTGAATAGGTCTGGAATTGATTCGAACCAATTTAGATTTATTTCAATAGGAAATAAATCGCAAAATCAGACTAGTCCGCCCTTCGTAGAAACAACGAATTAGGGTTTTCTAGATCGACGTGAATTTGGAGAAACGGTGTGGAATTCATGTGAGAAAAAAGAAGTAGAAGGTATACTAGGTGTTTAGAACTCCAATGAATCAAGGGTTTTGGAGGCAACACTTGGATCTTGATAATCTAGGGTTGATGAAGAACTTGATGGTGGATTGTTGATGAAGAACAAAAACTTGATGGAGATCTTGATCCTCTTTTGTTTCCATCTCTTCTTTTTCTTGCCCAGGATCTCCTTCTTCCCCCTTGATGGTGTCTCTCCATGAACTAGGGTTAGGGTGAACCTTCAATTGAGGCAAAAGGATGTAAAGTCAAGGGGTGGGGTTGTTTATATAAGGGTGGAGGCTAGTGTTTGATGGAATTCGAGTTTGGGGTGGGTGGAGGCCGGTGTGGGGTCCCACATGGGCTCCAAAAAGAGTTGGACACGACGTCCTTAGGCCCACTTACAGTAGAACCCAAAAACTCATCGTGAAACAAAAGATCAATTCAGGATCGCGATTTACCAGACAAGTCCAAAAAGGGCCGGACTAGTCCGAAGATTGACAAAGGCGAAAACGGACAAGTCCGAACTATATCGGACAAGTCCGAACTGGGTCAGAGGGAAATTAGACAAGTCTGGCAAAAACCGGACAATCCGATTTTATTCATAGGGAAAACGGACAAGTCCGCTGGAATACCGGAAAAGTCCGGACAACTCCAGGGACTTAGCAAAATTTCCAAGGAATTGGAATATCGGACTAGTCAGTAGTGGACCGGACAAGTCTGAAATTGTATAGAGAGAAAAACAGACTAGTCCGCAGCAAAATAGACTAGTCTGACGGAGGTCAGAGAGAAATCGGAGTAGTCCGCACCAAAAACGGACTCGTTCGCACTTTCCAGATATCTTAAGTGCGGTTTTACTCAAAATTCATTTTAAACTTGTTCCTTTTTACGTGGATTAGTGTTAGACATGTATTAGAATGTATGCAATGCATGATGAATGAAAATGAGGGTGTTACAAAGGAGTCTCTTCCCAATTGGGAAAGGTATGTCTCCCATATTACTATTTGTATTTGTGACTTTATTCATAATAAAGATGATATCTTTAGTCTACTATTGTTCATATACTTGGATGAAGCGTTTCATGATTGTGGATTCCATGTATGTGATAGGAATAGTATTTATGATTGTGCTATACCATTCTCATTACATTATTATAAACACTATAAACCTCCACTATAGTCTAATTAGCAATGATATGACTGTTAATACGAATCACTTATGCTATGAATTAACATTGGTTCAACAATGATTTAGTTCATTGCCTTAGGATGGCTTGTGCCTAGGCTATTAAGGTAATTACTTAATATGCTAGCATGGTGCTAGGATAGAGAGTAGCACTGAATGTCTCGTAGACCCACGAATTGAAGAGGTATGCAGTAGGTGGTGACAGCCCTATCTGTCCTTTGTAATCCTCCACGTTCGGCTATGCAACAATCTCTTGGCGGGAGTCGCCTAGTTTTGCTAGAGGTAAACCTGTGCCCGATGTGTTAATCCACTTAGCATGAGAATTCATCATTAACATGATCATTAGTAACTAACTTAGGCTATTTATATGTACATTTGAAGCATAGTAGGAGTAGCTACCTAGTTCTTTGCCTAATCCCTCTTTACCCAATTTATCCCCTTGGGATAGAATGCTCTTGTGTGTGTCACACTACCTCCACTTATCATTAAACCCATCCTTGCTAGAACCCTACCTAGGCCAACCTCACTTTTCCACTTGATGATTGTTTTACTTCCACCTAGCCTTACTTTGGGAAAATATAAATGACACCCTTTGGAAATACTATTTAAAGGGGAAATGCTACATCGATAGTTTCCGTGCGCTTGCGGACATTCACTTAAGAATCAAAACCTACCAACAAGAATTTCTGGCACCACTGCTAGGGATGAATTGTTAGTAGTGCATAGGAAATATCAACAAGCATTTATGGCACCATTGCCGAGGAAGGCAACCGAAGTATTGCATGATTGAGTGAATAGGATAGGACCCTGGTAGGTTTTAGTAAGATGACCCTTCTTTGTTTTCGTATTTTATGTGAAAATAGGGTAGTGTATGTCTGGTTTCCACTTGCCGGAAAACTTTGTTGAAGATCCCAAATCCCTTCTGAGAGATCGACCTCATGTCGTTACTCCTAAGAAGCTTCGAGCAGCAAATCAAGCCAGCACAACCGCACCAACAACCGAAACACAAATGGCCCAGAAGACCCTTCGTGAGTTTTCGGCTCCCTCTACTAACAATGTGCCTATTGGGCTCACTGTTAACACGGAAGACACGAACTTTGAAATCAAGACCGTCCTTATCACTATGGTGCAATCCAACCCATTTTGTGGGAAGGCTAACGAGGATGCAAGTGCTCACCTGCAATAGTTCCTTGAGATCTGCAACACTTTTATGATTAAGGACGTATCTCCTGATGCTATCCGTCTTAGGTTGTCCCCGTTCTCTCTTCTTGGGAGAGCAAAATAGTGGTTCTATGTGAATCGAAGTGCTTTAGACACTTGGGAGAAATGTTCTACGGCATTCCTCACTAAGTTTTTTCCGTTGGGCAAGACCAATGCCCTACGTGGAAGAACTTCTAGCTTCCAGCAAGATGCCAAGGAATCTATTCCTGAGGCTTGGGAATGGCTACAGGAGTATATCCTAGCCTGTCCCCACCATGGGATTGATGACTGGCTCATAATCCAAAAAATTTATAATGGGTTGATCCCTTCAGCTCGTGACCATGTTGATGCTGCTGCTGGAGGTTCCTTCTTCTCATTGACGGTGCCCAAAGCCAATGATTTGATTGAGAAGATGGTGTCAAACATGGGTTGAGCGATGAGTGTCTTCATACCCGCCAACGAGGCATGCACACCTTGAAGGAGGAGGATATGATCGCTGCTAAATTGGACCTCCATATGAAGAAGATTGATGGACAAAACAATGGTGAAGTGTGCGGCAATGCCTATGCCTTAGACTCTCACATCACTTGTGAAGTCTGTGGCAACATGGGCCATTTGGGCAATGACTACCTAGAAACCCATGACAATGCCCTATACATAGCCAACAATGGAAACAACAATGGCTATCGTCGAGGGGATCAAGGGTGGGGCCAACCACGCCCATTCTTTCAAGGAGGGTACAACAACAATGGAAACAATGGAAATCAACCCAACATGAGAGAACTTGCCATAGGCTAGCTAAAGATCAATGAGGCTATATCGAAGAAGCTGTCGACCAATGACAAGACCCTAGAGAGCATAAACACCAAGATTGAAGGACTATCCTCAGCCTTCAAGAATGAATTGAGTTTCAATAAGATATTGGAAACTCAGTTGGCTCAACTGGCAGCTGCTGTTCCTCTAGTGGAGAATGGCAAGATACCAGGACAGCCCGAACCTCCCGTGGAAAGTACCAACATGATTTCTCTACAAGGAGGCACCTGGTTGAAGGACCCTGTATGTCCTACAATCTCATGCTCAATTGTGGCACACCACTTTTACAAGGCCCTTTGTCACCTTGGAGCAAGTGTGAGTGTGATGCCCAAGGTGGTTTTCGACCAGCTGAACTTCACGGAACTTACTCCAACACCAATGCAGCTCCAACTAGCTGATTCCTCAGTTCGTTATCTGGCAGGTATCGCTAAAGATGTCCCAGTGAAAATCCGGAACTACTTCATACCCGTGGATTTCATGGTGCTCAACATGGAGGTCGAGAAGGATACGCCGCTCATTCTTGGGCATCCATTCCTAAGCACTGCAAAGGCTCACATAGATGTGGGAGCTAGAGAAATCCACTTCCATATCAATAGCAAGGAGGAGAATTTTAACTTTTGCCCAAAGTTGGAGCAATGATCCATGATCCATATCAAGAATGGGCCGAATGTTAAGCACATTCAAGAGGTCAAAATCACACCTCCAAAGGTGGATCCGCTCATTGCATTCATGGTGTCGGTGGTTTGGATCCGGCAGATCTCCCGACACTACTAAAGTGTTAGAGGAGTTTGATGTTCGGTATGGGCGCGCGGAGATTCAAGAAGGTGAATTATGAATAGCACAGGAGACACGGAAATTTACGTGGTTCGGGCCGCCTGAGCGTAATACCCTACTCCACGGGTGTGTTGGTGTTGTATTAGCTGTATGAGCTTGTGTCGAGCGTCTATGGCGCGTGTGTAGCGTCACTCTCCCCCCTAGAGTCCGTCGTCGGCCTGTCCTTTTATAGTACAAGGGAAGGCCGTTACAAGTTAGCCTGGCCCGACATGTGGCCCCGACGGTTACTAGTATTGATACTCATTCAACACATTTAATTTTCCTTAATGACCGGGTAATGGGCTTTGACAGCACCGTTACTGGTAATTAAGGTCATCCGATCGTGTGTCATTAATATGGTATTAATGACACTTAATCGGGTCTTGAAGTCCTTGATTCCCCTTTGAAGATCCGGAGCCGTTGTGGAGTCTTTCGGAGGTTAGAGGCTGAAGATCCAACGGTTGGACACGTGGCAGCTCCGGAGCATACTGTGGGAAACAGGTAGCTCTAGAGCTACATGACACGTGTCAGGTCTGGAGCTTCTCTCGGTCTGGGGTTAAGTCCGGAGGTGCCATTTCGGTACAAAGCCCGGAGCTTCCCCCTTGTGGGCGGTAGCTCCGGTTTGATAGTACACGTGGCGACCCTGGGATTAACCATGTTGGAGAAGCAGGTCCGGTTATATCTGACATGTGGGCCTCCGAAGGTCTTCAAATCAAGTAGATGACTTTCCTTTGAGATCTTTGTAACCTCAAGGGGTGTACGGTTTCCAGGGTACCGACAGTGGCCCCCTGGGCCCACCTCTGGGAAGACCCTTTGGGTGAAGTCATTCCGCCGAAGGTGGGTCCATCCTCGTGACTTTTGAACTGAGTCTTCAAAGGTCTCCGGATGTGCCGTTGGCGATGGTTTGGAGTTAAATCCTCGCCACGTGGCGTATCCCGCGTGCGGCAGATGAGATCTTTGGCGTGCGGATCTCACACAATTGAAGGTCGTCGGTTCTCGATACGAAAACTGTATCGGTTCCGCGCGCCTTGTCAGGCCGCCGACTTTGGGCTTCCCGCCTCATGATGACAACCGTTCGTCTGGGTAAGAACCTAGACTTGATCGTCGGGGTGGTCCCGGGCCCCCTTGTCATCGGCTGGGTGGAATTTTTGAATGGTATCTTCAACTTCCTTGAGGTTTCCATCCAAGCGTTGCGAGGGCTTACTTAAGAAGGAAAGTGCACATCGTCTGGAGTTCTTTACGCCTCTCATCTGATCTTGCGCTCAAACTCCCGAATTGTGCTTCGCTTTTCCTCTCTTGCCTTGCTGTGCTGCGATGGAGTTGGGTCTCCGCGAGAGCCGTTTGAAGACTGACGGAGACCTGAAGAAGGTCCGGACCCTCATGGGGTGGTCTTCGGACTTCTTCAACCGCTCGGTCCGTGCCGGGGGAGAGCTCCCATTTGAGAAGGAGCACTCCGGCGAAATGGTGTACTTCTCCTCGTACGCCATGGTGGGGTTGATCCCACATTTTTCCTCCTTTTTCTTGATGCTACTGGACTTTTATGGTCAGCAGCTATACCACCTTGGTCCTCACTCCATTCTCCTTGTGTCTATCTTCGTCCACTTCTGTGAGATGTGGGTGGGCACCCCCCTGCATTGAACTCTTCCGGACCTTCGTCACCGTCCATACCACCGGTAGGAGCAATGAGTACCTTGGCTTCTACTACTTCGTGAAGTGCAAGAAGTGCCCATTCAAGTACCTTCGGTCGTTTCCCTCTGGGAAGTGGGATGACTAGAAGAAGGACTGGATAGTCATCCAGGTGGAGGAGCACGAGAGGCTGGAGCTGTCCGAAGGCCTCCCCAACATTGACACGATGATCTGGAGTGAAGCTCCGGTGCTGGCGGATGCCTTTAACCCTGTTCTGACCAGGATCTGCCAGTGCGTGGAGGGGGGATTAACCCCTCAAGTGGTGTTTTGTAACTTCCTGGTCAACAGGTGGGCACTGCTAAAGAAGAGAGAGAAACTCGCTTGGGCCCTCAAAAGCGTGATGGACGACGACCGGGTCGAGACCGGGCTGAAGTCCAACATGGTGGGGACAACCTTGGAGTTCCACCTCAAGAAGTTCCAGCACATCATCGATGTCGAGGGTGACGATCTGACTCCGCCATCAGCTTTTCTTCCTCTGAACATGGAAGTTGAGTTCAGCAGGGAGCTCCGGCGGAAGATGCCCGTACTTGACGACCTTGGTGTCGTCGAGAGAAGATCAACCACCAGGGTGGCTGATGAGTAGGTTTAGGCCTGATCTTCCGAAAGGTATGTCGATTGGGGTGGAGAACTCGACGTTGATGATCCGCGGCACTCGAGTGGTACGAGTACCCCTGCAATCACTACACCACGGCTCCGTTGGTTATCAACCGTGCTGCACACGCTTGACCTCGCCAAGAAGGCTAATCCCTGCAAGTGCAACCGAGAACACGAGCAAGAACATAGAAGACACGATCTGAAATTGCGAAGTTGGGGTCTCACAAACCGTAGAACGGCGATATTATTGATCTAAGCAAAACCCACCGAATATGACCGGCGGCTGCAGTATTTATAGGCTAGGGTTCGACCAAAACACGATTAGACGCGTCCCTAATGGACTCTTACGGGATACAAGGCCCAAAGGCCCGATTCGGTGGCGCAGCACCGGACAGAAATCTGGACTCGACTTGTTTCGACGATTCCCAATGACTCCGGAGGAATTTTGAGGTGGGACCAGAACCATTGGAAAGTTTATCTTCTCCTCTTTCCGTGAATATGTAGAACATCGAAAACGGAGTCCGTATGCCTCCTTGGCGTCTGTTTTAAGGTGGACTGCTCCTGGACTCCGAGTTGAACTCGAGTCCGAGTTGTAAACTGTTTCCATCTACTTGTGGACGTCCCAGGTGGTTCTCCACGCTCCCAAGGCCTCCTTCCTTCACTTGTTGATCTTCTCCATTATTCCTAATAACAATTAAATCATCACATAGCAATCTATTCTCAAACTCACATGCAAAAGAAGTTAAGAACGAATTCACCTGCTGATTTAATAACCGTGCCCGTGCTCTTGTGATTGGTCCTTGCAGTTCAATGCGCGTCTCCGCTGTTGTGATGTCCTCATCATCCTCCCCCTCTTGAATTGGAGTCGTCCTTGACTCAAGTTCATCTTCTTCTCCCAAGTATGGTCGCAATTCTGAAATGTTAAATGTAGGACTAACCCCAAAATCGGGAGGCAATTCAAGCTTATATGCATTATCATTAATCTTTTCAACGATCTTAAAAGGACCAGCAGCTCGTGGCATAAGTTTAGATTTTCTCAAGTCGGGAAATTGCTCTTTTCTCAAATGTAACCACACCAAATCGCCCGGTTCAAGTTTTACTTCTTTTCTACCTTTACTACCTGCAATCCTATACTTCTCATTCATCATTTCAATATTTTTCTTTGTAGTTTCATGCATCTTAAGAATGAATTCAGATCGTTGTGTAGCATCCAAATTTTTAGTTTCAGAAGGAGGCAAAGGTAGTAAATCAATAGGAGCACGGGGATTGAAACCATACACTACCTGGAATGGACTTACCTTTGTCGTGGAGTGAACGGATCTGTTGTAAGCAAATTCTATATGTGGTAAACACTCCTCCCACAACTTCAAATTTGTTTTCAAGACAACCCATAACATAGTGGATAAAGTACGATTAACTACCTCAGTCTGTCCATCCGTTTGTGGGTGACATGTAGTTGAAAACAGCAACTTGGTTCCCAATTTATACCACAAAGTTCTCCAAAAATGACTTAAAAATTTTGCATCACGATCAGAAACAATGGTATTTGGCACACCATGTAAACGAACAATTTCCGTCATAAATAAATCAGCAATGTGTGAGGCATTATCATTCTTATGACAAGGTATAAAGTGTGCCATTTTGGAAAAACGATCAACAACAACAAAAATACTATCCCTCCCCCTCTTAGTCCTAGGCAATCACAAAACAAAGTCCATAGAAATATCCTCCCAAGGTACACTAGGAACAGGAAGAGGCATATAAAGACCATGTGGGTTAAGGCGAGACTTAGCTTTGTTGCAAGTAGTGCATCGTGACACGTAGCGCTCGACATCACGCCTCATCTTTGGCCAAAAGAAGTGTGTGGACAGCACATCTTCAGTTTTCTTCACTCCAAAATGTCCCATCAAACCTCCTCCATGTGCTTCCTGCAAAAGCAATAGACGAACGGAGCTAGCTGGAACGCATAGCTTGTTAGCACGATAGAGGAGACCCTCTCGCAGCACATATTTATTCCAAGTTCTTCCTTCTCTACAATTTTCAAAAGCATCTTTGAAGTCCAAATCAGTAGGATATAATGCTTTAATTGTTTCCAAACCAAAGAGTTTATGATCAAGTTGGGACAGCATGGTATAACGCCTAGATAATGCATCGGCAATGATATTTTCCTTCCCTTTCTTATGCTTAATGATGTATGGAAACGACTCTATGAACTCAATCCATTTAGCATGTCGTTTATTCAGATTGGTTTGACACTTAAGATACTTCAATGATTCATGATCGGAATGTATGACAAACTCCTTAGACCAAAGATAATGTTGCCAAGTTTGTAATACACGGACTAAGGCATACAATTCCTTATCATAAGTGGAATAATTCAGAGAAGGACCATGAAGTTTTTCACTAAAGAAAGCAACGGGTTTACCTCCTTGTATGAGAACGCCTCCAATACCAATGCCGCTTGCATCGCATTCTAGCTCAAAGGTCTTGTCAAAATCAGGAAGTTGTAGTAATGGTGCTTGTGTAATCTTCGATTTGAGAGCATCAATAACTTGTTGCTGCTGTTCGCCCCATCGAAATGGAACTCCCTTCTTCGTTAGCTCATGTAGAGGTGCTGCAATGGTGCTGAAATCCCACACAAAGCGCCGATAAAATCCTGCAAGACCAAGAAAACTACGAACCTGTGTGACGGTAGTTGGGGCTGGCCAGCTGGTGATTGCTTCAATTTTTGCCTCATCCATCTCAATTCCCTGCGAGGAAACGACATAGCCAAGAAACGAGACTCGATTGGTGCAAAAAACGCACTTTTCGAGGTTACCAAACAAACGTGCATCTCTCAAAACAGTAAAAACAGCACGTAAATGATCAAGATGTTCATCATATGACTTGCTGTAAATGAGGATATCATCGAAGTAAACCACCACAAATTGTCCAATGAAAGCACGTAAAACCTCGTTCATTAATCGCATAAAGGTGCTGGGTGCATTAGTTAAACCAAAAGGCATGACTAACCACTCATAAAGTCCAAACTTGGTTTTAAATGCAGTTTTCCATTCATCTCCTAGTGCCATTCTAATTTGGTGGTAACCACTACGCAAGTCAATTTTTGTGAAGATGAGAGCACCACTCAATTCATCAAGCATGTCATCTAATCGAGGAATAGGATAACGATATCGAATGGTGATGTTATTAATCGCTCGACAATCAACACACATGCGCCAACTACCATCTTTCTTAGGAACCAAAAGAACAGGGACGGAACAAGGGCTAAGGATTTCACGAATGTACCCGCGGTCCAAAAGATCTTGGACTTGTCGCTGAATTTCCTTAGTTTCTTGTGGATTCGCCCTGTATGCTGCACGATTTGGCAAACTTGCTCCTGGAATCAAATCGATCTTGTGTTCAATGCCTCTCATCGGTGGTAAACCAGGGGGTATCTCGGAGGGAAACACATCCTCAAACTCCTGCAAAAGGTTAGCAACAGCAGGGGGCAATGCAATAGACAATTCATGAAGTGAAAACATGGCTTCTTTGCAAACTAAAGCATAGCACACCCTTAGCATCGAATAAATCAGCAAGTTCAGATTTAGTTGCGAGCAACGATGGTGATTTTAACTTAATAACTTGCTGCTTTTCAGATTCTAATTTTGTTGCTTTGCCCTCACGAATTTTACTCTTCTCAAAATGCACAATTTCAGCAGGAGTCATGGGGAGCAAAGTGATTTTCTTTCCCTTATGCATGAGAGTATATTTATTGGTTCTACCATGATGAATAGCATCTGTATCAAATCCCCAAGGACGACCCAATAAAAGAGAACAAGCATCCATAGGAACAACATCAAAATCAGCAAAATCATGGTATGAACCAATTGAAAAATGTATTCTCGCTGTTTGTGTTACCCGAACCTTACCGCTGTTGTTGAACCATTGAATGTGGTACGGATGAGGGTGTGCTCTTGTTGTCAAACCGAGTTTCTTGACAACGTCCGTATTCACCAAGTTATTGCAGCTACCTCCATCAATTATAGTGTGTACACGGCAGTCCTTGACGACGAGAAACATGTGGAAGAGGTTGTGTCGTTGTAGCTTGTCGTCGGTCTCCACTTTGGAGCTCAAGGCACGCTGCACAATGATGCTCCTATAGTTCTCCGTCGCCGCTGTACCAAGTACCTCTTCTTTGGTGTGTTCGTCATTTGGATCTGTAAAGTCAGTAGCAAGAGAATTTTCATCTTCAACATCCGAAGTACTATCATACCCGCCATCGTCGCGTGCTATGTATGCCCGTTTGCTCGGGAAATCTCTCATCATATGACCAAGTCCCTGGCAGCGGTGACACTTAATGTCGGAAGTATGACCCGTAGAAGGAGTGGACGACGAAGGCTTGAATGATGTTGCCTTGCTGCCTTCCGGCACGCGAGAAGGTGGAGCAGCAGGTATAGTTCGTTGGCCGCCATTTGGTGGTGTAGTCGCTGCACGAGGGGCCGAAGATGGTGCTGTTTTGGATGGTGTAGTTGCTGCACGCGGCGTGAAGTTGCTCCTCGTGCGTTGTTGCTGTTGTTGTCGGCCCTGCAATTCTTTTTCTGCCGACATAGCAAGCTGAAACAATCTGTTAACATTATCATATTCTTTGTAATCAACAATGTCCTGAATTTCACGCCTCAACCCCCCATATAATCGAGCTATTTTATCATCCATGTCCTCTACTACCCCACAACGCAGCATACCCTTTTGTAACTCTTGATAATACTCCTCTACGGACATGTTACCTTGGTCTAAACGCTGCAATTTTTTGCGAAGGTCCCGCTGAAAAGATGGAGGAACAAATCGAACACGCATAGCTTCCTTTAATCTATCCCATGTTGGAGGATCAGTTCTAGTTTTAACAAGTTCATTCCACCATATGATAGCAAAGTCCTTAAACTCACTAGTGGCTTGACGAACTCTATGTTGTTCAGGAACAAGATGGGAATTAAATTTTTGCTCTACTGTCATCTCCCAATCAAGATAAGCCTCAGCATCATAAGCACCAGAAAAAGAGGGTATAGTAAATTTCACTTTAGCAAAAGGATCATCAGGAGGGCGGTTATAATTGTTATGATTATTACCTCCCATACCTCGACGATAAAGTGGCAGTCTTGGCTGATTACTGTGATCTTCCAGTTCATCATAAGCATTGTCTTCTTGTCTTCCAGCGAGAGGCAACCGAGCCTCAAAAGTATTCATCCGAAGAGCAAGGTCATCCAGTTTGCGAGTCAAGTTCACCAATGACTCCTCCGTTGATGCGTTGTATTTGGCGAACATATCACGTAACTCAACATGTTGAACACATTCGTCATTATTTTCTTCTCCTGCCATTGTTAGTAGGAAACAAAAGACAACAAAAAATGTTATCCCTATCAACTACAGTGACAATGTGGAAGGTGGAAGAAAACAATCTCTCGCTCAAGCGTCTTACCACGCTCTTACAAGTGTTCTTACTGACACAACAGGTGGTGTGGACGGTGAGATGAACCAATGAAGTGTGGGGTGATTGCAAAGGTACCTGTTATGCTCAAGAGAAAGGTGGAGCTTGGATGGCACAATATGGTGGCTAATAAGCAGAAAATCGTTAACAGCTAAACAAAGTTGAATAAGTATTCAATGTAGGAAACTGTTGCTGGTCAACTGAGTGCCCTAGAGCCTAGCACAACACAAGGAAGTATCAAGGCAAAAGAAAGATAGAATGATATAACCAAACAAACAACACCAAGTGGTATAGGCCAATTGCTTTAATATGCGTGCTCTTCACTATTTTTTTTTCTTTTTGTAATATTTTTTTGATATTTTTTCTTTACTCAGTAGCACAAATATAGGAAGCACACAAATTTGCAGCTCAATTGGATGTAATATGCAGCCTATAAAAAATCAAGAAGATTCTTCAAAATTCGTGCTGAAACTTCGGAGGCCGGATAGCCTATCTTCCGAGGGGAATTTGGGCAATCTAATTTCGCCGAACGCGGCTACGCGGCGAAGAATCAGATGCGAAATTTCGCGTAGATCAATTTGAAAAAAAAAATTCGCCCGATTTCGAGTTCGTATGCGAAAGTTATGGCCGTTTTAAGGTAGGCTGTCCGAGTTACGTTTTTTTTTATGTTGATTCCAACTTGGTTTGAGAACAGAACTCGCAAACGGATACGAAAACGATCAGGAATTTGCACAGCAACTAATGGGATAGTGTGTGATTATTCAAGGATGAATGGCGCAAAGATCTGTCACCTAATTTAGGGCTGGCGATGCGGGAGTTCACGCAAGGCGGCTAGCTAGGGCAAACCGATGAACGTGGCGGATCGGTTTGTTATTTAGAGATTGTGGAATAGGTGTCGAATAGCAAGACAACAAGGATGAAACACGATAACTAGGACCCAAAAACACAAAGCTAAACCAGCAACAAAACTCAACCACACGAATGCAAACTCAACAATGCAAACTGAAAAACGAAACTGCAGGCACTATAGTCTGGGAAGCGGTAAAAACGATCTAATTTTTTTTGTGGCTTTTTTGTGAACTCTAGGTACGAAACAAAATCGATCTAATGGAAGGAAGGAAAACAAAGATACCTCACGGGCAACCTGGAAATCTGATACCAGTTGATGAGTAGGTTTAGGCCCGATCTTCCGAAAGGTATGTCGATTGGGGTGGAGAACTCGACGTTGATGATCCGCGGCACTCGAGCGGTACGAGTACCCCTGCAATCACTACACCACGGCTCCGTTGGTTATCAACCGTGCTGCACACACTTGACCTCGCCAAGAAGGCTAATCCCTGCAAGTGCAACCGAGAACACGAGCAAGAACGTAGAAGACACGATCTGAAATCGCGAAGTTGGGGTCTCACAAACCGTAGAATGGCGATATTATTGATCTAAGCAAAACCCACCGAATATGACCGGCGGCTGCAGTATTTATAGGCTAGGGTTCGACCAAAACACGATTAGACGCGTCCCTAATGGACTCTTACGGGATACAAGGCCCAAATGCCCGATTCGGTGGCGCAGCACCGGACAGAAATCTGGACTCGACTTGTTTCGACGATTCCCGATGACTCCGGAGGAATTTTGAGGTGGGACCAGAACCATTGGAAATTTTATCTTCTCCTCTTTCCGTGCATATGTAGAACGTTGAAAACGGAGTCCGTATGCCCCCTGGGCGTCTGTTTTAAGGTGGACTGCTCCTGGACTCCGAGTTGAACTCGAGTCCGAGTTGTAAACTGTTTCCATCTACTTGTGGACGTCCCAGGTGGTTCTCCACGCTCCCAAGGCCTCCTTCCTTCACTTGTTGATCTTCTCCATTATTCCTAATAACAATTAAATCATCACATAGCAATCTATTCTCAAACTCACATGCAAAAGAAGTTAAGAACGAATTCACCTGCTGATTTAATAACCGTGCCCGTGCTCTTGTGATTGGTCCTTGCAGTTCAATGCGCGTCTCCGCTGTTGTGATGTCCTCATCAGTGGCGATCCCTGGAGTGTCTGAAGGTGGCTCCGACACTGCCCCGAAGCCAAGGTCCGAGGTCGTTGGCAAGGGCAAGGAGCTGGCGGACGAACCCCTGAGCCGGAAGAGGAAGCTGCAGCATGCCGACGGAAGGTCCATCAGGCCTGCCACCTCTGCATCGGCTCCTTCTCCCCGGAGGGGGAGGTCTTCTGCAACCGCGACGACTGTACCCGCAGTGGGATCCTCCCGGGGAGCTAGCTCCGGGCATGCAACTCCAGCACCGGGGCCGGTTGAGGTCTCTAGGTCCAGAAGTTCTTCCCGATCGAGGGGAGCCTCGACCAGGGAAACGCTCGTGGCTGCTACGAGTTCCGGGGGGCCTTCCGGAGCTTCCATGCCGGCTATGACCAGCCCAGAACGCCTGGGAAAGAGGTTCCGCACAAGCTGGTGGGGAAGCCTCCCAAGGTAATTTTTAATCTTTACCTTGGACAGTTGTTTTGTCGTAGTAATTGCTTTTTAAGTTTCTTCGTCCATCATTTGCAGCGTTCCCAAGAAGAGGAGTGAGGCTCCACCCTCAGCCACAACAACTGAAGCTGTGAGGGCGGAAGCTTCTGCTCCTGTCCCAGTGCCGCCCCAAGTGGTGGCTGAAGCTGCGACAGCTCCGGCGCCAGCTGTCGTGGTCATGGACCTCGACTCATCCCCAGAGACTCCCGTGGTAGCGCCGGACCGCGGGAGATAAGATGCACCAGCGGCACCTGTCCCAGAGGCTGAAGCTCCGGGTCCTGGTGCTGAGATGATGGAAGCTCCGGCTGTTGAGCCGGAGGAAGCAGTAATTCCGGTCTCAGAGCCGGAAATTGTCGAAGACCCGACGGTTGAGCCGGAGGTGATTGAAGCCCCGACGTGCGTGCCGGAAGTTGAGGAAGTTCTGGCAGTTGGGCCAGCTGCCTCTGAAGCACCGGCCGCTGAGTCGGTCATTGTTGGAGCTCCGGGCGCAGGGCCGGTCGATGTTGAAGATCTTCCAGCTCCCTAGCCGGTTGTTGAAGAGGCATCGGAGCCCGAGCCCCCATCGGAGGAGGTGTCTAGACCGGAGCCAGCAGCGGCCCTGCTCCAGAAGTGACGACGTCGGAGGTACCCGCAGCCGAGCCGGAGTGCCCAAGCAAAGTCGCTGGCCCCCTGCCTGAGGGGGTGAACGAAGACCTGGCGGCGGGGCCTTCCTCGATGGCGACTGAGGCCACCCCGGAGGACGGCCCTAGTGCCATGGAGACTCAGGGGACCACTCTTGTGGAGTGGGACCCAATTTTTGTATCTGAAAACCCGCTAGAACCAGCGGAGAAGACCCCAGCAGGTCCGGAACCTATCCCGTTGTCACTGTCTATTGACAACGCATGTTCCAGTCTGCGTCAAGTCCAACTGGCCTTCTTCCACGACAGCAAGGCTCTTGAAGAGGAGCGCCAAACCCTTAGGCGGTGGCGTAACCGACTCTACTTCGAGACCAAGCTGGCGCAGTCGAGGCTAGCGGATGACAAAGAGTTAATCAAGCGGGAGAAGATCCGCCTGGAGTACTGGGGCAAGTTACTGGATGACAGGGAGAGTATGACTCGTGCCCTCGACACCCAATCCTGGGAGATCTACGAGCAGACCAAAGCAGCTAACAGTGCGGCTGATGAACGCCAAGAAAGGCTTGAGGCTATTAACACTACACTCATCAAGCGCCAGGAGGCACTTGAAGAGAGGGAGAAACGGCTCGAAGATGAAGAGAAGAAACTCCTAGAGCCGCGGGATGACGTCCTGAGGAGGGAGGAGGAGCTCACCGAGAAGGTGGCTCTGGCTGACAAGGGCCTCGAGGAGCGCGCCAAGAAATTGGAAGAGCACTGCCATGAGGAAGAGGAGAAGGCCTAGGTGCGAGGGCAGGAACTCTACAAGCAAGAGTGTGCCCTTACTGCCAGGGAGAAGAAAGTGAGGGGCAAAGAGAAGGACCTGGTCGACCGCCGGAACAAGATCCACCTCCGGGAGGAGGAGCTCGAAAAACTCGAAAAGCGGGTTGCTGAAAAGATTCAACAAAATGCCAAAGAAGTTGAGCGCCTCACTCGCGAGAATTCTGAACTGGTGGCAGCCAGGAGATCCTTGGAAGAAATAAAGGGCTTGAGGACTGCGGACTCCCTACAGATTTGGGAGTTCCTGGGCAAGGCCAACGACGCGCTGACACCGATGGGCTTCAGCCCTGTGCGCCCGGATGATCCGGAGCCGGAGCCGGACCTGGCGTTGCAGGCGTTGAGCTCGGCAGGCAGCAAACTCTCCAAGGTGGGCGATGTCATCGCGGACCATTTGAGGTTGAGGGGCAATCCCTGGCGAAGAACGTCGCAGAATATGTGCTGACGTGCTACACCAGCCGGAACTCCCAATTTCCTCTGGACCCGGTGCTCGAAGGTCCGGTTGAAGGAGAAGGCGAAGCTGCCCGAGCCAACGTATTGGAGGTTGCCCAGAAGGTTGCCCAATTCTTCCATAGGGTCTAGGACCATCTCTGTAGTTCTCACTTGTACTTTCTCTTCTTCTTCCTCAATTTTGTAATCCCTTGTCTCCAGATGTAATCCCTTGTCTCCAGATGAATGAAATCCCCAAATTTTTGTGAATTTCACTTCTTGTCTTCAACACTTTTGTCTTCACTTGGCCCCCTGGTAGATGTACACAATTTGATTGTGAACATGTACCAAGAGGATATTGCGTTTTGTTGAAGACTCATTTGCTCCGAACTTGTAGAATTTAGGTCCGAAGTCTTCGATAGTGAAGGCCCCCCGAGGTTGTCGGAGCTCAGAAGCTCCGACATTGTCTATCGTTGGAGCTTAGTAGCTCCGGCAATAGTCTCTATCAATGCGTAGAGCATCGATAGTTAGTCCTCCGGGGTGTCGAAGCTTAGTAGCTCCGGCAGTGATCTTTGCCAACACATGGTTTGTTGGCAGCAGACTCCGTTTGCGGGGTCTTCTCACCATCTTTTATTTAGCGTCGACGGCTGGCCCCCCTAGCTTTACCGGAGCTTGATGACTCCGGTGATGCTCTTTTTCAATGCATAACATCGATTACAAGCCACCTAGGGGAGTCGGAGCTTTGTTAGCTCCGGCTTTTCTCCATCAACGTAGATTTTATTTTTCCTGCACACTTAAGCCAAGAAAAATAGTAAAATTCATTTCTTGTCTATAACTTCGTCGCGGCTTACGATTCTCAAGAAGATTTTAAGTCAAACGCGATTCTAAATATAACCGAATGCATTGTCTTTTCTTCCAAATCCAACTGCACATGGACTCGCCTTACTTCGGCCTGCCGGGGTGTAGGTAGAGTGGCGTACTTAGGGTGCTTGACCAGGCTAAGTCGATAGCACACTCCAGCCCTAGATTGGCTTGGCGGCATTCAGGCGAGTGGGCCATGAACAATATTTGAATCCAAAAGAATCGACAGTATAACTCGTATCATATATGAACCGGTCGAACTAAAATTTCTTAAGAATTGCATGTCTTTGTTATAGACAAGAAAGAGAAAAATAAAAAATGTTGAGCCTGTACAAAATAAATGCACGTGGAGTCTGTTTCACATGAAGATGTCTTTCATTATAGATCCGGGGTACAGGGGGAACAAGTACAATCTTAGGGTACGGAACCAGGCTAAGCGTGTTTCATTTCTCGTTTGACCCAGGGTAGCTAGCCACACTTTTAGTCCTGAGACTATGACAAGTGTTGCATGAACTTTGCGGACCTTTCGGGAAAGGTCCGGTTGTTCTCCCGGAGGAACTACCCGACTCTGTACAATGACTCTATAACATACACCTCAAGTTACTACAGACTCACCTCCGTGATATTAGGCGTAGAACTTACGGAGGTGCTCAATGTTCCAAGGATTTGGGAGAGGTGTCCCATCCTCGGTAGCCAAGCGAACGCTCTCGGGACGGGATACTTTAATCACTCGGAAGGGTCCCTCCCAGCTGGGGGAGAGTTTGTTTAACCCTTCTCTGGATTGTATTCTCCGTAGCACCAGGTCGCCTTCCTCAAGCTGTCGGTTGTGTACATGCCGCTGATGATAGTGCCGAAGGGCTTGGCGGTATCGGGCATTCCGAACAGCTGCTTGGCACCTTCCCTCCTCAAGGAGGTCTAGGTCTTCATGCCGGAGCTGGTCCTGCGTGGCTTCGTCGAAGGTCCGGACCCGGAGTGACCCCAAGGTGATTTCTGGAGGAAGGATTGCTTCAGCTCCATACACCAGCAAGAAGGGTGTCTCTCCAGTTGACCGTTTTGGAGATGTCCTGTTGGCCCAGAGAGTGGGTGGAAGCTCATCAATCCAGTTAGCTCCATGTTTTTTCAAGCGCTCATAGGTGCGCGTTTTGAGTCCTTTAAGGATTTCAGCATTTGCTCTCTCAGCTTGGCCATTGCTGGCTGGGTGAGCTACGAAGGCGTAGCAAACTTGAATGCTGAGGTCTTTGCAATATCCTTGAAACGCAGAGCTTGTGAATTGGGTCCCATTATCAGTGATGATTTTGTTTGGGACTCCAAATCTGCATACAATGGACTGCAAAAAGTTGATAGCAGATTGTTTGTTGATTGTCACAATTGGAGTTGCTTCCGGCCACTTGGTGAACTTGTCAATGGCGACATACAGGAACTTGTAACCTCCGACGGCTCTTGGGAAAGGTCCCAAGATGTCCATCCCCCACACAGCGAAGGGCCATGTAGGAGGTATCATTTGTAGGGGCTGAGCCGGTGTGTGAATTTGCTTTGCATGAAATTGGCATGCTTCACATTTCTTCACCAGCTCAGTTGCATCCTGGAGTGCTGTAGGCCAGTAGAAGCCATGCCGAAAGGCTTTACCAACCAGCGTGCGGGAAGACGCGTGGTTCCCACACTCACCTCCATGGATTTCTGCGAGGAGCTCGCAACCTTCTTCCCTTGTGATGCACCGCATTAGGATGCCGTTGGCACCGCGCCGGTAGAGATCCCCTTCTACCAACGTGTATCTTTTAGCCAATCTGACTACCCGGTCAGCGGATACATCATCGTCAGGAAGGATGTTGTCTTTCAAGTAGTTCCGGATCTCCGAGATCCATGCATTGGAACTAACTTGAGCATTTGAGTCTTGCGTGTTGGGTTGCTCGGAGCTTCCGGCAGCACCTACGACCCTTGATGGCTGCCATGGTAACAGGGCCATCGGGACCGTCAGCTTCGGGATGCTGATCTCGCCCCCTTCGCTCAGTTCGGCAGGCTGAGCTGTGGGTTTTGACAACCTCCGGACAAAAGTTTCGTCAGGAGCCGGAGCTCCAATTGACGCTTTCGTCGAAAGTTCGTCGGCTTCAGCGTTGTGAGCACGCTGGACATGGTGGAGATCTAGGACTTCGAAGTCCTTCTGAAGCCTCTGGACTTCAAGGAGATAAGCAGATAGCTG
This sequence comes from Tuctoria greenei, assembly GCA_036927565.1. Classification (NCBI taxonomy): domain Eukaryota; kingdom Viridiplantae; phylum Streptophyta; class Magnoliopsida; order Poales; family Poaceae; genus Tuctoria; species Tuctoria greenei. The sequence goes on from JAYESD010000007.1 coordinate 10,075,267, forward strand.
GAGATTGTTGCAGGAGCATTCACCCTTCACTTGCTTAATGATGAGATGTGAATCTCCCTTGACCAGCAGTTGCTTGACACCGTATGACAGCGCCACCTTTAGTCCGTAGATGAGTGCTTTGTACTCCGCCATGTTGTTGGTCGCCTTGAAGTCAAGGTGTACCATGTATTTTATCTTCTCCCCGGTTGGTGCGAGGAGAAGGATTCCAGCTCCGGCCCCCCTGCTTTTGCATGGAGCCATCGAAGTAGAGGGTCCAATGAGGCTCGGTGAAGACCGAAGCTTCATGTTCCGGCTTCTGCTCACTGGGGCCCCCAGGGTTTGATGGAGAGGGAGTCCATTCCGCCACGAAGTCTGCCAATGCTTGACTCTTGACTGCTTGCCTTGAAATGAATTCGAGATCGAATTCTGCCAATTCCGCTGCCCACTTTGCAATATTCCCAGTTGAATTGGGATTATGCAAAATTGCTCGAAGTGGGTAAGAGGTCACCACTGAGATTTTGTGAGCTTGGAAATAATGGCGAAGCTTCCTGGAGGCAATAAGAACTGCATAGAGCAGTTTATGCACCTCTAGGTATCGAGTCTTGGCATCATGTAGTACTTCACTAATGAAGTACACTGGGCGCTGAATGGTCCGGACCCTCCCAGAGGGGCCCGGAGCTTCCTCTTCACTGACCCGGATCCTCCCAGAGGGATCCGGATTTTCTTCGGGGACCTCTGGGTTCTGGCTGGAGGAACCCGGAGCTTTTTCAGAAGTGACCTGGACCCTCCTGGAGGCGTCTGGGTCTTCCGAAGCAACTTCTTGTGGATTTGAGTCTGGGAGCTGGGACCCAGACTCGCTTTCAGGAACCTCCGGACCCTCCTGAAGGGGTCTGGATCCCTGAGTATGGGGTAGTTCTGGTCTTTCCGCGACCAGAACCATACTAACGACTTCATCAGTTGCTGAAATGTAAAGCAACAAAGGCTCACCAGGGTTCAGAGCTACCAGAGTTGGTAGGGTGGTGAGGAACTGTTTTAGCTCCTGGAACGCCTTTTCTGCTTCTTCAGACCATTGGAATGGTCCGGACTTCCTCAATAACTTGAAGAAGGGGAGTGCCCGTTCTGCCAGTCTTGAAATAAATCGGCTGAGGGCTGCTAGACATCCAGTTAGCTTTTGGACATCTTTGATGCGGCCTGGTGGCCGCATGTCTTCAATGGCCTTGATCTTCGCCGGATTAGCTTCTATGCCCCGGTGACTTACCAGGAAACCAAGAAGTTTTCCATAGCTAACCCTAAAGACACACTTGTCTGGGTTTAGCTTTGTGCGCGTGGCCCGCAGCTTATCGAAGACAGCCTGTAAGGTGTCAAGAAGTGACTCCTTATTCTTGACCTTGACCACGATGTCATCCATGTACACTTCCACTATGTCTCTAATGAGGTCTTCAAAGGTTTTGTACATAGCTCGTACGAAAGTTGAAGCTGCATTCTTGAGACCAAATGGCATGGCTGTATAACAGTACAATCCATCTACTGTGATGAAAGAGGTATGCTCTTCATCTTCCCTAGACATTCTGATTTGATGATACCCAGAATATGCGTCTAGGAAACACAGTAATTCGCACCCGGAGGTGGAATCCACTATCTGATCTATTCTAGGCAGTGGGAATGGATCTTTTGGACATGCCTTATTTAGTGTTGTGTAGTCGATACACATCTGAATTTCCCGCCGGCCTTGGGCACAACGACTGGGTTTGCCAGCCATTTTGGATGGAAGACTTCTCGGATGAATCGAGCTTCGAGCAACTTCTTCACTTCTTGTCTAATGAAGTTCTGTCGCTCTACAGATTGCTTCCGAGGCTTCTAGTGCACAGGCCGGGCATTTGGATAGATCTTCAGATTGTGCTCAATCACTTCCCTGGGGATCCCATGCATTTGTGACGGTTGCCAGGCAAACACTCGACATTAGCCCAGAGGAAAGCGATGAGCGCGAGTTCCTATTTGTCGTTCAATCCTCCCGATATACGGGTGGTCTAAGCGGCATCAGAACCGATTTGGACGACTTTGACTGGAATGTCGGTGTCGCCGCTTGGCTGCACACGAGGTGCAGATGTAGAGCCCCGTTGACGAATGCTCGGGGGTTTTGGAGCTTCCACCTGCCTGGAGTCCTCCTCTTGCGCCGTGGTAAGTGCATGGAGTTCTTCCAGAGCAGTTACTCTGGCAGTACAATCCCCGCGGATCCGGAGAACACCTACTGGTGTTGGCATTTTTAACACTAGGTAGCCATAATGAGCAGCTGCCATGAATTTGTACAAGGCAAGCCTACCCAAGATGGCATTGAAGGGTAAGTTGATCTGAGCGACGTCGAAGACCAACTTCTCAGTGCGATACTTCTCCCGTGTCCCGAAGGTAACTGGGAGAGTAATAGCTCCGAGTGGGGTAATGGCCCCCGGACCTACTCCGGAGAAAGGTCGGGAAGGGTGGAGATCCGAAGGTCAGAGCTGAAGCTTGGTAAAAGCTTCGAAACTTATGAGGTTGAGCCCCGAACCTCCGTCTACCATGACATGGTGGAGCTGGATGTTATTGATGGTAGGAGACACCATCAAAGGTACCTGACCTGCTCCAACCATGCTTCAAGGGCAGTCCGAAGCATCAAAAGTGATGGCTGTGTCCATCCACTTCCGATGAGGCTCTGGTCTGGCTGTAGGGGCTACAGCAGCCATGTCCCGACGCATAGTCTTGATGACGCAACGGGAGGTGATGTCCCATGATCCACCAAAGATGGTGTTCATGGTCTTCCGACGCTCGTTGTCAGAGACGTCGGAATCGTCGTCGACGGAGGTGTAGACGGCCTTTAGGACCTTTTTGGGATCCTGAAAACCTAACTCCTCTTCAGCCGGAGCTTCATCGACTTTTTTGTTTTCCTTCCCTCTGTCGAAAAGGAGTTTCTTCCCGGCGCTTGTTGTAGCGCTCGGCAAGGTTTTGGACCTCCCGGCAGTCTTCCAAACTGTGGCTGCCCATTTTGTGAATTGGACACCACACCTTGGGTTTGCCACCGTGTTCAGAAGACGGTCGAGGTCGCTTCTCGGGGCGTGGCCCCCGGCCACCCGAAGCTGCAGCAGCTGCAACATTGGATGTACCGGCCGACATCTTCTTCTTGCCGTTGGTCTTCTTCTTCTTTTTGCCACTCCCGGAGGTAGCGGCTTCTCCTTTGGAGGATTTCTTGTGATCCTCCAGAGTTGGTTTGGAGTGCATTTCACGGCCCTCCGCAGCTCTGGCACATTTGTCGGCCAAACTGAAGAGTTCTGTGACACTGGTGATCTCCTTGATCGCCAGTTTCTCCAGCATCTTCTTATCCCGTACACCCTGTCTGAATGCCACAATGACAGAGGCGCTAGAGATAGAAGGGATAGTGTTTTGTACTTGAGAGAACCTCTGGATGAATGATCGCAGAGATTCTCCTCCTTTTTGCACGACTGCAAAAAGGTCCAGTTCAGTGCCTGGCCAGGTGTATGAACTCCCGAAGTTGGCAGTGAACTGCTGGCACAGCTCCTCCCAACTGTTGATGGAGTTGGGTGGAAGGCTCATAAACCAGGACCTGGCGGTCCCAGTCAAAGCCACTGGGAAATAGTTGGCCATCACGGCCTCATTTCCTCCAGTTGCCAAGATAGAAGTGGAGTAGATCTGAAGAAATTCGACAGGATTGACGGTCCCATCGAACTTCTCCGGCAGGTGAGGGCGAAACTTCTGTGGCCACCTGACCATACGCAGATGCATGGCCAGGGCTGAACAGCCTCCTCCCACTCCTTCAGGAGCAAGAGCGTCTTGAGCTTCTCGTCTTTCACAAGCACGCTCAATATGGACTTGGCCGTCCTGTTGACGGTATCAACGATCAAGCTCCGCCTGGAGGTCATGAGTTGAAAGCCTGGATACCGTGTGGGTGCGTCGTGCCCCGGAGGGCAACGACGTCACCTGCTGTGATGCAGCTCGTCTCCTGTTGTTGGAGACGTGTGGACCAAGTCTACCAGACAAGGTCCGTCGCTGCGACGGGGCCCGTCCTGAAGGAGGAGGACCCTGGTTACTGATGCGGTCAGCTGCTGTTGCAACCAAATGTTTCACATCAGCCCTCCACTGCTCCAGTGCATCTCGAGATGCATCCGGTGGTGGTGGGCGTTGGAGAAGAGCACGTGCTGCATGGAGCGCGTGTTTCGGGTTGTCTTGATTTCCCGATGCAGTGACTGACGCTGGTGCACCATCGCATTGTCCAGCTTGATTTGCTGGTGGAGGCGGCGGTGGTGGCAGTGTGACTCCTGCTAGTGTTGAAGCCCCTGCTGGTGGCTGCATATTGGAGGGATTGCTTCCAGCAGCTTGAGCAGCAGGATGACCGTTGGATGATCCAGCAGCTGAGTTCACCATTCTCGAAATCTCAGGCTCCCCTTCCTGGCGCGCCAACTGTCGGTGGTTTGGATCCGGCAGATCTCCCGACACTACTAAAGTGTTAGAGGAGTTTGATGTTCGGTATGGGCGCGCGGAGATTCAAGAAGGTGAATTATGAATAGCACAGGAGACACGGAAATTTACGTGGTCCGGGCCGCCTGAGCGTAATACCCTACTCCACGGGTGTGTTGGTGTTGTATTAGCTATATGAGCTTGTGTCGAGCGTCTATGGCGCGTGTGTAGCGTCACTCTCCCCCCCTAGAGTCCGTCGTCGGCCTGTCCTTTTATAGTACAAGGGCAGGCCGTTACAAGTTAGCCTGGCCTGACATGTGGCCCCGGCGGTTACTAGTATTGATACTCATTCAACACGTTTAATTGTCCTTAATGACCGGGTAATGGGCTTTGACAGCACCGTTACTGGTAATTAAGGTCATCCGATCGTGTGCCATTAATATGGTATTAATGACACTTAATCGGGTCTTGAAGTCCTTGATTCCCCTTTGAAGATTCGGAGCCGTTGTGGAGTCTTCCGGAGGTTAGAGGCTGAAGATCCGACGGTTGGACACGTGGCAGCTCCGGAGCATACTGTGGGAAACAGGTAGCTCCAGAGCTACATGACACGTGTCAGGTCCGGAGCTACTCTCGGTCTAGGGTTAGGTCCGGATGTGCCATTTTGGTACAAAGCCCGGAGCTTCGCCCTTGTGGGCGATAGCTCCGGTTTGATAGTACACGTGGCGACCCTGGGATTAACCATGTTGGAGAAGCGGGTCCGGTTATATCTGACATGTGGGCCTCCGAAGGTCTTCAAATCAAGTAGATGACTTTCCTTTGAGATCTTTGTAACCTCAAGGGGTGTACGGTTTCCAGGGTACCGACACATGGAGAATTTGATCTATGCGGAAAACCCATCTTATCATCCACGCCGACACCCCAAGAAGACGGAGAAGTCCAGGCCTTCTCAAAGGCCCAAGTCCACCAAGCCGCCAAAGAAGGTATGATGGAAGAAGCAAGACAAGCCGTCCGAGCCCATCCCTCTGGGCCCGGATAACAAGAAATGAAGAAGGAGGAATGTAAATCTCATCGGACGGTGGTGAGACCTAGCCAATAGGTTAAATTGGTAGTTATCCTTTTCTTTGTTTTTCTTTTCTCTTTTGGTTTTCCCCATTTAGTTTGATTCTCCCCACTGCATATTTGATTTTCTTAGTATTTTGAGAATCCTATATTCTCAACTATCATTTTTATTTCTTTATTTTTCACAAGAAAAGAAAATTATTGGGTTTTGAAAAAGGAATTTTATTTGGAAAAAAATTCTTCTGAGATGCAAAAGTGGTATTTCACCAACGTGCTAATTATATAGCCATTGGGGATCCACTTGCCAAAAGGGAGAACAAGGGGGCCCACCTGTCAGGTCGGCCGACCCCCCTGTTCGGCCAACTAGGGGAAAGAGCCATTTTGGCTCTCTCTCCTCTAACAACTACATTTGGTTCTCTAGTGACCGTTGGGGATTGCACACTATAAATAGTGTCCATGAGGAGCATTTCTCCTCATACTTCACCTCATTTTATACATCGCCAAAGTTGCTCTTGCTCACATTATTTTCTTACTCTTCATTGAAGTGCTCTTGATCAATTCCCAATTCAAAAAAAATTGCTTTTGTTTGCATTTGCAATTTGCTCTCAAGTTCTTCAAGGGAAAATTCGTCGGGGTTTTGTTTTCACTAACATCACCTCTTTCGATTTTTTGCCTTGTTGTGTTCTTGCTTGTTGTGGCCATGAAAGGAATGATGAGGTTGTTTGGAAAGAGGAAGGAGGCTGCAAGATCAAACCATGGTGAAGACTCAAGTGCACACCCCTCTTCCGTTGCTACACCAAGTCCACAGAGGAGTGTAGGAGAGGACATTCCCATGGGTGAGAGGAGCAACCCTCACCAACTTCTTCACGACGACGACCTCAACATCCAAAGTGAAGTTGAAGATCAAGCACGCAAGCTCCTCCAAGATCGTGAGTTTTCTCATACGAAAGCTTATGATCCGGATTTGATCTTCAAAATAGGTATGGATTCCGAATTCTTTTCCATTTGGTGTGCATTAGGATGGGAAAACTTTGCTCACATAGAGGAGAAAGGTTCATGCCTTCTCTCCATACAATTCCTTTGCACACTCAAGATAGGATTTGATGGTCTTACTTTTAGATTATTTCAAAAAGAATACAACATCTTATGGAAATAATTAAGTAAAATCCTAGGCTTCCATAAACGTTGTTTGCTAGATTTAGACGATTTGCCTAAGTTTAACAAACAAAGTTTTAACTGGTGAGGTCAGATGTAGTGCACCTAATAATAGCCACTTGCAGAACCCTACTTTACGCTTCATGCATAGATGGTTGGCTATGACTATGTTCCCTAGCGGAGATGTAAGGATAGTGCGTGATGATGACCTGAAAATTTTATTTGTCGTGATTAAAAAGATAAAAGTTGCTCTAGCTAGTGCCATGATGACACAATGGTTAGATTACATTCCAAGGGTAGGGCCAATTGAATGCACTTCATTGATCACCATTATTGCTACTAGGATAGGAGCACCAGAATATTCTTCATCTGAGTACATTGAAAATGAAAGAGAATTAATTGATGAAGATTATTTTGTGCAAGGACACACCCTTAAGCATGATCAAGATGGCTCTTTGATATTTTATTTTTCCGGCTTTGTCAATGAAATTTGGTTACCTAACTTGGATTATCATTTGTACAAATAACAGAGGCTAACCATTGACCTACTTCCCATCGAGGAAGCCAGAAGAAGTAATGTCTCTGGCAGGGTAACTAGAAGCCGCACAAGGAGAGCGGCTATATCCCCGACAACCTCCACGGTCCATGAGTACAATGAGGAAGAGAACCCAACGGGTGATGCACCTAGATGGACTCAACCTCCATCGTATGAGATCGAAGGTCCGTCTTGGCATGGATGGTCAGGTGCTACATGGGAGACACCCCTATCCACTTCAGCTCTAGCAGCTTGCCTCCAACATCTATGAGAAGATGTCATTCCACTTCGGCTAGAAGTCATCGTGACTATAGCCAAGGAATGACAGACCTCTCTAGACGTATGGAGGAGCTTGAAGTAAGGACGGGTGACATCTACAACACTCTCCAAGGGCATGTCCAAGGTACCCAAGACTGGCAACAACACATGGACGCTCAATTCATCAACCTCAACTTCACACTACAACAACAACAAGCCGATCTTGTGGCATACTTCCGTCATCAAGGGTTCAACCCTCGACAAGGAGGTGAGTAAAGAACAAGCTTGGGGGAGGACCCCCACTTGAGGTAAATTGTATCAACCCCCTTTGCATATTTATTTTCCATTAGACCATCATTTACCTTGCATATAAAAAAATAAAAAAATAGGATAGGTTTCATTTTCAAATAAAATAAATGATGTGCGGTAAGAATGACTTGGAATTCACATAGATGAAATGATGAATAGTTGCTCCGTTTTAATTTTTCTAAGTCCCTAGTTTACAACTTACTACTCTCCAACATATTGCTCTCATTGGATAAAATTGCTTTTGCCTTGATTTGGAAATTGTGGGTAGCAAAAGCCTAATCCATTCTAAGTTGTTGTGAGATATGATATAGTGATAGGGCTGCTATTCCTAGTTTGATAGTGAAACTTAGGTTTCCGGAGAAATTCTAAAAAGATTTAAGTTATCCTCATTTGATTGGAAATACCCACCAAAGCCATATGATACATTATATTGATAGACCTTATGCATATGCTATTTGCTTTCACATTAAGCTTTGTCAAACTAGTATAGAACTATGTGAGATTTCATTCATTACTTTTTGAATTCTAGACTTCACTTGCACATGCTATACTTCTACACTAGAAGTAAGCAAATTCCATCATACCGCCATTCCACAATAAAAAGAGAAACTTTATATCATTCATGCTTAGTACTCTCTCCAAAATTCATTGCATAAAAAGGGAGTAGAAGACATGGATACAAGAAAAAGAAAAAGAAAATGCATGCTTATGATAGCCATGTTTCATCCCTGCAAAATAAGAGAGTGCACTAAAAAATGAGTCATCTCAAAATATCAACATCCACTCCTTTCCATCACACGTGCACAAGTCTTGAATCAAATTGTTTTGAATTGATTTCTCCTAAGGCTTGCTATTTTTACTTGCAATATTATGTGTGGCAAATATGCCAACTATATTCCCTACCAAGCTCCACATACAAGCCTTACTTAGAGGTAGGATAAATTTAGGCACAATGCCTTGGTGAGGATATATTTACACTACACAAAAAGGAGAGACTTGAGAGAATCAAATTGAAATACTTAAAATATAAATTAAACTCTCTGGAATTTGAGTGGAACTTGATTTCTAGGGTATGTGTGCTCCATTTGCTGTTCTATCTTTCAACCACCCATGAATAGGAGATAGCATAAGCCCCATAATAACCTAAGATGGGTCAAGTACCATGCCAATTTTTGCAATAATAGGTAGAGTATGTTGTGCACATGGTACTTTTGAAAAATAGAACATAGTAGCAACTCCTGATCATCAACCTAAAGTCTTGACTTTGCTCGGGACGAGCAAAGGATAAGCTTTGGGGAGTTTGTTGATGGCTATTATATACTAATTTCACACGTCAATATAACTCAATTATGTGAAGGAATTGTCATTTCTTGCACACATCATCTTTCTATTTAACCTATTTCCACTTGTCTTTGGAGAAAGTTGTGGATGCAGGGGTTCTATACAAAAATGAAGTGAAACAAGGGGATGGATCCTATAAAATATCATTCCAGCGAATCAGGCGACGTCATGTGGCACCACATGGATCAAATGGCCCACAAACAGAAGTATCCAAGGCCATCCAACGGTGTAGCACCAATATCAATCAATGGGACCCACCTGTCAGTCACTTGGAGGAAGCACACCGCAAAAGGGGCCAAGGCCAGGTCGACCGACCCTCCTAGTCGGCCAACTAGGTCCTGACACCTTTCTCGGTCAAACTCCACGTGTAGGCTCCTCCCAGCATGAAGAGGTCATGGGTGACTGATTCGTGCGCTTTTGGTTGCGGGAACCGACCCTTCTCCAAGCTATAAATAGGACCCCTCACCGCAACACACACCACTTGAGTATTCATCCATTGTATCCACTACTCTCCATAGGTTTAGAGGAGTATAGGCTGTAGAGAGGAGAGTCTCTAGTCCATAGTCCAAGTAGGAGAGGAGTAGAAGGAGTCTCTTCCCAATTGGGAAAGATGTGTCTTTCATATTCCTATTTGTATTTGTGACTTTATTCATAATCAAGATGATATCTTTATTCTACTATTGTTCATATACTTGGATGAAGCATTTCTTGTTTGATTGTGGATTCCATGTATGTGGTAGGAATAGTATTTATGATTGTGCTATACCATTCTCATTACATTATCATAAACACTACAAACCTCCACTGTAGTCTAATTAGCTATGATATGACTATGTTAATATGAATCACTTATGCTATGAATTAACATTGGTTCAACGATGATTTAGTTCATTGCCTAGGCTCTTAAGGTAATTACTTAATTTGCTAGCATGGTGCTAGGATAGAGAGTAGCGTTGAATGTCTCGTAGACCCACGGATTGAAGAGGTAGGCAGTAGGTGGTGACAGCCCTATCTGTCCTTTATAATCCTCCACGTTCGGCTATGCCATAGGCTCTTGGCGGGAGTCACCTAGTGGTTCCAGGGGTAAACCCGTGCCCGATGTGTTAATCCACTTAGTATGATAATTCATAATTAACATGATAATTAGTAACCAACTTAGGCTATGTATATGTACATTAGAAGCATAGTAGGAGTATCTACCTAGTTCTTAGCCTAATCCCTCTTTACCCAATTTATCCCCTTAGGATAGAATGATCTTGTGTTTGTCACACTACCTCCACTTATCATTAAACCCATCCTTGCTAGAACCCTACCTAGTCCAACCTAACTTTTCCACTTGATGATTGTTTTACTTCCACCTAGCCTTCCTTTGGGAATACTCTTTAAAGTGGAAATGCTACATCGGTAGTTTCCGTGCGCTTGCAGACATTCATTTAAGAATCAAAACCTACCAACAAGCATTTATGGCACCACTGCTAGGGATGAAATGTTAGTAGTGCATAGGAAATATCAACAGCCAACAAGATAAAGGGCAATGTATTGAAGACAAAAATGGAATTCAAAAGGATTTCATTCATTCAAAATTGGAGAGTTACAAGGTGAAGGTACAAAGAAAAAGGTCCTAGCTACTGGAGTTCCTCACGAGGAATGAAGCAACCTTCTCAGTGGCTTCTTGGACGGTAGCCTTGGCAGCTCCCTCCTCTTCGGTGATGGGTCCTTCGAACACTGGAGCTAGAGACATTGAGGAGTCTCGGCTTCGGAAGCACGTCAACACATACTTTGCAACGTTTATAGCCAAAGATTTCCCTTCTCGATCTTGTTGATGACCACATCTCTGGAAGCTTCCAACTTTGCGTCAGCGGAGTTGAGTGCCACCAGGGCCTTGTCCATCTCTGGCTCCGGATCAGCTGGTCAAACAGGCTGAATCCAAAAGGTAACAAAGCTTCATTTGCCCATCTGAGGAAGTCCTAGATCTGCTGGGACTCGATTGCTCTCGCACTTCAGAGCTCCTCCAGTGATCTCCTTGCAGAAGATACCTCCGCATAACCCTTCTTTGAGAAACGCTCAACCTCCTTGGCATGATGCTGAATTCGCTCAGCCAACAGGTTTTCTTGGTCAGCAATGTTCTTCTCTCGGAGGTGAATGCGACCTCGCCTGTCTGCAAGGTCCTTCTCCTTCGCCTTCATCTTGTCCTTCCGGGCAGAGACACCACTTTCTCTTTTCCTGACATCTTGACCTGTCCGCCACAACCGGTGCTTCTCTTGTTCAAACCAAGGCTTGAATTCTTCTACGTGGTCAGCCAAGTCTTGCTTGCCGTGTGCCAGCTTCTGGGAGAGCTCATCCTCCCTCTGCTAGATCTTTTCTTCTTTCTCTTGGAGATTAACCTCCTTATTATCGTGCTCGTCCCGACGCTTGAGGAGATTTTCCCTCAACTCTTCGAGACACTCCGAGTGACTATCGGCCATTTCATGGGCCCTCTACGCATGCTCGTAGATCTCCCGAGTCTTCTTGTCGAGGGCCTTTATAGCAGCCTCTTGTTCATCCAGTGCCTTGTTCAGGCGCGACTGCTGGGCCTTCTTTGACGCCACCCACTCCTTTTGGTTTGCGAGCCGGGACTGCGTCAGCTTCATCTTGAAGAAGAGATTTTGGCGCCAACGCCCTAGCATGGCGCGCTCTTCTTCAAGATACCTCCGCTCATAGTTGAAGGCAAGTTGGACCTATCGGAGGCTAGAGCAGGCATTGTCAATTGACATCTCTAGAGGGATTGGCTTTGGGCCTGCTTGGGGGCCGTTCTACGGTTACTCCAAGTCTTCTGGGACGATCATTGGAGCCCATGGCACGAGCATGGACTACAATAGTTCAACATCGATGGGGCCACTCTCCGGCAATTCATCCATCTCTGGTGCGGGTGAGGAAGGTCTAGCAGCCAGATCTTCTACCTCTAGGGTTGATAAGGAGGGTCCCGTAGCCAGAACTTCATCCATCCGCAGAAGTCAAAGGTCCAGTAGCCGAATCCCCTTGTGCAGGATCAGGCATGGACACCTCCGGTGTTGCCACCTCTAGAGCTGGCGCCGGGACTTCCATCGGAGCTTCATTGATTTCAAGTATTGATGACGAAACCTCCGTAGATGGCTCCGAGACAACCGAAGCTTGCTCAGGCATTTCTTCCTTATGCTCTGGTGCTACAATGGGCTCTTTGTTCGTCGATGCTGAAGTTGTCTCCATGACAGCTGGTGCGGAGCTGTTGTGTCGTCTGCCACAAGCATAGGAGGAGGGGCCGGAGCAATAGCAAGAGCTTCAACTGGAGCAGTCTCCGGGGATGCAATAGGCACCGGAGCTGCAGTTCTTGTTCTCGACACTCTGGAAACAAAGAATAGAGGATTCAGGACAAAGCAAGAAACAAAATCAAGACATAAACTAAAGATCCAACCCATACCTAGGGATGTTGCTGCTCCAGTCGGCGCGGATTTTCTTCTTTGAACGCTTGGAGCTAGAGCCCGCCGTCGTCAGTGTGGCGGAAGCTCCGAGCTTCGTGCCAGGTGTTGAGGCAGCTACCGGTGCTGCCTCAACTGGTACCTCCATCTTCAGAGGATTCACTTTGGATCCAAAGCCTTCTGCTGGCACTGGGGCCGGAGTCGACTTGCCGGACCCAGCGCCCTCTAAGGACACTGAGGTTGAAGGATCTACCAGAGCTGGAGGAACAACCGGCACGGATCTCAACCAAGGCTGAAGAGTTGCTTCTCTCGGAGCGTCCCTCACATAGCTCCCGTTGCTTCTAGCCAGCTTCCACTTGCGGCTCGGGGTGACGATGGGATCTTTACCCTTGCCTCGACTTGAGCTCGACTCCTTAGAAGATGGAGCTGCGAGACCTTTGTCTTTGCTGCTAACTGGTGCAGGTTCGAAGCCCTCATGAGGACAAGGATCTCTGGAAATCACTATCCCTGTTGGAGGGGTGCTCCTATGCCTCTCCACAAGGCCTAAGTCGTCAAGCGTCGGCATCTTTCTCCGCAACTCTATCCTGAACTCCAAAACTATGTTCAGGGGCAGAAACTCCACCAGAGGTGTCAGATCGTCAGGATTGATGGCTCCTTGGTGCAACTTTTGGAGATTAAGATTCAAAGTCTTTTCATCCAAATTTGACCCGATGCCAACAGGAATCCTCTATGGATCAATTTATCCTCTAAATGCCCATGCTGGCCATTCCCTCGTCTTCAGTGGAGCCTAACGGTTGGTTAGAAAATTTGTAATCACCATCAAGGGAGTCACTCCTCCTTCCACGCACTCCCGGATCCTTGACAATATTAGATTATACTCCTCCGACAGCTTCGGGATCACCTCCCAGTCGTCGATGTCAACAAATGGAAGGCTGTCAGGCAGCTCCAGCATGTCATGGCGATCAACCCTAATGATCACCCAATCCTTCTTCCATCCATCCCACTTCCTTGAAGGGAACGTCTTCAAGTACTTGAAGGGCGAGTTCTTGTGCTTCATGAAGTAGTAGAAGCCGAGAAGCTCATTCTCTTTTCTGGTTGTGTGGACCTTGAAGAAGGTCCAGAAGAGCTCGACGTAGGGCGGCACACCCACCCACGTCTCGCAAAAGTGGATGAATGTCGCCACTAGCAAGAAGGAGTGGGGGTCGAGGTGGTGAAGCTACAGGCCGTAGAAGTCCAGCAACATCAGCAAGAAGCTGGAGAACGGCAAGATGAGCCCCACCATGGCGAATGCCGAGAAGTACACAATTTCACCGACGCTTTCCTTCTTGAAGGGGAGCTTGCCGAGGCGAATTGAGTTGTTGAAGGAATTGCTCGACCACCCAATGTAGGTGTGGACTCTCGACAACTCGTCGTTGCTCTTGATCCGGCTGCGAGGAAGACCCAACTCCATCGCCGCAAATTGGAGCAGAAGCGCAAGGAGGGTTGCAAGGGCGGAGAGCTCTAAACGCAAGATCAAATGAAAGCGTAAGGATTTCTCTTCCCGTGCAGACTTTCTCCCTTTAGTAAGCCTCTGCAACACTTGGATGGAAACTACCCCCTAACCCAAATCACGAATGACCTTGTCAATGACAAGGGCGTCCGAGTCCACTTTGTTAAAAAGTCGCACCAGGTGAATCGTTGTCATGATGGGAAGTTGGAAGCCCGAGGGAAGCAACCTGACATTGCTAGAAAGATCACGCTGGGAACTGATACGAATTTCGTATTGGGAATAGGCGACCTTCAATTGCGTGAACAGGCCAGGATCCCACTCACCATATTGAGAAGGGCCACGTGGCGATGGCATAACTGCGTGTCGTCGTTTCAACCACACAGGAAAAGACTTTGAAGTAGCAACGCTGGAGTCAATGATGCCCCCACCTCTGGTAGTATAACCTCTCCCTGATATGGGCCCGGGGGCCACTGTCGGTACCCTATGTACCGGGTACCCCTTGGTACTGTAAACAGAGCCATGGAGTTCCTATGTCCAAGTGGTGGACGTCCGAAGGGAATGCACGTCCCGCAATATCAGATTTGCCTGCTTCCATAGGGTGGCTCCGGTACTGCCACGTGTTGAGAAGAGTCGAACTTGCCTCCCTTGGTTGGGTAGCTTCGGTGCTGCCACGTGTCTTGCAGAGCTGGACCTTGCCTCCCTCCTCAGGGAAGCTCCAGCACTGCCACGTGTCCAACAACATTGGACCTATTCCCCAGTAGAGGGAAGCTCCAGAGCTTCCACGTGTCAACATCCAGACCTAAGTCTGCAACGGGAAGACAGCAGGATCTCCAATGGTGCAGACATTCAAGGGCTATCAATTGGCCGTTACAAGACATAGTTAACGTGTCATTAATGATATATTAATGACGCACAATTAGAAGGCTATCAAGGCCGGTAACGCTGCTATTAAGGCACTTTATCATGCTATTAACTACCCTTAACACCATAGAACATTTATTGGGCAGTGATTACAGCTGGGGCCACTTGTCGGGCCAGGCACAAACTGTAACAACCAATCCTTGGCATATGAAAGGACTACGCTGCACGGTAGGAGGACAATTGATCTCAGACGCACTCAAACACAAGCTCATATACACTCATACAATACACAAACCCCCCGTGGAGTAGGGTATTATGCTCAGGCGGCCCGAATCACGTAAAACCCTCGGTGTTCACTTCTTGTGTCGATTTTGACTCGCACCCCAACCGAATATGAACCTCCGCGAACTACGTCTTAGTAGTACCCGGGGAAGTGTCCTAGTCCACACTTTGACATATTCAATCCTCGCACGTCTTCTTACCTTGTGCGGTTTTTAATAATTTGGCCATAACTCCTGCTTGAGAAGTCCAAATTATGCACTGTTTGTTGCGATGGAATGTAGACCTGATAAGCTTTAACACCACATGTATTATGCATCATGGGACATGACAGGTTGGTATAGGATTACAAATAAGTTTAAGCTCATGTAGTGTATACCATCTCATATCAGACAATCGTCTTTGTTTCTTTATGCTAACCAACGGTGTATCGTCATGTGTAAACTTGAGTAGGAGTAGATTACACGTCTTAGATAGTATATAGTTCTCATCGATATTGAAATATAATATAGAGAGGAAAGCATTCACCTATTATTGGAGTTTCTTAGCACGAGTACATATAATCGGTCCCTCGTAGGTTTGTTTACATGTGTCTTATGCTAGGATGTCCTTATCATCACCTCCCTCTTGAAAAGAAATCATCCTCAACTCTTCTAATCCAAATAAGGAAGATAGATCGGCAACATTGAATGTTATACTTACTCCATATATACTTGGAAGGTCAATCTCATAAGCATTATTATTGATCCTTTCAAAGCACTTTGAAAGGACCATCAGCTCGAGGCTGCCACTTGCACTTGCATTGCTTAGGAAATCGTCCCTTGTGTAAGTGCACCCAAACCAAGTCTCCTGTTTCATATTAAACTTTCTTCCGACCATTGTTGGCACGCCTCTCATAGATCTTTGTCACTTTCTCTATGTTTTTCCTTACTTGATGATGATGTTTCTTGAAAATTTCAGCATGCTTGCTTGAATCAAAGTTCTCATGTTCCTACAAAGACAAAATTAGAAGATAGATAGGAGCAATGGGTTTGAAACCATAAACTATCTCAAATGAACAAAAATTTGTTGTTGAGTGTGCTATCTTGTTGTATGGAAATTCCACATGTGGCAAACTTTTTTCCCATACTTTCAAGTTCTTCTTTAGAACAACTTGTAGTGATGTTGATAATGTGCGGTTCACCACTTTGGTTTATCCATCTCTTTGTGGATTACATATGGTATCAAAAATAACAGTTGTGTCCCAAGTTTTCCTCACAAGGTCTTCCAAAAGTAGCTCAAAAATTTGGTGTCACGATCTGAAACAATAATTTATGGAACACCATGAAATCATATAATTTTCATGAAAAATATTTTAGCAATATGTGATGCATCATCTGTGGGATCAAAGAGCACGTGAAAAGCTACCAAAAAGGAGATGAATGGTAAGTTAAAACTTTTTATGCGGAAGCCTTGAAAACCCTCGACAAAAAATCAATGTGATGGAGAAAAATGTGTGAGAGACTATTTTACATGTGTACAACTGTGAAAACTAGTAGATATTTTAGAGAATACATTCACGAATACTGTGATGCCCGATTCCGAAAATGAACCCAGCTAACGCATATGTGTGTCCAGGATGTTCAACACACATACACGAGTGCATTCACAAAAGAGTATACAGAAAATTACCACAGAACAAGATTAATTAACCAAATTTTATTAAACAAACCATATTATCCTTGAATACAAGCTCTAATGTATATTAATGACAAGTTCAACTAATGCAGCGGAAATAAACTAAATAAGCAAACTAAACAGCTAGGCAACATAAGCAATAGGGTATAGTGCAGCACCAATCAACACCACAGGCAAAGCTGACGGTAGACACGGCCTAGAACTCCGCATTATCACCATTAAACTCCCAATCCTGACCTGCAACTCTTGGGGGGGGGCAATTGCAAGAGTGAGTACATGTCGTACTCAGCAAGTGTGGAAAGTATGACATGTGGCTGATTCAAATGACAAATATAATAATGGATAAGTGCTGAAAAGTACATTAAAACATTTGAAAAGCAATATATTACATGTATATGAAATAAACCCATCATATTCCATGTAGTTGTCATAATACCAGTCCATATTCCATATCCATCATCCTATACCAATATCCATATTCAATACCAAAATTCAATTCATAACCATCCATAACCATAATACTAACCATAACCATCCCAAATACCATCGCAATACCGAGTTCCCTCTAATCATGGAAGTTGTCCAGGTGCTCATAACCGGGAGCACGGCTATCATGATAGTTTTATTAGAATCTGCAGAGTTTGTACCACTTTACCCACGTGTTTGTGATTTCATCACCCGCCGGCGACTAAAGAACCTCCCTTATGCCAATTACACTTCCTTTGATGTATGGCCAAGAGATCACAAAATAGCCTTTACAAAGGGATTTCTAGCCTATTTAGACCCCACTGAGGTTTCACCGGTGGCGATGTCTCCTACAGAGCACATATTCAACCAAGGGCCCCCTCTTGAGCCATTCGGATCCTAGGATAGTCCCACCAATCGTCAACAAACCCAATCCGACTACCCCTTTCCCCGAACATCCATAATGGTCCAAATAGCACTGGCAAAGCCCTAATTAATCAACTACGCCGCACCCATACTTGGCCTCGTGGTGGCACTGTTGTCCTGGCTTATTCTCGCATGAACCTGTCCTTAGATCTAAAGCAAGCAAACCACCATAACATCCAACCCATCCACATACCAGGCTTGCTTAGATCACCCATCATTTTAACCAATTCATGTTAACCATAGTATCATTAATGCATAATTAAATGTGTAGTGTTGTTTTCTCATCCCAATTAATTAAGCGATGCAAAAGGTAAAAAGCCCTTCCCAACTCTCTACCATATATTCCAGGTGACAAGGGTGGTCAACAACACTAGTAAACTTCCTACCATAGAATTCCCATCAAATTGACACAAGCATGCAGTTTGCAAACAAAACATTTATTTTAAAACAGGATCAATATGCTTCAAGGACACTTGCCTTGCTCTTGCTGTTGATTAGGGTCAAAGCCTTCAAACTCTTGGTGCTGTAGATCCTCCGCGGAACTCTCTAGCACAAATCCTTCTAATCCACACAATAAACATACAAGACAAGAAACACAATCAAAGGGTGCACAAATATTACTCAATATGACAGACATGCATGATTAATACACATGCAAGGTAGAACTTGTTAATAGATTGCTTTTAATGATCACTAACTAGTTCTAATAGCTTTTAACAAGTTATACAAGTTTGGATGTGATTAGATCAAATTTTAGAATCAATTCAACCCAATTTAACCAGGAAGATCGGACTACTCCGCTAGGGGCCGGACAAGTCCGCACTCTGCGAGATCAGCAGATTAGGGTTTTCTAGATCGACGTGAATTCGGAGGTTAGGGGTCAAATTCACGTAAGGAAAAGAGAATAGAAAGCACACCAAGTGTTTAGAACTCTAATGAATCAAGAAACTTGGAGGTAACACTTGGATCTCGATGATCTAGGGTTGGTGATGAACTTGGAGATGAATTGGTGATGAAGAACGAAAGCTTGGTGGAGATCATGATCCTCTTTCGTTTCCTTCGCTTCTTCTTCTTGATTGGAATCTCGTCCTCCCTCCTTGGTGGTGGCTCTCCACGAACTAGGGCTTGGGTGGGGTGGAAAAGTGGCAAATAGATGTCAAGCCAAGGGGTGGGGTTGTTTATATAGAGGTGGAGGCTAGGGTTAGATGGATTTCGAGTTTGAGAGGAGTAGAGGCCGGTTTAGAGTCCCACATGGGCTCTAAAAGAGTTAGGCACGACGTACCTAGGCCCACTTAACATGAAACCCAAGAAACAAGTTGTAAAACAAAAGATCAACTCGAAGTCGCGAAATATCGGACAAGTCCGGAAAGGACCGGACTAGTCCGAAAATGTCCAGAGAGAAAATCGGACAAGTCTGGCAAAAAATCAGACAAGTCCGACTTTAGTTAGAGAGGAAATCGGACGAGTCCGCTGTAACACCGGACTAGTCCGGAAAAGTCCAGGGACTTAGCAAATTTTCAAGGATTCTTGGAATATCAGACTAGTCCGCACAAAATCGGACAAGTTCGAAAGTTTCCAGAGGCAAAATCGGACTAGTCCGCAGCAAAAACGGACAAGTCCGTTTTTAGTCAGAGAGAAATTGGACTAGTCCTCAGTAAAATCGGACTAGTCCGCACTTTCCTACATTTTAAGTGCGGTTTTGTTCCAAATCAATTTTAAACTCGTTCCTCTTGTTGTGGGTTAATGTTAAACATGTATATGAGTGTATGTAGGGCATGATGCATGAAAATGAGGATGTTACAAACCTACCCCCCTTAAAATGAATCTCGCCCTCGAGATTCGACGCGGAAGAGAAGAGATAGGGAAATTCCCTCTTGAGATCATCCTCCAATTCCCACATTGCTTCTTTTTCTATGTGGTGCTTCCATTGAACTTTACACCATCGAATCACCTTGTTCCCTGTGACTCTCTCCTTGGTTTCCAAGATCTTAACCGGTTGCTCGGCATAAGTCAAATCTTCCTCTAGTTCCAATCCTTCCATGGGCACTTGTTCTTCCGGTACTCTCAAGAATTTCTTGAGTTGGGAAACATGAAAGACATCATGGACGTCCGAAAGATGAGCTGGCATCCCCAACTTATACGCTACTTCTCCTCTTTTGTCCAAAATCTTGAATGGTCCAATGTAGCGAGGTGCTAGCTTTCCTCTTATGTTAAAGCTCTTATGACCTCTCATTTGTGACACCTTGAGGTAAACAAAATCTCCCACTTCATAGGCTAATTTCCTTCTCCTATTATCCGCATAGCCTTTTTGCCTTGATTGGGCAGCCCTCAAGTTTTCACGAATTATTTGGACTTGTTTTTTGGCTTCTTGCAACACATCCAGACCAAATACTTGAGTTTCTCCTGCCTCATTCCAGAATAAAGGTGTCCTACACTTCCTTCCATAAAGCGCTTCATATGGTGACATTTTCAAGCTTGCTTGGTAACTATTGTTGTATGAAAATTCCGCGTATGGCAAGCTTTTGTCCCAAATTTTCCCATGCTTCAAAGCACAAGTTCATAGCATGTCCTCTAAAATCTGATTGGTTCTTTCGGTTTGTCCATCCGTTTGTGGGTGATACACTGAACTAAAATTCAACCTTGTTCCCAATGCTTCATGCAATTTTTGCCAAAACCTGGAAGTAAATTGTGAACCTCTATCCGACACGATCTTCTTCGGGACTCCGTGTCAACACACAATATGCTCCATGTATATTTCGGCCAATTGTGCAGCTGTATATTTGGTCTTCACAGGGACAAAATGAGCTGACTTGGTTAAATGATCCAAAATTACCCAAATTGAGTCATACCCAGACTGAGTACGTGGTAACCCTATGAAGTCCATTCCGATTTCTTCCCACTTCCATTCTGGGATCTTCAATGGTTGCAATAATCCATCTAGCCTTTGATGTTCCGCTTTGACTTGTTGACACACATCACACAATGCCACATATTCAGCTATGTCCTTTTTCATGCTATCCCACCAATAGCAAATCTTCAAGTCTTTGTACATCTTCGTACAACCGGGATGAATTGAGTACGGCGAGTCATGTGCCTCCTTTAATATTGTCTCCCGAATATGCTTTACATTAGGCACAACGATTCTCTTTCCAAGCCATAAGGTACCATGTTCGTCCTCATCAAATCTGAATTCTCTCCCCTCTTGAGTCCTTTCCTTGATTTCCTGAATTTCCTCATCCTTGGTCTGTGCCTCTCGAATTTCTTGCTCCAGGGTTGGGTTTAACTCCATCACCTCCATATCATTTACAAATCCGAGGTTCAACCTTTCAAACTCCTTACATAACTCGAATGGTAACTCTCAAACTGTGAGTTGATGACTTACTCCTTTTCTACTCAAAGCATCAGCCACTACATTGGCTTTTCCCGGATGATAATTGATTCCCAAATCATAATCTTTGATGAGCTCCAACCATCTTCGTTGCCTCAAGTTCAGGTCCGTTTGTGTGAAAATATACTTCAAACTCGTATGATCCGTATAAGTTTCACACCTATGTCCAAGGATGTTGTGTCTCCAAATTTTCAATGCATGTACCACGGCTGCAAGTTCTAAATCATGTGTTGGATAATTGTGCTCATGTTTCTTCAGTTGTCTCGAAGCATATGCAACCACTTGACCTTCTTGCATCAATACACATCCAAGTCCTTGTCTCGATGCATCGCAATATATATCGAAACTCTTGCTTACATCCGGCAATACCAAAACTGGGGCTGTAGTTAACCTCTTTTTCAACTCCTCGAAACTATTTTGACAAGCTTGAGTCCATTGGAAATCCTTTCCCTTCATTAGCAACTCCGTCATAGGCTTGGCTATCTTGGAAAAGTCCTTGATAAACCAACGGTAATATCCAGCCATCCCAAGAAAGCTCCTTATTTCCTTTACATTTTGCGGTGGTTCCCACTTCAACACGTCTCTCACTTTTCCGGGGTCAAATGATACTCCTCCTCCTGAGATTATATGACCAAAAGACAACACCTCTCTCAACCAAAACTGACACTTGTTGAACTTGGCATACAATTGATGCTCCCTCAATTTCTGCAACGTGAGCCTCAAGTGTTCCTCATGTTCCTTCTCATCCTTCGAGTAGATCATAATGTTATCAATAAACACCACAACGATTCTATCTAAGTACTCCATGAAGACCTTATTCATGAGGTACATAAAGTATGCAGGCGCATTTGTCAATCCAAAAGACATCACGGTGTACTCATAAGATCCATACCTCGTCCTAAAAGCTGTCTTGGGTATGTCCGATGGTCTAATCTTCATTTAAAAGTATCCCAACCTCAAATCAATCTTAGAGAATACACAAGCACCCTTCATCTAATCAAACAAGTCTTCTATGCATGGCAAGGTGTACTTGTTCTTGATTGTTACCTCGTTGAGAGCTCGGTAATCTACGCACATCCTTTGGGATCCATCCTTCTTGTCCACAAATAGAACGGGCGCTCCCCAAGGCAAAGAGCTAGGGCGAATAAAACCTTTCTCTAGTTGATCTTGAATTTGTTTCTTAAGCTCCGCTAATTCCATAGGAGGCATCCTATACGGCCTCTTAGCTTTAGGTGCAGTTCCAGGTATTAAATCAATAACAAACTTAATGTCTTGATCAGGTGGCATACCTGACAACTCGTCCGAAAAAACATACAAAAATTCACACACCACCGGAATCTCCTCAATTGCAGCACCGTCCATATGATTCAACTCCAATTGCTTTGGTGCGGTTTGAGATGCTTCAAATTCTACGATGATCCCTTCTTCATTGGTCAACTTCACCGTCTTCGTGGCACACTCAATAACTCCATTGCGCTTCCTCAACCAGTCCATACCAAGTATAATGTCCAATCCTTGAGAATCCAAAACAATGAGGTTGGCGGAGAAGTCTACCCCCCTTATTCTAAGGCTTACTTTTGGACATACTATATCTGTCCTCATCTCTCCTCCAGGAGACTTAACCAATAGAGTAAACTTCATATGAGAGATAGGCAAACTATACTTGGCAACATATTTTGATGCAATGAATGAATGCGATGCTCCAGAATCAAACAACATAGTCGTGGGGTTGGAGTTGGCGAGAAACATACCAATGACCACATCATTCGCTTGTTGAGCATGCTCCGTAGAGACATGGTTCACATTTCCACGAGCAAAATTCTGTTGTCCATGGTTCCCTTGTGGTCGTCCTCCATTGGGTCTTGGGTTTTGCCTTGGTGCATTGCTTCCTTGACCAAGGCCTGACTTAGGACATTGGTGCGCAAAGTGTGCAGCTTTTCCACAAGTATAGCACTTATTAACTCCACCAGAATTATTGGGATGAGCTTGGTTTTGAGCATTGGCACCAGGATAGTTGGCACGAGGTGCATATGACATTGGAGGCCTAGGTGCTTGCATAACAGGGCGTTGCTGCACAAACTGAGCTGGGCGCGGTGCAAATCCAGGGCGTTGAGCAGGAATAGAAGAGCTGAAATGAGGCGCATTGGGCGGCTCAAAGCGAGGGCGCACATTACTTCCTTGTTGTTGTCCTTGATACGGCGCCTTCCTCTTGTTGTCTTGCTCCATCTCACGGATCTTGTTCTCAACCACAATTGCTTTGTCAATAAGCTTCTAAAAATTTGCATAGTCACAATTGAGCAATTGCACTTTTATTTCATTATTGAGGCCTCTCATAAACAAATATTATTTCCGGTTGTCCCGGCTCACATCCTCAGGCGCATACCTTGAGAGTTGAGTGAACCTTTTGAGATATTCACTCACGCTTGATCTTCCTTGTCTCAAGTTCTCAAATTCTTCCCTCTTCAAAATTATAACTCCCTCGGGCACATAATGAGAATGAAAGCTCTCTTTGAATCCGGCCCAAGTTATTCTCTCCTGATTCTCATGAGCATTGCAATATACATCCCACCAAGCCGCAGCTGCTCCAACTAGTTGATGAGAAGAAAATAAGACCTTCTCCCGGTCACTGCATTGGAAAAAAAAACAAGTTTCTTCTCCACGGACTTGAGCCAATTGTCCGCATCCATAGGGTCAGCGGCTTGAGCAAAGGTTGGCGGCCTAGTCCTCATAAACTCTCCCAACCAGTTATGAAGGGGTGGGGGTGGCTGTGGAGGCATGTGGGGCTGATTGTTGATGTTCCCAGCCTGCAGCTGTCACATAGTTTGTATCATGGTCTGCATGAGCTGGTTTTGCATGGCCAAAAGCTGCTCGATGTTGATAGCTCCATGAGCAGGTCCTTGCCCATTGTTGTTCTGAGGTACTCCATGGTTCTCCTCCTCATCATTGACATCCCTCTGGTTGCGAGTCCTCACCATCTGAAGAAAAGCAGTAGGTAAGAATTAGAAAACATCCCCAACTATATGCATCAAGGGATATGAAACTAGGCAACTAACTAGCCTACGTGGACATGGCAATGCTAAAGCATCCCAAAATCCTCTATTAAGCACACAAGCAAACAATATATATAGCAACAGCACACCAAGAAAAAACACATCGACTCCTGAGTGCTCCTTTGTGCTCTAAAGTGTCCATTCTATCTAGGCTGCATCCTACGGTCAACCTGTGGCTCTGATACCAATCTGTGACGCTCGGTTCTGAAAATGAACCCAGCTAACGCATATGTGTGCCCAGGATGTTCAACACACATACACGAGTGCATTCACAAAAGAGTATACAAAAAATTACCACAGAACAAGATTAATTAACCAAATTTTATTAAACAAACCATATTATCCTCGAATACAAGCTCTAATGTATATTAATGACAAGTTCAACTAATGCAGCGAAAATAAACTAAATAAGCAAACTAAACAGCTAGGCAGCATAAGCAATAGAGTATAGCGCAGCTCCAATCGACACCACAGGCAAAGCCGACGGCAGACACGGCCTAGAACTCCGCATTATCACAATTAAACTCCCAATCCTGACCTGCAACTGTTGGGGGGGGGGGAGAATTGCAAGAGTGAGTACATGTCGTACTCAACAAGTGTGGAAAGTATGACATGTGGTTGATTCAAATGACGAATATAATAACAAATTTTCATAGAACATAGATAATTGATTTGTGAAACCAAAACAAATGAATCACAATAATTGGATCAGTAAAATGTGAGTTATGATCGATTTACCGAAGCAACATGGGGCTACGTAGAAAGTCGCCCACAAACTATGAATTTTATTTATCAAAACACAAGAGAGGAAGCTACATGCCGTACTCTTCACGAGCCCTAACCCTCTTGCTTATATAAACAGCCCTTAAGCAACTCCAATCCAACTGGGACTCCTACTCCTACTTAGTTCAACCGAAACTTTCTATAATTGCTTAAGACTCTTCCATACATAGTTAGAAGCATAATACTTAGAAACAGCTTAGAAATGTCCCACATATTCTTCAAACAACTCAACTTTGTGCCTCACACAAAATCTAACAAAAACGTACTCAAAACTTTCTATAAACACATCATAACGACCTCAGCTTCAGCCCGGGCTTGTAATCCAGCTGGTTGTACCGTTTTGGCCATATATTCTCATGCGTAAATCTTCACCACATATTAGAACGATGTTACCACGTCCACATCCCTTGCACACATGCAAAACGTCCATGATACATTCATATGTATTGTTCTTGACTCAAACATGATGTGTGACCTCTCGGATAGCCTCAACCGTAATTCCTTTCCGATTTGGTTGTTGAACCTCATCTTCTCCAAAAAATTAGTTCAATAGATCACCATCACCAGTCATGTCTTAACCCCAAGCAACACCTGCACATGAACAAACAAGCAACTTTTTCCGAGCTAAAGTTCGTGACTTGACTCATATTAGTCTAGAAACTAAAACACCTTATGTGAGCACCTCACGCAAACATGTTGCACAACTTTACAAAATATTATCCATAATCATCAAAACACATCAAAACTTAGTAAATGAATATTAAACAACTTTTCCAAAAGTCAAAAGTATGTTATATACTTCAAACCAAAATTATCCACCAAAAACTTAGTATGTGAATACCAAGCACACTTTTCCATGAGTGAAAATCACCCATACAAGTGAAAAACAACACTGCAAAATCAAACCCATGATTATCCACATTATTATAATAGCAAACGTTGAGATCGAACAGTTCACGTTGAACTACTCCCGCAGTTCAAATTGAAGAGATGAGACACTTTGATCTGAAAATCACGTGCAGCTCACGTGCGCTCAGCTCAGACAGTCCTAAATAGGCTTCTCAGGTATATTCTTGTATTTGATTCCACCAAGTGAAAGCATAATACAAGTGCGTGTAATCGGTCCTTCGTAGATTTTTTTACGTGTGTCTGATGCTTGGATGTCCTCGCAACACTTGGAAAGTGGTGGATCAACCTCAAATATAAGTGTGTGTGCCTTCACCTCCACTTTCTATGTGGTACTAAATATTTATCACCACCCCTCTTATCCTAATTGATTTTTGAAATTCATTGATAATTTCTAGTTGGACTTACCCCCTCAGGCTGAAATTCCAACATTGAAATTGTCGATGCCCAGGATACCAGGTACCCCCTGATACCGCACTTAAAACTAAGGAGTTCCTATGTCTGAGTTGAAGACTTCCGGAGGCAACACACGTCTGACAGCACTGGGCCCGCATCCCTCGTTTGTGTAGCTCTTGTGTTACCACGTGTCCTGTGGGACCGGACCTACCTCCCTTCACAGGGAAGCTCCGGTACCACCACGTGTCCAGCAACCCCGGACCTAGCCCCCAGTAGAGGGAAGCTCCGGTGCCGCCACGTGTCAAGTGGCTCCGGACCTGCCTCCCCACAAAGGGAAGCTCTAGAGCTGCCACGTGTTGGACCTACGGACCTAAGCCTGCAACGGGAAGACTACAGGATCTCCAACAGCGCGAACATTCAAGAGGATATTAAATAGCCATTGCAAGACCTGATTAACATGTCATTAATTCAGTATTAATGACACACGATCAGAGGACCCTCAAGACAGGTAATGCCACCATTAAGGCGCATTATCACACTGTTAATCACGAATTATACATTTAGATCGTGTATAGGTGGACAATTACAGCCGGGGCCACCTGTCAGGCCAGACATATACTGTAACAGCCAGTTCTTAGCATATAAAAGGGTTGCATCGCATGGTAGAAAAGAACTAAGCTCACACACATACAAGCAATTACAGACACCCGCCATACAATCAACAACCACTCCGTGGAGTAGGGTATTACGCTCAGGCAGCCCGAACCACGTAAAAACTCTTGTTTCATCATGTTGTTCGTGATCTTAAGTGCCCCATCCGAATACGAACCTCCGCAAACTATGCTTTAGTAGTACCGGGGGAAGTGTCGTTGCTACACTTCGACATTTGGCGTGCCAGGTAGGGGGGAGGGTAAGATCGCAAGATGGTGAAATCCGCCACAACTTTGTCCAGCGGTTTGGCTGAGTAGCTTGCTGGAGGAAATCCCTCCAACGTGCAGCAACCAGCCAATGCTGTTGCCCTAGCGGGTGTTGTTCCACCACCACCTCCACCATCTCAACAAGATGGTGTATTTGCGTCGGTCTCTACATCAACGAACAATCCAGAAAACACGCTAAACACAGCACAAACTCTGCTTCAACGTCCTCCAGCGCCTGGAGCTCCTCAGGCGTGATGGAATAGTGGCACGCTGATGTCGAGCATTTGGTTGCAGCCGCAGCCAATGCCATCAACAATCAAGGTCCACCCCCTGCTGGACAAGCACCTTCAAGGAACAGGACCTTGTCTGGTAGACTTGGTCCTCAGGTGTCATAGCACAGGAGACGTGCGCCCTCCCAACACGTGACATCACTACCCTCTGAGGCACGCCGCACTCATACGGCATCGAGGCTCTCGACACATGATCTCTGGTTGGAGCTTGACCATGGTACATGAGGTAGGACGTTCACGTCCATATCGAGCACGCTAGCGAGAGGCGAGAGGCTCATGAAAACCCTTCTTTATTAGTAGTGGGGGACGAATGTTCGACCCATGCCATGCATCTCCGCATGGCCAACTGGCCACCTATGTTCCGGCCTCATCTGTCGGAGAAGTACGACGCAAAAGTCAACCCCGTCAAATTTCTTCAATTCTACTCCACCGCCATCCTCGCGGCCAGAGGCAATGAGGCCTTGATGGCCAACTACTTCCCTGTGGCTCTAACCGGGACAGCAAGGTCCTGGTTCATGAGTCTACCTCCTAACTCCATCTACAGTTGGGGGGAACTTTTTTGCTAGTAAACTACCATCTTTGGGAGCTTCTACACCCGACCTGGCACAGAGCTGGACTTGTTAGCTGTACAACAGAAGGCAGGAGAATCGCTGCGATCATTTAGAACTACAGGAAATCATCAATAGGGCGTCAGCCATATGAGCATCGGTTGCCTACAAAAACCGACACCCATAAACAAAAGGCGTCGGTCAAACGACACACTTAGCCGACGAAATAGATTTGACACCTTTAACATTTAAGTGTGTCGGGACCGACGCATTTACGTGATATGGGTGTCGGTTTCCGGTAGCCGACACACTTAGATTTAAATGTGTCAGCCGCAGGAACCGACACACTTACGTACATTAAAAGCTTCGGTCCTACCAAACCGACGCACTTAATGCGACACGTGGCGAGCGCACCGAGCACATGTTTGAGCGTCGGTTCTGCAGAAACTGACGCATTTATTCTATTTAAGTGTGTCGATTACAAGGAGACCGACGCATATAATACGCCACGTGGGCAGCCCACAGAGGGCGACTATGGGCGTCGGTTTAGGCAAAAAGGACGCACATAACATAATTTTTTTAAAAAAACTGCTTATTTCCTCTCACTCCCCTGCCAGGGAGCCTCCATTTTACAGACAGAACAATAATATATACAACACAACATAATTCAACAATATTTCAAACATAGCACCATACATAAGTTTTCAAATGTTTGAAATACAAGCACAACAAAACACAGGCACATCAGTAAGAAAATGAGTAAACGAAATTCAAATGTCATCGTGGGAGCCTCCACTCGCACGTCCTGCGCTCTCATCTTCTCCACTCGCACCTCCGTCGTTGATGTTAAGGAAAGCATCGTCACCTTCGGGTGTTCCATGACGAGATCCCTGTGATAAACAAATAAAAGAGAAACTTAATAACTTAACATGTTAACTTCGACTAACTTAATAACATTACCTAATAAAAGAGAAGCTCTCTCATTTCAACTAAAACTTAATAACATGTTGGTTTCGACTAAAACTTATCAAAGCTCTCTCATTTCCTCTCATGCTCCCTATCTCCCTCGCCCTCACTCGCTATCCCACTCTCTCTATCTCTTCCCCTCTCCCTCTATGTCTTTATCTTTAGCTCCCTCTCTATCTATCTCTTCTTTTCTCTCTATCTCTCCCTCTCTCCCTCTATGTATTTCTCTCCCTCTCTATCTATCACTTCTTTTCTCTCTATCTAACCCTCTCTCTCTCTATGTCTTCCTCTCTCTCTCTCTATCTATCTCTTCCTCTCTCGCTCTCTCATTTGTTTCCTCTTTCACTTCATCTCTCTGCTAAGTCTTTCCCTTTTCTTCTTAATATTGTGCTAATTAATATGTGATTTTATAATGAAAATATTGTAACAAGTATACAAGTCATGCATACCACTGCGTCTCCAAATTGTGATGGGTGAGTCTGCGCCGGAGGAAAAGGCATCGGTGGGAAAACTGCTTCAAGTTGTGAGATTATAATTAGAATCATTTTGAAATCGGATAAAGTGGTCAAATGCGAAAATTACAATTTACCTGGATTATTTTGCTGCAATCCAGAAGCCAACAGTGACATGAATCCGTAATGTTGTGAAACACACAGTTGACCACTCTCGGAACCCTGCAACACAAATGGTTACGATATTGCATTATATGACCCAAGTCAATAAGATAAGCAGTTTTACCTATGAGGAGGAGACGATATGTAGTGCTGGCTGCATTGTTCGAGGCATCATGTCGAGGTAAGGTTGCTATGGTGGACCAAACTGATAACTGGAGCTACCTCGACCCATGAACTGCATCAAGTAAATTAGTTGCGATATCTTGAGTAGAAACATCTGTAAATCGACATGCGTCAAATAAGAAAATTATATATTACCTGAGACATATACAAATAATGCATCTGTTGCTGCAGCATCTGTGTCTGTTGCTGTTGTTGTTGCTGCAGCATCTGTGTCTGTTGCTGTTGTTGTTGCATATCCTCCTTGGTGCGTCTCAATTCTTGTCGTAATTCAGCCTCTGTAGAAGATTAAAATCGACTACCACTAACATTGGACGGTCGTCGTCTAGCATAAGACTCACGCTCTACATAACCGTCACCCAACCCAAGTCTACAAAAAATACAAGTGAAGAATCGACATTCATTAACATACAAATCATCATTATCTTTATACATACCTCCCATGCGGTAGACCTCTGCCGGCATCGTACGCCGCAGCGACATCCAGCGGCTCTCTCAAATAGTCTGAATCAGGTCCATGGTTCTTCTTAAATACTCAACATACTTTTGCCATGATATATTTAGTTAACGGATTAATGTAATACAAGATAAATTGAGTTGATGAATAAAATCAACAAAGAATCAACATACGTACCAATTTCTGTATTGATGCCTCATCACACAACACCTACGGGCGATTTGGGTCTAGACCTTTGTGGCACTTAAGATAAACCTCGAAAAACATAGGAGATATACCAGTTTTAGCTGTCTGCAATATCAAAATCAACAATTTAATCAATACAATTAATTGAAGCAATCTAACATAACCATCCGGCCCGAAGAAGTGCTTTCCTGGCTTGCTCTTCTAGTTTTTTCGGTGCCTATTAGAAATATTTTTGAACTCAGCTGAACTCCAATACCCGCATAACCACTCCCAAGCCTCCATATTCTCACAAATCCAGTCCACATGACTCTGCAAGTACTCCTCCCTAGTGAGGTGAATTTTGGCTGCTTCTTTGTTTGTCATGGGCTGGAACATCACCGTCTTATATTAGACGGTCACAACTTTGATCGTGCCTTAGAGAAGAAGTCTTTGACACGTCTTTTTGCTGCATTATGAAAAACCGAACAAGCATATGCTTGACTCACTCCCTCCTCCAAATGAAACATACCCTGCATACAAGTAACAATTAATGTCAAACAAAATAGGATGCAATGTAATGGAAACAATCAAAACAAACTTACCCAGAAGATCTCCCAAACTCTATCCTAACATGTACCCGAATCGCCATACTCTTAAAGCGCATAGTGATCCCAATGATCCGCTGCAATCCTTTGACCATCCACTAAAACCATCTCGAGATAGCAAAATCAGACGGCGTTTCCCAACTCGGTGTTATCAACTCGTCGATGCCCCTTTCCACTCCAACCAAGCTCGACCCAACAGCTAGTACCCTTTGGCCTTATAATTGTCCGCTAATCCAGACTTTTACTTAAACCACATAAAAGGTGCCTCCGCAGCCTCTACATAAGAAGTACATAAAATTAGTTAATTCAAAAGATATATTGAACTTATTAATCAGATATATTACCTAAAGGGGCATCAATCGGGGTGTCCTAACTCTTCTAGCTCTGCCCTTCTTGCAATCCTGGTATCTTGCTCGGGATGATCAGGATCTTCACCGTCGTCCTCATCATCCGCCTCATTACCACCATCAGAAGAGGTCCACCGCCCAATAGTATCTGATCCTCCTACTGAGCCTCGTACTGAGCCTCCTCTTGAGCCTCGTCCTGAGCCTCCTCCTGAGCTATCTTCGTGCTCCAACGTCTACCTGACAGTCTTTGGTTCCTCCCCATACAACTCCTCGTACATCGGGCAATGATCTGCCACCTGTGTCAGACCCGAACCTCGTGCAGGCTCGCTCGACGTCAGCTCTGCCACACAACTCAAAAACTTTCTATTCCTCTGCCCACTGTAAGTAGTACCCTAAAAATATAAATAAAGAAGTATGTAAAGAAGTAATAAACAATAGACAATTAATATTAATATTTAAATGTATGAAAAAAACAAGTACCTGAAATGGGTCCGGCTGGCTCGAAGTAGAACTAGGAGTGGAGGACGAAGATCCACTACCCTTCTTGCTCTTCTTCTTCCCCAAACATGGCAAAAGCTTAAACATCTGCGCACATTTTTATAGAAATGATTAGTATACAACATTAGATAATAAATAAAGAATGTATACAATAATAATAAAAATCTAAAAAATGCATACAATATAAATAAAATATCATCAGCATCAGAATCTGCTTCTGTCATGTGTGCATTAAGATATTCACGTATCTCTTCTTCCATCTCTTCCTATTCACCCTCTTCCATCTCTTCTTCGTCATATCTCTCCTCTTATTCCATAATCCTTTTCTTCTTTTCCATAATCTTTTCTGATTGACGAACACATTTTCTTGAAGAGCCAGCTTGTTCTTCAGACATCAACTCTAGCGTATCACTAGCTATTTCTGCGAGTCCTATCCCACAAGATATCATAAAGTCTTCTGCTTCCTCAACTTCATCTTGATAGATAATACCGTCATCTTCTTGAATCTCTGTATACTCATCATAACGATGAGGGTGCACTTCAGGATTAACTGTATACACAATCCGCCAATTTTTAAAACTTGGGTGAGGATAACTTAAATAGTACACTTGTACCACTTGATTCGCAAGTAAAACATTATTGTTATGGGATGTGTATCGTGACTTGTGGTTGACCTCCACCATTCCAAAATCATCAACTCGTGTGCCCGATGTTGGATCAAACCATTCACATTCGAAAATCACAAGTGCTCGTCTTGATGCATACTTCAAAACTACAATCATCTTTCACTACAGACCTCTAAAGCTACCAAAACTATAAATATGTTTTCTATATTACAAACATATAATTAGTCATCATATCGCAAATGCCCAAAAGGAGCAATCACATGCATAATATGAACTTTTAATTCATTTAGATGAAAAACTATACAATCCTTTTTAATTCATATCTAAAAGAAGTAATCGCATGATATGCACTTGAACATTCAACTAACATTTATTGTCCTAGAATTAAATTTATATGGCTTAATAGATATGAAACACATGATATGACATGATATGAATCGCATTTAGTATATATAACTTAATGGATATGAATCACATTCCACTCTCATCATATGATATGAATTTGCATAATGATAAAGCATTACTTTCATGAGTTAATTAGCAACCACTCGCAAATTACACATATTAATTTGCAATACACCTACAAATCAACAAACATTTACCCTGACTTGAACCGGATGAATGGCGTCGACAGGGGTGCTCACCTACGGGGGGCCGGACGGGGGCACCGATGGGGTGCCGAGAGGAGGCGGACGGGGGCGCCGATGGGAGCCGCACGGGGGGCGCCGAAGGGGGGCCGAGAGGAGGCGGACGGGGGCGCCAATGGGAGCCGTACGGGGGGAGCCGAAGGGGGGCTGGATGAGGGAACCCAGGGGGGTTGATGGGGGCACCCAGGGGAGCCGGACGGGGTGCCAGTTGGGGCGAACGGGGGGCGCCGGAGGCAGGCCGAACGGGGGGCGCCAGAGGGGGGGCCGAACGAGGGTCGCTGGAGGGGGGCCGAACATGGGCGCCCAGGGGGGCCGGACGGGGGGCGCCAGGTGGGGCAGACGGGGGCGCCCAGAGGGGCCCAGTGGGCAGCCAGACGATGGCGGTGGGCTGGCGGCGTGCGGGCGATGGGCGAGTGGGCGGGTGAAGTGTCGAAGGGGCGCGCGCGGAGAGAAGTGCTGAAGGGTTAGGTTTTCGAGTGGGGCCCACTTAAGAGCGTCAGTTGTGGGTCGGCCGACGCTCTTAGAGGCTGCGACGGTCGGGCCCACATTATAAGCGTCAGTTGGGGCTAGGCCAACGCTCTTAGAGGCTAGGACGGTCGGGCCTGCAATAGAAGCTTACTGCAACGATTTAGTATTCGTTGCAGTACAATCGTTGCAATAGGGCAGAATCCTTATAGTGTCTGGAACACCATTCCTTCAATCTTTAACGCCTCTATCGTTTTTGCATTCTGATAGGGAGTTAGAGATAAGAACATGTTAGAGAAGCTAGCAACCAAAAACGTCAGCAGCGTGACGGAGCTCTTCAACCTAGTCGACAAATGTGCTAGGGCTGCAGAGGGCCGAGAGATGTACTCCAAACCAGCTGCGGAGGATTGTAAATCTTCCTCCAAGGCTGAAGCTACAGCCTCTGGCAGTGGAAAGAAGAAGTCCAACGGCAAGAAGAAGTTGTTTACCGGTACACCTACTCCTACAGCTGCAGCTGCAGCTCCTGGTGGCTGGGGGCCACGACCCGAAAAACATCCACGACCATCACCTGAGGACGGCGATAGTCAGAAGATGTGGTATCCGATTCATAAATCAAACACCCACAATCTTCAAGACTTCCGCGAGGTCCAGTGGCTTGTTGAACGCAAAAACAAGCGCCAAGAAGAAGCCCCATACCGTCAAAGGGAGGGGAAACAGAAAGTCGGAGAAGGTCCATCAGAACAGGATCTTGGCTTCCAAGATGCTATGAAATCCTTGAAGGCCGTCTACAACACTGTGGATGACGACTCTGACATCTCCGATAGTGAGCATCGCAAGACTCTTCATATGATATATGGAGGGTCCTAGGACATTACCTCCCGGCGTATCCTCAAGACTATGCATCGAGAGATGGCTGCCGTAGCTCCCACCGCCAAGGCAGAACCCCACCGGAAGTGGATGGATACTACCATCACCTTTGATGCTTCGGATTGCCCGAAGAACATGATCGGAGCAGGTCAGTTTCCCTTTATGGTCTCTCCTACCAACAACAACATTCAACTCTATCATGTCCTGGTGGACAGAGGTGCAGCGCTCAACCTCCTTAGCTTCGCGGCTTTCACGAAGCTCCAACTAAGCCTATTGGACCTTAGGCCCTCACGTCCTTTCTCCGGAGTAGGTCCGGGAGCTATCATTCCAATCGGATCAATTACACTCTTGGTGACCTTTGGGACTAGGGACAACTATAGGTCCAAGAAGCCGGTCTTTGATGTGGCACAAATCAGCCTTCCCTTCAATGCCATCCTAGGCAGACCAGTCCTGTATAGGTTCATGGACATAGCTCATTACATCTATCTGGTGTTGAAGATGCCGACTCCTTCATGCGTCCCCCGGATTCGTGGGGATCGCACTGCTGGGGTCACTGTGCAGGAAGAACTTCATGCGCTTGCAACGGTGCAAGAAGAAGAATCTGGCAAGGAGCAACCAGCTCAACAACCTTCGAGCTCACGTCAGCGTGGCTCAACTTTTGCACCTCGTGTGCAACCAAGCGGTGACACCGACATTCCCATCAAAGTCTTCCAAACTGGTTCCGATGCTTCCCAGACCACTCGTATATTGGGAGGTCTGGACGACAAATAGGAACTTGCGTTCATCACTTTCCTCTGGGTGAATGTTGACGTGTTTGCATGGAAACCGTCACGAATGCTTGGGATCCCTAGCGAGGTGATCGAGCACAACCTGAAGATATACTCCGATGCATGACCAGTACATCAGAAGTCTTGGAAGAAATCTGTCGAGCGACAAAACTTGATCAGACAAGAAATGAAGAAGCTGCTTGACGCTGGTTTCATCCGGGTGGTTCACCATCCTCGGTGGCTGGCAAACCCAGTCGTTGTACCAAAGGTCGGCGGGAAGCTTCAGATGTGCATCGACTACACCACCTTGAATAAGGCATGCCCAAAAGACCCATTTCCACATCCTAGAATAGATCAAATAGTGGATTCTACCTCCGGGTGTGAGTTACTATGTTTCCTATATGCCTACTCTGGATATCACCATATTCAAATGTCTTGGGAAGATGAAGAGCACAATGCCTTCATTACAGTAAATGGGTTATATTGTTACAATGCTATGCCTTTTGGTCTCGAAAACGCTGCTTCAACTTGTGCGATCCATGCACAAAACATTTAGAGCTCATTAGTGACTTGGTGGAGGTTTTCATCGATGACATCGTCGTCAAGGTGAAGAACAAGGAATCACTCCTTGACAATCTGCAAGCAGTCTTCGACAAGCCACGCTTGAAACGTACGAAGCTCAACCCGGACAAGTGCATCTTCGTGGTTAACTCCAGAAAGCTCCTTGGTTTCTTGGTGACTCACTAAGGAATTGAGCCAAATCCGGGGAAAATGAAGGCCATTGAAGAGATGCGGCCACCAGCCCGTGTCAAGGACGTCCAGAAGCTAACTGGGTGTCTAGCTGTGCTCAGCTGATTCATTTCAAGACTGTTAGAGCATGCGCTTCACTTCTTCAAGCTATTAAGGAAGTCCGGGCCATTTCACTGGTCCAAAGAAGCACAGAAGGCGTTCCAAGAGCTCAAGCAGCTCCTTACCACACTAAGAGTTCTTGTAGCCCTGAAGCCTGGTGAGCCTCTTTTGCTTTACATTTCGGCAACTATGGAGGTTGTTAGAATGTTCCTGGTCGTGGAGAGACCAGAGCCATCTTTAGCTCAGGAGCCTAGACCCATCCGGGAGGGTCCGGAGCTACCTGAAGGCGAGTCTAGGTCTCAGCCCCCAGGCGCAGATCCTAAAGGCAAAAGGCCTGAGGATCAACTTCTCTCAATCGAGATAGCTCCCGCAATATAAAAAGAAGGTTCGGACCCTTCCGAGGAGGTCCAGACGGAAGAAGAACAAAATCCGTACCCCTCTGGGAGGGTCCGGGTTACTCAAGAAGAAGATCTGGACCCCTCCGAGAGGGTCCGGATTGATGGAGAAGAAGCTTCAGGCCCCTTCGGGAGGGTCCGAACTGTCCAACATCAGTGTACTTTATCTGTAAAGTGCTCCACGATGCCAAGACTCGTTACATTGAGGTGCATAAGCTGATATTGCAATCCTTATAGCCTCAAGAAAGCTACGTCATTACTTCCAGGCCCACAATATATCAATGGTAACTTCCTTTCCACTGCGTGTTACATTGCATAATCCAAATTCTACTGGAAATATTGCCAAGTAGGTTGCGGAGTTGGCAGAATTTGACCTCGAATTCCTGCCTCATCATGCTATCAAAAGTCTGGTGCCGGCTGATTTCGTTGCAGAGTGGACTCTTCTTCATCAACACCAGGGGGCCACAGTGAGCAGAAGCCGAAACCTAAAGCCCCAGTCTTTACTGAGCCTCACTGGACACTCTACTTTGACGGCTCCGTGCAGAAGCAGGGGGCTTGAGCTGGAATCCTTCTCCTCGCTCCGACCGGGGAGAAGGTCAAGTACATGGTACACCTTCACTTCAAGGCAACCAACAACATGGCATAGTACGAAGCACTCATCTACGGACTCAAGGTGGCGCTATGATATGTCGTTAGGCAGCTTATGGTGAAGGGTGACTTGCAACTCATCATCAAGCAAGTCAAAGGTGAATGCAGTTGCAACAATCCCCAACTCGCTGCTTATTTACTTGAAGTCTGGAAGCTGTAGAAGAACTTCCACATACTGGATCTCGGTCATGTCCAGCGTCTCAACAATGCTGAAGCTGACGATCTCTCGATGAAGGCTTCAATAGTTGCTCAAGCTCCGGAGGGAGTTTTTGTTTGAAGATTGTCAGGACCTGCCGCTCGGCCCACCGAACTAAGTGATGGGGGCAAGACCAACACCTCGAAGCTGGCGGTCCCAGTGGTCCTACTACCATGGAGTCCACCAAGGATCGTAGGCGCTGTAGGAAGCTACGAGCAACACAACACGCAAGATCCAGAAGCTCAAGTTAGCTTCAATGCATGGATGTCAGAACTCCAGAGCTACTTGAAGGACAATATCCTACTTGAAGACAGTGCTTCCGCTGACCGAATTTCCAGGTTGGCTAAAATATACACGTTTGTAGAAGGGGGTCTCTACCAATGTGGTGCCAATAGCATTTTAATGCGGTGCATTTACCGGGAATAAGGCCGCGAACTACTTGCGGAGATCCATGGATGCGAGTGCGAAAACCATGTGTCTTCTCACACGTTGGTTGGTAAAGTCTTCGGACATGGCTTTTCCTAGCCTACAACACTCCAGGATGCAGTTGAGTTGGTAAAGAAGTGTGAAGCGTGCCAGTTTCACACGAAGCAGATTCACACACCAGCTCAGTCACTGCAAATGATACCTCCCACGTGGCCATTCGCTGTGTGGGGGACGGACATTTTGGGACCTTTCCCAAAAGCTGTTGGAGGTTACAGGTTCCTATATGTCTCCATCGACAAGTTCACCAAGTGGATGGAAGCTACCCCAGTTGTGACAATCAATAAGCAATCAGCTATTAAGTTCTTAAAGTCCATAGTCTGCAGATTTGGAGTTCCGAGCAGAGTTATTACCGACAATGGAATCCAATTCACAAGTGCAGCATTTCAACAGTACTGCGAAGATCTCGACATACAAGTCAGCAATGCATCAGTAGGCCACCCAACAAGCAATGGCCACGCTAAGAGAGCTAATGCAGAAATACACAAGGGACTCAAGACACGGACATATGAGCATCTAAAAAAACATGGTGCCAACTGTATAGATGAACTTCCGTCTGCATTGTGGGCAAACAGGACAACACCTAGCCAGGCAACCGGAGAGATACTTTTCTTCTTGGTGTATGGAGCTGAAGCAGTCCTTCCTTCGGAGATCATCATGGGTCACTACAAGTCCGAACATTCGACTAAGCCACGCAGGGCAAGCTCCAGCGTGAACACCTGGACCTCATAGACGAGGCAAGGTGCCAAGCGGCTGTTCAAAACACACGATACCGCCAAGCACTCCGGTGCTATCATCAAAGGTTGAATGTAGCCTAGTGGAGGGGGGGGGGGTGAATAGGCTATTTGAACATATGTCGGAACCTGAAACACTTAGCAACCTAATCAAACACAGAGAAATCGGACTAGCCTGGTAGGGTGCGGACTAGTCCAGTGTGCGTGGACTAGATTGATCAAGTTAGATCGATGATTTAGATCCAAGTACTCTATGCAGCGGAAATTGAGTTGTAACTAGAGTGTATTGCTTCAATGAAACTAGATATGGCACAAGTTAACTTTAGTTTCAAAATTTTAATGTAAGTTGAACAAGATCGAGCAAACCCTAGATTGCAATGAATAGTAAGAACAAAAGTAAAGGCACAATGATTTTGTCCCGTTGTTCGATTCCATAGAGGAAATCTACGTCCACGTTGAGGAGTCCACGGAGGACCGGGTCTTCACCAACCCTACCCTCGTCAAATCGCCACAGAGGCTGATTCTCTTCCACTAATCGCAGAGGGGGTAAATAACCGTGTTCAAGGGGCCTTCTCACAAGTTGAGGGCTCCCCAAGATTTACAATTCGAACACCACCAAACACACTCGAAAGATATGCAATAAAACACGAGAGTGTGTGAGAGATTCAAACCCAAGAGCTCAAGACGTGAAGAACATGTCTCTCCTTTGATCTATGGTTAATCCTCAAGGATTTGATCTTTCTTGCGTTGGATTTTTTGGAGAGACGTGTTTTCTAGGCTCTTGGAAGGTGTGACAGCGCAGGGGTTCGAGAGAGATCATAGTAGGGCCGTGCACGTCTATTTATATGAGGGTTTCCAAAGGTTAACGTTAGGGTTTACAAAGTCCGGACTAGTCCGTGGTGGACTCCGGACTAGTCCAATGTGCGGCGTGTGGAAAAACCTAAGTGTTCAGAATATCGGACTTCTTCGAAAACAAGCGGACTAGTCCGATCTGGGCACTGGAGATATTCAGACTAGTCCGACACATGTCGGATTAGTCCGGCATTGTTAATCCCTTAGTGAATTGAGTACAAGTCCGCACTTGGAGGACTTGTCCGATTTTAGTTAGAGAGGTTATCGGACTAGTCTGTGGAATATCGGACTTGTCTGATGTTGATCAGAGGTATTATTGGACTAGTTCGGACTTTATCGGACTAGTCCATTGCGGACAAGTTTGCATTGGGAGACTTGTCCGTTCCTGGACAAAGAGATTATCGGACTAGTCCGAGATATATCGGACTAGTCCGGCCCTGTTTAAATTTGTGCAGTGAGAGTGTTTTCTTTTTCTTGAGCTCTTGAGGTGTGTTTCTCCAACACACTACATACACAAAGAGTATTCTATTCATCTCTTGAGCTCTTTTCAACTTGATTCCTCACTCTCCTTTCTTTTTGCGCTTTCTTCATAATTTCATTAAAACATGCGCTCATCTCAATAATTTAGTTAGGATCTCATTTTTTTGTCATAAATCAACCAAAACCCACAAGGGATGCCTAGATGCACTTTCAATCTCCCCCATTTTGGTGATTGATGACAACCAATTGAGACTTCAAAAATATGATTAAAAGTTTAGATTTTCATAAAGTGTGCACATATGAGCTTGGAACAAATTAAGCAATAAAAACATAAGACATATGTGCACTCTTTATGGTGGGATGCAAAACTAAGTGTGTGTAAGCAATAATCGTGATGAGAATGAGATAGTTTACATAATCATATCAACATCAAGCATATATGTCAATTTGAAAGCATAAGAATAGATTATATCAAATTATCGTCACAGACTTCATAAACATGACTTAGAAGCATAATAAGAGTCTTAAAGCACTAAAACAGTCTTACACCACCAAAAGCATAACAGAGATCAAAAGATTTAAAAGGAGCTCTCATCTCTCATCTACGGCTACAACCTAATGACCCCCCTCTATCTCTCCCCCTTTGGCATCAAGGTACCAAAAAGGAGGGGAGAGATCTATAAGTCACCGCAGGCTCATTCCTCGCTGTCGATCCTCTCGTCGTCTTCATTGTCGTCAGCCTCAGGAGGAGGAGGAGGAGAACCACTCGTCATGCCCCACACGCCAAAATAGGCAAGCTCAAAAGGAGATAAAGGTGGAAGCTCCGAGAAGATAGAAGGAGAGTCCTCGGATTTGACAGAAGATCCAATAGGCTCAATCTCCAGCTTCTGGCAAATACTCTTGACAATTTCTTTCGCGTACTTCATGTTTGCTTTTCTTGCCTTGTTCAACTTGTGAAGGTTCACCTAAGCTTTTTTGCAGGAACCAAATATGGCAGATAAGTACTTCAAGATTCCATTAGGAGACCCTTTTTGAGGAGGGGCCCTAGTAGTGGAGGAAGGCCTCGCATCTCCTTGAGCTCTCCTCGGAGCCTCTTCACTTGAGACAGGAGATGGAGCGGTTGGAAGAGGGGCTTGAGGAGGCTTCTGAGTCCTTAGATGAGTATGCTCTACATCCTTCACGAACTCAATTCCTGTGACTTACTCAATCATAAACATCAAGTATGGTGCATAGCCACAAGAGCGGTTTGGTGTGCAGGAGATGT
Organism: Tuctoria greenei; assembly: GCA_036927565.1. Taxonomy (NCBI): domain Eukaryota; kingdom Viridiplantae; phylum Streptophyta; class Magnoliopsida; order Poales; family Poaceae; genus Tuctoria; species Tuctoria greenei. The sequence goes on from JAYESD010000007.1 coordinate 10,116,360, forward strand.
TCACCATATCATTCCATATATAGTCAAAAACATCAAACTTCCTGTCCTTGCTAATCACCTTCATCAATGTCCTCAGATAGCCTTGGACGCTCCCCGCATCTTCGTCTTTTGGAGCAATAGTCTTCCGGAGCAGTCTATTTAGAACCATGAAGAATGGCCTCATGTTCTTGGTGGAAGGGGGATTGAATTTAAGGCGAGTGTCATAGAGGAATTTCATCTTGTCCTTCTCCAAGACACCGATATTGTGCTTGATGAGCTCATTGCTACTAGTGTCCTCAAGGTGCAGCAGTCTCGCAATTTCATCATAAGACACTGTGTACTTGGATCCATGAGTCATCCAAGTCACCCTTTCCTCTTCATCACTGGCAAAATAGCAGATAGCATAAAACTGAGCAATAACTTCATCATTCCAGTTGTATCTGAAGGCAAATAAATCCTTCAGACCATGCCACGCGGCAGCCTCTACCACTTCACCGAAAGCACCACAACTTTTTCTTTCAAAATGGCTCTAGTCAATCCACTGGCTGCGGACCACCGGAGTCTTCATCGTGAGATACACGAAACTATAGTAGTCCGTGTGGAAGTTGCTCCAGAACCTTGCATTAGCTGCCTTCCTGGAATTGTTGTAACAGTCAATCGTCCTGAGTTTTGAAGCCACATCGCTCCCTTTTCCATTGAATCTTTCTTCAGTGGGGTCTCAGTTTCCCTGCCTTGGAGCACTCATCTTGAGAGGGCCAATCGGAACAGAGGCAATCCCTTTGCCTTTACCTTTGGATTGGCGATGAGCCGCTGAGCTAGAGCCAATTAAATTTTGAGCTTTCGAAGCTGGTTTCTTTGCTGCAACCTTCCGTCGCATCCTAGGTGTGGTGGGTGATGGTTCGGCAGCACGCTCTTGCCTCTTCTTGCTTTGCCCCGTTGAAGCACGAGGCAAAGAGTCTTGTTCCATCTCGGCCTCAAAGTTGGAAATCTCATCATTGGAGCTCGACATGGTCCTGACAAGAGGATTATACAATACATGGATGAGGATTGATGGCAAGGAAATGCATTGAGTAGTTGGAATTTAGGGTTGAGTTCAGTCAAAATCGAACTTGGCGGTGCTCAAGTGCGGACTAGTCCGGAGTTCAATTGCTCAAACCCAAACTAGCAAATCAATGGTGTTTCTCAATACAAAAATAGCTCAAGGTAGATGTAATACAACAAGGAGTCATGTATTAACTAGTGGAGCTAAGCTATTTGGTCCATAACAAAATAAATTGAAGGTTCTAGGGTTTTGGAGAAAGTTAAACAAAATCCTTTGATTCTTGAAGTTGGAGGAGTTGTTGTTGCGGACTAGTCCGTGGACCTCAATCCTCTTGCGATGAAGATCGTTTTCCACAGAGAGTTGAAGAGATTTGGTGGAGAAATCGCCAAATCACCTTGGGGGCACTCGAGTGAGGAGGGAGAATGTGAGGAACATTGTGAGGATGAAGGAGATTAGGGTTTGATGGCCCTAAGGTTATGGAGTCAAAAAAATTGGACTAGTCCGTGGTCAACCAGACTAGTCCGGACTACCGAATCTCTGCGGACTAGTCTAGGTAACCACGGACTAGTCCGTGGTCACCAGAACAGAAGCATTTAGCCCATTCGTATATATTTGAAGGTGCATACAAAGAAAATAGGGGGCAAAACACACAAATAATCTTGACGACTATGATCAGTAAACATCCAACAATCAAGCTATGACCATAATCACCAAGATCAAGTAATTAACATAGTTTTTCGGAGAAAATACGGAGAGATGATTTTCACAACATAATCAATGGATTTTGAAGAAGCCATACATGTATGGAAGTTTTCAAGCCACGTTCCGAGCATTAAGGATATTTAGTTCATTTTGGAGCTCGCAAAAACGTTTTTCATCAAGTGGCTTGGTAAATATATCAACTAGTTGTTTTTCAGTGTTGACATGGGAAATGGCTATGTCTCCTTTCATTGAGCAGTCTCTCAAAAAGTGACGCCAGATGTCTATGTGTTTGGTCCTAGAGTGCTCAACGGGGTTATGGGCAATTTTAATAGCACCCTCGATATCACAAAGGAGTAGAATACGACTCATATTGTAACCGTAATCCCTTAGAGTTTGTCGCATCCAAAGGAGTTGTGCACAACAACTCCAGGCTGCAACATACCCCGCTTCAGCCGTGGATAAGGCAATGGAGTTTTGTTTCTTGGAGGACCAAGAAACTGGGGATCTACCTAGGAATTGGCATGTACAGGAGGTACTTTTTCTATCTACTTTGCATCCGACATAATCTGCATCAAAGTATCCAATGAGATTGAACTTTGAACCTTTAGGGTACCATAGGCCTAGGTTGGGTGTATGAACTAAATATCGCAAGATCCTTTCTACAGCTGTCAAATGACATTCCTTAGGATTGACTTGAAATCTTGCACACAAATATACACTCAACATAATGTCAGGCCCAGATGCACATAAGTAAAGTAGGGATCCAATCATGGAGCGATATACCTTTTCATCCACGTTTGGTCCGTCTTCATTGAGATCCAAGTGTCCATTTGTTGCCATGGGAGTCTTTATAGGCTTTGCCTTGTCCATTCAAAACTTCTGGAGTATGTCTTGAGTATACTTGGTTTGGTTATGAACGTCCCTTCTTTTTGTTGCCTCACTTGGAATCTCAAGAAATATTTCAATTCTCCCATCATGGACATCTCAAATCTGTCATAATTTTACTAAATTCTTGACAAAAGGATTTTTTAGTTGAGCCAAATATAATATCATCAACATAAATTTGACAAATAAATAGATCATTGTCAAAATTCTTGGTAAACAACGTGTAATCAGCTTTGCCAATCTTAAATCCATTTTCAATTAAAGAATCTCTAAAACACTCATACCAAGCTCTAGGAGCTTGTTTGAGGCCGTAGAGATCCTTACGCAGTTTGAACACATGGTCGGGGAACTTTTGATCTTCGAATCCGGGGGGTTGCTCCACGTACACCTCCTCTTTGATTGGTTTTGTTGAGGAAGGCGCTTTTCACATCCATTTGATAGAGCTTGAAATCATGGTGAGTAGCATATGCAAGTAATATTCGAATCGATTCAAGCATAGCGACGGGAGCAAAAGTCTCGCTGAAATTCAAACCTTCGACTTGTGAATATCCTTTGGCCACAAGTCGCGCCTTGTTCCTTGTCACCACCCCGTGTTCGTCTTGCCTGTTGCGGAAGACACATTTAGTTCCAACGACGTTGAACTTGGGTCTTTTGACAAGTTACCACACCTCGTTCCATTTGAAGTTGTTTAGTCCTTCTTGTGTTGCCACCACCCAATCTGGATCTTTCACTGCATCCTCAATCCTGTGTGGTTCCAAAGAGGATACAAACGAGTAATGTTCACAAAAATTAGATATTCGAGATCTAGTTGTTACTCCCTTTTGGATGTCACCGATTATGTTGTTGACGAGGTGATCTCTTTGGATGCATTGGTGTACTCTTAGATGTGGCACTTGTGGTCTTGAATCTTCGTGGTCATCTTCTTCTCCCCCTAGATGGTTGCCCTCATTGATTTGTTGGTCACCTTGATCTTCATGAGGTTGATCCTGTGTAGAAGCTCCCCCTTGATCATTTTCCTCCTCTTGTGGTTCATCTTCTTCATTCGCATTTGGAGTTGGCGCTTGTGGTCGAACATCGCCCAACGCTATTCTTCTCAACTCTTGACATGGAACTTCTTCTCTATCTAGCACACATTGATCAACTTGCTCTTCTTGAGAGCTGTTAGTTTCATTGAACACTATGTCACGTGCTACTTCAACAAGTCCGGAGACCTTGTTGAAGACACGATAGGCGTAAGAGTTTGAAGCGAACTTTGAAGTCCTAGGCTTCTTGTTCAAAACATAACATTTAGAACCAAAAAATCGAAAATTGGAAATATTCGGCTTGTTACCGGTGAGTAGTACATATGACATTTTCTTGAGTAGGCGATGAAGAAGAGTCGATTTATGGCATGACAAGCGGTGTTAACTGCTTCAGCCCAAAACCGATTTGAAGTCTTGTACTCATCGAGCATTGTCCTCGCCATCTCAATGAGGGTTCGGTTCTTCCTTTCAGCTACTCCGTTTTGTTGAGGAGAATATGGTGTTAAAAATTCATGCTTTATTCCTTCCTCGTCTAGGTATTCCTCAACCTGGGTGTTCTTGAACTCCGTGCCATTGTCACTTCCTATGTTCTTGATATTCAACGAAAATTCATTTTGGGCACACTTGAGAAACTTCTTGAGGGTTCCTTGAGTTTCTATCTTATCATGCAAGAAGAAAACCCACGTGAAGCGCGAAAAATCATCAACAATTATTAAACCGTATTGTTACCACCGATGCTTATGTAAGCAATTGGACCAAATAGGTCCATGTGAAGGAGCTCGAGTGGTCTTGTCGTTGTCATGAAGTTCTTCACAGGATGGAGTGCTCCTACTTGCTTCCCGGCTTGGCACCCGCTACATGGCCTGTCTTTCTCAAAAACAACATCCTTCAAACCTCGGATGTGATCACCCTTAAGGAGTTTTTGAAGATTCCTCATACTAACATGTTCTAGCCGTCTATGCCACAACCAACCCATGTTGGTATTTGCAATCAAGCATGTGTCAAGTTTAGCTTTATCTTTGTTGAAGTCAACAAGATAAAACTTTCCCTTTAACACACCCTTGAATGCAACAGAGTGATCACTCCTTCTAGAGACAGTCACACCCTCATTAGTGAACAAGCAATTATAACCCTTGTCACATAATTGAGATATGGACAATAGGTTATAATCTATGGAATCGACATGTAAAACATGAGAAAGAGTGTGTTGAGACGATATTGCAATTTTACCGGTACTGAGCACTCTTCCTTGACTGTTGTCTCCAAAATAGATGCCTTCGCTTGGATCTTCATTTTCTTCATATTCAACAAACATCCTTCTTTCTCCAGTCATGTGGTTGGTGCATCCACTATCCAACACCCATTTCGATCCACCAGAGGAATAGGCCTACAAAAACAAATCACGCCTTGGTCTTACGTACCAAGTTTGATTGGGTCCTTTGAGGTTAGTCACAAGTGATTTTGGCACCCACACATGAGACTTGGTGTTCCCATGGCGTGGCCCAACATATTTGGCATAAAATTTTCCAATATTGTTTTTCACAAGTACATATGAAGCATCAAATGTTCTATATAAAACTCATTGTTCATATGAGTTCACAATTTTAGACATATCAACATTATTAGGCTTTCTAGCTCGAGAGGAGTTTCCCTTGACAAAGACAATGTGTTCCTTGTTATTCTTATGGTTTCTAACATTTTGCTTTTCACCATAAGAATACCCGAGTCCATACTTGGCATTTGGAGGTCGTGAGACCAAGTATGCACTACGTGCATACTTGACCTTCTCCTTGTCAAATATGCCACTATGGAAAGGTAGCTTGTCCTTGGTCGAGGTTGTCTTTTCTTTCAAGCTAGTGTCAATATTAGCACATGCACAAGTAATAGTTGTTTCAGATCTTAAGTGTTGAGAAGGTGAGCTTGAAGAGGATGAAGGGTCACTTTGCTTGAGTGACTCAACTTGTACCTCAAGGATCTTGTTAACTTTGGTTAAGTTAGCAAGTTCATCCTTGATGATTACATTTGAGTCGCGTAACTTCAAGCAAGCTTCCTTGCTTGAAGCTAACTCAAGTTCTAGTGACTTTCTTCGCTCCTTTTCAAGTTCAGATATTCCTCCTTTTGAAGGATGATCATATCTTCTTGGCAATCAACAAGCTCCTCCTTATCAACACGCTTATCCATTAAAAATTTCATCTTAGAAGCAGTTTTCTTGTCTAAACTACTAAGCAAGTATTCATTTTCATCAAAAATATCGTATTCACTAGAATCATCACTATCACTGGCAAAGGAATACGAGGAGGAAGATTTAGTTGTTACCTTTCTTTTACCTTCCTTCGCCATTAGACATGTGTCGTTGTCCTTCCATGTGCTAATAGTTGGGAAGAGGGTGGATTTCTTGGTTGTCTTGTTGATGGCTATGCTAGCCATCTCCTCTTCATCTTCGGATGAGGACTCATCATTGGAGTCCCACTCCTTTCCTAGGTGCGCCTGCCCAATTTGCTTTTTGTTCTTGAACATCTTCTTGAGTTGAGGCTTTGTATCCTTGGTCTTCTTCTTGTTTTCTTCATAAGGACAATCAACTATAAAGTGATCGTATTCACCACAGTATAGCAAGCGCGCCTCAACTTTGGTCTTGATTTGTCTTTGTGTCTTCCTTCATTTTATCTACCACCTTGTCTTCTTTTCATCATCTTCTTGAATTTCTTCATAAATAGGATCATATCTTCTTCATCGATGTCACTGCTTTCATCGTCGTTGTCATCTTCTTCTTGAGCTTCTCGAGTCCCTTTTGACATTCGCTTGCAAGTGGACTTCAAAGCGACTCCTTTCTTCTTTGCCGAGGTAAGGTCGGCAATCTCTTTGACATGCTTTGCTTGTTTCTCCATCATCTCAAAATTGATAATCTTTCCAAGCAATTCATCCGGGGTCATTTTCCAATACCTGGGGCTTTCTCTAATCATCAAGCATAGAGTTATGTTGCGAGGCATGAAGGCCCTGGGAACTAGCTTCACCACCTCGTGATCATTCCACTTCTTGCTTCCATATGCTTGAACTTTATTAATGAGATTCTTCAACCGATTGTACATGTCTTGCGGTGACTCATCTTCTTCTATGGTGAATTTTCCCAATTCGCCCTCGATCATTTCAATTTTAGCCTCTCGCACATGACGATCGCCTTCATGTGCGTTTTGTAACGTATACCATATTTCCTTAGCAATTTCGAGTCCATCCACCTTGGTGAACTCGTCTTGTCTCAATGATGATGTTATGACAGTTGCAGCTTGAGCGTTCCGATGAATACCTTGCTCTTGACTTGGTGTGAGCTCTTCATCGTCATTCGGGATATCTATCCTTGTACACACTATATGCCACAAGGTGGGGTTCAGTGATATTAGATGCATCTTCATATTCTGTCTTCACATAGAATAATCATTTCCGTCAAAGAAAGGTGCTTTCCCTAGAGGAATCGACATGTAATGATTATTATTTGAATTTAACCGATCATAATTAAAAGGATATCGGGAGTAGTCGGTGTGACTACTCCCCTTCTTCTTCTTTTCATCCTCGATATTTATCTTCCCATTGGAGAGTGCCTTCTTCCTTAGGAGTGCCTTGAGTTCAAGCATCTCCTCATCATCATCCTCGCAGTCTTGGATTTTGTCGAGGAGCTTCTCCATCTTCCGAGCCTTTTTATCATCAACCTTCTCTTGGTTGATACTCTTGTGCACATCCTTCATCTACAACATCTTCTCTTCGAGCAATTAGTCTCTTTTGAAGAGTCTGGCTCTGATACCAATTGAATGTAACCTAGAGGGGGGTGAATAGGCTTTTTGAACTTTTGTCAGAACCTGAAACACTTAGCAACTTGATCAAACACAGAGAAATCAGACATGTCCGGTAGGGTGCGGACTACTTTGGTGTGTGTGGACTAGATCGATCAAGTTTGACCAATAATTTTGATCCAAGTACTCTATGCAGCAGAAATTGAGTTGTAACTAGAGTGTATTGCTTCAATGAAACTAGATATGGCACAAGTTAACTTTAGTTTCAAAATTTTAACATAAGTTGAACAAGATCGAGCAAACCCTAGATTGCAATGAATAGTAAGAACAAAAGTAAAGGCACAATGATTTTATCTCGTGGTTCGATTCCACAGAGGAAATCTACGTCCACGTTGAGGAGTCCACGGAGGACAAGGGTCTTCACCAACCCTACCCTCGTCGAATCGCCACAGAGGTCGATTCTCTTCCACTAATCACAAAGGGGGTAATAACCGTGTTCAAGGGGCCTTCTCACAAGTTGAGGGCTTCCCAAGATTCACAATTCGGAACACCACCAAACACACTCGAAAGATATGCAATAAAACGGCGAGAGTGTGTGAGAGATTCAAACCCAAGAGCTCAAGACATGAAGAATGTGTCTCTCCTTTGATCTATGGTTAATCCTCAAGGATTTTATATTTCTTGCATTGGATTGTGTGGAGAGTGTAGGATCGAAGAGCACGTGAAAAGCTACCATAGGGTGGGGTGAATGGTAGATTTAAAAATCTTATGCAGCGGAAACAATTAAATCCCAACCCCTTCGACAGAAAAACGATCTGTTAGAGAAATCGTGTGTGAAACTAATATAAACTTGTTTCACCATAACAAAAGTGATATATATCAGAGAGAATCAAGTCACGAAGAAAACACAAGAAGAATCACTCAAATCCGTTGAGAGAAACTCAAGTTATGATTGAATGATCGAACAAAGCTCAATCTGTCCTACCCGAGAAAAACAGTTCTGAAACGCTGCAAAGAAACTCGTGTAGATCAGAAACCACAAATCCAATGAACGTGAAATTTTTACAGATAATAGATAATCAATTGTGAAGACAACCAAAAAAGAATCACGTCAATTGGATCTGTAAAACTCGAGTTATGATAAAACCACCGACGAAAGGTAGTACTGTCCAGAAACTCGACGAGTCAAACTTGTCTGGAACAAGTCGGACGAACAAGACACAAAAGTTCCTTCAAACTACGAATTTTATTCAATAGAACACAAGAGGAACAGCCCCCAAAGTCGTGCACCACGAGCTTTGGCCTCCCATGCTTATATAACCAGCCCTTAGGCCAACCCAATCTCAACTAGGACTCTAATCCTACTCATATCACGAATCGAAACTTTCCATAACTGCTTAGGACTCTTCTATACGCAGATAGAAATAATCTTAAGACTTACAAACACCTTAGGAACGTATCCCACATTCCTAAAACAACACAAATTCGTGAACCACACGAAATTCTATTATAACCAACTCAAATCTTTCCATATTTGAGTCAAACCCAACTCAGCCGCAGCCTGAGTCCATAACCTAGTCGGTTGGACCTTTCCGACCAATTCTTTACGTCCACATCTCTTCATCACGCCTCGGAACCATGTAGCAACGTCCATGCACTCCTTGCAAACGTGCAAACATCTTCTAACGACATCCACGATATCTTCATATGCATGGTTCTTGATTCAAACATGTTGCGCAACCTCCCAATCAACTCAATCACAATTCCTCCCGAACTTGGTTGTTGAACTTCATCTTCTCCCTAATACTAGTTCAATGGATCCCATCACCAGCCATGTCTTGAACTCAAGCAACACCTGCACATGAACAAACAACCAATCCGTACGAGCCCAAGTCCGCGACTTGACTCAAGTCAGTTCTGAAACTACAACACCTTACGTGAGCACCTCACATAAGCATGTTGCAAAGCATATCAAAATGATATAAGACTTAACCACCAAAACACACCAAAAACTTAGTAAAAGAATACTAAGCAAGCTTTCCATAAGTGTAAAGCAAGTTCGAATCATTTCACATGAAAATTTGGAATATTACGATCAAGCTCTAAACCTTGCCAAAGCTAACTGGAGCTTGAGCCGAAGCTTACCAAAGCTAGTACAACCTAACGCCAGAGCTTACCAAAGCTAGTACAACCTAGCGCTGGAGCTTACCAAAGCTAGTCTGAACTAGTCATCCCAAAAGTCGGAGCTAGAAAAACATGTCGGAGCTAACCAACATAAGTCGGACCTAGCAAAACGTATCGAAGCTTAACAAAGACATGCCGAAGCTATGAAAGACATGCCAGAGCTAAAGATGTAGGATCGAAGAGCATGTGAAAAGCTACCAGAGGGGGGGGTGAATGGTAGATTTAAAAAATCTTACGCGGTGGAAATAATTAAATCCCAACCCCTTCGGCAAAAAAATGATCTGTTAAAAAATCGTTGGTGAAACTAATCTAAACGTGTTTCACCGTGATAAAAGTGATATATATCAGAGAGAATTAAGTCACGAAGAAAACACAAGAAGAATCACTCAAGTCCGTCAAAAGAAACTCAAGTTATGATCGAAAGATCGAACAAAGGTCAATCTGTCCTACCCGAGAAAAACAGTTTTGGAATGCTGCAAAGAAACTCGTGTAGATCAGAAACCACAAATCCAATGGCCATGAAATTTTGACAGATGATGGATAATCATGTTTTGAAGACAATCCAAAAGGAATCACGTCAATTGGATCTGTAAAACTCGAGTTATGATAAAACCACCGACGAAAGGTAGTGCTGTCCAGAAACTCGACGAGTAAAACTTGTCTGGAACAAGTCGGACGGACAAGGCCCAAAAGTTTCCTCAAACTACGAATTTTATTCAATAGAACACAATAGGAACAGACCCAAAGTCGTGCACCACGAGCTTTGGCCTCCCTTGCTTATATAACCAGCCCTTAGGCCAACCCAATCTCAACTAGGACTCTAATCCTACTCAGATCACGAATCAAAACTTTCCATAACTACTTAGGACACTTCTATATGCAGATAGAAGCAATTTTAAGACTTCCAAACACCTTAGAAACATATCCCACATTCCTAAAACAACTCAAATTCGTGACCCACACGAAATCCTATCATAACCAACTCGATACTTTCCATATTGAGCCATAACCAACTCCGCCGCAGCCAAAGTCATCAACCGATACGATCCGATCCTTCCAACCAGATCTTCCCATCCATAAACCATCTTCAGAACCATGTTGCCACATCATGCACCGCATGCATACGTGCAAACACCTTCCTTCGATGTCCAGTAACCTTCATATGCACTGCCCTTGATTCAATCATCCTGCGCGACCTCCTAACCTGCTCAACCAAAATTCCTCCTGAATTTGGTTGTTGGAACCTCATCTCCTTCCTGAGACTAGTCCAAAGAATCCTGTCACCAGCCATGACTTGAACTCAAGCAACACCTGCACATGAACAAACAACCAGTTCGTACAAACCCAAGTCTGCGACTTGACTCAAGTCAGTTCCGAGCACAACACCTTACGTGAGCACCTCACATAAGCATGTTGCAAAGCATATAAAAACAATATCAGCCATATCAACCAAAACGCACCAAAAACATAGAAAATGAATATTAAGCAATCTTTATAGAAATATAAAGCAAGTTCAAAATATTGCAAGATAAAAGCAGGAATATTGCGATCAAGCTCCAAACCTTGCCAAAGCTAACCAGAGCTTGAGCTGGAGCTTACAAAAGCTAGTACAACCTAGCGCTGGAGCTTACCAAAGCTAGTCGGACCTAGCGCCGGAGCTGACCAAAACTAGTCGGAACTAGTCATCCCAAAAGTCGGAGCTAGAAAAACATGTCGGAGCTAACCAACATAAGTCGGACCTAGCAAAACATATCGGAGCTTATCAAAGACATGCCGGAGCTATCAAAGACATGCCGGAGCTAAATACAAAGCTCATAGGAGCTACCCAAAAACATGTCGGACCTAGACAAAGCAAGTCGGACATTACGTCGGACCTTGCAGAAGCTCGAAGCTAGAGTCGGACCTTTCTAAAAAGATGTTATGGAAGCATTCAAAACTTTTATTGTCAAAGCCAATGTATTCAGCACACATAGGTCTCACAATCTCCCCCTTGATGAATGCATTGGCTACACCATTTAAATCCGAACATTGGCATGAAAAGTTTTGAGAACAATTTCCCCCTTTTTGAAAATCAAATGAGATAGAAATAAATTTCTCCCCTTATACATATTTCTCCCCCTTGCATAATTCACTTTTTTTTTCCCTGTGACAATGTATTCAGCAAGGTTCAAAAGAGAAATTTTAATTGTTATGAGCATATTATAAAATATACATATAAAACAAAGCTCATCCAAGTCATACTATCAAGTAACTTACACTATCACAACAATGAGATACATAAAGTAGTGTAAGCCATGCTAGAGATCAAATGTAATTTTCAATTTAAGCAAGTCATGATCTCACAAACTTAACTATTTCAATACCTGAAAGCATGACACTTGTTGCTGCATTTTATTATTTTTCAAAGTACAAAATTAGATCATATTATATTTGCAAGAGATTATATGCGCATCTGCCTTATTCTAACCAACCAAGCGAAACCTATGTCATTTAAAAATTAGAAGCTTAAGGACATGGTTTTAGTCATACACAACTTCTTCCAAGTTCATATCCAACTGCAATGATAAGCCATCTCAAAAGAAGAAGTGTGATGCATGCATATTCTCTTGATCTTTTCTCAATTTATATTCATAAAAACTCAATATGTGAGTTGATTACTTGATTAATTCTTTATGATTAAAAGCACTTGTGAGCATGCAACAAGTTCAAAATAGCAAAAAAGTTCGACCATGATCAGATTTAGTGTAAGTAATTATTCCAATTACTAGACATGGGAAAAACTACAAAAGATATAACACGAGTAATGTTGTAAGAACTTTCAGCATGTAAAAGGAATCACAAAGTCATATGTGTATGAAATACTACGCTCATATTATTTTAATTTCAGATTCACACATAAACTTCTAGTGTTTGAAAACTCCCCCTCAATTTAAGCCATGAGGATGCATAACCCCTATTCCACTACGAATGAAACAAAAACGAGTGAAATCCAAAGGTTTTGTAAAAATGTCAGCCAATTGTTGTTCGATATCTACATGGTGAAGCACAATGTTTCCTTTTTCAACATTATCATGGAGAAAGTGATACCTAATGTCAATGTGCTTAGTTCTAGAATGTTGCACAGGGTTTTTAGCAATGCAAATAGCACTAGTGTTGTCCAGTGGAACACTATCTAGATCAACCCCATAGTCCTTAAGTGTTTGAACAATCCAAAGAATTTGTGAACAAGCGCTAGCAGCAGCTACATATTATGATTTGGCGGTGGATTGTGCAAGTGAACTTTGTTTTTGGATGACCACGCAACAAGTGAATTACCAAGAAAATGACAAGCACCGAAAGTACTTTTCCTATCAATCCTACAACCTCCAAAATCAGCATCGGAAAAAGCTTTCAAAGTAACAGTTGAGGAAGAAGGAGGAAAAATGCCAAATTCTCGAGTTCCATGTAAGTACCTGAGAATCCTTTTGACGGCTTGACGATGTGAAGCACGTGGGGTGGTTTGAAATCGTGCACAAAGACATATGCTGAATTGTATGTCCGGTCTTGATGCCGTGAGGTACAAAAGTGATCCGATCATGCTTCTATATTTTTTTTGATCCACGGGTTCACCATCTTCATCAAGTTCAAGTGTTGTTGCTGTTCCAATTGGTGTCCGAAGATGCTTGCTTTTGTCCATGTTGAAGCGCCTTAGGAGGTCTTCTGTATACTTCATTTGATGCACAAAGGTACCCTCCTTGGTTTGCTTAATTTGCAGCCCCAAAAAGAACGTGAGTTCTCCCATCATACTCATCTCAAATTCTGAACTCTTCATAGCTGAAAACTTAGACACAAGATCATGAGAAGCACAACCAAAGATAATATCATCCACACACACTTGAACGGATAATGAGTCATTGCCATGCTTAAGCACAAAAAGAGTTTTATCAACCTTGCCCATGGTAAAGCCCTTTTTAAGTAAGAATGTTTTTAACCTATCATACCATGCTCTAGGGGCTTGTTTGAGACCGTACAAGGCTTTGAACAGTTTGTAAACATGATTAGGAAAATCTGAATTTTCAAAACCCGGTGGTTGTTTGACATAAACCTCCTCATCTATGTAGCCATTAAGAAAAGCACTTTTAACATCCATTTGATATAGCTTAAAACATTTAGATGCAGCAAAAGCTAACAAAATTCTTATGGCTTCTAATCTAGCAACAGGAGCAAAAGTTTCATCAAAATCTAGACCTTCAACTTGAGTGAAACCTTGAGCAACCAACCTAGCCTTATTCCTAACTACAACCCCATCCTCGCTTTGTTTATTTTTAAACACCCATTTAGTTCCAGTTAAAGTGTGACCTTGAGGTGGAGGTACAGGTTTCCAAACATTATTTCTTTCAAAATTTTCTAACTCTTCTTGCATGGCAATAATCCAAGATTCATTAGTGAGTGCGTGTGATATATCTTTGGGTTCAAAAGAAGCAATAAAAGAAAAAGGAGCATGAGAGTTTGGATCGCAAAACCTGGACCGTGTAACTCGTTCGTGCAAGCTTCCAATAATCTGTTGTGGAGGATAAATTTTGAGAACCCGGAGGGGAGTGGAGACTTCACAAGATTATTCTTCTTCATGTTCATCACAAATTGATGAGCTTGTGACTTGAGGAGGATCTGGACCAGCAATGGTGGTTGGCGGTGCTGGTTGTGAATCAAAATTAGGAGCTGGAACAATGTCATTAGCTACTGAATTTTCGGGCAGCAGCTCCACCTCTTCCTCATCTTCAACTAAAATGCTCTCCCCCTGCGGATATGAATCTGTACCTGCAATGTTTGAGCTAGTACCTGGGCTAGATTCATCAAAAGACACTTCACAAGCAGAATGAGCATGAGAATTTGGATCACAAAACATGGACCGTGTGACTCGTTCGTGCAAGCTTCCAATTATCTGTTGCGGGGGATGATCTTTGTAAAACCGTAGGGGAACAGATGTCTCACAAGCTTCTTCTTCTTCATGTTCATCACAAATCGATGAGCTTGTGACTTGAGGACGATTTGAATCAGCATTGATGGTTGTCGGTGCTGGTTGAGAATTAACATCCGGAGCTGAACCAAAGTCTTTAGCTGCTGAATTTTTGGGCAGCAGCTCCAATTCTTCCTCATCTTCAACGAAAATGGTCCCCCCCCTGCAGATATGCATCTGGACCTGCAATGTTTGAGCTAGTACCTGGGCTAGCTTCATCAAAATATACTTCACAAGTCTCCACAATTTTGTTAGTGTCAAGTAAAAGAACACGGTAGCCTATAGTATGAGATGGATAACCAAGAAACATGCCATCAATGGATCTAGGTTCAAATTTATCAATATGACCATGTTTCTTAATAAAGCATTTGCAACCAAAGACCCGAAAGTGCATAACACTAGGCCTATGTCCAAACCGGAGCTGATATGGTGTTTTACCTAGCTTAGCGCGCAAGGAAACACGATTTGAGACATAACAAGCGGTTGTAATTGCATCAGCCCAAAATTTCCTAGGAGTTTGATATTCATCAAGCATAGTCCTAGCCATCTCAACTAAGGTTCTGTTCTTTCTTTCTACAACACCGTTTTGTTGAGGTACATATGGTGAAGAAAATTGATGATCTATTCCATTTTCAGCACAAAAGTGATCAAAAGATTGATTTTTAAATTCAGTTCTGTTATCACTTCTAATTGCTTTTAAAGATCCTGGGTGACCAATTGATAATCTAAGAAATAAAGTTCTAAAGTGACTAAAAGTTTCATTCTTAGATGCCATAAAGTAAACCCAAGAGTATCTAGAATAATCATCAACAATCACAAGAACATACCATTTACCTCTGAAGGATTGAACACGTGAAGGTCCTATGGTGTCAAGGTGCAAAAGTTGACGCGGTTCAGTTGTCATGATCATTGTGAGAGGAGTATATGAACCTGCAACCATCTTAGCATATCTACAAGAAGAGCACACAATTTCTTTGTCCCTTTTAAGCTTAGGCAGCCCACTTATGCGATCAAGAGCACTAACACGTGTTAGGTGATCAAAGCCTACGTGACCAAGTCTACGATGCCAAAAATATAAGTCCTTTGAATCATTAGCAACTAGACACCTATGCTTAGAGGAAGACATATCAAAATGAGCTTTAAAAACTCTTCCAAACCGAGACATGTTAAAAATAAGCTCACTATTTGAACCTACAACTTTGCAGCAGTTTTTACTAAAACTAATTTCTAGATTTTCATCTAGCAATTGCAAAACATAAAGCAAGTTGTATTTCAAATTTTTGACAAGTGCCAAATCCTTCAAAGTGTAGTGATCATTTACTCTAACCGAACCCTTAGCAATTATAGGAGTTGAAGAATTATCGGCAAAAGTAACATTCTCTACACGTGACACAAAAGAGAGGGAGGAGAACCATTCTTTGTTACCGGTCATGTGGCGTGAGCAACCTGAATCCATAATCCAAATGTTCTACTTCCTCAAACGTGTAAACTACATAGAAGCACAATACGTTGATGACTCAATACTGTGGTTAGTCAAAAGGCATTTAGGTATCCAGTTCTGAGTCACACGACGTGCAGCAGGAAAAACACACGAAAGCTGAGATAAAACAGCAGGTTTATGAGTCAAAGTTTGAGGTTTTTTATTCTTAACTACTGACCTATAAGGTGTTACTTGTGTAGCACAAAAATCAGTAGCTCCAGAGGCAAAAAACAGAAGGTCCGGAGGTAAACTTTGAATGTTTTTGACTCATAACAGCAGGTTGCATGTTCCTGGCATTTGGTTTAATATGTGCAGCAAATTTTGCATGAAAGTTTTGAGATCTAGCAGTCATTCTTTCCCTTTTCCGTTGTTTAGATAGTCTATAACAAAAATCTATGACATGACCATCTCTACCACAGTATGTACAATGAAATTTAACTTTGTGTTCATGTCTAGATGAACAAGCAATATTTTTATTTGAAACCGAATGAGACAACACTCCTGCAGATTTGAAAACCACTTCTTTTTGTTTGGGAACTGTTTGAATAAAACCACTTCCAAATGACTTTACAATTTTAGGTGGATGTGCCTTAGCATGATCATGAGAATCAAAACCTAAACCAATTTTATCATTGTAAGACTTGGAAGAGTTCAGCAGCAAGTTTAGGTTCTTATTCCCATTACAAAACCGATCTAATGTCCTATGCATGTTATCAAGTTTATTGGACAGATCAAGGCAATTTTCACATGAAGTTTTTCCTTTTAATTTGCAATTGGAACAATATTTAACTTCATGAGAACGTAAAGCATTATTCAATATTGAAATTTCATTCATAGCATCTTTTAGTTTCTTTTCAAGATCATCACAACTAGAAGAATGCAAATCAATTGTAGAACAAGAAGCATCTTTTAAGTTTCCAATGTCAAGTGCAGCAAGCTTTTTGTTCTTTTCAATTTCAAGTTCAAGTCTATCTAGAGTGGAGGAGTGTGCAATTCTTAGTGTGGACAATTGTTCATAAATTAAATCACATGAGGGACAAGAATCATCACTAGGAATCAAGGTTTTCAAACGGTTGATTTCAGATTCTAGTGATTCAATTTTAGCAGCATTATCCCTAATTTTTTTCCTTTTCCTTAACAATAATAGTTGCACGAGATATTGCATCACACATTTCATTACAGGTAGAACATACCTCATCGCCGTCACTGTTGTGTTCTCCATCCTTCTGACTTGATCTTGATCTTGTTTTGCCCGCCATGAAGCACAAGTTGGCCAAATCATCTTCATCTTCGTCACTTCCAATGTCCACGTCGCTTGAGCCAAGTTCCTGGAGTGCGGAGATAAAACTGTTCACCAATTGGCGACCTGTAAAGCCCTTCTTCTTCTTGTTATCATTTATTGAGGAGTGCTTCGTCCTTGATTGTTTTTCTTCTCGGGAAGTAGAACCTGAAAGGTTAGGGCATTCTGCATGAAAGTGTCCTGTCTTACCACATTCGAAGCATCGTTGAGGTCCGGAGCTTCCTCTCCTTCTAGTTCTCACATTTTGCAATGCTTTTGAGAACCTAGTAGAGAGAAGTGCTAGCTCCTCCTCTTGAAATTCCTCGATTTGCTCCAGGGTTAGTGAGGACAATAAAGCAAGAGTATTGCATGATGATGATTGGTCGGAGCTAGGCATATCACGTTGTGAGACAAATGCAATAGAATCATTTGGGTTCTTACGTGATAAGATGTCAATTTCATGAGTTTTGAGTTTAGAGTAAAACACATCTAAAGTAAGTGTACTCATGACAGTAGATTCACGAATAGATGTAACTTTCATCTCCCAGACTGACATGTCTAATGCACTAAGAAGTTGCCTAGCATTTTCAGCATCAGAAAAATTAACGCTGACACTACGCAAGTTACTGAGAATTTTGTTAAAGCGAACAAAGAGATCATCAATGGACTTACCGAGTTGCATCTCGAAGCGCATGTATTCTTTCTTGAACATGTCTTGCCTTACCTCCTTGGTTATGTTGGATCCTTCGTGATAGTCACAAAGTGCTCTCCATACATCATATGTCGATCGGAGATGTGCAACGCGGTCGAAGTCGCTCTGAGTGAGTCCTTGGATGATCAAGTTTCGGGCTTTGTTGTTGTTGTCGACGTCCCGTAGGTATGTAGCCGTAACTTGATCGTTAGGTGGAACTTTGTAAGGCTTGTACACCTTCTCCCATATTGCGAAGCCTTGCACTTGGATGAAAGCCTCCATGCGTGCCTTCCAAACCTGAAAATCAATACCAGCAAACACATAAGGTTTGGCGGAGTATTTCTCCATGATGATTAATCAAAAACACGTGAAATTCACAATGATTGGAGCACAGAGGCTCTGATACCAATTGTAGGATTTAAGAGCATGTGAAAAGCTACCAGAGGGGGGTGAATGGTAGATTTAAAAAATCTTACGCAGCGGAAACAATTAAATCCCAACCCCTTCGGCAGAAAAACAATCTGTTAAAAAAATCATGTGTGAGACTAATCTAAACGTGTTTCACTGTGACAAAAGTGATATATATATCAGAGATAATTAAGTCACGAAGAAAACACAAGAAGAATCACTCAAATCCATCGAGAGAAACTCAAGTTATGATCGAAAGATCGAACAAAGGTCAATCTGTCCTACCCGAGAAAAACAGTTCTGGAACGCTTCAAAGAAACTCGTGTAGATCAGAAATCACAAATCCAATGACCGTGCAATTTTGATAGATGATAGATAATCAAATTGTGAAGACAATCCAAAAGGATCACATCAATTGGATCTGTAAAACTCGAGTTATGATAAAATCACCGACGAAAGGTAGTGCTGTCCAGAAACTCGACGAGTAAAACTTGTCTGGAACAAGTCGGACGAACAAGGCACAAAAGTTCTCTAAAACTACGAATTTTATTCAATCGAACACAAGAGGAACATCCCCAAAGTCGTGCACCACGAGCTTTAGCCTCCCTTGCTTATATAACCAACCCTTAGGCCAACCCAATCTCAACTAGGACTCTAATCCTACTCAGATCACGAATCAAAACTTTCTATAACTGCTTATGACTCTTCTATACGCAGATAGAAGCAATCTTAAGACTTCCAAACACCTTAGGAACATATCCCACATTCCTAAAACAACTCAAATTCGTGACCCACACGAAATCCTATCATAACCAAGTCGATACTTTCCATGCCGAGCCATAACCGACTCCGCTGTAGCCAAAGTCATCAACCGATAAGATCCAATCCTTCCAGCCAGATCTTCCCATCCATAAACCATCTTCAGAACCATGTTGCCACGTCATGCACCGCATGCATACGTGCAAACACCTTCATTCGACGTCCAGTAACCTTCATATGCACCGCCCTTGATTCAATCATCCTGCGCAACCTCCTGACCCGCTCAACCACAATTCCTCGTGAATTTGGTTGTTGGAACCTCATCTCCTCCCTAAGACTAGTCCAAAGGATCCTGTCATCAACCATGACTTGAACTCAAGCAACACCTGCACATGAACAAACAACCAATCCGTATGAGCCCAAGTCCGCGACTTGACTCAAGTCAGTTCCGAACACAACACCTTACGTGAGCACCTCACATAAGCATGTTGCAAAGCATATAAAAACGATATCAGCCATATCAACCAAAACGCACCAAAAACTTAGAAAATGAATACTAAGCAATCTTTCTAAAAATATAAAGCAAGTTTGAAACATTGCAAGATAAAAGCAGGAATATTGTGATCAAGCTCCGAACCTTGCCAAAGCTAACCGGAGCTTGAGCCGGAGCTTACAAAAGCTAGTACAACCTAGCCCCGGAGCTTACCAAAGCTAGTCGTACCTAGCGCCGGAGCTAACCAAAACTACTCGGAACTAGTCATCCCAAAAGTCGGAGCTAGAGAAACATGTTCGGAGCTTAACAAAGACATGCCGAAGCTATCGAAGACATGCCGGAGCTAAAGACAAAGCTCACCGGAGCTACCCAAAAACATGTCGGACCTAGACAAAGCAAGTCGGACCGTACGTCAGACCTTGCAGAAGCTCGGAGCTAGAGTTGTACCTTGCTAAAAGATGTTATGGCAGCATTCAAAACTTTTATTATCAAAACCAATGCATTTAGCACAAATAGGTCTCACAGAGAGACGTATTTTCTGGGCTCTTGGAAGTTGTGACGGCGCCGGGGTTCGAGAGAGATCATAGTAGGGCCGTGCACCTCTATTTATATGAGGGTTTCCAAAGGTTACCGTTTGGGTTTACAAAGTCCGAACTAGTCTGTGGTGGACTCCGGACTAGTCTAGTGTGCGGCGTGCAGAAAACCCTAAGTGTTCAGGAATATCAGACTTGTCCGAAAACAAGCGGACTAGTTTGATCTGGGCACTGGAGATATTCGGACTAGTCCGACACATGTCGGACTAGTCCGGTGTGGTGAATCCCTTAGTGAATTGAGGACAAGTCCGCACTTGGAGGACTTGTCCAATTTTAGTGAGAGAGGTTATCAGACTAGGCTGGGGAATATCAGACTTGTCCGATGTTGATCAGAGGTATTATCGGACTAGTCTGGACTTTATGGGACTAGTCCGTTGCGGACAAGTCCGCACTGGAAGGAATTGTCCGTTCTTGGACAAAGAGATTATCAGACTAGTCCGGGGTATATCGGACTAGTCCAGCTCTGTGTATATTTGTGCAATGAGAGTGTTTTCTTTTGCTTGAGCTCTTGGGGTGTGTTTCTCCAACACACTCCATACACAAAGAGTATTCTATTCATCTCTTGAGCTCTTTTCAACTTGATTCCTCACTCCCCTTTCTTTTTGCGCTTCCTTCATAATTTTATTAAAACCTGCGCTCATCTCAACAATTTAGTTAGGATCTCATTTGTTTGTCATAAATCAACCAAACCCAACAAGGGATGTCTAGATGCACTTTCAGAGTTTTGTGTGCAACCGGCAGCTAGAAGAAGGCGATCTGGTGCTGCGGAGAATACTGACTCGAGAAGGGATGAACAAAATCTCCCCAAGCCGGGAAGGTCCCTTCCGGGTTATCAAAGTTTCCCGCCTCGGATGCGTTCGATTGGCGACAGAGGAGTGGACTCCGCTTCCCAATTTGTGGAACATCGAGCACCTCCGTAAGTTTTATGCCTAGCTACAGGGGGTGAGTTTGTTTGTATAAATTGTATCTCTAATAGTCCATGGATAGAGTCAAGAAGGGTCTTACCGCACTTAACTTGGTCCTGTACTTTAGGTGTGTCTTTACCCTCCCTGGGTTAGATCAAGACGAATAGCACACTTAACTTGGTCATTGTACTTAAAGTGTGTCCTTGCCTTCCCCTGTAATTTGGACCTTAATGAGAAAACATTTTATACGGACATACTCTACGTCCATTTCATTTGTACAAGCTCATTATATTTTTACCTTCTTGTCTGTAACAATGTTGTGCAATCCCTTTGACATTTAGTCCGGGGTATTCATGTGACATATAATTTGTGTTGTTAATGTTCTTTTGGGATCTCGACATTGTTGTATGGTCTACTCGCCTAACAACCAAAGCCAATGACAGGTGCGGAGTGTGCTATTGACTTAGACTGGTCAGGCACCCTAAGTACGCCACTCTACCTATATCCTAGCAAGTCCCAGTAGGGCGGGTCCGAAAGGCATTCGAACCTAAAGAGATTTCATCAATACACTTATGTCGTCATGTTAAATTCCTTAGGATCTAAATTCAAAGAACAACAATAAGCCGCAAATAAGTTATAAACAAGAGGATGAATTTTACTATTTTTCTTGTTTTTTATGCGCAGGAAAAATGAACAATCGATGGCAATTTGCTCGGTGATGGTGGATGCTGCCAGAGCACTAGCTCCGACAACCCCCAGGGGGCCCACCATCGACATTCTACACGTTGATAATAGGTGCCGTTGAAGCTACCAAGCTCCGACAACCCCCACAGGGCCTGCCATCGACATTTTACATGTGATAATGGACGACGTCGAAGCTACCAAGCTCCGACAACCCCCAGGGGGCCCAATGTCAATGTTCTATGCGTTGACAGTGGGCGCCGTCGAATCTATCAAGCTCCGACAACCCACAGGGGGCCCGCCGTCGACGTTCTATGCGTTGACAGTGGGAGCCGTTGAAGCTACTAAGAATCGACAACCCCCAGGGGGCACGCTGTCAACGTTCTATGTGTTGATAGTGTGCGCTATCGAAGCTACCAAGCTCCGATAACCCCCAGGGGGCCCGCTGTCGACATGCTACGCATTGACAATGAGCGTCGTCAAAGCTACAAAGCTCCAACAACCACCAGGGGGCCCGCTGTCGATGTTCTATGCATTGATAGTGGGTGTCATTGAAGCTACCAAGCTCCGACAACCCCCAGGGGACCGCCGTCGACGTTCTACGTGTTGAATGTGGGCACAGTCGAAACTACCAAGCTCCAAAAATCCAAAGGGGGCCCGCTATCGATGTTCTACACATTGATAGTGGGCACCGTCGAAGCTACAAAGCTCTACCAAGCCCTAGGGGCCCCGTCGTCGACGTTCTGTACATTGATAGAGGGTGCCGTCGAAGCTACTAAGCTCCGACAACCCCCTGGAGGCCTTCGTCAATGTTCTACGTGTTGACAGTGGGCGCCGTCGAACACAATAAGTCCCGACAATCCCTAGGGGGCCCGCCGTCGACGTTCTAAGCTTGGACAGTAGGCGCCGCCGAAGCTATCAAGCTCCGACAACACCCAGGGGGCCCACCGTCTATGTTCTATGCATTGACAGTGGGCACCATCAAAGACACTAAGCTCCGACAACTCCCAGGGGGCCCACCATCGACGTAACAAAGGGTCCCTGGAGATATCGGAGGCAAGAAACGGAACTCAGAGCTATCATACTAGCTCCGAATTCAGAGCTATCAAGTTTCAATACATTGTCCAAATCCTCCTGATAGATGCCTTCAATTCATTAAACACATCTACCAGGGGGCCAACAATATAAAAGGCAATGCCTTGAAGACACAAAAAATGGAATTCGAAAGAATTTTGGATTTCATTCATTCAAAATCAGAGGGTCACAAGATGAAGGCAAAAAAGGAAAAGTCCTAACTACTGGAGTTCCTATTGAAGAATGAGGCAACTGTATGGGTAGGTTCTTGAATGATGGCCCTGGCGGCTTCTTCGTCCTCGAAAACGGGTCCTTCAAACACCGGAGCTAAAGACATTTGGGGATCCCGACTCTTGAAACATGCCAACACATATTCAGCAACGTTCTTACCCAAGGTCCATCCTTCCGTATCTAGTTCGTCGACGACCATGTCACCCATAGCTTCAAGCTTCTTGCCAGCAGAGGTCAATGCCACCAGTGTCTTGTCCATCTTTTGCTCCGGGTCAGCCGGACGCACTGGGCTTAAACCAAACAACACTAGAGCTTAATTAGCTTGCCCCAAGAAATTCCAGACTTGTTGGGACTCAGTTTCTCTCAAGCTCCTAAGTTCCTCCAATGACTTTCTAGCAGCCGAAAGTTCCGCATAACCTTCCTTGTAGAAGTTCTTGACTTCCTTAGCATGCTGCTGAATACTTTCAGCCATCCGCTTTTCTTGGTCGCTGAGCTCTTTCTCTCAGAGGTGGATACGGTTCCTCCGCTCTGCCATGTTCTTCTGTTTGGCCTTCACCTTATCCTTCCTAGTGGATATATCGGTCTCTCTTTTGAAGACGTTTACCCCCACCTGCCATATCCGATCCTTCTCTTGATCGCACCACATATCTAACTGTTCAGCGCAGTCCACCAAGCTTCGCTCTCCCAGCGATAGTCTCTGAGCGAGCTCCTCCTCCCTCTTCACAAGGTCTTCATCTTTCTCCAGGAGCTTATCCTCCTTTTGATCGAGGGCTCCTGACGCATGAGAAGTTGCTCGTTCAGCTCATTGAGGCTATTTGAGCGACTGTAGGCTACTTCACTGGCCTCCTTGGCATGCTCGTACACCTCACGCGTCCTATCATCAAGAGACTTAATCATGGCCTCTCTCTCATTGAGTGTGCGGTCCAACCGCGCCAGCCAGGCCTTTTCCTTTGCTACCCACTCCTTCTGGTCAGCCAGCCGAGATTGCATCAGCTTTGTCTCGAAGTAAAGTCTATTGTGCCAATGCCTTAGGGTGTTGCGCTCTTCTTTGAGAGTCTTGCTTTCGTAGTGGAAGGCAAGCTGCACCTGGCAGAGACTTGAGCAGGCATTGTCAATAGACAACAACACAGGAATCGGGTTCGGGCCCGCCTAATGTACCTCTGCAGGTTCCAGTGCGTCTTCCAAAATTACTATCGGATCCCACGGCGCGAGCGTGTTCTCCAATAGCTCAATAACGTCGGGGTCGATCTCTAGGAGCTCATCAATGTATATCGTGGCAGAAGAAGGTCCCGTCGTGGGAGCTTCAACCGCTAGAGCTCATGAAGAGGTTCCCTCAGTCGGATGTTCAATCATCGGCCCAGAAGATGAAGGACCCGCAGCCGGATCCTCTAGTTGCGCTGGTGTAACACCCTCATTTCCATGCATCATGCCCTGCATTCACCATTGAACATGTCTAACATTAATCCACAAGGAATAAGTAAAATTAATTAGAAACAAAACCGCACTTAAGAATTTTGTAGAGTCCGGACTAGTCCATTTTTGGTGCGGACTAGTCCGATTTCTCTCTGACTTCGATCGGACTTGTCTGTTTTGCTGAGGACTAGTCTGTGTTTCCCTCAGGACACATTCGGACGGGTCCGGTCCTATGCGGACTAGTCCGGTGTTCCAATTTCTTGGAAATTTTGCTAAGTCCCTGGACTTGTCTGGACTAGTCCGGTATTCCAGTGGACTTATCTGTTTTTCCCTCTAACTAAAGTCGTACTTGTCCGATTTTTGGCCAGACTTGTCTGTTTTTCCCCTATGGATAAGTTCAGACTTGTCCGATATCAGTCCGGACTTGTCTAATATCTCTCTGTGCATCTTAGGACTAGTATGGCCCTTTTTGGACTTGTCCGACAAATTGCGACTCCGAGTTGATCTTTTGTTTCACGACTTGTTTCTTGGGTTGTACGTTAAGTGGGCCTAGGGACGTCGTGCCTAAATATTTTAGAGCTCATGTGGGACTCTGAACCGACCCCTACTCATCTCAAACTTGAAATCCATCTAACCCTAGCCTCCACCTCTATATAAACAACCCCACCCCTTGGCTTGACATCTATTTGCCACTTTTCCACCCCACCCAAACCCTAGATTGTAAATAGCTGCCACCAAGGAGGGAGAAGGAGATCTAGAGCAAGAAGAAGAAGAGGAGGAAACAAAAGAGGATCAAGATCTCCATCAACTTTGCGTTCTTCATCAACAATTCACCATCAAGTTCTTCATCAAGCCTAGATCGTCAAGATCCAAGTGTTGCCTCCAAGATCCTTGATTCTTTGGAGTTATAAACACCTAGTATACCTTCTATTCTCTTTTTCTCACGTGAATTCAACCCTGTTTCCCCAAATTCACATCGGTCTAGAAAACCCTAGTTCGCCAGTTCTGCAAAGTGCGGACTTGTCCGGTCCCTAGCGGACTAGTCCGATCTTCCTGGTTAAATTGTGTTGAATTAAATTAAAAATTTGATCGAATCAACTTCAAACCTATATAAACTTGTTAAAAGCTATTAGAACTAGCTAGTGAACATTAAAAGCAACTCATTAACAAGTTCCACCTTGCATTCACATCAATCATGCATATCATGTCATATTGAGTAATATATGTGCATCTATTGATTGTGTTTCTTGTCTTCTATGTTTATTGTGCGGATTATACGTATTTGCGCTAGAGTGCGTTACAGAGGATCTCCAGCACCAAGAGTTTGAAGTCTTTGACCCGAACCAATCCCAAGAGCAAGGCAAGTGTCCTTGAAGTATATTGATCCTGTTTTAAAATAAATGTTTTGTTTGCAAACTTGCATGCTTGTGTGAATTTGATGAGAATCCTATGATAGGAAGTTTACTAGCGTTGTAAGACCACCCTTGTCACCTAGAACTTATGGTAGAGAGTCAGGATGGGCTTTTTACCCTTTTTGCTTCTCTTAATTAATTGGGATGGGAGGACAACTATGCCACTTAACTTAATTATGTATTTATGAGATTATGATTAACATGAAATGGTTAATATGATATGGTAATGGGTTATCTAAGCAAGCATGGTATGTGTATGGGTTGGATGTTATGGTGGTTTTGCTTGCTTTAGATCTAAGGACCGGTTCGTGGAGCGACCATCAAGGATTTATAGTGCCACCACGAGGCCAAGTATGGGTGCGGCATAGCTGATTAATTAGGTCTTTGCCAGTGCTATTTGGACCATTAAGGATGCTCGGGGAAGGGGTAGTCGGATTGGATTTGTTGATGATTGGTGGGACTACCATGTGATCCGAATGGCTCAAGAGGGGGCCCTTTGTTGAAGATGTTCTCAGTTGGAGACATCGCCACCGGTAAAACCTCAGTGGGGTCTAAATAGGCTAGTAATCTCTTTGTAAAATATATTATGTGATCTATTGGCCACACACCTAAGGAAGTGCGAGACGGCATAATAGAGGTTCTAGTCACTGCAAGGAGATGAAATCACAAACACATGTGTAAAGTGGTACAACCTTTGGAGAGCTTGTCTAAAAACTATCATCATAGCCGTGCTCTTGGTTATGAGTTGAAAGCATCTAGGCCCCCATGAGGTACGGTTTCGGTGATTAATGACAACCATTGGATTTTACTAATGAATTTGTGAATGCAAGGTCCCCATAATCACTCAATAAAATGAAATCTATATGTCATTGGAGACCCATATACAATCACTTTATGAGATCAAATCAATGATATGAAGACAAGAAGTGAAAACTCTTATGTCAAAGTCATTCAACCACAATTGACGACACTTAACGCTTGACAACCATCAGAAGTACATTTCCAACAAAAGTCTAAGAGGTCAATTGAGCAAGACACAAAAGAATCACTTAGAAAGAACTCGAAGCAAACAAAATCAACTGACCGGATCAACCGATGATTTCTGAGAACAACACATCGGTCGAGTTGGTTCAGCAGAAGAAGAAGATCTCAGAACAAAGCACTCACCAGATCATCCGATGTTAAGGGCTCAGCTACATCGGTCCATCAGTACAGTTTGCAACATCCTTGGACCAAGTGTAGCACCGGATCATCCGATGTACAGAAATATACACATCGGTCAATCACTCCAGTAAGCATCAAGTTTGAGTCAAGTCTGGAGGAAGAGCCACCGGATCATCCGATGAGAAGACAATTGCAACATCGGTCTAACAACGGTCATATCTGACACAATGACGTCAGCTAAAGTAAACTTGACCGATGATAACTAAAGGGGAGACATCGGATCATCCGATGTTCGCAGAAAAGTTCTGTCAGCCTACTTTTCCAATGGCTATTTCGTGGAGTCTGGCTTTAGATACCCCCTAAACCGGTCATTTCGACAAGTCTTGATCACAAAACATTCTCAACACATCCACAAGTGTTCAAGACAAAGAGCCTTCACTTCTACATCATTTTCGACTACCTACACACCAAGAGATAGGCTAGAGCTAGCTAGAGAGAGAGAGCTTGTGTGCCTCCATTCTGGGTGAGTGGAATCTCTAGGATAGTGAGAGCCTCAAGGGAGTGCCCCTTGGTGTTTGTAATTGTGAGAAGACTTTCGGAGCTTTCCAAGGCGTTTGTGGAAGCCCGGAGGGTCGAAGTTGTACAAGGCTTGAGCTCCACTTTGCCAAGGTTGGCAAACGGAGAAGAGTAGTGGAGATCCCTCATCTCGGTGACTTGGGTGTGGCTAAACCCTTTGGTGGGTGCCACAACGTGGATGTAGAAAGATCTTGACGATCTTGCCGAACCACGGGATAAATCCTCGTGTCTCCTCGGGAGTTTGCATCCTCTTCCTCTCCCTTACATTTATGCATTTTATATTCTGCGAAGTTGCTATTTACCTCAATGCATAGATAGTTTGCGTAGGGAATTGGGCTTTTAGGAATTAAGTTTTATTGCTTAGATTTTTTAAAAGAAGCCCAATTCACCCCCCCTCTTGGGCATTCGATCCTTAAAATTGGTATCAGAGCAAGGTTGCTCATAGGATCAGTCTAGCTTCACCGCTAGAGAGCTAAAATGGCCAAGGTTGGGGGTTCGGTTCCTATCTTCGAGGGCAAGAACTTTGCCTATTGGAAAGCAAGCATGCACGCTTATCTAGAGGCTATTGCTCCCGAAGTATGGGAAGCGACCCACGCGGGGTTTGGTGAACATAACTATGTTGGTGATCAAATTAAATGGGATGCTAAAGCTAGGAATGCAATCTATGAGTGCATTAGTCAAGATGTTTTTTCTAGGATTGCTAGCAAAGAAAAGGCATGTGAAATTTGGGCTTGCTTGATAGAAATTCATGAGGGTTCTTCTCGTGTGAAGGAACTTAAATATCACATGCTTAAAGCAAAATATGATGAATTTAAAATTCTACCTCATGAAAATGTTAATGAGATGTTCTCTCGCTTGAATTTACTTATTGAGGAAATTAATGCTCTTGACATTGCTTCTCTTGGCAAGGGACTCATCAACCGCAAGATCCTCATGCTCCTTCCCAAGCCAAAGTACAACATCATCAACTCCATGCTCCAAAAAGAGTCTCTTGACCACATTGAAGTTTTGGAGCTCATTGGAGAAATTCATGCTCATGAGATGAGTGTGCTTGGGATGATGGAGCAATCATCTTCAAAAACAATTGCTCTAAAGGCCTCCACCAAGAAAACAAGCCTCAAGAAGAAGAAGGTGGTTGAACCTAGCTCAAGTGAAGAAGAGCAAGCATCAAGTGAAGATGAAGATGATGAGCTTGCATTGATGATGAAAAAGTTCTCACGCTTGAATTCCAAGATTACCAAGAAGGGATACACCTTTGATCCCAAGAAGAAAGCGTTTCTACCAAGGATAGATGATCACAAGACTTGCTACAATTGTGGTGATCAAGGCCACATCTCCTATGATTGTCCAAAACCGGACAAAAGAAAAGAGAACTACAAGAGCAAGCATCGCAAGATTGAGGAGAGTGAAGATGATGAAGAAGAGGCCAAACCCAAACCAAGATCCTTTGGGAAGAGGAAACATGACAAGGGCAAGAAGGCAAGACTCCTCCCAAAGAAGAGAAATGGCCCACAAAAGGTGTTCATGTGTGAGGCAAATGAATGGGTCACCGACGAAGAAACAAGTGATGAAGAGAGTGAAGTGGAAGAAGAAAGTTTGGCCGGCCTCGCCATTGCCAACAATGATGACTCACCTCTTCATCCACCACCCATGTGCCTCATGGCGAAAGGTAACACCAAGGTATGTGACGACTCTTGTGATGATGAGCTTTCCCCCGATGATTTAACTTCCTTGATAAATGAATATCATGCTATCATTAAGAGGGAAAAGAGTAAGGTTAAAGCTCTTGAAGAAACTCGTGCTAGACTTGAGAGTGCTAACCTCGATTTGCTTGACAAGTATGAAAGCATGCTCAAAGAGCATGACACGCTCAAATCTCATGTCAAGCAAATTGAGAAAGATAAGGCTAAAATTAAGTTAGATAATCATGAGCTTTACTTAGCACACCAAACACTCTTGGAAGAGCACAACAAGTTAGTACAAGAACATCAAACACTTAACCTTGCTCATGACGTGCTTGATCAAGAGTTGAAAAATATAAAGAAGAAAACCCTTAGTGATAGGATATCCATTACTTCTCATGTCACTAATGCCTTGAACAAGTCTTTGCCTTTGAAAGCAAATGCTAGGGAGAAGGACTTGTTGGAAGAAATTGAGAGTCTCCGCACTAGTGTGGCTAGACTTTCAAAAGGGAAGTTCAAACACAAGGAAATACTCTTCCAACAAGCAAAGGCCTTCAACAAGAGAGGACTTGGATTCTTCCCGGTGCCTAACAAAGGAAAGGTGCCCTCACCAGAGCTTAGAACAAGCTTCATCAAGGAAGTTGGTTCTTATTGCCAACATTGTGAGGTCACCGGCCACCACACAAGGGAGTGTCCTCTTCCTAACCGACCTTCTCCAAAGTTGCCTATTAATTACAAATCTACTTTCAATGATCATTATTATCTCTTAAGTAAAGTAGATGGCAAGGTGAAGGCTAGGTTCATCGGTAAAGACATGAAGGGCATGAAGGGGAAGCTCCCCAAGCAACTTTGGGTCCCAAAGACACTTGTATCACACATACAAGGATCTAAGTTGGCTTGGGTGCCTAAAGTTAAAAATTGAATTCATGTGTGTAGGTGAACTACAAAGCCGGAGGAAAGCATTGGGTACTCGATAGCGGGTGCACCCAACATATGACCGGCAATGATGGTATGTTCACCACCATAGAAAACCCTGACAATCATGAACAAGTCACCTTTGGTGATAACTCTAATGGAAAGGTAATTGGGTTAGGTAAAATTGCTATTTCAAATGATTTATCCATTTCCAATGTTTTGTATGTCAAGTCGCTTAGTTTTAATTTACTTTCCATTGCACAACTATGTGATCTCGGACTAACATGCACATTTAGCAAAAATGATGTTGTTGTGAGTAGTGAAACAAGCCAAGACATAGTCTTCAAAGGATTTCGGCATGGACATCTCTACCTAGTAGACTTCTCCAACAAGAATGCTAGCTTGACCACTTGTCTTTTCACTAAGACAAGCTTGGGTTGGCTATGGCACCGACGCATAGCGCATATAGGGATGAGCAAACTCAAGAAGTCATTCAAGCTTGGGATGGTGACCGGCGTGAAGGATGTCACATTTGAGAAGAACAAGCTTTGTAGCGCTTGTCAAGTCGGGAAGCAAGTTGCTTCACACCACCCAATGAAGACAATGGTGTCAACCTCCAAGCCACTTGAGCTACTACACATGGACCTCTTCGGACTGTCCACATATCAAAGCCTTGGCGGTAACCTCTATTGTCTTGTTATAGTTGATGACTACTCTCGCTATGCTTGGACTCTATTTCTAGGTGACAAGAGTGAAACTCCGGAAGTGTTCAAGACCTTCGCCAACCGCGCTCAAAGGGAATTTCAACTTCCCATCATCAAGGTCCGGAGTGACAATGGTATCGAATTCAAAAACTACAACAGTGGGGAGTGGTGTGACCGTGAAGGCGTGAAACATGAGTTTTCGGCCACATACACTCCTCAACAAAACGGTGTCATTGAAAGGAAGAACAAGACACTCATCACTCTTGCGAGAGCAATGCTTGATGACTACGGCACGTCGGAGAAGTTTTGGGCTGAAGCAATCAACACGGCGTGCCATGCCGCAAATAGGGTCTATCTCCATCGACTACTTCAAAAGACCCCATACGAGCTTCTCATTGGGAGAAAGCCCAACATCTCCTACTTTCGAGTCTTTGGATGCAAGTGCTACATCTACTGCAAGAAAAGGCTCGATAAGTTTGAAAGAAGATGTGATGTTGGTATATTTCTTGGTTATGCATCAAACTCAAAAGCATATCGAGTATTCAACCAAACCTCCGGTTTAGTTGAGGAAAGTTGTGATGTTGAGTTTGATGAATCTAATGGCTCCCAAGAGGAGAGTTTTGGTCATGATGAAATAGATGTTGAACCTCTACGAGAAGCCATGAAGAACATGACCATTGGAGACATCAAGCCTGAAGTTGAGGAGAGCCATGATCAAGGGGGAGCTTCAAGTTCCAACAACAACACCTCCATGGCGCCTCAAGTTGACGAAGAAGAGAAGGATGATCCATTGCCGACTCAAGACTCACAAGCACAACAACATCAAGAAGAAGAAGAAGTCCATGATCAATTCCAACCACAAGAGGAGCAACACGCATCACCTTCGCCAAGTGCTTCACATACCACTTATGAGGCATGGACGCATCTCCAAGGCGCATCCGATGGACCAAATCATTGGAAGTCTGTCAAGGGGTGTAAGTACATGTTCTCGCCATTTCGCTTCATTTTGTGAGCACTACTCGTTTGTTTCATGTGTAGAACCCACTCATATTGAGGAAGCACTCCAAGACCCAAATTGGGTGACGGCCATGCAAGAAGAACTCAACAACTTCATCCGCAATGAAGTTTGGGTGTTGGAGGAGCGACCCAAGGACAAGAACGTCATTGGAACAAAGTGGGTGTACCGCAACAAACAAGACGATAATGGCATTGTGGTCCGCAACAAGGCAAGACTTGTGGCCAAGGGGTTCTCGCAAGTTGAAGGACTAGACTTTGGGGAGACATTTGCCCCAGTCGCCCGGCTAGAAGCCATCCGTATACTCCTTGCTTTTGCATCACATCATAGTATTAGACTTTATCAATTGGATGTGAAAAGTGCCTTTCTTAATGGTTACATTAACGAGCTTGTTTATGTTGAACAACCTCTCGGGTTTGAAGATACAAGGAATCCTAATCATGTGTATAGGTTGCACAAGGCGCTCTACGGGCTCAAGCGAGCACCTAGGGCGTGGTATGAATGACTACGGGATTTCTTGATCATGCAAGCATTCAAGATCGGGAGGGTGGACACCACACTCTTCACCAAAGACATCAACGGAGATTTGTTCATTTGTCAAATTTATGTTGATGATATTATTTTTGGTTCAACTAACGAAGCTCTTAGCCATGAGTTTGGCAAAATGATGTCTAGGGAATCCGAGATGTCGATGATTGGAGAGCTTAACTTCTTCCTTGGATTTCAAATCAAGCAACTTCAAGAGGGGACCTTTGTCTATCAAGAGAAGTACACCAAGGACCTCTTGAAGAAATTTGAGATGGGAGACTGTAGCTCAAGAAGCACTCCAATGGCAACAAATTGTCATCTCGACGCGGATAAGGACGGTAAACCTATTGACCAATCTAACTACCGTTCTATGATTGGCTCATTGCTTTATCTTACCGCATCTAGGCCCGATATCATGTTTAGTGTATGCTTGTGTGCTCGCTTTCAAGTGGCACCTAAAGAATCACACAGGAAGGCGGTCTTTAGGATACTTAGGTATCTTAAGCATACCCCTAGTATGGGCTTGTGGTACCCTAAAGGTGCAAAATTCCACCTCTTGGGATACTCAGATTCGGACTTTGCCGGATGTTGCGTGGATCGCAAGAGTACCTCCGGTGGGTGCCACTTGCTTGGGCGTTCCCTAGTATCTTGGTCAAGCAAGAAGCAAAATTACGTCGCCTTGTCCACGGCGGAAGCGGAATATACAGCGGTCGGTGCATGTTGTGCCCAAATTCTTTATATGAAGCAAACCCTTTTGGACTTTGGTATTAAACTTGGTTGTGTGCCTCTCCTTTGTGACAATGAAAGTGTGGTTAAGATAGCTAAAAACCCTGTTCAACACTCCCGCACTAAGCACATTGATATTCGCCATCATTTCTTGAGGGACCATGAAGCTAAGGGAGACATCTCATTGTGAGGTGTTAGGTCCGAAGAACAATTGGCGGATATCTTCACTAAACCACTAGACGAAAAAACTTTTTCTAGGCTAAGAAGTGAGTTAAATGTGCTAGATGCAACGAACGTCATGTAAGAATGCACTTCATATAGGTCTTGCCTAACTCTCAAAGGATAGGGGTGAGCAAGGGTTAGCTTGGGATGGAGGTTCTTTTGGGTTTTCCCAAGGTTTGGAGAGTGACTCTCCCTGAAGAAGCCTTTGAAAGGTTCAAATTTGGCAAGATAGATTTATTTTATGCCTTGCATGATGCCTGCCATATAGACTTGTAATTTCTTGCACTATAAAATTGCTTGGCATTGCATACGGTAGATTGTCACAAAGGGGAACCCACCTCATGAGAAACAGACTTGTTTAAAATGCAATATCTCAACTCATATAAGGTGGAAAGAACAAAATGTTAGGTGCGTTAATGCCTAGAGGAACATGCTCTAAAGAGATAGAAGTCTTCATACTCTAGCTCACAAAGCATGGGCCTTACATTTTATTTGGATAATTTCCTTCCCATTTTTCTTCCGTGTTCCATTTGCTCTAAGGCCTAGCCAAGTTATTGGCATATTAGTATCTTTGAGGGGTAAGGGGTTGCCCAAAAAGTCCTAAGACATGTGTTTCTCACTGATTGTTTGTTTGGTCAAAGGACATATATGGGATGTTGTTGTTTAGTAGTCATCGGATTATCCGATGCTTAGGTCAAACCATCATCAGATTAGTTGGTGTTCAAAAGCCAAGGGCCAGTTCAGTCAGTATCTCAAATGATCCGACGAGTTCATTCTGAAAAACATCGGTCCATCCGATGTGTACAATTCTAGAACCTTGATAAATTCCACCGATGATATCCCCTTCCACGTCGGACCATCCGGTGTCAACATCACCTCTTTGAATACCCTTACTGTGACATTCGACTGATGCTACCTCTTTGCACGTCGGTCCATCCGATGTCAATGATACCTTTTTGAATACCCTTACTGTGCCATTCGACCGATGCTTCTAACGAAGAACGTCGGTCCATCCGATGTTAAAGTTTTGGCTAGGGTTTGGGACCCACTATTTAAACGGTGTCTCGCCTCCCGCTCTTCTCTCTCCCCGATCCCATCGCCCGCGCCTCACCTTTCACCGCCGCCGTCGCGCCACCGCCGTCTCCGGTCGCCGCCGCCGCCCTCCAGTCGCCGCCTTCCTGTGATCACCGCCGCCCACCTCCGGCCGCCGCCACCATTCTCCAGCGCCACCGCCACTCACCTCCACCGCAGCCGCCGCCGCCGCTCCACCCAGCCGCCGTCGCCGCTCCACCGAAGCGCCGCCGCCGCCTTTCTCCACCACCCTGGTGCCTCCTTCTACGGCCACCAACGACGCTAGGGTTTCCCGGCCCCGTCAATCTCCGTGTCGCCGTTCCGTGTGTTCAACGTCGACGACTTCGTTCACGCGCCCGATCGCAATGGCTCGTGACAAGAAGAACAAGGGCAAGGCCATTGCGGAGCCGGCCGCGAAAAAGCAAAAGCTCTCGAAGGAGGAGAAGAAGGTGTTGATGGCCGCTCGCGCCGCCGAGGAGCGAGAGCGTGGCCAAGGAGGATCTTTGAGGATCCACGAGGCTCGTCCGAGGCAACCTCCCGTGATCGATGAGTCCGAGGCCGAAGAAGAGCCGGAAGAGCCACTCGTCCGCCGGCGCTCAGCCCAGACCCGTGAGGGTCCTCCCGCGGCAGCACCTCGTCCAAAACCGACAGCTGCCGATCGTCATGAGGACAGGGAGGCCCAGAGAGCTATCTACGAGATGGACACCACCGTCCACGTTGGTGAAGGTGTCCGATTGACTGACTACCGGAAGATGAAGGCCAAGCAGCTCCGAAGACTCAGATGGAGTATCTTGCTTGAGGAGTGGTACCCGCAGCCCAGAGAGGCTCTTGTGGACAGTCGTTTCTGGACTGTGACACAGGTGTCGCTCTATGAGACCTACAGACGCCGAGGCCACAAGTTATTTCAGCACAACTTTCTGGACTGGGATCAGCTCGCCCTGGCTGCAGAGACGGAGATACGACCCTACTTTGAGAGGTACAGAGGGCTGGTCCAGCTGATGTCCTATGAGAAGAGTGCATATGTGGAGGATTGGGTACGCGTGTTCTACGCTACCCTATACGTCTCTGAGGGCCGTAGGTCAATTGACTTCATGTTCATGGGCCAGCACTATCACTTGACGAGGCAGACACTGGCACAATTGCTGGGAGTGGATCTGCACGACACTTGCGTGCATGAGAGAGTATACGGTCAAGCAGACCCACTGAAGAGGCCGCTCAATGGAGGAGTGGCACCACCACTGGAGGAGATTCGCTCATTGTTTGGCCCGACCTTCTCTCCAGATCATCCAAGGGTACCGGCACTGCTGACTCTAGTTGCGTGCACAGTGCACCTTGCCTTGCACCGCATACTCCTGCCGAGGTCCGGTTACTTAGAGGGGTTCACCAGCCTGCAGCAGACCCTCCTGTTCTACATCATGAACGGGATGGAGTTTGATATAGTGGACATCCTCATATGCGAGATGGAGGATGTGATCACTGACGGAGTGGGCATGATGAGGCAGCTCGTGTATGGACACTGGATCAGCTACCTGCTCTCCATGATGGTCCCTGAGGAGTCCGCCGTGCATGACCGCCTCACTGACAAGAGTGTCACACGGTTCGGTCACTACCGTGCCCCAGCTCCTGGAGACCGCCGCCTTGGTCGTCCAGTCGAGCGTCAGGTCAGGGCTCGTCTATCTGAGGATGACTGGTCGGATTTGGAGAAGGAGGATGAGAGGTTGGCCGAGGCAGAGGCTCAGGGTGAGGACTTGCAGCACATATGGTCCGAGAGCGACACGGATGACAGTGTCGAGGAGTACTTCCCTCCTCCTCCCTCACCCAGGCAGCACGACACGGAGGCTGGAGGCTCTACAGTGCCACCCCCTACTCCACCTCCCGTCTCAGAGGCACAGGTTTCTCAGCCGTCCGAGCTCACATCCCTCCTATAGCAGATGGTTGAGCAGCAGTGCTTGGACTGGCTTGCAGCTGAGCAGGCCCGAGCGGAGCAGGCCGCATGCCTTCTGGAGCTCCAGCAGCAGCAGTAGGAGATGCAGCGCTAAATCGCCCGTGAGAGGCGTGAGGACACTGACCGGCTGACTGGGCTCATAGACCAGATGCACCAGCGCTCCCTCGACCAGCAGCACCAGACGCAGCAGGCGATGATGGGCATCCTGGGGTTGATCACCAACCTCTACACTCAGACCGGGATTGCCCTCCCGTCGCAGCTGCCAGGAGTTGCTCCACCTCCACCTGTTCTTGCTCCAGCTGCCGCTCCGGTGACGACCACGCCGATTCCTTCTATCAGCATGTCTCCACTGCTGGCTTCGGGCGCACCAATTCACTCTCCAATGCCGGCCACGACACTGTTCCAGCAGGCGCCGGCATCCGTCGCCAGTGCCCCTGTTCCAGCAGCTCCTACCCAGCAGGCACTGACGACGGCTCCTACAGCTCCTACGGCTCCGATAGCCCCTTCCACCTCTACTCCAAGCAGCAGCTCCGACGACAGCGACGGTGACCAGTTCGTCATTGCGCCTAGTACACAGGGTCCTTAGACACTCGGATCCCTTTTTGGTGTCTTGATGCCAAAGGGGGAGAAGAGTTAGAGGAGTCAGGGGGAGGATAGCTTAGTCTCAGAGGGAGTGTCCTAGCCTTAGGGGGAGTTTACCTATATCATCTTCTATAATTCGATATTATCATCTTTTGTAATTCGATACTTTTGCTACTCATTTGGTGTTTATTGAGTACTCTTAAGTTATTAGTCGATTGAGCTTATTTAGTGCCTATCTTATGATCACTTATTCACTTGAGTTATTCCTTGATTGAGCTTTAAAATTTTAAATGTGATAATCTTGTATTCATTGCATATCCTCTTAAGCTTCGTACTATCAAATTCATTACTATTGTGCTTTAACTGTTGTGTTGTCATCAATTACCAAAAAGGGGGAGATTGAAAGCATCTAGGCCCCCATGAGGTACAGTTTTGGTGATTAATGACAACCATTGGATTTTACCAATGAATCTGTGAATGCAAGGTCCCCATAATCACTCAATAAAATGAAATCTATATGTCATTGGAGACCCATATACAATCACTTTATGAGATCAAATCAATGATATGAAGACAAGAAGTGAAAACTCTTATGTCAAAGTCATTCAACCACAATTGACGACACTTAACGCTTGACAACCATCAGAAGTACATTTCCAACAAAAGTCTAAGAGGTCAATCGAGCAAGACACAAAAGAATCACTTAGAAACAACTCGAAGCAAACAAAATCAACTCATCGGATCAACCGATGATTTTTGAGAACAACACATCGGTCGAGTTGGTTCAGCAGAAGAAGAAGACCTCAAAACAAAGCACTCACCGGAGCATTCGATGTTAAGGGCTCAGCTACATCGGTCCATCAGTACAGTTTGCAACATCCTTGAACCAAGTGTAACACCGAATCATCCGATGTACAGAAATATACACATCGGTCAATCACTCTAGTATGCATCAAGTTTGAGTCAAGTCTAGAGGAAGAGCCACCGGATCATCCGATGAGAAGACAATTGCAACATCGGTCTAACAACGGTCATATCTGACACAATGACGTCAGCTAAAGCAAACTTGACCGATGATAACTAAAGGGGAGACATCGGATCATCCGATGTTCGCAGAAAAGTTCTGTCAGACTACTTTTCCAACGGCTATTTCGTGGAGGTTGGCTTTAAATACCCCCTAAACCGGTCATTTCAACAAGTCTTGATCACAAAACATTCTCAACACATCCACAAGCGTTCAAGACCAAGAGCCTTCACTTCTACATCATTTTCGACCACCTACACACCAAGAGATAGGCTAGAGCTAGCTAGAGAGAGAGCTTGTGTGCCTCCATTCTGGGTGAGTGGAATCTCTAGGATAGTGAGAGCCTCAAGGGAGTGCCCCTTGGTGTTTGTAACTGTGAGAAGACTTCTGGAGCTTGCCAAGGCGTTTGTGGAAGACCGGAGGGTCGAAGTTGTACAAGGCTTGAGCTCCACCTTGCCAAGGTTGGGAAACGGAGAAGAATAATGGAGATCCCTCGTCTCAGTGGCTTGGGTGTGGCTAAACCCTTTGGTGGGTGCCACAACGTGGATGTAGGAAGATCTTGACGATTTTGCCGAACCACGGGATAAATCCTCGTGTCTCCTCGGGAGTTTGCATCCTCTTCCTCTCCCTTATGTTTATGCATTTTATATTCTGCGAAGTTGCTATTTACCTCAATGCATAGATAGTTTGCGTAGGGATTTGGGCTTTTAGGAATTAAGTTTTATTGTTTAGATTTTTGAAAAGAAGCCCAATTCACCCCCCCCCCCCTCTTGGGCATTCGATCCTTACATGAGTAACCTGGACCCTCACATGATTAGGGGAAACTTGGGATTTGGGATGGTTTGGTAATGGTTATGGTTAATAATATGGTTATGGCTGGTTATGAATTAAATTCTAATATTGATTATTGTTATTGGTAATGAGAAATCTGGAATATGGATGATGCTAATGAATATGGACTGGTATTATAATGATTACATGGTTTATGATTGGTTTATTTCACATAAATACAATATATTGCTTTTCAAATGGTTTAATCTACTTTTCAGCACTTAGCCATTATTATATTCGTCATTTGTATCAGTTACATGTCATACTTTCCACACTTGCTGAGTACGACATGTGCTCACTCTTGCAGTTCCCCCACCAATAGTTGCAGGTCAGCATTGGGAGTTTAGCGATGATAATGCGGAATTCTAGGTCGTGTCTACCGTCAACATTGCCACTGGAGTGTTGGAGCTGCGCTATACCCTATTTGCTTATGCTGCATAGTTATGAGTTTGGTGATGGTTATGGTTGGTTATGAGTTAAATTTTGGTATTGTATATGGTTAATGGTAATGGTGAAATCTGGAATATGAATGATGGTGATGAATATGGACTGGTATTATGGTGATTACATGGTTTATGATGGGTTTATTTCACATACATATAATATATTGCTTTTAAAATGTTTTAATGCACTTTTCAGCACCTAGCCATTATTATATTCGTCATTTGAATTAGCTACATGTCATACTTTCCACACTTGCTGAGTACGACATGTACTCACCCTTACAATTCCCCCACCAACAGTTGCAGGTTAGGATTGGGAGTTTAACGATGATAATGCGGAGTTTTAGGCCGTGTCTACCGTCAGCTTGCCTGTGGAGTGTTGGAGTTGCGCTATCCCTTTTGCTTAGCTGCTTAGTTTCTTAATTAGTTTATTTCTGCTGCATTAGTTGAACTTGTCATAAGTATTCAATAGAGCTTGTATTCGAGAATATTATGAATTGTGTAATAAAAGTACTTAATTAATAATTTGTTCTGTGGTAATTTTCTGTATACTCGTTTGTGATTGCACTCATGTATGTGTGTTGAACGTCCTGGGCACACATATGCGTTCACTTGGTTCAATTTCGGAACCGGGTGTCACAAATTGGTATTAGAGCCACAGGTTGACCGTATGACGCAGCCTAGATTGAATGGACACTTTAGAGCACATAGGAGCACCCAAGAATCATCGTGTTTTTGTTTGGTGCGTTGTTTGCTATATATTGTTTGCTTGTGTGCTTAATAGAGGATTTTGGGATGCTTTAGCATTGCCATATCTACGTAGGCTAGTGTAGTTAGATGCTTAGTATCATATCCCTTGATGCATATAGTTGGGGACGTCTTTTAAATTCTTATCTCTTGCTTCTCTTCAGATGGTGAGGACTCGCAACCAGAGGGATGGAAATGATGAGGAGGAGAACAATGGAGCACCTTAGAATAACCATGGATAAGGACCTTCTCATGGAGTTATCAACATTGAGCAGCTTTTGGCTATGCAGAACCAGCACATGGAGATCATGATGCAGACTATGGGACAGCTGCAGGCTGATAACGTCAACAATCAGCCCCACATGCCTCTACCGCCACCCCCACCGCCTCATAACTGGTTCGGAGAGTTTATGAGGACTAGGCGGCCAACCTTTGCTCAAGCCGCTGACCCTATGGATGCTAATGATTGGCTCAAGTCCGTGGAGAAGAAGCTTGCTATTATCCAATGCAGCGACCGGGAGAAGGTTCTATTTGCTTCTCATCAATTAGTTGGAGCAGTTGCCGATTGGTGGGATGATTATTGCAATGCTCATGAGAACCAAGAGATTATTTCTTGGGCCAAATTCAAGGAGAGCTTTCATTCTCATTATGTGCCGAAAGGAGTTATGATCCTGAAGAGGCAAGAACTTGAGAACTTGAGGCAAGGAAGATCGAGTGTGGGTGAATATCTCAATAAATTCACTCAACTTTTGAGGTATGCGCCTGATGATGTTAGTGGGGACAGCCGGAAGCAATATTTGTTCATGAGGGGCCTTAACAACGAAATCAAAGTGCAATTGCTCAATTGTGACTATGCCAACTTCCAGAAGCTTGTGGACAAGGTCATTGTTGTGGAGAACAAGGTGGGAGATGGAGCAAGACAACAAGAGGAAGGCGCCATATCAAGGACAGCAACGCGGAAGTAATGTGTGCCCTCGCTTTGCACCGCCAAATGCACCTTATTTCAGCTCTTCTGCACCTGCTCATCGCCCTGGATATGCACCGCGCCCAACTCAGTTTGTGCAGCAACGCCCTGTCATGCAAGCACCTAGGACTCCAATGCCTTATGCACCTCGTGCCAACTTTCCTGGTGCCAATGTGCAGAACCAAGATCGTCCCAATAATTCTAATGGAGTAAAGAAGTGCTATACTTTTGGAGAAGTTCGACACTTTGCACATCAATGTCCTAAGTCAGGCCTTGGTCAAGGAAACAATGCACCGAGGCAGAACCCAAGACCCAATGGAGGACAGCCGCAAGGAAACCGTGGAAAGCAGAATTTTGCTTGTGGCAACGTGAACCATGTCTCTATGGAGGATGCTCAACAAGCTGATGACGTGCTGATTGGTATGTTTCTCGCACACTCCATCCCGGCGACTATGTTATTTGATTATGGAGCATCACATTCATTCACTGCATCGAAATATGTTGCCAAGTATAGTTTGCCTATCTCTCATATGAAGTTTACTCTATTGGTTAAGTATCTTGGGGGAGAGATGAGGACAAATATAGTATGTCCAAAAGTAAGCCTTAGAATAAGGGGGGTAGACTTCTTTGCCAACCTCATTGTCTTGGATTCTCAAGAATTGGACATTATACTTGGTATGGATTGGTTAAGGAAGCACAATGGAGTTATTGAGTGTGCCACGAAGATGGTGAAGTTGACCAATGAGGAAGGGATCACCGTAGAATTTGAAGCATCTCGACACGCACCGAAGCAATTGGAGCTGAATCACATGAATGGTGCTGCAATTGAGGAGAATCTGGTGGTGTGTGACTTTTTGGATGTGTTTCCGAATGAGTTGCCAGGTATGCCACGTGACT
Source organism: Tuctoria greenei (assembly GCA_036927565.1). Classification (NCBI taxonomy): domain Eukaryota; kingdom Viridiplantae; phylum Streptophyta; class Magnoliopsida; order Poales; family Poaceae; genus Tuctoria; species Tuctoria greenei. The sequence continues at coordinate 10,158,407 of JAYESD010000007.1, forward strand.
GAGACATTGAGATTGTTATTGATTTAATACCTGGAACTGCACCTATAGCTAAGAGGTCATATAGGATGCCTCCTAGGGAATTAGCGGAGCTCAAGAAGCAGATTCAAGAGCAATTAGAGAAAGGTTTTATTTTCCCAAGCTCTTCACATTGGGGAGCGCCCGTTTTATTTGTGGACAAGAAGGATGGCTCCCAAAGGATGTGTGTAGACTACCGAGCTCTCAACGAGGTAACCATCAAGAACAAGTATACCTTGCCACGTATAGAGGACTTGTTTGATGATATGAAGGGTGCTTGTATTTTCTCCAAGATTGATTTGAGGTCAGGATACTTTCAAATGAAGATTAGGCCATCGGACATACCCAAGACAACTTTTAGGACACGATATGGATCATATGAGTACACCTTGATGTCCTTTGGATTGACAAATGCACCTACCTACTTTATGTACCTCATGAATAAGGTCATCATGGAGTACTTGGATAAGTTTGTAGTGGTGTTCATTGATGACATTATGATCTACTTGAAGGATGAGAAGGAGCACGAGGAACACTTGAGGCTCACATTGCAGAAGTTGAGAGAGCATCAATTGTATGCCAAGTTCAGCAAGTGCCAGTTTTGGTTGAAAGAGGTGTCATTTTTGGGTCATATCATCTCTGGAGGAGGAGTATCGGTTGACCCTGGAAAAGTGAGGGACGTGTTAAAGTGGGAGCCACTGCAAAATGTAAAGGAGATCCAAAGTTTTCTTGCGATGGCTGGATATTACCGTCGATTCATCAAGGACTTTTCTAAGATAGCCAAGCCAATGATGGAATTGCTAATGAAGGCAAAGGCTTTCCGATGGACTAAAGCTTGTCAAAATAGTTTTGAGGAGCTAAAGAAGAGGTTAACTACAGCCCCAGTTTTGGTTTTGCCGGATGTAAGCAAGAGTTTTGATATCTATTGCGATGCATCAAGACAAGGACTTGGATGTGTACTGATGCAAAAGGTCAAGTGGTTGCATATGCATCGAGACAATTGAAGAAACATGAGCAGAATTACCCAACACATGATTTGGAACTCACAGTTGTGGTACACGCATTGAAGATTTGGAGACACTACATCCTTGGACATAGGTGTAAGACCTATGTGTGCTGAATACATTGGCTTGTAGTGAATACACTTGGCTTTGATGATAAACGTTTTGAATATCACCAAAAACACCTTTTTATCAAGGTCCGACTCTAGCTCCAAGCTACAACAATGTCCGACTAGCTTTGGTCAGCTCCGATGAAGTTTTGTCTTTAGCTCCGGCATGTCTTTGATAGCTCCGACATGTTTTTGATAGCTCCGACATGATTTTGATAGCTCCGCCGTGTTTTTGCTAAGCTCCGAAGTTGATTCTTCTAGCTCCGGCTTTTGGGTTTACTAGTTCCGACTAGTTCTGGTTAGCTCCGGCGCTAGATCATGCTAGTTTTGTATGCTCCGGTGGGAGCTTGGTTGTACTAGTTTTGGTAAGCTCCAGCGCTAGGTTCTACTAGCTTTTGTTAGCTCCGGCTCAAGGTCCGGGTTGCTCTGGCAAGGTCCAGAACTTGACCGTAGTGCTTCTGCTTTTCATTTGCAATGTTTCGTACTTACTTTACATCTCTGGAAAGATTGCTTAGTATTCATTTGCTAAGTTTTTGGTGCGTTTTGGTTGATATGGATGATATCGTGTTACAGTGATTTTGCAACATGCTTATGTGAGGTTCTCATGTAGGGTGTTGTGTTCGGAACTAACTTGAGTCAAGTCGAGGACTTGGGCTCGTATGGATTGGTTGTTTATTCATGTGCAGGTGTTGCTTGAGTTCAAGACATGGCTGGTGACGGGATCCATTGGACTAGTCTTAGGGAGGAGATGAGGTTCCAACAACCAAATTCAGGAGGAATTGTGGTTGAGCTGATCAGGAGGTTGCGCAGCATGATTGAATCAAGAACAATGCATATGAAGGTATCGTGGACGTCATTGGAAGATGTTTGCACGTGTGCAAGGAGTGCATGGACGTGGCTACATGGTTCCGAGACGTGATGAAGAGATGTGGACTCAGGCTGCGGCTGAGTCGGGTTTGACTCAAATATGGAAAGATTTGAGTTGGTTATGATAGGATTTCGTGTGGGTCACGAATTTGAGTTGTTTAGGAATGTGGGATACATTCCTAAGGTGTTTGGAAGTCTTAAGATTGCTTCTATCTGCATATAGAAGAATCTTGAGCAGTTATGGAAAGTTACGATTCGTGATCTGAGTAGGATTGGAGTCCTAGTTGATATTGGGTTGGCCTAAGGGCTGGTTATATAAGCAAGGGAGCCCAGAGCTCGTGGTGCACGACTTTGGGGCTGTTCCTTTTGTGTTCTATTGAATAAAATTCGTAGTTTGAAGGAACTTTTGTGCCTTGTTCGTCAGACTTGTTCCAGACAAGTTTTACTCGTCGAGTTTCTGGACAGCACTACCTTTCGTCGGTGGTTTTATCATAACTCGAGTTTTACAGATCCAATCGACGTGATTCTTTTTGGGTTGTCTTCAAAACTTGATTTTCTATCATCTGTCAAAATGTCACGTTCATTGGATTTGTGTTCTATGATCTACACGAGTTTCTTTGCAGTGTTCCAGAACTGTTTTTTTCTCGGGTAGAGCAGATTGACCTTTGTTTGATCTTTCGATCATAACTTGAGTTTTTCTTGACGGATTTGAGTGATTCTTTTTGTGTTGTCTTCGTGGCTTGATTCTCTCTGATATCGATCACTTTTGTCATGGTGAAAGACGTTTATATTAGTCTCACACACGATTTCTTTAACAGATCGTTTTTCTACCGAAAGGGTTTGGGGTTTAATTGTTTCCGCTGCGTAAGATTTTTAAATCTACCATTCACCCCCCCCCCTCTGGTAGCTTTTCACGTGCTCTTCGATCCTACAATTGGTATCAGATCCACGGTGCTCTAATCTTTGTGATTTGCACATGTTTTTGACTAATCATCATGGAGAAGTACTATGCCAAACCATGTGTGTTTGCTGGTATTGATTTTCAGGTTTGGAAGGCACGCATGGAGGCTTTCATCCAGGCACAAGGCTTTGCAATATGGGAGAAGGTATACAAGCCTTACGAAGTGCCATCAAACGATCAAGTTACAGCTACAAATCTGAGAGATGTCGACAATAACAACAAGGCTCGGAACTTGATCATACAAGGATTAACACAAAGCGACTTCGACCGTGTTGCACACCTCCGATCTGCATACGATGTGTGGAAAGCACTTTGTGACTACCACGAAGGATCCAACACGATCAAAGAGGTAAGGCAAGACATGTTCAAGAAAGAATACATGCGCTTCGAGATGCAACCCGGTGAGTCTATTGATGACCTTTTTGCTCGCTTTAATAAGATTCTCAGCAACTTGCGTAGTGTCAATGTTAATTTTTCAGATGCTGAAAATGCTAGGCAATTGCTAAGTGCATTAGATATGTCAATTTGGGAGATGAAAGTCACATCTATTCGTGAATCTACTGTCATGAGTTCACTTACTTTAGATGTGCTATATTCCAAGTTAAAAACTCATGAAATTGACATAATCTCACGTAAAAACCCCAATAAGTCTATTGCATTTGTTTCACAACGTGATATGTCTAGCTCCGACCAATCATCATCTTGCAATACTCTTGCTTTGTTGTCCTCACTAACCATGGAGCAGATCGAAGAATTTCCAGAAGAGGAGTTGGCACTCATCTCTACTAGATTCTCAAAAGCATTGCAAAATGTGAGAACTAGAAGGAGAGGAAGCTCCGGACCTCAACGCTGTTTTGAATGTGGTAAAACAGGACACTTTCGTACAGAATGCTCTAACCTTTCAGGTCTGACCACCCGGGAAGAAAAACAAAGCAAGGTTCGGACCTCCTTTGGAAATTTCAACAAGAAGAAGAAAGGTACCATAGGACGCAAGATGATCAACAATTTCATCACCGCACTTCAAGAGTTCAGTTCAAGCGACGTGGACACTAGAAGTGATGAAGATGAAGATGATTTGGCAAACTTGTGCTTCATGGCGGGCAAGTCAAGATCAAGTATGGAGGAGGCAGAACACAATAGCGACAATAAAGAGGTTACACGTTTGAGGAAGGAGAACATTTGGATTGTGGATTCAGGTTGCTCACGCCACATGACCGGTAACAAAGATTGGTTCTCCTCCCTCTCTTTTGTGTCACGTGTAGAGAATGTTACTTTTGCTGATAATTCTTCAACTCCTATAATTGCTAAGGGTTCGGTTAGAGTAAATGATCACTACACTTTGAAGGATGTGGCACTTGTCAAAAATTTGAAATACAACTTGCTTTCTGTTGCACAGTTGCTAGATGAAAATCTAGAAATTATTTTCAATAAAAACTGCTGCAAAGTTGTAGGTTCAAATAGTGAGCTTATTTGTAACATGTCGCGGTTTGGAAGAGTTTTTAAAGCTGATTTTGATATGTCTTCCTCTAAGCATAGGTGTCTAGTTGCTAATGATTCAAAGGACTTATATTTTTGGCATCGTAGACTTGGTCACGTAGGCTTTGATCACCTAACACGTGTTAGCACTCTTGATCGCATACGTGGGCTGCCTAAGCTTAAAGGGGACAAAGAAATTGTGTGCTCTTCTTGTAGACATGCTAAGATGGTTGCAGGTTCACATACTCCTCTTACAATGATCATGACAACTGAATCATGTCAACTTTTGCATCTTGACACCGTAGGACCTTCACGTGTTCAATCCTTCGGGGGTAAATGGTATGTTCTTGTTATTGTTGATGATTATTCTAGATACTCTTGGGTTTACTTTATGGCGTCTAGGAATGAAGTTTTTAGTCACTTTAGAACTTTATTTCTTAGATTATCAATTGATCACCCAGGATCATTAAAAGCAATTAGAAGTGATAATGGAACTGAATTTAAAAATCAATCTTTTGATTTTGTGCTGAAAATAGAATAGATCATCAATTCTCTTCACCATATGTACCTCAACAAAACGGTGTTGTAGAAAGAAAGAACAGAACCTTCGTTGAGATGGCTAGGACTATGCTTGATGAATATCAAACTCGAAGGAAATTTTGGGCTGATGCGTTAGCAACTGCTTGTTATGTCTCAAATCGTGTTTTCTTGCGTGCTAAGCTAGGTAAAACACCATATGAGCTCCGGTTTGGACATAGGCCTAGTGTTACACACTTTCGGGTATTTGGTTGCAAATGCTTTGTTAAGAAACATGGTAATCTTGATAAATTTGAACCTAGATCCATTGATGGCATGTTTCTTGGTTATCCATCTCATACTAGAGGCTACAGTGTGCTTTTACTTGACACTAACAAAATTGTGGAGACTTGTGAAGTGTCTTTTGATGAATCTAGCCCAGGTGCTAGCTCAAACATTGTAGGTCCAGATCTATATCCGCATGAAGAGAGCATTTTCATTGAAGATGAGGAAGAATTGGAGTTGCTGCCGGAAAATTCTGCAGCTAAAGACTTTAGTTTAGCTCTGGATGTTAATTGTCAACCAGCACCGACAACCATCAATGCTGATTCAAATCATCCTCAAGCCACAAGCTCATCGATTTGTGATGAACATGAAGAAGAAGAAGCTTGTGAGACATCTGTTCCCCTACGGTTTTACTAAGATCATCCCCAAAACAGATGATTGGAAGCTTGCACATGGTCCAGGTTTTGCGATCCAAAATCTCATGCTCATTCTGCTTTTGTTGCTTCTTTTGAACCCAAATATATATCACATGCACTCACTAATGAATCTTGGATTATTGCCATGCAAGAAGAGTTATAAAATTTTGAAAGAAATAATGTTTGGAAACTTGTACCTCCACCTCAAGGTCACACTTTAATTGGAACTAAATGGGTATTTAAAAATAAACAAAGTGAGGATGGGGTTGTGGTTAGGAATAAGGCTAGGTTGGTTGCTCAAGGTTTCAGTCAAGTTGAAGGTCTAGATTTTGATGAAACTTTTGCTCCTGTCGCTAGATTAGAAGCCATAAGAATTTTGTTAGCTTTTGCAGCATCTAAAGGTTTTAAGCTATATCAAATGGATGTTAAAAGTGCTTTTCTTAATGACTACATAGATGAGGAGGTTTATGTCAAACAACCACCAGGTTTTGAAAATCCACATTTTCCTAATCATGTTTACAAATTGTCCAAAGCCTTATACGGTCTCAAACAAGCCCCTAGAGCATGGTATGATAGGTCAAAAACATTCTTACTTGAAAAGGGGTTTACCATGGGCAAGGTTGATAAAACTGTTTTTGTGCTTAAGCATGGCAATGACTCATTATTCGTTCAAGTGTATGTGGATGATATTATCTTTGGTTGTGCTTCTCATGATCTTGTGTCCAAGTTTTCAGCAATGATGAGTTCCAAATTTGAAATGAGTATGATGGGTGAACTCACTTTTGGGGCTGCAAATCAAGCAAACCAAGGAGGGTACCTTTGTGCATAAGTATACCAAAGACCTCCTAAGGCGCTTCAACATGGACAAAAGCAAGCCTCTTCGGACACCAATGGGAACAGCAACAACACTTGAACTTGATGAAGATGGTGAATCTGTGAATCAAAAAGAATATAGAAGCATGATCAGATCACTTTTGTACCTCACGGCATCAAGACCAGACATACAATTCAGCGTATGTCTTTGTGCACGGTTTCAAGCTTCCCCACGTGTTTCACATCGTCAAGCCGTCAAAAGGATTCTCAGGTACTTACATGGAACCCAAGAATTTGGCATTTTTCTTCCTTTTTCCTCAACCGTTACTTTGAAAGCTTTTTCGGATGCTGATTTTGGGGGTTGTAGGATTGATAGGAAAAGTACTTCCGGTGCTTGTTATTTTCTTGGTAATTCTCTTGTTGCTTGGTCCTCTAGAAAACAAAATTCAGTTGCACAATCCACAGCCGAATCTGAATATGTAGCTGCTGCTAGTGCTTGCTCACAAATTCTTTGGATTGTTCAAACACTTAAGGACTATGGGGTTGATCTAGATAGTGTTCCACTATTCTGTGATAACACTAGTGCCATTTGCATTGCTAAAAACCCCGTGCAACATTCTAGAACTAAGCACATTGACATTAGGTATCACTTTCTCCGAGATAATGTTGAAAAAGGAAACATTGTGCTTCACCATGTAGATACCGAACAACAATTGGCTGACATTTTTACAAAACCTTTGGATTTCACTCGTTTTTGTTACATTCGCAGTGTAATAGGGGTTATGCATCCTCATGGCTTAAATTGAGGGGGAGTTTTTGAAACTTGGGAAGTCTTTGTGTGAATCTGAAATTAAAATAATATGAGCATAGTATTTCATACATATATGACTCTGTGATTCCTTTTACATGCTGAAAGTTCTTACTATATTACCCGTGTTATACATTTTGTAGTTTTTGCCATGTCTAGTAATTGAAATAATTACTTACACTAAAACTGGTCATGGTCGAACTTTCTTGCTGTTTTGAACTTGTTACATGTTCACAAGTGCTTTTAATCATTAAGAATTCATCAAGTAATCAACTCACATGTTGAGTTTATGAACAAATATAAATTGAGAAAATATCAAGAGAATATGCATGCATCGCACTTCTTCTTTTGAGATAGCTTGTCATTTCACTTAGATATGAACTTGGAAGAAGTTGTGTATGACTAAAACCATGTCCTTAAGCTTCTGATTGTCAGATGACATAGGCTTGGCTTGGTTGGTTAGAATAAGGCATATGAGCATATAATCTCTTGCAAATATCATATGATCTAAATTTATGCTTTGAAAAATAATAAAATGCAGCAACTAGTGTCATGCCTTCAGGTTTTGAAATAGTTAAGTTTGTGAGATCATGACTTGATTAAATTGAAAATTACATTTGATCTCTAGCATGGCTTACACTACTTTATGTATTTAATTGATGTGATAATGTAAGGTACTTGATAGTATGACTTGGATGAACTTTGTTTATATGTATATGTTATAATATGCTCATAACAACTAAAGGGGGAGAGATAAATTGTTTATATGCTCATGACTTGCTGAATACATTGTCAAAGGGGGAGAGATAAGCATGAAGAGAAAGAGAATATGTGCATAAGGAGAGATAATAAAGGGGGGGAAATAATATGGGATAATTTTTTGGATTCTTCTCATTTTACTTTTGATTTACAAAGGGGGAGAAATTGTTTTCAAAACTTTTATGTGAATAAGCCAATGTTCGGATTTTAAATGGTGTTGCCAATGCATTCATCAAGGGGGAGATTGTAAGACCTATGTGTGCTGAATACATTGGCTTGTAGTGAATACACTTGGCTTCAATGATAAAAGTTTTGAATATCACCAAAACACCTTTTTATCAAGGTCCGACTCTAGCTCCGAGCTACAACAAAGTTTGACTAGCTTTGGTCAGCTCCGGTGAAGTTTTGTCTTTAGCTCCGGCATGTCTTTGATAGCTCCGACATGTTTTTGATAGCTCCGACATGATTTTGATAGCTCCGCCGTGTTTTTGCTAAGCTCCGAAGTTGATTTTTCTAGCTCCGGCTTTTGGGTTTACTAGTTCCGACTAGTTCTGGTTAGCTCCGGCGCTAGATCCTGCTAGTTTTGTAAGCTCCGGCGGGATCTTGGTTCTACTAGTTTTGGTAAGCTCCGGCGCTAGGTTCTACTAGCTTTTGTTAGCTCCGGCTCAAGGTCCGGGTTGCTCTGGCAAGGTCCGGAACTTGACCGTCGTGCTTCTGCTTTTCATTTGCAATGTTTCGTACTTGCTTTACATCTCTGGAAAGATTGCTTAGTATTCATTTGGTAAGTTTTTGGTGCGTTTTGGTTGATATGGATGATATCGTGTTACTGTGATTTTGCAACATGCTTATGTGAGGTTCTCATGTAGGGTGTTGTGTTCGGAACTAACTTGAGTCAAGTCGAGGACTTGGGCTCGTATGGATTGGTTGTTTATTCATGTGCAGGTGTTGCTTTAGTTCAAGACATGGCTGGTGACGGGATCCATTGGACTAGTCTCAGGGAGGAGATGAGGTTCCAACAACCAAATTCAGGAGGAATTGTGGTTGAGCTGATCAGGAGGTTGCGCAACATGATTGAATCAAGAACAATGCATATGAAGGTATCATGGACGTCATTGGAAGATGTTTGCACGTGTGCAAGTAGTGCATGGACGTGGCTACATGGTTCCGAGACGTGATGAAGAGATGTGGACGTAAAGAGTTGGTCGGAAAGGTCCAACCGACTAGGTTATGGACTCAGGCTGCGGCTGAGTCGGGTTAGACTCAAATATGGAAAGATTTGAGTTGGTTATGATAGGATTTCATGTGGGTCACGAATTTGAGTTGTTTAGGAATGTGGGATACGTTCCTAAGGTGTTTGGAAGTCTTAAGATTGCTTCTATCTGCGTATAGAAGAATCTTGAGCAGTTATGAAAAGTTACGATTCGTGATCTGAGTAGGATTGGAGTCCTAGTTGATATTGGGTTGGCCTAAAGGCTGGTTATATAAGCAAGGGAGCCCAGAGCTCGTGGTGCACGACTTTGGGGCTGTTCCTCTTTGTTCTATTGAATAAAATTCTTAGTTTGAAGGAACTTTTGTGCCTTGTTCGTCAGACTTGTTCCAGACAAGTTTTACTCGTCGAGTTTCTGGACAGCACTACCTTTCGTCGGTAGTTTTATCATAACTCGAGTTTTACAGATCCAATTGACGTGATTCTTTTTGGGTTGTCTTCACAACCTTATTTTCTATCATCTTTCAAAATTTCACGGTCATTGGATTTGTGTTCTATGATCTACACAAGTTTCTTTGCAGCGTTCCAGAACTGTTTTTTCTCGGGTTGGGCAGATTGACCTTTGTTTGATCTTTCGATCATAACTTGAGTTTTTCTTGACGGATTTGAGTGATTCTTTTTGTGTTGTCTTCCTGACTTGATTCTCTCTGATATCTATCACTTTTGTCACGGTGAAACACGTTTAGATTAGTCTCACACACGATTTCTTTAACAGATCATTTTTCTGCCGAAAGGGTTTGGGGTTTAATTGTTTCCGCTGCGTAAGATTTTTAAATCTACCATTCACCCCCCCCTTTGGTAGCTTTTCACGTGCTCTTTGATCCTACAATAGGTGTGAAATTTATACGGATCATAAGAGACTTAAGTATAATTTCACGCAAACGGAACTGAACTTGAGGCAACAAAGATGGTTGGAGCTCGTCAAAGATTATGATGTGGGAATTAACTATCACCCGGGAAAAGCCAACGTAGTGGCCGATGCCTTGAGTAGAAAAGGAGTAAGTCACCAACTCACAGTTCGAGAGTTGCCATCCGAGTTATGCAAGGAGATTGAACGGTTGAATCTTGGATTTGTGAATGAGATGGGAATAATGGAGTTAAATCTGACCTTGGAGCAAGAAATTCGAGAGGGTCAAACAAAGGATGAGGAAATCCAAGAAATCAAGGAAAGGACACAAGAAGGGAGAGAATTCAGATTTGATGAGGATGAACATGGTACCTTATGGCTGGGAAAAAGGATTGTCGTGCCTAATGTGAAGCATATTCGGGAGACAACACTAAAGGAGGCACATGACTCGCCATACTCAATCCATCCGGTTGTACCAAGATGTACAAAGACTTGAAGACATGTTATTGGTGGGCTAGCATGAAGAAGGACACAACTGAATATGTAGAATTGTGTGATGTGTGCCAACGAGTCAAGGCGAAACATCAATGACCAGCTGGATTATTGCAACCATTGAAGGTTCTAGAATGGAAGTGAGAAGAAATCAGAATGGACTTTATAGTTGGTTTACCGTGTAGTCAGTCCCGTTATGACTCAATTTGGGTACAAGTAAACAACCAATCCGTATGAGCCCAAGTCCGCGACTTGACTCAAGTCAGTTCCGAACACAACACCTTTTGTGAGCACCTCCCATAAGCATGTTGCAAAGCATATCAAAACGATATCAGCCATATCAACCAAAACGCACCAAAAACTTAGCAAATGAATACTAAGCAATCTTTCTAAGAATATAAAGCAAGTTTGAAACATTGCAAGATAAAAGAAGGAACATTGCAATCAAGCTCCGAACCTAGCCAAAGCTAACCAGAGCTTGAGCCGGAGCTTACCAAAGCTAGTACAACCTAGCACCGGAGCTTACCAAAGCTAGTACAACCTAGCGCCGGAGCTTACCAAAACTATTCGGAACTAGTCATCCCAAAAGTCGGAGCTAAAAAAACATGTCGGTGCTAACCAACATAAGTCAGACCTAGCAAAACATATCGGAGCTTAACAAAGACATGCCGGAGCTATCAAAGACATGCCGGAGCTAAAGAAAAAGCTCACCGGAGCTACTCAATAACATGTCAGATCTAGACAAAGAAAGTCGGACCTATTGTCGAACCTTGCAGAAGCTCGGAGCTAGAGTCGGACCTTGCTAAAAAGATGTTATGGCAGCATTCAAAACTTTTATTGTCAAAGCCAATGTATTCAGCACACATAGATCTCCCGCATAGATGCATACTCTAGATATCATCAGACCAAATGTCTAGGGAAGATGAAGTGCATACTGCCTTCATAACAGTAGATGGGTTGTATTGTTATACTACCATGCCTTTCGGTCTCAAAAATGCTTCAACTTTTGTGCGAGCCATGCATAAAACATTTGGAGAGCTTATTAGGGACTTGGTGGAGGTCTACGTCGATGACATCATCGTGAAGGTGAAGAACAAAGAGTCACTCCTTAACAACTTGCAAGCCATCTTCGACAAGTTGCGCATTACGCGCACCAAGTTAAACCTAGACAAATATGTCTTTGGGGTAAGCTCCAGAAAGCTCCTCGGATTCTTGGTGACTCGCCGAGGAATTGTGGCAAATCCGGCAAAGATCAAGGCTATTGAAGACATGTGGCCCCCAGCATGCATCAAGGATGTCTAGAAGCTAACTGGATGTCTAGTTGCGCTTAACCTGTTCATCTCAAGACTGATAGAATGGGCGCTACCCTTCTTCAAGTTGTTGAGGAAGTCCGAGCGATTTCACTGGTCTGAAGAAGTAGAAAAGGCGTTCGAAGAGCTCAAACAACTCATCACCACACTACCAATCCTGGTAGCTCCGAACCCTGGTGAGCCTCTTTTTCTTTACATTTCGGCAACTACGGAAGTTGTCAGCATGGTCCTGGTCGCGGAAAGACTGGAGCCCACTACAGTTCAGGAGCCTAGACCTCTCCGTGAGGGACCAGAGCTACCTGAAGGCGAGTTTGGGCCCCAACCCCAGGCGCAGATCCTCAAGACAAGCTGCCAATGGATCAATCTCTCTCAACCGAGGGAGTTCTCACGGCTGAAGAAGAAGTTTGAGACCCCTTCGGGAGGGTTCGGTAAGCTCAAGAAGAAGGTCTGGACCCCCCCCCCATCCCCGAGAGGGTCCGAGTTGATGAAGAGGAAGCTCTGGGACCTTCTGGAAAGGTCAAAAATGTCCAGCGACCAGAGTACTTCATCAGTGAAGTACTTCACGATGCCAAGACTCGGTACATTGAGGTGCATAAGCTACTCTATGCAGTTCTTATCGCCTCAAGGAAGTTACATCACTACTTCCAAGCCCACAAGATATCAGTGGTAACCTCATATCCACTGTGTGCTATACTGCATAACCCCAACTCTACAGAAAACATTGCAAAGTGGGCAGTGGAGCTGGCAGAGTTCGATCTCGAATTCTCGCCTCGACATGCTATCAAGAGTTAGGCATTGGCTGACTTCGTGGCGGACTGGACCCCTTCTTCATCAAACCCAGGGGGCCCCAGTGAGCAGAAGCCAGAACCTAAGGTCCCAATCTTCACCGAGCCTCACTAGACTCTCTACTTCGACGGCTCCATGCAGAAGCAGGTGGCCGGAGCTGGAATTCTTCTCCTCGCACTGACCGGGAGAAGGTCAAGTACATGGTACACCTTGTATTCAAGGCAACCAACAACATGGAGGAGTATGAAGCTCTCATTTACGGGCTCAAGGTGGCGCTATCATATGGCATCAAGCAAATGCAGGTGAAGGGTGATTCGCATCTCATTATCAAGCAAGTCAAAGGCGAATGCAGCAGTAATTACCCACAACTTGCTGCTTACCTCCTTGAAGTCCAGAAGCTCCAGAAGGACTTACACGTCCTGGACCTCTGCCATGTCCAGCGTCTCAACAACGCTAAAGCTGATGAACTCTTGACGAAAGCTTCCACCAAAGCTCAAGCTCGTGATGGAGTTTTTATCAGGGGATTATCAAGACCTACCGTTCAGCCTGCTGAACTGAGCGAAGGGGGCGAGACCAGCACCTCGAAGCTGGCGGTCCCGGTGGCCCTATTACCATGGCGTCCACCAAGGATTGTAGGCGCTGCAGGAAGCTCCGAGCAACCCAGCGCGCAAGATCTGAAGGCCCAAGTTAGCTCCGATGCATGGATCTCGGAGATACGAAGCTACTTGAAAGACATGAAAGTGCATCTAGGCATCCCTTGTGGGTTTTGGTTGATTTATGACAAACAAATGAGATACTAAACACATTATTGAGATTAGCACAACTTTTAATGAAAAGAATGAAGAAAGCGCTGGTTTTAATGAAAGAATGAAGAAAGTGCCAAAAAGAAAGGAGAATGGGGATCAATTCGGAAAAGAGCTCAAGAGCTGAATAGAATACATCATTGTGTAGGGAATGTGTTGGTGTAACACATCCCAAGATCTCAAGCACAAAAATCCTCACACACTTCACATTTCACAGGAAAAACGGACTAGTCCGATATACAGTGGACTAGTCCGATATCCTCTCTGGACAGGTTCGGACAAGTCCAGCCAATGCGAACTTGTTCGCACCGGACTATTCCAATAATGCCTCTGACTAAAATCGACAAGTCCTCCAAGTGAGGAATTTTCCTATATTCACTAAGGGCATCACCACACCGGACAAGTCCGATATCAGCACGGACAAGTCCGAAAACCGTTCTGACTAAAATCAGACAAGTCCGCTCCTAGCCGGACAAGTCCAATATTTCTAGACACTTTGGGTTTCCTGTACGCCACACACCCGACTAGTTTGGACTCCACCACAGACTAGTCCGGACCCTTGAAACCCTAACAGTAACTTTTGAAAACCCTAATATAAATAGATGTGCATGGCCCAACTATCAACTCTCTCAACCACCTGCGCTGTCACACCCTCCAAGAGCCTAGAAAACACATATCTCCATGAAATCCAATGCAAGAAAAATCAATCCCTTGTGGATTCACTTTGGATCAAAAGAGAGACATGATTCCACATGTTTGAGCTCTTGGGTTTGATCTCTAACACACTCCTATTGTTTCATTGTTGATCTTGCGAGTGTGTTCTTGGTGGTGTTTGATTTGTACTCTTGGGGAGCCCTAACTTATGAGAAGGCCCCTTGAACTTGGTGATTTGCCCCTTTGTGATAGTGGAAGAAGAATCGGCCTTCGTGGTGATTCAATGAGGTTAGGGTCAGTGAAGACCCGGTCCTTTCGTGGGCTCCTCAACGTGGATGTAGGTTGCCTCTGTGGGAACCGAACCACGGGATAAAATCAGGTGTCAAACCTGTTCTTAATTTTCATATTGTGTTCTAGGGTTTTGTCAATCTTGCATAACCTACATTAAAACTTTGAAAAAAGAATTGGTTTGCATTATACTTGGTTGAGTTGACTCAATACTCTCAAGTTACATACTATATTCCACTGTGTATTGTGTTTGTATTCAGATCATTGATCAAACTTGATCAATTTAGTCTGCACGCAACGGACTAGTCCGCACTCTACCGGACTAGTACGATATCTCGTGACTTGATCAGTTTGTTAAGTGTTGCAGGTTCCGACCAAAATTCAGAAAGGCCTATTCACCCCCCCCCCTCTAGGCCACATTCAATTGGTATCAGAGCGGGTTTCTTTGCAAGAGACTAATTGCTTGAAGAGAACATGTCGAACATGAAGGATGCGCACAATATTCTCAACCAAGAGAATGTTGACTACGAAAAAGCTCAAAAATTGGAAAAGCTCCTTGATGCTATCTAGGATTTCGAGGACGATGGTGAGGAGACGCTTGAACTCAAGGCGCTCCTAAGGAAGAAAGCACTCTCGAAAGGGAAAGTGAAGGTTGAGGATGAGAAGAAGAAGGGGAGTAGTCACACCGACTACTCCCGATACCCTTTTAATTATGATCGCTTAAATTCTAACAATAATAATTACCTATCTATTCCTCTTAGAAAAGCCCCACATTTTGATGGCAATGACTACTCAATGTGGAGGCAAAACATGAAAATGCACTTGATATCACTCAATCCAAGCTTGTGACACATTGTGGTTACAGGAATAGATATCCCCGACGATGATGAGGAGATCACACCTAGCCAAGAGCAAGCAATCCATCAAATTGCCCAAGCTGCAGCAGTCATCACCTCATCACTTAGTCGGGACGAGTTCACCAAGGTGGATGGACTCGAGATTGCAAAGGAAATATGGGAGACACTGCAAACTGCACATGAAGGTGATCGTCATGTGCGAGAGGCGAAGATCGAAATGATCAAAGGTGAATTGGGAAGATTCGCCATTGAAGAAGACGAGTCACCGCAAGACATGTACAACCGCTTAAAGACGCTCATCAACAAGGTTCGAGCATACGGAAGCAAGAAGTGGAACGACCACGAGATGGTGAAGCTCATCCTCAGAGCTTTCATGCCTCACAAGATCACCTTGTGCTCGATGATTAGAGAAAGCCCCAGGTACAAGAAAACAACCCCAGATGAGCTGCTTGGGAAAATCATCAACTTTGAGATGATGGAAAAGTAGGCGAAGCATGTCAAGGAGATTGCTGACCTCAACTCGGCAAAGAAGAAAGGGGTCTCTTTGAAATCCACTTGCAAGCCCTTGTCTAAAGAAGCTCGAAAAGCTCAACAAGAAGAGGACAGCGATGACAAGAACAGCGGCATTGACAAAGAGGACATGATCCTCTTTATGAAGAGATTCAAGAAAATGATGAAGAAAAGACAAGGGGGAAAATCAAGTGAAGGAAAATATAAATAGAAGTCAAGACCAAAGTTGAAGCGGGCATGCTATAATTGTGGTGAATATGACCACTTTATAGTTGATTGCCTATACGAAGAAAACAAGAAGAAAAGAAAGGAAACAAGACCTCAACCCAAGAAATTCTTCAAGAAAAAGAAGCAAGCTCGACAAGCGCATCTAGGAAAGGAGTGGGACTCAAATGACGAGTCCTCATCCGAAGAGGAAGAGGAGATGGCTAGCATAGCCATCGAGAAGACATCCAAGAAGTCCACCCTCTTCCCAACTCTAGGCGCATGGAAGGGCAACAACACTTGCCTCCTGGCAAAGGAAGGTAAATGAAAGGTAACAACCAAATCCTCTTCCTTGCATTCCTATTCTAGTGATAGTGGAGTTGCTAGTGATAATGAAGACATGCTCATTGGCTGAGATAAGAAAACAGCAGCAAAAATGAAATTCCTACTTGATCAGCTTGTTGAGAAAGAGAAGTTAATCAACCGTCAAGAAGATATGATTATCTCCCAAAAGGAGGAATATCTTGAACTTGACAAACTTCTCGAACTTGAAAAGGAGCGAGGCAAGTCACTGGAACTTGAGTTAGCCTCAAGCAAGGAAGCTTGCTTGAAGTTAAGAGACTCAAACACCACCATCAAGGATGAACTTGCTAACCTATCCAAGGTTAACAAAATCCTTGAGGTACAAGTTGAGTCACTCAAACAAAGTGACCCCTCATCCTCTTCAAGCTCACCTTCTCAACCACTTAAAACTAAAGCTGCCATTGTTTGTTCATGTGCTAAAATTGACACTAGCTTGAAGGAAAAGTCAACCTCTACCAAGGACAAGCATCCTTCCCAAAGTGGCCTATTTGACAAGGAGAAGATCAAATATGCACGTAGTGCATACTTGGTCACAAGACCTCCTAATGTCAAATATGGTATAGGTTATTCTTATGGTGAAAAGCAATATGCTAGAAGTCATAAAAATAACAAGGAGGGCATTGCCTTTGTAAAGGGAAAACCCTCTCTAGCTGGAAAGTCCAAAGTCAACACATATAATCACCAGACTAGTCCGGTCCGGACAAGTTCGATTTCTCGGACTAGTTCTGTATATAAACAACAACAACTGTTATTCAGGACTTTTGATGCATCCTATGTTCTAATGAGAAATAATTTTGGTAATGTTTATGCTCATTATGTTGGGCCACGCCATGGGAACACCAAGTCTCATGTGTGGGTGCCCAAATCTCTTGTAACTAACCTCCATGGACCCAAGCAAGCTTGTGTACCTAAAACCAAGGCATGATTTGTTTTTGTAGGCCTATTCCTCCGGTGGATCAAAATGGGTGCTAGACAGTGGTTGCACCAACCATATCACCGGAGAAAGAAGGATGTTCATTGAGTATGAAGAAAACGAGGATCCAAGCGAGGGCATCTATTTTGGAGACAATAGTCAAGGAAGGGTGCTCGGTACCGATAAAATTGCTATATCGTCTCAACATATTCTTTCCCATGTGTTACATGTCAATTCGCTAGATTATAACCTGTTGTCCATATCTCAATTATGTGACAAAGGTTATAATTTCTTGTTTACTAATGAGGGTGTGACCGTCTCTAGAAGGAGTGATGGTTCCATTGCATTCAAGGGTATATTAAAGGGAAAGCTTTACCTTGTTGACTTCAACAAAGATAAAGCCGAACTTGACACATGCTTGATTGCAAAGACCAACATGGGTTGGTTGTGGCATAGACAGCTAGCGCATGTTGGTATGAGGAATCTTCAAAAACTCCTCAAGGGCGATCACATCCGAGGTTTGAAGGATGCTGTTTTTGAGAAAGACATGCCTTGTAGCGCGTGCCAAGCTAGGAAGCAAGTTGGAGCACCTCACCCCGCGAAGAACGTCATGACTACAACAAGACCGCTCGAGCTACTTCACATGGACCTCTATGGTCCAATTGCTTACATAAGCATCAGCGGTAACAAATATGGTTTAGTGATTGTTGATGACTTTTCATGCTTCACTTGGGTTTTCTTTTTGCATGATAAGATAGAAACTCAATGAACCTTGAAGAAGTTTTTCAAGCGTGCTCAAAATGAGTTTTCATTGACGATCAAGAACATTCGAAGCGACAACGGAACGGAGTTCAAGAACACCCAAGTTGAGGAGTACCTAGACGAAGAAGGCATAAAGCATGAGTTTTCAGCATCTTACTCTCCTCAACAAAACGGAGTTGCCGAAAGGAAGAATCGAACCCTCATAGAGATGGCGAGAACAATGATCGATGAATACAAGACCTCGGATTGGTATTGGGCGGAAGTGGTTAACACAGCTTGCCACGCCATAAACTGACTCTACCTTCATCGACTAATCAAGAAGACATCCTATGAGCTACTCACCGGTAACAAGCCAAATATTTCTTATTTTCGAGTTTTCAGTTCTAAGTGCTATATTTTGAACAAGAAGCCTAGGACATCAAATTTCGCTTTGAAGTCCAATGAAGGTTTCTTGCTTGGCTATGACTTGAACACTTACGCCTATCGTGTCTTCAACAAAGTCTCTGGACATGTTGAAGTAGCACGTGACGTAGTGTTCGATGAAACTAACGGCTCCCAAAAGGAGCAAGTTGATCCATGTATGCTAGATAGAGAAGAAGCTCCTTGTCAAGCATTGAGAAGAATGGTGTTGGGCGATGTTCGACCACGAGAGCCACCTCTACATGTGCATGAGGAAGATGAATTGCAAGTGGAGGCCAATGATCAAGGGGAAGCTTCCGCACAAGATCAACCTCAAGAAAATGAAGATGATCAACAAGTCAACGAGAGCAACCATCTAGGGGGAGAATAAGAAAATCATGAAGATACAATACCGCAAGTGCCACACCCAAGAGTACACTACTGCGTCCAAAGAGATCACCCAATCGATAACATCATCGGTGACATCCAAAAGGGAGTAACAACTAGATCCCGCATAGCTAACTTTTGTGAGCATTACTCATTTGTGTCCTTTTTGGAACCACACAGGATTGAGGATGCATTGAAAGATCCGGACTGGGTGGTGGCGATGCAAGAAGAACTGAACAACTTCAAACGGAACGAGGTGTGGGAACTCATCGAAAGACCTAACACAAACATCATCGGCACCAAATGGGTCTTCCACAACAAACAAGACGAACACGGGGTCGTGACAAGGAACAAGGCCGACTTGTGGCTAAAGGGTATTCACAAGTCGAATGTTTGGATTTCGATGAAACCTTTGCTCCTGTAGCTAGACTTGAATCAATTAGAATATTGCTTGCATATGCCAATCACCATGATTTCAAGCGCTACCAAATGGATGTGAAAAGCGCCTTCCTCAACGGTCCAATCAAGGAGGAGGTGTACGTGGAGCAACCGCCTGGATTTGAAGACAAAGAGTTCCCCGACCACGTATTTAAACTGCGTAAGGATCTCTACGGCCTCAAGCAAGCTCCCAGAGCTTGGTATGAGTGCCTTAGAGATTTTCTAATTGAAAATGGTTTCAATATTGGAAAAGCATATTATACACTATTTACAAAACACTTTGACAATGACCTATTTATTTGTCAAATCTATGTTGATGACATTATCTTTGGTTCAACTAACAAATCCTTTTGTGAATAATTTAGTAAGATTATGACAGATAGGTTTGAGATGTCTATGATGGGAGAACTGAAGTACTTCTTGGGATTCCAAGTGAGACAACAAAAGGAAGGAACATTCATAAGCCAAACTAAGTACACTCAAGACATACTCAAGAAGTTTGGGATGGACAAGGCGAAGCCTATCAAGACTCCCATGGAAACTAATGGACACTTGGATCTCAATGAAGATGGACCAAACGTGGATCAAAAGGTATATCGCTCTATGATTGCATCTTTACTCTATCTATGTGCATCTAGGCCTGATATTATGTTGAGTGTATGTTTGTGTGCGACATATCAAACCAATCCTAAGGAGTGTCACTTGACAGCCGTTAAAAGTGTCGGAGTGTTTTTTCGGCAATTCTCCCGATACTACCGTTGGTAGCTCAAGGAGTTTATAGTTCGGTATTGGGTGCGCAGAGATTTCAAAGAGTATGGCAAATAGATACAAGGATTTACGTGGTTCGGGCTGCCTGAGCGTAATACCCTACTCCACGAGATGTGTAGCTGTTGTATTGAGCGTATAAGAGCTTCCAGTCAGAGACTGTATGTGTGTCTGAGGGCGTCCGAGAGTCTGTGTGTCTATCTGTCCCCATGTGTATCGTCAACCAGTCCTTTTATAGTACAAGGACTGGTCGTTACACTGTTAGCCTGGCCAGACATGTGGCCCCGGCGGTTACTAATGTTTAATACATCATTAATGAGATTAATTACCCTTAATAGCATGGTAACAGGACCTGACAGTGCCGTTACTGGTATTAAGGGCCTTCTGATCGTGTGTCATTAATATGGTATTAATGACACTTAATCAGGTCTTGAAGTCTTTGATTGTCTCTTGAAGGTCTGAGCTGTTGGGGGTCCTCCAGTCTGCTTGTTGAAGTTGAAGGTCCGGTGGTTGGACACGTGGCAACTCCGGAGCTCACTATATAGGCGCGTAGGTCCGGTGTTGTTGTACACGTGTCAGGACCGGAGCTTCCCTCTTACGGAGGTTATGTCCAGAGGCGCCGCATAGGTATTTAGCCCGGAGCTTTCCCATGTGTGGGATGTAGCTCCGGTTGTAGGATACACGTGGCAGCACAAGGACTTACTATAGAAGGGAGGCAGGTCCGGTCCCGTATGACACGTGGGGCCTTCGGAGGTCTTCAACTCAGGCAGGTGAAGTTATTTTAGTCTTTTTGTAGTCCCAAGGGGTATACGGTACGCAGGGTACCGACAGTGGCCCCTAGGTCCACCTCTCGGAGAGTCCTTTTGAATGAAGTCGTTCTGCCAGAGGTGGGTCCATCCTTCAATTTTTGTGTCGTGCCTTCAAGGATCCTCGGATGTGCCGTTGGCGGTAGTTCATAATTAAACCAACTCTGTGTGGCATATACAAGATGCGGCAGGTGAGATCTTAGCGTGCGGATCTCACGCAATTGAAGGTCGCCGGTTCTCGATGTAAAAATCGTATCGGTTCCGCGCGCCTTGTGAGTCTGCCGCCTTCGGGTTTCCCGCCTTTCATGATGACAACTGTTCGCCTGGGGTAATGACCTCGACTTGATCGTCGGGGTGGCCCCGGGCCCCCTTGTCATTGGCAGGGTGAAGTTTTTGACTTGTAATGTCGGCTCCTGTGCAGTTTCCATCCAAGCGTTGCGGGGGCTGACTTAAGAAGGAAAGCAGGCACCGTTTGGGGGTTCTTTACGCCTTCATTTGTTCTTGCGCTCAAACCTTCCAAACTTTCGCTTGCTTTTCGTCCCTAGCCCCGCTTGTGCTGCGATGGAGTTGGGTCTCCGTGAGAGCCGACTTAAGACCGACGGCAACTTGAAGAAGGTTCGGGCCCTCATGGGGTGGTCCAGTGACTTCTTCAACCACCAGGTCCGCGTTGGCAAGCTTCCGTTTGAGAAGGAGCATGCCGGTGAAATGGTGTACTTCTCTGCGTACGCCATGGTGGGACTGATCCCACCCTTTTCTTCTTTTCTCTTGATGCTGCTAGACTTCTATGTTCTGCAGCTGTACCACCTCGGTCACCACTCCATTCTTTTAGTGTCAATCTTTGTCCACTTCTGCGAGATGTGGGTGGGTATTCCTCCCTGCATCAAGCTCTTCCGCACCTTCTTCACCATCCACACCACCTGCAAGAGTGACGAGTACCTTGGCTTCTACTACTTCATGAAGCGCAAGAAGTGCACGTACAAGTACTTGCGGTCGTTCCCTTCTGGAAAGTGGGATGACTGGAAGAAGGATTGGATCGTCATCACGGTAGAGGAGCATGAGAGGCTGGAGTTGTCCGTAGGCCTCCCCAATGTCAACATTGAAGCTTGGAGCAAAGTTCCAGTGTTATCGGACGCCTTCAACCCAGCTCTGACCAGGATCCGCCAGTGCATGGAAGGAGGGGTGACTCCTCACATCGTATTTTGCAATTTCCTGGCCAACAGGTGGGCTCTGCTGAAGAAGAGGGAGAAGCTTGCTTGGGCCCTCAACAGTGTGATGGACGATGACCGGATCGAAACTGGTTTGAAGTCCAACCTGGAAGGCACAGCCTTGGAGCTTCACCTCAAGAAGTTCCAGCACGGCATCGATGTCGAAGGCGACTACTTGTCTCTGCCAGTGGCTTTCCTCCCTCTGAACATGGAGGCAGAGTTTAGCAGGGAGCTTCGGCGTAAGATGTCGGTGCTTGATGACCTTGGTGTCGTCGAAAGGTGTTCGACCATCGGGTTGATGATCTCCGGGGCCTCCGAGGGTGGGCCCCCTCCCGTCCCGGAACAAAGAGTTGAAGTCACGGACAAGGGCAAAGAGTTGGCCGAGCCCTCGAGCCGGAAGAGGAAGTTGAAGCATTCTGATGAGAGGTCCGTTAGGCCTGCTCCTTCCCCAGCAGCTCCTTCTCCCCAGAGGGGGAGGTCTTCAATGGCAGTAGCCACCCTAGCATCATCACCTTGGGATGCTAGTTCCGGCCATGTGGCTACGGCTCTGGATCCGGAAGTTCTTCCCGATCGAGGGGGACCTTGACCAAAGCAGCATCGACAGTTGCGGCCAGCTCCGGGGAACCTTCCGGAACAGACATGCCAGTGGTGCCAGGGTCCAGTCCTGAGCGTCCGGAGAAGAGGTTCCGTGATAACTGGTGCGGAAGCCTTCTGAGGTAATTTTTGTTTTTTTTACTGCAATTGGTTGTTTTGTGTTGTAACTGCGTTTTAAATGTCTTTGTCCTTCATCCACAGGGTATCCAAGAGAGGGGCTGAAGCTCCTGTTCCTACCTCAACATCTGAAGCTGTTCAGGCAGAGGCTCCGGCTCCAAACCCAGCGCCGCCCCAAGGAGTGGTTGAAGCTGCGACAGCTCCGGTGCCGGCTGTTGTGGTCTTGGACCTTGACTCATCACCAGAAGCTCCCGTGGTAGTGCCAGAAATCGGGAATGAGGATGTACCAGCGGCACCTGTCCCGGAGGTTGAAGCTCCGGGTTTGGACGCTGATACAGTGGACGCTCCGGTCTCAGAACCGGAGATGTCTGTGATTCCGGCCGTAGAGTCGTATGTTGTTGAAGCCCCGGCGGTGGAGCCAGTGGTTGGTGATGCCCCGGCGGTAGAGCCAGTTATCAAAGAAGTTCCGGCAGTAGAGCCGGCTGCTGCAAAAGTTTTGGCAGTAGAGCCAGTCGTCGGAGAGGTGTTGGCGCCTGAACCAATTGCTGCGGAAGTGCCGGCTCCCAATCCCATGGTGGTCGAAGCGTCAGCATCTGTGCCGGTGTTGGAGGAAGCGCCAGCGTTGGAGCCGGAAGTGGCTCTAGCTCCGGTCAAACCTTCAACCCCTGCCCCGGAGGCGGTGGTCCCAGAGGTGCCCTTGCCCGAACCAGGGTGCCGAGATGAAGTTGCTGGCCCCCCGCTTGAGGGACCAGTTGTTGACGACCTGGCGGCGGGACCTTCGGAGCCAACTCCGGAGGTTGAAACGCCTGTAGCAGGACCTTCCTCGACAGTGGTCGAGGCTATTCTGGAGAGCGGCCCTAGTGCCGCGAACGTTGAGGGAACCGCTCTTGTAGAGTGGGACCCAATTTTTGTCACGGAGAACCCGCTGGAATTGGTGGAGATGGCCCTGGTAGGTCCGGAGCCGATCCCTCTGTCGTTGTCTATTGACAACGTCTGCTCCAGTCTTCGCCAGGTTCAGCTGGCTTTTTACTACGACAGCAAGGCTCTCGAGGAGGAGCGTCAAACTCTTAGGAGGTGGCGCAACCGGCTCCAATTTGAGACCAAGCTAGCGCAGTCGAGGCTGGCTAACGACAAGGAGTGGGTGAGGAAGGAGAAGATCTGCCTGGAGTACTGGGGTAAGCTGCTAGATGAGAGGGAAAGCATGACGGGATCCCTTGACAACCAGTCCCGGGCCATCTACAAACAGGCCAAGGCCGCTAATAGCGCAGCGGATGATCGCCAAGAGAGGATCAACAGCATTCACACCAGTGTCGTTAAGCGCCGCGGGGGCTCTTGAGGAGCGGGAGAGAAAGCTCGAGGATGAAGAGCAAAAACTCCTGGAGCTGCGAGACGATGTTGTGAAGAGGGAAGAAGAGCATACTCAGAGGCTAGCTCTGGGTGACAAGAGTCTTGAGGGGCACACCAAGAAATTGGATGAGCGCTACGAGAAAGGGGAGAAGAAGGCCTGGCAGCGAGGACAGGAACTCCACAGAAGGGAAACTGACGTTGCTGCCAGGGAGAAGAAGGTGCGGGGCCGAGAGAAGGACCTGGTTAACCGCCGTAACGAGATCCACCTCCGGGAGGAAGAGCTCAGTAAACTTGAGAGGCAGGTTGCTGAAAAGATTCAGCAGAACGCCAAAGAGGTGGAGCGTATTGCTCGGGAGAACTCGGAGCTTGCGGCGGACAGAAGATCCTTGGAGGAGATTTGAAGTGGCAGGGTTGCGGAGTCCCAATAAGTTTGGGACTTCTTGGGCAAGGCCAACGACGCACTGACGCCAATGGGTTTTAGTCCCTTGCGTCCGAATGATCCGGAATCGGAGCTAGACCAGGCGTTGCAGGCGCTGAGTTCGGTAGGCAACAATCTCTCCAAGATGGGCGATGTCATTGCATACAAGCTGGAAACCAAGGGACAATCCCTGGCCAAGAGCATTGCAAAATTTATTCTGTCGTGGTACACAAGCCGGGACCCCCAATTCCCTCTGGACCCGGTGCTCCAAGGTCCCATCGACAGAGAGGGAGAAGCTGCCCAGGCCAGCATTTCTGAGGTTGACCATAAGGTCGCCTCGTTGTTCCATAGGGTCTAGGACCATCTCTTTGTAGCTCCCGCTTGTATCCTCTCTTCTTTTTCCCCAATTTTTTAATTTCTTGTCTCCAGATGAATGAAATCCAAGTTTTTTTATGAATTTCATTTGTTGTTTTAAACACCTTTGTCCCACTTGGCCCCCAGGTAGATGTACGCAATTTGATTGTGAACATGTACCAAGAGGATGTAACAGTTGTTGAAGACTCACGTGCTTCAGACTTGTAGAGCATAGGTCCAAAGTCTTCAGTAGTGAAGGCTCCCTGAGGTTGTCAGAGCTTAAGGGCTCCGGCTTTGACCATCATCGGGGCTTGGTAGCTCTGGCAGTGGTCCTGGAGTTGAATAGCTCCAGTGATGCTTGCTATCAATGTTTAAAACATCGACTACAAGCCTTCTAGGGAATGTTGGAGCTTTAATAGCTCCAGCTAAATTCACCATCATCATGAGATCTTTATTTTTCCTGCACACTGGAGTCAAGAAAAATAGTAAAATTCGTTTCCTATCTATAACTCAGTTGCGACTTATTATTCTCGTAAGAAATTTTTGGGTCGAGCGCAATTCTTCATACAATCAAGTGCATCGAGTTGTTTTCTCCAGGTCCAATTGTTTTCAGGACCCGCCTTACTTCGGCCTATCGGGGTGTAGGTAGAGTGGCGTACTTAGGGTGCAGGACCAGGCTAAGTCGATAGCACACCCCGGACCTAGATTGGCTGGCGGCATTCAGGCAAGTGAACCATTCAACAACATGAAAACCCGAAGGAATTACCAATGCGACTCGAGTTGTACATGAATTAGTCGATCTAAAAAATTCTTGAGAGTCGCACAACTTTGTTATAGACAAGAAAGAGAAAAATAAAAAATATTGAGCTTGTACAAAATAAATGCACGTGGAGTCTGCTTTCACACAAAGATGTCTTTCATTATAGGTCCGGGGTACAAGGGAACCAAATACACCCTTAGGATACGGAACCAGGCTAAGTGTGTTTTGTTTCTTGTTTGACCCAAGGTAGTTAGCTACACTTTTAATTCTAAGATTGTGACAAGTGTTGCATGAACTTTGCGGACCTTCCGGGGAAGGTCCGGCTGTTCTCCCTGAGGAGCTACCCGACTCTGTACAATGACTCTATAACATACATCACGTGTAACTACAGACTCACCTCCGTGATATTAAGCATAGAACTTACGGAGGTGCTCAATGTTCCAAGGATTAGGGAGAGGTGTCCCATCCTCGGTTGCCAAGTGAACGCGTTCGGGACATGATACTTTAATCACTCGGAAGGGTCCCTCCCAGCTGGGGGAGAGTTTGTTTAACCATTCTCTGGATTGTATTCTTCGTAGCATCAGATCACCTTCCTCGAGCTGTCGGTTGTGAACATGCCTTTGGTGATAGCGCCGGAGAGCTTGGCGGTATCGGGCATTCCGAACAGCTGCTTGGAACCTTCCCTCTTCAAGGAGGTCA
Organism: Tuctoria greenei; assembly: GCA_036927565.1. Lineage (NCBI taxonomy): Eukaryota > Viridiplantae > Streptophyta > Magnoliopsida > Poales > Poaceae > Tuctoria > Tuctoria greenei. Next base: position 10,184,779 of record JAYESD010000007.1, read on the forward strand.
AGGTCTTCACGCCGGAGCTGGTCCTGCGCGGCTTCGTCGAAGGTCCGGACCCGGAGCGACCCCGAGGTGATTTCTGAAGGAAGGACTGCTTCAGCTCCATACACCAGGAAGAAGGGGGTCTCTCCAGTTGATCGGTTTGGAGTTGTCCTGTTAGCCCATAAAGTGGGTGGAAGCTCTTCGATCCAGTTGTCTCCATGTTATTTCAGACGCTCATATGTGCGCGTCTTGAGTCCTTTTAGGATTTCTGCATTTGCTCTCTCGGCTTGGCCATTGCTTGCCAGGTGAGCTATGGAAGCGTAGCTGACTTGAATGCCGAGGTCTTCGCAGTATCCTTGGAATGCAGAGCTTGTGAATTGGGTCCTATTATCGGTTATGATTTTGTTCGGGACTCCAAATCTACATACGATGGACTGTAAGAAGTTGATGGCTGATTGCTTGTTTATTGTCACAACTGGAGTTGCTTCCGGCCATTTAGAGAATTTGTCAATGGCAACGTACAGGAACTTATAACCTCCGAAGGCTCTTGGGAAGGGTCCCAAGATATCCATCCCCCACACAGCAAAAGGCCATGTAGGAGGTATCAGTTGTAGAGGCCGAGCCGGTGTGTGAATTTGTTTTGCATGAAACTGGCATGCTTCACATTTTTTCACCAGCTCAGTTGCATCCTGGAGCACTGTAGGCCAGTAAAAGCCATGCCGAAAGGCTTTATCGACCAGCGTGCGGGAAGACGCGTGGTTCCCACACTCGCCTCCATGGATTTCTGCGAGGAGCTCGTAGCCTTCCTCCTTTGTGATGCACCACATTAGGACGCCGTTGGCACCGCGCCGGTAGAGATCCCCTTCTACCAACGTGTATCTTTTAGCCAATATGACTATCCGGTCAGCGGATACATCATCATCAGGAAGGAAATTATCTTTCATGTAGCTCCGGATCTCTGGGATCCATGCATCAGAGCTAGCTTGAGCATTTGAGTCTTGCGTGTTGGGTTGCTCAGAGCTTCCGGCAGCACCTACGACCCTTGATGGCTGCCATGGTAACAGGGCCATCGGGACCGCTAGCTTTGGGATGCTGGTCTTGCCCCCTTCGCTCAGTTCGGCAGGCTGAGCTGTCGGTTTAGACAACCTCTGGACGAAGGTTCCGTCGGGAGCCGGAGCTCCGGTTGACGCTTTCGTCGAGAGTTCGTCTACTTCAGCATTATGGAGACGCTGTACATGGTGAAGGTCCAGGACTTCAAAGTCCTTCTGAAGCCTCTGGACTTCAAGGAGATAAGTAGCTAGTTGGGGATTGTTGCAGGAGCATTAACCCTTCACCTATTTAATAATGAGTTGCGAATCTCCCTTGACCAACAGCTGCTTGACACCATATGATAGTGCCACCTTTAGTCCGTAAATGAGTGCTTCATACTCCGCCATGTTGTTGGTCGCCTTGAAGTCAAGGTGCACCATGTATTTAACCTTCTCCTCGGTCGGAGCGAGGAGAAGGATTCCAGCTCCGGCCCCCTGCTTCTGCATGGAACCGTCAAAGTAAAGGGTCTAGTGAGGCTCGGTGAAGACCGAAGCCTTGAGATCCGGCTTCTGCTCACTGGGGGCCCCCAGGGTTTCATGGATAAGGGGTCCATTCTGCCACAAAGTCCGCCAATGCTTGACTTTTGATTGCTTGTCTTGGGACGAATTCAAGGTCAAACTCGGCCAATTCCGCTGCCCACTTTGCAATGTTCCCAGTGGAGTTGGGATTATGCAAAATTGCTCGCAGTGGATATGAAGTCACCACCGAGATCTTGTGAGCTTGGAAATAGTGTCGTAGCTTCCTAGAGGCAATAAGAACCGCGTATAGCATTTTATGTACTTCCAGGTACCGAGTTTTGGCATCGTGGAGTACTTCACTAATGAAGTACACTAGGTGTTGGACTGTCCGGACCCTCCCGGAGGGGCCCGAAGCTTCCTCCTCATCGACCCGGACCCTCCCGGCGGGGTCCGGACCTTCTTCATGGATCGTCAGGTCCTTGTTGGGGGAAACCAAAGCTTCTTCAGGAGTGACCTGGACCCTCCCAGGGGGGTCTGGCTCTTCTTGCTCAACAAGAGTAACTCCTTGTTAACCCAAGTCTGGGGGCTGGGACCCAGACTCGCCTTCAGGAACCTCCTGACTCTCCCGGAGGGGTCTGGATTCCTGAGCTTGTAATGGTTCTCGTCTCTCTGCAACAAGGACCATGCTGACAACTTCGTCAGTTGCCGAAATGTAAAGGAGTAAAGGCTCACCAGGGTTTGGAGCTACCAAGGTTGGTAGAGTAGTGAGGAGTTGCTTCAGTTCCTGGAAGGCCTTTTCTGCTTCTTCAGACCATTGGAATGGTCCGGACTTCCTCAATAGCTTCAAGAAGGGCAGTGCCCATTCCCCAGTCTTGATATGAATCGGCTGAGGGCGTCTAGACATCCAGTCAGCTTCTGTACGTCCTTGATGCGGGCTGGTGGCCGCATATCTTCGATGGCTTTAATCTTCGCCGGATTTGCTTCTATGCCTCGGTGGTTTACCAGGAAACCAAGAAGCTTTCCGGAGCTTACCCCGAAGACACATTTGTTCGGGTTCGGCTTCGTGCAAGTGACTCGCAACTTGTCAAAGACAGCTTGCAAGGTGTCAAGAAGTGACTCCTTGCCCTTAATTTTGACGACGATGCCATCGACATACACTTCCACTACGTCTCTGATGAGCTCTCCAAAGGTTTTGTACATAGCTCGTACAAATGCTGAGGCTTCATTCTTGAGACCAAATGGCATGGCAGTATAACAATACAATCCATCTATTGTGATGAAAGAAGTATGCTCTTCATCTTCCCTAGACATTCTGATTTGATGGTACCAAAAGTATGCGTCTAGGAAACAAAGTAACTCACACTCGGAGGTGGAATCCACTATCTGGTCTATTCTAGGTAGTGGGAATGGATCTTTTGGACATGCCTTATTCATTGTTGTGTAGTTGATACACATCCGAATCTTCCCGCCGGCCTTGGGTACAATGACTGGGTTTGCCAGCCATTTTGGGTGGAAGACTTCTCAGATGAATCCAGCTTCGAGCAACTTCGTCACTTCTTGTCGTATGAAGTTATGTCGCTCTAATGATTGCTTCCTGGCGTGCCAACTGTCGCAGTGTTTTTCCGGCAATTCTCCCAATACTACCATTGGTAGCTCAAGGAGTTTATAGTTCAGTATTGGGTGCGCAGAGATTTCAAAGAGTATGGCAAATGGACACAAGGATTTATGTGGTTTGGGCCGACTGAGCGTAATACCCTACTCCACGGGATGTGTAGCTGTTGTCTTGAGCGTCTAAGAGCTTTCAGTCAGAGACTGTATGTGTGTCTGAGGGCGTCCGAGAGTCTGTGTGTCAGTCTGTCCCCCTATGTATCATCGACCAGTCCTTTTATAGTACAAGCACTGGTCGGTACACCATTAGCCTGGCCATACATGTGGCCACGGCGGTTACTAATGTTTAATACATCATTAATGAGATTAATTACCCTTAATAGCGTGGTAACGGGACCTGACAGTGTCGTTACTGGTATTAAGGGCCTTCTGATCGTGTGTCATTAATATGGTATTAATGACACTTAATCAGGTCTTGAAGTCTTTGATTGCCTCTTGAAGGTCCGAGCTGTTGGGGGTCCTCCAGTTTTCTTGTTGAAGTTGAAGGTCCGGTCGTTGGACACGTGGCAACTCTGGAGCTCCCTGTATAGGACGGGTAGGTCCGGTGTTGTTGTACACGTGTCAGGACCGCAGCTTTCCTCTATCGGAGGTTAGGTCCGGAGGCCCCGCACAGGTATTTGGCCCGGAGCTTTCTCATGTGTGGGATGTAGCTCCAGTTGTAGGATACACGTGGCAGCACAAGGACTAAATATAGAAGGGAGGCAGGTCCGGTCCCGTATGACACGTGGGGCCTTTGGAGGTCTTCAACTCAGACAGGTGAAGTTCTTTTAGTCTTTTTTTGTAGTCCCAAGGGGTATACGGTACGCAGGGTACCGACAAAAAGGATCCTGAGATATTTGGTTCATACACCAAACCTAGGACTTTGGTACCCCAAAGGTTCCAAGTTCAATCTCATTGGATACTCTGATGCAGATTATGCAAGATGCAAAGTAGATAGAAAAAGTACCTCCGACACCTGACAATTCCTAGGTAGATCCCTAGTTTCTTGCTCCTCCAAGAAACAAAATTCCATTGCCTTATCCACGGCCGAAGCGGGGTATGTTGCAGTCGGGAGTTGTTGTGCACAACTCCTTTGGATGCGACAAACTCTAAAGGATTACGGTTACAATATGAGTCGTATTCCACTCCTTTGTGATAATGAGAGTGCCATCAAAATTGCTCATAATCCAGTTGAATACTATAGAACCAAACACATAGACATCCGACATCATTTTTTGAGAGACCATTTGATGAAAGGAGACATATCCATTTCCCATGTCAACACCGAAAAGCAACTAGCTGATATATTTACCAAGCCACTAGATGAAAAACTTTTTTGCAAGCTCCGAAATGAACTCAATATCCTTGATGCTCGAAATGTGGCTTGAAAACTTGCATACCTGTATGAACTCTTCAAAATAAATTGTTTGAGTTGCGAAAATCATCTCTCTCAATTTTCTCCAAAAACTCTTTCAACTACTTGATCTTGATGAATTATGGTCATTGCTTGATTGTTGTATGCTTACTGATCATATTCATCAAGATTTTTTAATTTTCTTTGCCTCCCTATTTTCTTAATAAGTAGCTTCGAATATATACGAATGGGCTAAGCATTTCTTCCCTGGTGACCACGGACTAGTCTGTGGTTACCCAGACTAGTCCGCCCCTACACACTAGTCTGCAGAGTGACTGTTAGTCTGGACTAGTCCGGCCGACCATGGACGAGTCCGATATAGGCTCTAGAAAAGTTCGGACTGGTCCGATTATTTTTGGACAAGTCCAATTTTTCGACTCCATAACCCTAGCCGCTGCCAAACCCTAATCTTTTTCACCCTCACACTTGCCTCAAGCTCTCTCTCTCTCTCCTTGCTCGAGCTCCCAAAGGCGATTTCCTTTGTCCTCCATCAAATCTCTTCGTGCTTTGGTGGAAAACGACCTCCATTTCTCATGGATTGAAGACCATGGACTTGTCCGCACCTTCAACTCCTCCATCTTCAAGAATCGAGCAATTTCGATAAATTCCCCCCCCCCCCCCAACCCTATAAATCATAATTTTCTTTGTTGTTGGCCAAATAGCATAGTTTATTTCACCAAATACATGCTTCCTTGATGTATTACATTGATATTGAGCTATTCTTACATTGAGCAACACCATTGGCCGTCTAGTTAGGGTTTAGGGTGATGAGCATCGGACTAGTCTGGTCCATGTACAGACAAGTCTGGTCACCCGGACTAGTCCGTACCTGTACACCGGACTAGTCCGATTTTTTTGAACTCAACACTAATTACTCATTCCTCAATGCAATTCCTTGCCATCAATTCTCATCCATACCTTCTGTAATCCATTCTCAGGACAATGTCGAGCACCAACGACGAAATCTCCGACTTCGAGGCCAAGATGGACCAATAAGCCTTGCTTCGGTCCTCGACGGGCCAAGGCAAGAAGTGCCAAGAGCGCCCATCCGAGCTGGCACCCTCTCCACCTCAGGCTCGACGAAAGGTGCTCGCAAAGAAGCCTGCCTCCAAGGCTTCAGCAGGTGGTGGCCCTAGCTTGGCAACTGCTCGCCAAGTGAAGGGCAAGGGCAAAGGGATTGCCACGGGCCCGATTGTCCCACTCAAGCTGCATGCTCCGAGGCAGGGAAACAGAGATCCCTCCGAGGAGAGGTTCAACGGTAAGGGAAGCAACACTGCTTCCAAACTCAGATTGATTGATTGCTACAACCGTTCCAATAAAGTTGCCGATCTCAGGTTTTGGAGCAACTTTCATGCAGATTTCTACAGTTCTATCTACCTCACTATGAAGACCCCAGTTGTGCGCAGCCAATGGATTGATTGGGCACACTTTGAGAAGAAGAGTTGCTCGGCTTTTGATGAGGTGGTCGAGGAAATTCAGAGGCATGGCTTGGAGGATCTCTTTGCCTTCCGGAACAACTGGAACGATGAAGTTATTGCCCAATTTTATGCTACTTGTTTCTTTGCCAGTGATGAGGAAGAGCGGGTGACTTGGATGACTCATGGATCCAAGTACACCATCACCTATGACGAGTTTGCAACGTTGCTACATCTTGATAGCTCAAGCAACAACAACTTGGTCATTCACAACATTGGTGTCCTTGAGAAGGACAAGATGAAGTTTCTTTATGACACCCATTCAACTTTCAACCCTCCTTCCACCAAGAACATGAACCCATTTTTTGTGGTTCTCAACAGGGTTCTGATGAAGACCATTGCCTCGAAGGATGGGGATGCAGGAAGTGTCCTGGGCTATCTAAGGATACTGATGAAAGTGATTAGCAAAGACAGGAAATTCAATGTCTTTGATTACATATGGAATGACATGGTGAACATCTCCTGCACTCCTAACAGGTCCTGTGGCTATGCACCTTACCTGATGTTTATGATTGAGAAAGTCACAGGGATCGAATTTGTGAAGGATGTAGAACACACCCCATTGAGGCCACAAAAGCCTCCTCAAGCAACAATCCAAGCTGCTCCTTCTCCGGTGTCTAGTGAAGAGGCACCAAGGAGAGCTAGAGGTGATGCAAGGGCTGATCCCACCACTAGGGCCCCTCCCTACAAGGGTCCCCTAGTGGCATCTTGAAGTATTTGTCAACAATTTTTGCCTCTTGCAAGAAGGCCAAAGTGAAAACGCACAAGCTGAACAAGGCAAGAAAGGCGGACATGCAGTATGTCAAAGAGAATGTCAAACACATCTGCCAAAAGTTGGACATCGAGCCCATTGGGTCTCTAGTCATTTCTGATGACTTATCCTCAGATTTCACCGAGCTCGGCCCTTTGACTCCCTTCGAGCTTGCTTATTTTGGCATTGGGGGCTCGAGTGGATCTGCTCCTCCTCCTCAGCCTGAGAATGAAGACGAAGATGATGAGAGGACAAACAGCGAGGACTAAAACTCTTAGATCCCTCCTCTCCTTCTTTTTGGTGTCTTGATGCCAAAGGGGGAGAGATTCAGGGGGAGTCTTCATTAGGTCTTAGCTGTAGGTTGAGATATGAGAGCCTCTCTTATGCATCTTTTTATGTCTTTTGGGTTGTAAGACTTAATATTGTGCTCTTTTTGTACTTTTAATCATGTGATGAAATTCTATGAATAATTTATGCTCATATTCATGAAATCTGTGATTTTGCTTTATAATTGACATATATGCTTGTTGATTGATATATTGATGTCAATTATTTCACTGTCATCATTATTACTGCTCTCACTCATTTAGTTTTGCATCCCACCATAAAGAGTGCACATATGTCTTATGTTGTCACTGCTAAATAAGTTTCAAGCTCATATGTGCACACTTTATGAAAATTCTGCAATTTTATCATATTTTGTGAAATCTCAATTGGTTGTCATCAATCACCAAAAAGGAAGAGATTGAAAGTGCATCTAGAAATCCCTTGTGGGTTTTGGTTGATTTATGACAAACAAATGAGATCCTAACCACATTATTGAGATAAGCGCAGGTTTTAATGAAAAGAATGAAGAAAGCCCGGTTTTAATGAAAGAATGAAGAAAGTGCCAAAAAGAAAGGAGAATGAGGATCAATTCGGAAAAGAGCTCAAGAGCTGAATAGAATACATCATTGTGTAGGGAATGTGTTAGTGTAACACATCCCAAGAGCTCAAGCACAAAAATCCTCACACACTTCACAGTTCACAGGAAAAACGGACTAGTCTGATATACACCAGACTAGTTCGATATCCTCTCTGGATAGGTTCGGACAACTCCAGCCATTGCGGACTTGTCCGCACTGGACTAGTCCGAAAAAGTTTGGACTAGTCCGATAATGCCTCTGACTAAAATCGGACAAGTCCTCCAAGTGCGGACTTGTCCTATATTCACTAAGGGCGTCACCACACCGGACAAGTCTGATATCAACATGGACAAGTTCGAAAACCGTTCTAACTAAAATTGGACAAGTCCGCTCCTAGCCGGACAAGTCCGATATTTTTGGACACTTAGGGTTTCCTATATGCCGCACACCGGACTAGTCCGGACTCCACCACGGACTAGTCCGGACCCTCAAAACCCTCACAGTAACTTTTGAAAACCCTAATATAAATAGATGTGCACGGCCCAACTATCAACTCTCTCGACCACGTGCACCGTCACATCCTCCAAGAGCCTAGAAAACACATCTCTCCACGAAATCCAACGCAAGAAAGATCAATCCCTTGAGGATTCACTTTGGATCAAAGGAGAGACACGATTCCACACATTTGAGCTCTTGGGTTTGATCTCTAACACACTCCTGTTGTTTCATTGTTGATCTTGCGAGTGTGTTCTTGGTGGTGTTTGATTCGTAATCTTGTGAAGCCCTCAACTTGTGAGAAGGCCCCTTGAACTTGGTGATTTGCCCCTTTGTGATAGTGGAAGAAGAATTGGCCTTCGGGGCGATTTGACGAGGTTAGGGTCAGCGAAGACCCAGTCCTTTCGTGGGCTCCTCAACGTGGATGTAGGTTGCCTCTGTGGGAACCAAACCACGGGATCAAATCGTGTGTCAAACCTGTTCTTAATTTTCATATTGTATTCTAGGGTTTTGTCAATCTTGCATAACCTACGTTAAAACTTTGAAACAAGAATTGGTTTGCATTACACTTGGTTGCGTTGACTCAATACTCACAAGTTACATTCTATATTCTGTTGCGTGCTGTGTTTGTATTGAGATCATTGATCAAACTTGATCAATTTAGTCCGCACACACCAGACTAGTGCGCACTCTATCGGACTAGTCCGATATCTCGTGATTTGATCAGTTTGTTTTGTGTTGCAGGTTTCGACCAAAATTCAAAAAGGTCTATTCACCCCCCCCCCTCTAGGCCACATTCAAGACAACATCCTTCCTGAAGACGGTGCATCCTATGACCGAATTGTCTAATTCGCTAAAAGATTCACGTGGGTAGAAGGGGATCTCTACCGATGAGATGCCAACGACGTTCTAATGTGGTGCATCGCTCGGGAAGAAGGCCGCGAGCTTCTCGCGGGAATCCATGGAAGTGAGTGTGGGAACCACGCGTCGTACCGCACGTTGGTTGGTAAAGCCTTCGGGCATGGCTTTTACTGGCCAATGACACTCTAGGATGCAGTCGAGTTGGTAAAAAAGTGTGAAGCGTGCCAGTTCCACGCGAAACAAATTCACACACTGGCTCAATCGCTACAAATGTGTGACACCCAGTTCCGAAGATGAACCAAGCATAAAGCATATGTGTGCCCAGGATGTTCAGCACACATACACAAGTGATTCACAATTGATAAACAGATTATAACCATGTCTCGAATAATGATACTAATAATAGTACCTTATTACAAACCCAATTAGTTTCGAATACAAGCTCTAATGAAACTGTAGCGGAAAAACTAAACACTAAAGACTTCAACTCCACAGGCAGGTTTGACGGCAAAACACACGCCTAGAATTCCTCAAATACCTCCTGGTACTCCACCTGGTCGCTTGCGTCTGGATTTTGTGGGGGAATAGCATGGGTGAGCACATGTTGTACTCAGCAAGTGTGGGAAAGTATGACATGTAGCTTTAACAAAGGATGACAATAAAATAGGCTAATTGTGTAAAAGTACATTCAAAACAGTTGAAAATGCAATTATATCATTATTAAGTGAGGTCCTTCCCAAAATAACCCATATAACATCAATTTCAACTTAAATAACCAATTTCAGCAATAATAATCCATAATCAACTCATAACTGCTCACTTATCTCAATTTCATCAATTCCATGTACCAAAGTCAATTAATTAACCAATACTGATTCCCAATTCAATTCCATCCATTAAACCAAGTTAAAGTCCATGTTCGAATCATGTGAGGGTCCAGGTTGCTCATGACCGGGAGCACGGCTATCATGATAGTTTAGACACACTCTACACAGGTTGTACCACTTTACCCACAAGTTCATGATTTTGTCACCTTTCGATGACTAAGGAATCTCAATTATGTTGTCTCACACTTCGTTAAGTGTGAGGCCAAGAGATCACAAAATAGCCTGTACAAAGTGATTACTAGCTTATTTAGACCCCACTGAGGTTTCACCGGTGGTGATGTATCCATCTGAGCACATCCAACCAAGGGCCCCCTCTTGAGCCATTCGGATCTCAGGGTAGTCCCACCATCAACTACAAACTCATTCCGACTACCCCTTCCCCGAGCATTCTTAATGGTCCAAACAACATTGATAATTCCCTAATTAGTCAGCTCAGCGGCACCCATACTTGGCCTTGTGGTGGCTCTGTAAACCCTGGATGGTCGCTCCACGAACCGGTCCTTAGATCTAAAGCAAGCAAAACCACTGAACAGTCGAACCCACTCCACATAACCAACTTGCTTAGATCCCTAGGAACCATGTTGCTAAGGGGTCAATATTACCAATTCTCATCATTCACATGTTCAATAGTTCACAATTAAGACATTTGATTGTTTCCCAAACCCAATTTAGTATTGCGAAGCAAAAAGTGCAAAATACCCTTCCCGACTCTCTACTTAGTGTTCAAGCGACAAGGGTGGTCATACAAAACTAGTAAACTCCTACAATTGGGTTTTCCCATCATATTGACACAAGCATGCAATTTTGCAAACAAAACCTTTAAAACAGGATCAATATGGTCTAGGACACTTGCCTTGCTCTTGAGCTTGGTTTGGATCAAAGGCTTCGTAGTTCTGGTTCTGTAGGTCCTCAAAAGCACTCTCTACAGCAATTCCATCTATTCCGAGCGACAAACATGCAAAACACACAATTCAATCAAATAATGCTCATATAGTACTCAATATGCCATTATATGCATGGTTAATGCAATTGTTAGGTAAAACTTGTTAATGAGTTGATATTAATGTTTACTAACTAGTTCTAATAGTTTTCAACAAGTTTGAACAAGTTTGGAATTGATTTGAGTTGATTTGGAATTAATTCAGCACAGTTCAAATTCACGGGCCGGACAAGTCCGGTTTCAGGGTCGGACTAGTCCGCCCTGGACAGAATTGGATTTTTAGGGTTTTCTTGATCTGCAAGAATATGGTTGAATTTATGTAGAAACTTGGATGTAAAGGGTGTACCACGTGTTTAGAGATCCAAAGATCAAAGTTTTGACGTGAGGCTTGGATCATGGCAATTTGGACTTGATGGAGATAAGTTGATGAAGAACTTGAATGAAGAACGTCAAGTGTCGAGGAATCGATGAAGATTGATCTTGACTGGTCCTTCTTCGTTTTTCTCCCCTCCTCCTTGCCTCTGGACTTGATCTTGACGATGGCACAATGCGAAAGTGGCAGCAAGAGTTTTCAACTTGATGGAGAGGTGAGGGGTATTGGGTTGTTTATGTAGAGGTGGAGGATTAGGGTTTTGGGGTGGATTCTAAGTGGAATTCGGTGGGGGACGAGTAGGGGCTGAGGTGGGGTCCACTTGGGCCCCTTTGAGGTTGGGCACGAAGTTCTTGGACCCAAATTAGGCACTTACCCAAAAACAAATCATGGAGAAATAAAAGAATTCGAGTTGGTTTCCGAAGGCCGGACTAGTCCGCATGGGGAACCGGACAAGTCCGTTGTGGAACAGAGGTGAAATTGGACTAGTCCGGTGTAAAAGACTAGACAAGTCCGGGGTGACTAGAACGGATTAAAATTTAGACATACTCGGACTAGTCTGCTCGAAATCGGACAAGTCCGGAAGAACATCAGAACCAAAAACGGACTATTCCGTGCATTGTGCTGGGTAAGTCCGGGTTGTGAAGAATATGAATTTTCTGAAAGGAAATAGGGACTCCGGACTAGTCCGGACACAAGGCTGGACAAGTCCGTACCCTGACAGACCCAAACTTCCAGATTAAGCCTAAATTCATTTTAATCTTGTTTCTTTTTACATGGCTTAATGTTAAACATGTATGAGGATGTATGCAATGCATTATGCATGAAAATTGAGTGTGTTACAAACCTACCCCCCTTAAAATAAATCTTGCCCTCGAGATTCGATGCAAAAGGAAAAATATAGGGAAATTCCTTCTTGAGATCATCTTGTCGCTCTCAAGTTGCTTCTGATTCTATATGATGCTTCCATTGCACTTTACACCATCGAATCACCTTGTTCCTTGTGACTCCCTCCTTGGTGTCCAAATTTTTGACAGGTTGCTAATCCTCCTCAAGCTCCAATTCTTCCATAGGTACTTGTTCTTCTGGTGCCCTCAAGCACTTTTTGAGCTGAGAAACATGAAACACATCATGAACATCTGATAGATGTGCAGGCATCTCCAGTTTATATGCTACTTCTCCCCGTTTATCCAAAACTTTGAATGGTCCAATATAGCGAGATGCCAACTTGCCTTTGACATTAAACCGCTTTTGACCTCGCATAGGTGACACTTTGAGGTATACAATGTCTCCCACCTCAAAAGCTATGTTTCTTCGTCTATTATCCGCATAGCCCTTATGTCTTGATTGAGCAGCCCCTAAATTCTCACGGATGGCCTGCACTTGCTTTTCGGCATCTTGGATCACATTAGGTCCAAATACTTGAGTTTCCACTGTCTCATTCCAAAACAAGGGTGTTCTACACATTCTACCATACAATGCTTCATATGATGACATCTTCAAGCTTGCTTGATAACTATTATTGTAGGAAAATTCAGCATATGGCAGACTCTTGTCCCAACTTCCTCCATACTTTAGTGCACAAGCTCTCAGCATATCCTCCAATATCTGATTTGTCCTCTCGGTCTATCCGTCCGTCTAAGGGTGATATGTAGAATTGGAATTCAACTGAGTTTCCATTGATTCGTGCAGCTTTTGCCAGAACCTCGAGGTAAACTGAGAACCTCTATCAGACACTATTTTCTTGGGCACTCCATGTAAACACACTATTATTCCCATATATAGTTCTGCCAACTTTGCTCCACTGTAAGTAGTCTTGACGGAAATGAAATGCGCTGATTTCGTCAATTGATCCACAATAACCCATATTGAGTCATAGCCTGCTGAAGTGCGAGGCAAACCAACTATGAAATCTATACCAACCTCTTCCCACTTCCATTCTCGAATCTTCAATGGTTGTAATAATACAACTGGACTTTGATGTTCAGCCTTGACTCGTTGACATACATCACACAATGCCACATATTCAGCAGTGTCCCTTTTCATACCATCCCACCAATAACACGTCTTCAGGTCCTTGTACATCTTTGTACAACCAGGATGGATAGAGTAAAGTGAGTCATGTGCCTCCTTTAATATTAGTTCTCGAAGACGCTTCTCATTTGGCACAACAATCCGTTTTCCAAGACATAGAGTACCTTGGTCATCCTCATCAAATCTGAATTCTCTCCCCTCTTGGGTCCTTTCCTTGATTTCCTGGATCTCCTTGTCCTTCATTTGACCTTCTCGAATCTCTTGTTCCAGGGTTGGATTCACTTCCATTGCTCCCATCTCATTCGCAAATCCAAGATTTAACCGTTCGAACTCCTTGCATAGCTCGGGTGGCAATTCCCTAACGGTGGAGCTGGTGGCTTGCACCCTTTTGACTCAAGGCATTAGCCACTACATTGGCTTTTCCTGGATGATAATTGATTCCCACATCATAGTCCTTAATGAGTTCCAACCATCTTCGTTGCCTTAAATTCAGATCCGTCTGAGTGAATATGTACTTGAGACTCTTATGATCCGTATAAATCTCACACCTTTGACCAAGAACGTAATGTCTCCAAATCTTCAATGCATGCACTATGGCTGCAAGTTTGAGATCATGCGTAGGATAGTTCTGCTAATGTTTCTTCAACTGTTTGGATGCATAAGCTACTACTCGTCCTTCTTGCATTAATACACATCAAAGTCTTTGACTTGAAGCATCAGAATAAATGTCAAAGCTCTTGCTCACATCTGGCAATACCAACACAGGTGTTGTGGTTAACCTCTTCTTTAGCTCCTCAACATTGTCTTGACAAGCTTGAGTCCACTTGAAAGGCTTCTCCTTCATTAACAGTTCAGTCATGGGCTTCGCTATCTTGGAAAAGACTTCGATGAACCGATGGTAATATCCATCCATTCCATGAAAACTCCTTATTTCCTTAACATTCTGCGGTTGTCCCACTTCAACACATCCCTAAACTTCCCTGGGTCAACTGCCACTCCTCCTCCAGATATTATATGCCCTAAGAATGATATCTCCCTCAACCAAAATTAGCACTTGTTGAACTTGGCATACAACTGATGCTCTCGTATATTCTGCAATGTCAGCCTTAAATGCTTTTCTAGCTCTTCTTCACTTTTAAAGGGAAAAGAAATATGCTAGAAGCCATAAAAATAACAAGGAGGGCATTGCCTTTGTAAAGGGGAAACCCTCTCTAGCTTGAAAGTCCAAAGTCAACACATATAATCACCAGACTAGTCCGGTCCTTCGGACAAGTTCGATTTCTCGGACTAGTTCTGTATATAAACAACAACAACTATTATTCAGGACTTTCGATGCATCCTATGTTCTAATGAGAAATAATTTTGGTAATGTTTATGCTCATTATGTTGGGCCACGCCATGGGAACACCAAGTCTCATGTGTGGGTGCCCAAATCTCTTGTAACTAACCTCCAAGGACCCAAGCAAGCTTGTGTACCTAAAACCAAGGCATGATTTGTTTTTGTAGGCCTATTCCTCCGGTGGATCGAAATGGGTGCTAGACAGTGGTTGCACCAACCATATGACTGGAGAAAGAAGGATGTTCATTGAGTATGAAGAAAACGAGGATCCAAGCGAGGGCATCTATTTTGGAGACAATAGTCAAGGAAGGGTGCTCGGTACCGGTAAAATTGCTATATCGTCTCAACATACTCTTTCCCATGTGTTACATGTCGATTCACTAGATTATAACCTGCTGTCCATATCTCAATTATGTGACAAAGGTTATAATTTCTTGTTTACTAATGAGGGTGTGACCGTCTCTAGAAGGAGTGATGGTTCCATTGCATTCAAGGG
This sequence comes from Tuctoria greenei, assembly GCA_036927565.1. Lineage (NCBI taxonomy): Eukaryota > Viridiplantae > Streptophyta > Magnoliopsida > Poales > Poaceae > Tuctoria > Tuctoria greenei. The sequence continues at coordinate 10,199,916 of JAYESD010000007.1, forward strand.
TATGTTAAAGGGAAAGCTTTACCTTGTTGACATCAACAAAGATAAAGGCGAACTTGACACATGCTTGATTGCAAAGACCAACATGGGTTGGCTGTGGCATAGACAGCTAGCGCATGTTGGTATGAGGAATCTTCAAAAACTCATCAAGGGCGATCACATCCGAGGTTTGAAGGATGCTATTTTTGAGAAAGACAGGCCTTGTAGCGCGTGCCAAGCTGGGAAGCAAGTTGGAGCACCTCACCCCGCGAAGAACGTCATGACTACAACAAGACCGCTCGAGCTACTTCACATGGACCTCTTCGGTCCAATTGCTTACATAAGCATCAGCGGTAACAAATATAGTTTAGTGATTGTTGATGACTTTTCGTGCTTCACTTGGGTTTTCTTTTTGCATGATAAGATAGAAACTCAATGAACCTTGAAGAAGTTTTTCAAGCATGCTCAAAATGAGTTCATTGATGATCAAGAACATTCGAAGCGACAACGGAACGGAGTTCAAGAACACCCAAGTTGAGGAGTACCTAGAAGAAGAAGGCATAAAGCATGAGTTTTTAGCATCTTACTCTCCTCAACAAAACAGAGTTGCCGAAAGGAAGAATCGAACCCTCATAGATATGGCGAGAACAATGATCGATGAATACAAGACCTCAGATTGGTTTTAAGCAGAAGCGGTTAACACCGCTTGCCACTCCATAAACTGACTCTACCTTCATCGACTAATCAAGAAGACATCCTATGAGCTACTCACCGGTAACAAGCCAAATATTTCTTATTTTCGAGTTTTCGGTTCTAAGTGCTATATTTTGAACAAGAACCCTAGGACTTCAAAGTTCGCTTCGAAGTCCAATGAAGGTTTCTTGCTTGGCTATGACTCGAACACTTACGCCTATCGTGTCTTCAACAAAGTCTCCGGACATGTTGAAGTAGCACGTGACGTAGTGTTCGATGAAACTAACGGCTCCCAAAAGGAGCAAGTTGATCCATGTATGCTAGATAGAGAAGAAGCTCCTTGTCAAGCATTGAGAAGAATGGCGTTGGGCGATGTTCGACCACAAGAGCCACCTCTACATGTGCATGAGGAAGATGAATTGCAAGTGGAGGCCAATGATCAAGGGGGAGCTTCCGCACAAGATCAACCTCAAGAAAATGAAGATGATCAACAAGTCAACGAGAGCAACCATCTAGGGGGAGAAGAAGAAAATCATGAAGATACAATACCGCAAGTGCCACACCCAAGAGTACACTAATGCGTCCAAAGAGATCACGCAATCGATAACATCATTGGTGGCATCCAAAAGGGAGTAACAACTAGATCTCGCATAACTAACTTTTGTGAGCATTACTCATTTGTGTCCTTTTTGGAACCACACAGGATTGATGATGCATTGAAAGATCCGGACTGGGTGGTGGCGATGCAAGAAGAACTGAACAACTTCAAACGGAACGAGGTGTGAGAACTCGTCGAAAGACCTAACGCAAACATCGTCTGCACCAAATGGGTCTTCCGCAACAAACAAGATGAACACAGGGTGGTGACAAGGAACAAGGCACGACTTGTGGCTAAAGGGTATTCACAAGTCGAATGTTTGGATTTCGATGAAACCTTTGCTCCTGTAGCTAGACTTGAATCAATTAGAATATTGCTTGCATATGCCAATCACCATGATTTCAAGCGCTACCAAATGGATGTGAAAAGCGCCTTCCTCAACGGTCCAATCAAGGAGGAGGTGTACGTGGAGCAACCGCCTGGATTTGAAGACAAAGAGTTCCTCGACCACGTATTTAATCTGCGTAAGGCTCTCTACGGCCTCAAGCAAGCTCCCAGAGCTTGGTATGAGTGCCTTAGAGATTTTCTAATTGAAAATGGTTTCAAGATTGGAAAAGCAGATTATACACTATTTACAAAACACTTTGACAATGACCTCTTTATTTGTCAAATCTATGTTGATGACATTATCTTTGGTTCAACTAAAAAATCCTTTTGTGAATAATTTAGTAAGATTATGACAGATAGGTTTGAGATGTCTATGATGGGAGAACTAAAGTACTTCTTGGGATTCCAAGTGAGACAACAAAAGGAAGGAACATTCATAAGCCAAACTAAGTACACTCAAGACATACTCAAGAAGTTTGGGATGGACAGGGCGAAGCCTATCAAGACTCCCATGGAAACTAATGGACACTTGGATCTCAATGAAGATGGACCAAACGTGGATCAAAAGGTATATCGCTCTATGATTGCATCTTTACTCTATCTATGTGCATATAGGCCTGATATTATGTCGAGTGTATGTCTGTGTGCAACATATCAAACCAATCCTAAGGAGTGTCACTTGACAGCCGTTCAAAGTGTCAGAGTGTTTTTTCGGCAATTCTCCCGATACTACCGTTGGTAGCTCAAGGAGTTTATAGTTCGGTATTGGGTGCGCAGAGATTTCAAAGAGTATGGCAAATAGATACAAGGATTTACGTGGTTCGGGCCGCCTGAGTGTAATACCCTACTCCACGAGATGTGTAGCTGTTGTATTGAGCGTCTAAGAGCTTTCAGTCAGAGACTGTATGTGTGTCTGAGGGCGTCCGAGAGTCTGTGTGTCTGTCTGTCCCCCTGTGTATCATCGACCAGTCCTTTTATAGTACAAGGACTGGTCGTTACACTGTTAGCCTGGCCAAACATGTGGCCCTGGCGGTTACTAATGTTTAATACATCATTAATGAGATTAATTACCCTTAATAGCATGGTAACAGGACCTGACAGTGCTGTTACTGGTATTAAGGGCCTTCTGATCGTGTGTCATTAATATGGTATTAATGACACTTAATATGGTCTTGAAGTCTTTGATTGTCTCTTGAAGGTCTGAGCCGTTGGGGGTCCTCCAGTCTGCTTGTTGAAGTTGAAGGTCTGGTGGTTGGACACGTGGCAACTCCGGAGCTCACTATATAGGCGCGTAGGTCCGGTGCTGTTGTACACGTGTCAGGACTGGAGCTTCCCTCTGACGGAGGTTAGGTCCGGAGGCGCCGCATAGGTATTTGGCCCGGAGCTTTCCCATGTGTGGGATGTAGCTCCGATTGTAGGATACACGTGGCAGCACAAGGACTTACTATAGAAGGGAGGCAGGTCCGGTCCTGTATGACACGTGGGGCCTTCGGAGGTCTTCAACTCAGACAGGTGAAGTTCTTTTAGTCTTTTTGTAATCCCAAGGGATATACGGTACGCAGGGTACCGACAGTGGCCCCCTGGGTCCACCTCTCGGAGAGTCCTTTTGAATGAAGTTGTTCGCCAGAGGTGGGTCCATCCTTCAATTTTTGTGTCGTGCCTTCAAGGATCCTCGGATGTGCCGTTGGCGGTAGTTTGTAATTAAACCAACGTTGTGTGGCATATCCAAGATGCGGCAGGTGAGATCTTAGCGTGCGGATCTCACGCAATTGAAGGTCGCCGGTTCCCGATGCAAAAATCGTATCGGTTCTGCACGCCTTGTCAGGCCGCCGCCTTCGGGTTTCCCGCCTTTCATGATGACAACCGTTCGCCTGGGGTAATGACCTCGACTTGATCGTCGGGGTGGCCCCGGGCCCCCTTGTCATTGGCAGGGTGAAGTTTTTGACTTGTAATGTCGGCTCCTCTGCAGTTTCCATCCAAGCGTTGCGGGGGCTTACTTAAGAAGGAAAGCAGGCACCGTTTGGGGGTTCTTTACGCCTTCATTTGTTCTTGCGCTCAAACCTTCCAAACTTTCGCTTGCTTTTCGTCCCTAGCCCCGCTTGTGCTGCAATGAAGTTGGGTCTCCGTGAGAGCCGACTTAAGACCGACGGCAACTTGAAGAAGGTCCGGGCCCTCATGTGGTGGTCCAGTGACTTCTTCAACCACCAGGTCTGCGCCGGCAAGCTTCCGTTCGAGAAGGAGCATGCCGGAGAAATGGTGTACTTCTCCGCGTATGCCATGGTGGGACTGATCCCACCCTTTTCTTCTTTTCTCTTGATGCTGCTAGACTTCTATGTTCTGCAGCTGTACCACCTCGGTCACCACTCCATTCTTTTAGTGTCAATCTTTGTCCACTTCTGCGAGATGTGGGTGGGTATTCCTCCCTGCATCGAGCTCTTCCGCACCTTCTTCACCATCCACACCACCGGCAAGAGTGACGAGTACCTTGGCTTCTACTACTTCATGAAGCGCAAGAAGTGCACGTACAAGTACTTGCGGTCGTTCCCTTCTGGAAAGTGGGACGACTGGAAGAAGGATTGGATCGTCATCATGGTAGAGGAGCATGAGAGGCTGGAGTTGTCTGGCCTCCCCAATGTCGACACTGAAGCTTGGAGCAAAGTTCCAGTGTTATCAGACGCCTTCAACCCAGCTCTGACCAGGATCCGCCAGTGCATGGAAGGAGGGGTGACTCCTCAGGTAGTATTTTGCAATTTCCTGGCCAACGTGTGGGCTCTGCTAAAGAAGAGGGAGAAGCTTGCTTAGGCCCTCAACAGTGTGATGGACGATGACCGGATCGAAATCGGTTGGAAGTCCAACTTGGAAGGCACAGCCTTGGAGCTTCACCTCAAGAAGTTCCAGCACTGCATCGACGTCGAAGGCGACTACTTGTCTCTGCCGGTGGCTTTCCTCCCTCTGAACATGGAGGCAGAGTTCAGCAGGGAGCTTCGGCGTAAGATGTTGGTGCTTGATGACCTTGGTGTCGTCGAAAGGTGTTCGACCATCGGTTTGATGATCTCCGGGGCCTCCGAGGGTGTTCCCCTACTGTAACGGAACAAATAGTTGAAGTCACGGGCAAGGGCAAAGAGTTGGCCGAGCCCTCGAGCTGGAAGAGGAAGCTGAAGCATTCTGATAGGAGGCCCGTCAGGCCTGCTCCTTCCCCAGCAGCTCCTTCTCCCCAGAGGGGGAGGTCTTCAATGGCGGTAGCCACCCCAGCATTGGCACCTTGGGGTGCTAGTTCCGGCCATGTGGCTACGGCACCAGGACCAGCTGAAGGCTCTGGATCCGGAAGTTCTTCCCGATCGAGGGGGACCTTGACCAAAGCAGCGCCGACAGTTGCGGCCAGCTCCGGGGAACATTCCGAAACAGACATGCCAGTGGTGCCAGGGTCCAGTCCTGAGCGTCCGGAGAAGAGGTTCCGTGCTAACTGGTGCGGAAGCCTTCCGAGGTAATTTTTGTTTTTTACCGCAATTATTTGTTTTGTGATGTAACTGCGTTTTAAGTGTCTTTGTCCTTCATCCACACGGTACCCAAGAGAGGGGTTGAAGCTCTTGTTCCTGCCTCAACATCTGAAGCTGTTCAGGCAGAGGCTCCGGCTCCAAACCCAGTGTCGGACAAGGAGTGGCTGAAGCTGCGACAGCTCCGGCGCCGGCTGTCGTGGTCTTGGACCTTGACTCATCCCCAGAAGCTCCCGTGGTAGTGCCGGACCATAGGAATGAAGATGTACCAGCGGCACCTGTCCCGGAGGTTGAAGCTCCGGGTTTGGTCGCTGATACGGTGGACGCTCCGGTCTCAGAAACGGAGATGTCTGTGATTCCAGCCGTAGAGTCAGATGTTGTTGAAGCCCCGGCGGTGGAGCCGGTGGTTGATGATGCCCCGGCGGTAGAGCCGGTTATCGAAGATGTTCCAGCAGTAGAGCCGGCTGCTGCAAAAGTTTTGGCGGTAGAGCCGGTCGTCGGAGAGGTTCCGGCACCTGAACCAATTGCTGCGGAAGTGCCGGCTCCCAATCCCATGGTGGTCGAAGCGTCAGCATCTGGGCCGGTGTTGGAGGAAGCACCAGCGTCGGAGCCGAAAGTGGCTCCAGCTCCGGTCAAACCTTCAACCCCTCCCCCAGAGGCGGTGGTCCCGGAGGTGCCCTTGCTCGAACCAGGGTGCAAAGATGAAGTTGCTGGCCCCCCGTTTGAGGGACCAGTTGTTGACGACCTGGCGGCGGGACCTTCGGAGCCAACTCCGGAGGTTGAAACTCCTGTAGAAGGACCCTCCTCGACAGCGGTCGAGGCTATTCTGGAGAGCGGCCCTAGTGCCGCGGAAGCTGAGGGAAGCGCTCTTGTAGAGTGGGACCCAATTTTTGTCACGGAGAACCCGCTGGAACCAGTGGAGATGGCCCTGGTAGGTCCGGAGCCGATCCCTCTATCGTTGTCTATTGACAACGCCTGCTCCAGTCTTCGCCAGGTTCAGCTAGCTTTTTACCACGACAGCAAGGCTCTCGAGGAGGAGCGTCAAACTCTTAGGAGGTGGCGCAACCGGCTCCAATTCGAGACCAAGCTAGCGCAGTCGAGGCTGGCTGACGACAAGGAGTGGGTGAGGAAGGAGAAGATCCGCCTAGAGTACTGGAGAAAGCTGCTGGATGAGAGGGAAAGCATGATGCGATCCCTTGACAACCAGTCCCGGGCCATCTACGAACAGGCCAAGGCCGCTAATAGCGCAGCGGATGATTGCCAAGAGAGGCTCAACAGCATTCACACCAGTCTCGTTAAGCGCCGGGGGGCTCTTGAGGAGCGGGAGAGAAAGCTCGAGGATGACGAGCAAAAACTCCTGGAGCTGCGGGACGACGTTGTGAAGAGGGAAGAAGAGCTTACTCAGAGGCTAGTTCTGGGTGAAAAGAGTCTCGAGGGGTACACCAAGAAATTGGATGAGCGCTACGAGAAAGAGGAGAAAAAGGCCTGGCAGCAAGGACAGGAACTCCAAAGAAGGGAAACTAACGTTGCTGCCAGGGAGAAGAAGGTGCGGGGCCGAGAGAAGGACCTGGTTAACCGCCGGAACGAGATCCACCTCCGGGAGGAAGAGCTCAGTAAACTCGAAAGGCAGGTTGCAGAAAAGATTCAGCAGAACGCCAAAGAGGTGGAGCGTCTTGCTCGGGAGAACTCGAAGCTTGCGGCGGCCAGAAGATCCTTGGAGGAGATGCGAAGTGGTAGGGTTGCGGAGTCCCAACAAGTTTGGGACTTCCTGGGCAAGGCCAACGACGCACTGACGCCAATGGGTTTTAGTCCCGTGCGTCCGGATGATCCGGAATCGGAGCTGGACCAGGCGTTGCAGGCGCTGAGTTCGGCAGGCAACAAGCTCTCCAAGATGGGCGATGTCATTGCATACCAGCTAGAAACCGAGGGACAATCCCTGGCCAAGAGCATTGCATAATTTATTCTGTCGTGCTACACAAGCCAGGACCCCCAATTCCCTCTGGACCTGGTGCTCCAAGGTCCCATCGACGGAGAGGGAGAAGCTGCCCAGGCCAGCATTTCTGAGGTTGCCCATAAGGTCGCCTCGTTCTTCCATAGGGTCTAGGACCATCTCTTTGTAGCTCCCGCTTGTATCCTCTCTTCTTTTTGTCCAATTTTTTAATATCTTGCCTTTAGATGAATGAAATCCAAGTTTTTTTTATGAATTTCATTTGTTGTTTTAAACACCTTTGTCCCACTTGGCCCCCTGGTAGATGTACGCAATTTGATTGTGAACATGTACCAAGAGGATGTAACAGTTGTTGAAGACTCGCATGCTTAAGACTTGTAGAGCATAGGTCCAAAGTCTTCAGTAGTGAAGGCTCCCTGAGGTTGTCGGAGCTTAAGGGCTCCGGCTTTGACCATCATCGGGGCTTGGTAGCTCCGGCAGTGGTCCTGGAGCTGAATAGCTCCAGTGATGCTTGTTATCAATGTTTAAAACATCGACTACAAGCCTTCTAGGGAATGTTGGAGCTTTAATAGCTCCAGCTAAATTCACCATCATCATAAGATCTTTATTTTTCCTGCACACTGAAGTCAAGAAAAATAGTAAAATTCGTTTCCTATCTATAACTCAGTCGTGACTTATTATTCTCGTAAGAAATTATTGGGTCGAGCGCAATTCTTTATACAATCAAGTGCATCGAGTTGTTTTCTCCAGGTCCAATTGTTTTCAGGACCCGCCTTACTTCGGCCTGCCGGGGTGTAGGTAGAGTGGCATACTTAGGGTGCAGGACCAAGCTAAGTCGATAGCACACTCCGGACCTAGATTGGCTGGCGGCATTCAGGCAAGTGAACCATTCAAAAACATGAAAACCCGAAAGAATTACCAATGCGACTCGAGTTGTACATGAATTAGTCGATCTAAAAAATTCTTGAAAATCGCACAACTTTGTTATAGACAAGAAAGAGAAAAATAAAAAATATTGAGCTTATACAAAATAAATGCACGTGGAGTCTGCTTTCACACAAAGATGTCTTTCATTATAGGTCCGGGGTACAAGGGAACCAAGTACACCCTTAGGATACGGAACCAGGCTAAGTGTGTTTTGTTTCTTGTTTGACCCAAGGTAGCTAGCTACACTTTTAATTCTGAGATTGTGACAAGTGTTGCCTGAACTTTGCGGACCTTCCGGGGAAGGTCTGGCTGTTCTCCCTGAGGAGCTACCCGACTCTGTACAATGACTCTATAATATACATCACGTGTAACTACAGACTCACCTCCGTGATATTAAGCGTAGAACTTACGGAGGTGCTCAATGTTCCAAGGATTAGGGAGAGGTGTCCCATCCTCGGTTGCCAAGTGAACGCGTCCGGGACGTGATACTTTAATCACTCGGAAGGGTCCCTCCCAGCTGGGGGAGAGTTTGTTTAACCATTCTCTGGATTGTATTCTTCGTAGCATCAGATCGCCTTCCTCGAGCTGTCGGTTGTGAACATGCCTTTGGTGATAGTGCCGAAGATCTTGGCGGTATCGGGCATTCCGAACAGCTGCTTGGCACCTTCCCTTTTCAAGGAGGTCAAGGTCTTCATGTCGGAGCTGGTCCTGCACGGCTTCGTCGAAGGTCCAGACCCAGAGCGACCCCAAGGTGATTTCTGAAGGAATGACTGCTTCAGCTCCATACACCAGGAAGAAGGGGGTCTCTCCAGTTGACCAGTTTGGAGTTGTCCTGTTAGCCCATAGAGTGGGTGGAAGCTCTTCGATCCAGTTGGCTCCATGTTATTTCAGACGCTCATATGTCCGTGTCTTGAGTCCTTTTAGGATTTCTGAATTTGCTCTCTCGGCTTGGCCATTGCTTGCCAGGTGAGCTACGGAAGCGTAGCTGACTTGAATGTCGAGTTCTTCGCAGTATCCTTGGAATGCAGAGCTTGTGAATTGGGTCCCATTATCGGTTATGATTTTGTTCGGGACTCCAAATCTACATACGATGGACTGTAAGAAGTTGATGGCTGATTGCTTGTTTATTGTCACAACTGGAGTTGCTTCCGGCCATTTAGAGAATTTGTCAATGGCAATGTACAAGAACTTATAACCTCTGAAGGCTCTTGGGAAGGGTCCCAAGATATCCATCCCCCACACAGCAAAAGGCCATGTAGGAGGTATCATTTGTAGAGGCCGAGCCGGTGTGTGAAATTGTTTTGCATGAAACTGGCATGCTTCACATTTCTTCACCAGCTCAGTTGCATCCTGGAGCACTGTAGGCCAGTAAAAGCCATGCCGAAAGGCTTTACCGACCAGCGTGCGGGAAGATGCGTGGTTCCCACACTCGCCTCCATGGATTTCCGTGAGGAGCTTGCAGCCTTCTTCCTTTGTGATGCACCGCATTAGGACGCCGTTGGCACCGCGCCGGTAGAGATCCCCTTCTACCAACATGTATCTTTTAGCGAATCTGACTATCCGGTCAGCAGATACATTATCGTCAGGAAGGAAATTATCTTTCATGTAGCTCCGGATCTCTGAGATCCATGCATTGGAGCTAGCTTGAGCATTTGAGTCTTGCGTGCTGGGTTGCTCAGAGCTTCCGGCAGCACCTACGACCCTTGATGGCTGCCATGGTAACAGGGCCATCGGGACCGCCAGCTTTGGGATGCTGGTCTCGCCCCCTTCGCTCAGTTCGGTAGGCTGAGCTGTCGGTTTAGACAACCTCCGGACGAAGTTTCCGTCGGGAGCCGGATCTCCGGTTTACGCTTTCGTCGAGAGTTTGTCCGCTTCAGCGTTATGGAGACGATGTACATGGTGGAGGTCCAGGACTTCGAAGTCCTTCTAAAGCCTCTGGACTTCAAGGAGATAAGCAGCTAGTTGGGGATTGTTGCAGGAGCATTCACCCTTCACCTGTTTAATGATGAGCTGCGAATCTCCCTTGACCAACAGCTGCTTGACACCATATGATAGTGCCACCTTTAGTCCGTAAATGAGTGCTTCATATTCCACCATGTTCTTGGTTGCCTTGAAGTCAGGGTGCACCATGTATTTAACCTTCTCCCCGGTTGGAGTGAGGAGAAGGATTCTAGCTTCGGCCCCCTGCTTCTGCATGGAACCGTCAAAGTAAAGGGTCCAGTGAGGCTCGGTGAAGACCGGAGCCTTGAGATCCGGCTTCTGCTCACTGGGGCCCCCAGGGTTTGATGGAGAAGGGGTCCATTCTGCCACAAAGTCCACCAATGCTTGACTTTTGATTGCTTGTCTTGGGACGAATTCAAGGTCAAACTCGGCCAATTCCGCTGCCCACTTTGCAATGTTCCCAGTGGAGTTGGGATTATGCAAAATTGCTCGTGGATATGAAGTCACCACCGAGATCTTGTGAGCTTGGAAATAGTGTCATAGCTTCCTAGAGGCAATAAGAACCGCGTATAGCATTTTATGTACTTCCAGGTACCGAGTTTTGGCATCGTGGAGTACTTCACTGATGAAGTACACTGGGCGTTGGACTGTCCGGACCCTCCCGGAGGGGCCCACAGCTTCCTCCTCATCGACCCGGACCCTCCTGGAGGGGTCCGGACCTTCTTCAGGGATCGTCAGGTCCTTGTTGGAGGAAACCAAAGCTTCTTTAGGAGTGACCTGGACCCTCCCAGGGGGGTCTGGCTCTTCTTGCTCAACAAGAGTAACTCCTTGTTAACCCAAGTCCGGGGGCTAGGACCCAAAATCGCCTCCAGGAACCTCCTGACTCTCCTGGAGGGGTCTGGATTCCTAAGCTTGTAATGGTTCTGGTCTCTCTGCAATAAGGACCATGCTGAAAACTTCGTCAGTTGCCAAAATGTAAAGCAGTAAAGGCTCACCAGGGTTTGGAGCTACCAAGGTTGGTAGAGTGGTGAGGAGTTGCTTCAGTTCCTGGAAGGCCTTTTCTGCTTCTTCAGACCATTGGAATGGTCCAGACTTCCTCAATAGCTTCAAGAAGGACAGTTCCCATTCCGCCAGTCTTGAGATGAATCAGCTGAGGGCTGCTAGACATCCAGTCAGCTTCTGTACGTCCTTGATGCGGGCTGATGGCCGCATATCTTCGATGGCTTTAATCTTCGCCGGATTTGCTTCTATGCCTCGGTGGTTTACCAGGAAACAAAGAAGCATTCCGGAGCTAACCCCGAAGACACATTTGTCTGGGTTCAGCTTCGTGCAAGTGACTCGCAACTTGTCAAAGACATCTTGCAAGGTGTCAAGAAGTGACTCCTTGTCCTTAATTTTGACGACGATGTCATCGACATACACTTCCACTACGTCTCTGATGAGCTCTCCAAAGGTTTTGTACATAGATCGTACAAATGTTGAGGTTGCATTCTTGAGACCAAATGGCATGGCAGTATAACAATACAATCAACCTACTGTGATGAAAGAAGTATGCTCTTCATCTTCCCAAGACATTCTGATTTGATGGTACCCAGAATATGCGTCTAGGAAACATAGTAACTCACACCCGGAGGTGGAATCCACTATCTGGTCTATTCTAGGTAGTGGGAATGGATCTTTTGGACATGTCTTATTCATTGTTGTGTAGTCGATACACATCCGAAGCTTCCCGCCGGCCTTGGGTACAATGATTGGGTTTGCCAGCCATTTTGGGTGGAAGACTTCTCAGATGAATCCAGCTTCGAGCAACTTCTTCACTTCTTGTCGTATGAAGTTATGTCGCTCTACTGATTGCTTCCTGGCGCGCCAACCGTCGGAGTGTTTTTCCGGCAATTGTCCCGATACTACCGTTGGTAGCTCAAGGAGTTTATAGTTCAGTATTGGGTGCGTAGAGATTTCAAAGAGTATGGCAAATGGACACAAGGATTTACGTGGTTCGGGCCGCCTGAGCGTAATACCCTACTCCACGGGATGTGTAGCTGTTGTATTGAGCGTCTAAGAGCTTTTAGTCAGAGACTGTATGTGTGTCTGAGGGCGTCCGAGAGTATGTGTGTTAGTTTGTCCCCCTATGTATCGTCGACCAGTCCTTTTATAGTACAAGCACTGGTCGTTACACCATTAGCCTGGCCAGACATGTGGCCCCGGCGGTTACTAATGTTTAATACATCTTATGTTTAATACATCGTTAATGAGATTAATTACCCTTAATAGCGTGGTAACGGGACGACAGTGCCGTTACTGGTATTAAGGGCCTTCTGATCATGTGTCATTAATATGGTATTAATGACACTTAATCAGGTCTTGAAGTCTTTGATTGCCTCTTGAAGGTCCGAGCTGTTGGGGGTCCTCCAGTTTTCTTGCTGAAGTTGAAGGTCCGGTGGTTGGACACGTGGCAACTCTGGAGCTCACTGTATAGGACGGGCAGGTCCGATGTTGTTGTACACGTGTCAGAACTGCAGCTTTCCTCTATCGGAGGTTAGGTCCGGAGGCGCCGCACAGGTATTTGGCCCGGAGCTTTCCCATGTGTGGGATGTAGCTCCGGTTGTAGGATACACGTGGCAGCATAAGGACTAAATATAGAAGGGAGGTAGGTCCGGTCCCGTATGACATGTGGGGCCTTCAGAAGTATTCAACTCAAACAGGTGAAGTTCTTTTAGTCTTTTTTGTAGTCCCAAGGGGTATACGGTACGCAGGGTACCGACAAAAAGGATCCTGAGATATTTGGTTCATACACCAAACCTAGGACTTTGGTACCCCAAAGGTTCCAAGTTCAATCTCATTGGATACTCTGATGCAGATTATGTCAGATGCAAAGTAGATAGAAAAAGTACCTTCGGCACCTGACAATTCCTAGGTAGATCCCTAGTTTCTTGCTCCTCCAAGAAACAAAATTCCATTGCCTTATCCATGGCCGAAGCGGGGTATGTTGCAGTCGGGAGTTGTTGTGCACAACTCCTTATCCATGGTCATTGCTTGATTGTTGTATGCTTACTGATCATATTCATCAAGATTATTTAATTTTATTTGCCTCCCTATTTTCTTAATAAGTAGCTTTGAATATATATGAATGGGCTAAGCATTTCTTCCCTGGTGACCACGGACTAGTCTGTGGTTACCCAGACATGTCCGCAGAGTGACTGTTAGTCCAGACTAGTCTGGCCGACCACGGACGAGTCCGATATAGGCTCTGGAAAAGTTCGGACTGGTCCGATTATTTTTGGACAAGTCCAATTTTTTGACTCCATAACCCTAGCCGCCGCCAAACCCTAATCATTTTAACCCTCACACTTGCCTCAAGCTCTCTATCTCCTTGCTCGAGCTCCCAAAGGCGATTTCCTTTGTCCTCCATCAAATCTCTTCGTGTTTTGGTGGAAAACGACCTCCATTTCTCATGGATTGAAGACCACAGACTTGTATGCACCTTCAACTCCTCCATCTTCAAGAATCGAGCAATTTCGATAAATTTTCCTCCCCAACCCTAGAAATCGTAATTTTCTTTGTTGTTGGCCAAATAGCTTAGTTTATTTCACCAAATACATGTTTCCTTGATGTATTACATTGATATTGAGCTATTCTTACATTGAGCAACACCATTGTCCGTCTAGTTAGAGTTTAGGGTGATGAGCATCGGACTAGTCCGGTCCATGTTCGGACAAGTTTGGTCACCCGGACTAGTCCGTACCTGTACACCGGACTAGTCCGATTTTTTTGAACTCAACCCTAATTACTCATTCCTCAATGCAATTCCTTGCCATCAATTCTCATCCATACCTTCTGTAATCCATTCTCAGGACAATGTCGAGCACCAACGATGAAATCTCCGACTTCGAGGCCAAGATGGACCAATAAGCCTTGCTTCGGTCCTCGACGGGCCAAGTAAAGAAGTGCCAAGAGCGCCCATCAGAGCCGGCACCCTCTCCACCTCAGGCTCAATGAAAGGTGCTCGCGAAGAAGCCTGCCTCCAAGGCTTCAGCAGGTGGTGGCCCTAGCTCGGAAACTGCTCGCCAAGTGAAGGGCAAGGGCAAAGGGATTGCCACGGGCCCGATTGCAACGACAACTTGGTCATTCACAACATTGGTGTCCTTGAGAAGGACAAGATGAAGTTTCTTTATGACACCCGTTCAACTTTCAACCCTCCTTCCACCAAGAACATGAACCCATTCTTTGTGGTTCTCAACAGGGTTCTGATGAAGACCATTGCCTCGAAGGATGGGGATGCAGGAAGTGTCCAGGGCTATCTAAGGACAGTGATGAAAGTGATTAGCAAAGACAGGAAATTCAATGTCTTTGATTACATATGGAATGACATGGTGAACATCTCCTGCACTCCTAACAGGTCCTGTGGCTATGCACCTTACCTGATGTTTATGATTGAGAAAGTCACAGGGATCGAATCTGTGAAGGATGTGGAACACACCCCATTGAGGCCACAAAAGCCTCCTCAAGCAACAATCCAAGCTGCTCCTTCTCCGGTGTCTAGTGAAGAGGCACCAAGGAGAGCTAGAGGTGATGCAAGGGCTGATCCCACCACTAGGGCCCCTCTCTACAAGGGTCCCCCAGTGGCATCTTGAAGTACTTGTCAAAAATTTTTGCCTCTTGCAAGAAGGCCAAAGTGAAAACGCACAAGCTGAACAAGGCAAGAAAGGCGGACATGCAGTATGTCAAAGAGAATGTCAAACACATCTGCCAAAAGCTGGACATCGAGCCCATTGGGTCTCTAGTCATTTCTGATGACTTAGCCTCAGATTTCACCGAGCTCGGCCCTTTGACTCCCTTCGAGCTTGCTTATTTTGGCATTGGGGGCTCGAGTGGATCTGCTCCTCCTCCTCAGTCTGAGAATGAAGACGAAGATGATGAGAGGACAAACAGCGAGGACTAAAACTCTTAGATCCCTCCTCTCCTTCTTTTTGGTGTCTTGATGCCAAAGGGGGAGAGATTCAGGGGGAGTCACCATTAGGTCTTAGCTGTAGGTTGAGATATGAGAGCCTCTCTTATGCATCTTTTTATGTATTTTGGGTTGTAAGACTTAATATTGTGCTCTTTTTGTACTTTTAATCATGTGATGAAATGCTATGAATAATTTATGCTCATATTCATGAAATCTGTGATTTTGCTTTATAATTGACATATATGCTTGTTGATTGATATATTGATGTCAATTATTTCACTGTCATCATGATTACTGCTCTCACTCATTTAGTTTTGCATCCCACCATAAAGAGTGCACATATGTCTTATGTTGTCACTGCTAAATAAGTTTCAAGCTCATATGTGCACACTTCATGAAAATTCTGCAATTTTATCATATTTTGTGAAATCTCAATTGGTTGTCATCAATCACCAAAAAGGAAGAGATTGAAAGTGCATCTAGAAATCCCTTGTGGGTTTTGGTTGATTTATGACAAACAAATGAGATCCTAACCATATTATTGAGATAAGTGCGGGTTTTAATGAAAAGAATGAAGAAAGCCCGGTTTTAATGAAAGAATGAAGAAAGTGCCAAAAAGAAAGGAGAATGAGGATCAATTCGGAAAAGAGCTCAAGAGCTGAATAGAATACATCATTGTGTAGGGAATGTGTTAGTGTAACACATCCCAAGAGCTCAAGCACAAAAATCCTCACACACTTCACATTTCACAGGAAAAACGGACTAGTCCGATATACACCAGACTAGTTCGATATCCTCTCTGGATAGGTTCGGACAACTCCAGCCATTGCGGACTTGTCCACACTGGACTAGTCCGAAAAAGTTTGGACTAGTCCGATAATGCCTCTGACTAAAATCGGACAAGTCCTCCAAGTGCAGACTTGTCCTATATTCACTAAGGGCGTCACCACACCGGATAAGTCTGATATTAGCACGGACAAGTTCGAAAACCGTTCTAACTAAAATTGGACAAGTCCGCTCCTAGCTGGACAAGTCCGATATTTTAGGACACTTAGGGTTTCCTATATGCCGCACACCGGACTAGTCCGGACTCCACCACGGACTAGTCCGGACCCTCAAAACCCTAACAGTAACTTTTGAAAACCCTAATATAAATAGATGTGCACGGCCCAACTATCAACTCTCTCGACCACGTGCACCGTCACATCCTCCAAGATCCTAGAAAACACATCTCTCCACGAAATCCAACGCAAGAAAGATCAATCCCTTGAGGATTCACTTTGGATCAAAGGAGAGACACGATTCCACACATTTGAGCTCTTGGGTTTGATCTCTAACACACTCCTGTTGTTTCATTGTTTATCTTGCGAGTGTTTTCTTGGTGGTGTTTGATTTGTAATCTTGTGAAGCCCTCAACTTGTGATAAGGCCCCTTGAACTTGGTGATTTGCCCCTTTGTGATAGTGGAAGAAGAATTGGCCTTCGTGGCGATTTGACGAGGTTAGGGTCAGCGAAGACCCAGTCCTTTCGTGGGCTCCTCAATGTGGATGTAGGTTGCCTCTGTGGGAACCAAACCACGGGATCAAATCGTGTGTCAAACCTGTTCTTAATTTTCATATTGTATTCTAGGGTTTTTTCAATCTTGCATAACCTACATTAAAACTTTGAAACAAGAATTGGTTTGCATTACACTTGGTTGCGTTGACTCAATACTCACAAGTTACATTCTATATTCCGTTGCGTGCTGTGTTTGTATTGAGATCATTGATCAAACTTGATCAATTTAGTCCGCACACACCAGACTAGTGCGCACTCTATCGGACTAGTCCGATATCTCGTGATTTGATCAGTTTGTTTTGTGTTGCAGGTTTCGACCAAAATTCAAAAAGGTCTATTCACCCCCCCCCCCTCTAGGCCACATTCAAGACAACATCCTTCCTGAAGACGGTGCATCCTCTGACCGAATTGTCTAATTCGCTAAAAGATTCACGTGGGTAGAAGGGGATCTCTACCGATGAGATGCCAACGACGTTCTAATGTGGTGCATCGCTCGGGAAGAAGGCCGCGAGCTTCTCGCGGGAATCCATAGAAGTGAGTGTGGGAACCACGCGTCGTACCGCACGTTGGTTGGTAAAGCCTTCCAGCATGGCTTTTACTGGCCAACGACACTCTAGGATGCAGTCGAGTTGGTAAAAAAAGTGTGAAGCGTGCCAATTCCACGCGAAACAAATTCACACACTGGCTCAATCGCTACAAATGTGTGACACCCAGTTCCGAAGACGAACCAAGCATAAAGCATATGTGTGCCCAGGATGTTCAGCACACATACACAAGTGATTCACAATTGATAAACAGATTATAACCATGTCTCGAATAATGATACTAATAATAGTACCTTATTACAAACCCAATTAGTTTCGAATACAAGCTCTAATGAAACTGTAGCGGAAAAACTAAACACTAAAGACTTCAACTCTACAGGCAGGTTTGACGGCAAAACACACGCCTAGAATTCCTCAAAGACCTCCTGGTACTCCACCTGGTCGCTTGTGTCTGGATTTTGTGGGGGAATAGCATGGGTGAGCACATGTTGTACTCAACAAGTGTGGGAAAGTATGACATGTAGCTTTAACAAAGGATGACAATAAAATAGGCTAATTGTGTAAAAGTACATTCAAAACAGTTGAAAATGCAATTATATCATTATTAAGTGAGGTCCTTCCCAAAATAACCCATATAACATCAATTTCAACTTAAATAACCAATTTCAGCAATAATAATCCATAATCAACTCATAACTGCTCACTTATCTCAATTTCATCAATTCCATGTACCAAAGTCAATTAATTAACCAATACTGATTCCCAATTCAATTCCATCCATTAAACCAAGTTAAAGTCCAGTTCGAATCATGTGAGGGTCCAGGTTGCTCATGACCAGGAGCACGGCTATCATGATAGTTTAGACACACTCTACACAGGTTGTACCACTTTACCCACAAGTTCATGATTTTGTCACCTTTCGATGACTAAGGAATCTCAATTATGTTGTCTCACACTTCGTTAAGTGTGAGGCCAAGAGATCACAAAATAGCCTGTACAAAGTGATTACTAGCTTATTTAGACCCCACTGAGGTTTCACCGGTGGTGATGTATCCATCTGAGCACATCCAATCTAAGGACTAAAGCTCTTAGATCCCTCCTATCCTTCTTTTTGGTGTCTTGATGCCAAAGGGGGAGAGATTGAGGGGGAGTCATCATTAGGTCTTAGCTGTAGGTTGAGATATGAGAGCCTCTCTTATGCATCTTTTTATGTCTTTTGGGTTGTAAGACTTAATATTGTGCTCTTTTTGTACTCTTAATCATGTGATGAAATGATATGAATAATTTATGCTCATATTCATGAAATCTGTGATTTTGCTTTATAATTGACATATATGCTTGTTGATTGATATATTGATGTCAATTATTTCACTGTCATCATGATTACTGCTCTCACTCATTTAGTTTTGCATCCCACCATAAAGAGTGCACATATGTCTTATGTTGTCACTGCTAAATAAGTTTCAAGCTCATATGTGCACACTTTATGAAAATTCTGCATTTTTATCATATTTTGTGAAATCTCAATTGGTTGTCATCAATCACCAAAAAGGAAGAGATTGAAAGTGCATCTAGGAATCCCTTGTGGGTTTTGGTTGATTTATGACAAAAAAATGAGATCCTAACCACATTATTGAGATGAGCGCGGGTTTTAATGAAAAGAATGAAGAAAGCCGGTTTTAATGAAAGAATGAAGAAAGTGCCAAAAAGAAAGGAGAATGAGGATCAATTCGGAAAAGAGCTCAAGAGCTAAATAGAATACATCATTGTGTAGGGAATATGTTAGTGTAACACATCCCAAGAGCTCAAGCACAAAAATCCCCACACACTTCACATTTCATAGGAAAAACGGACTAGTTCGATATACACCAGACTAGTTCGATATCCTCTCTGGACAGGTTCGGACAACTCCAGCCATTGCGGACTTGTCCGCACCGGACTAGTCCGAAAAAGTTTGTACTAGTCCGATAATGCCTCTGACTAAAATCGGACAAGTCCTCTAAGTGCGGACTTGTCCTATATTCACTAAGGGCGTCACCACAACAGACAAGTCTGATATCAGCACAGACAAGTTCGAAAACCGTTCTAACTAAAATTGGACAAGTCCGCTCCTAGCCGGACAAGTCCGATATTTTTGGACACTTAGGGTTTCCTATACGCCGCACACCGGACTAGTCCGGACTCCACCACGGACTAGTCCGGACCCTCAAAACCCTAACAGTAACTTTTGAAAACCCTAATATAAATAGATGCGCACGGCCCAACTATCAACTCTCTCGACCACCTGCACCGTCACATCCTCCAAGAGCCTGGAAAACACATCTCTCCACGAAATACAACGCAAGAAAGATCAATCCCTTGAGGATTCACTTTGGATCAAAGGAGAGACACGATTCCACACATTTGAGCTCTTGGGTTTGATCTCTAACACACTCCTGTTGTTTCATTGTTGATCTTGCGAGTGTGTTCTTGGTGGTGTTTGATTTGTAATCTTGGGAAGCCCTCAACATGTGAGAAGGCCCCTTGAACTTAGTGATTTGCCCCTTTGTGATAGTGGAAGAAGAGTTGGCCTTCGGGGCGATTTGACGAGGTTAGGTCAGAGAAGACCCAGTCCTTTCGTGGGCTCCTCAACGTGGATGTAGGTTGCCTCTGTGGGAACCACACCACGGGATCAAATCGTGTGTCAAACCTTTTCTTAATTTTCATATTGTATTCTATGGTTTTGTCAATCTTGCATAACCTACATTAAAACTTTGAAACAAGAATTGGTTTGCATTACACTTGGTTGTGTTGACTCAATACTCACAAGTTACATTCTATATTCCTCTACATGCTGTGTTTGTATTGAGATCATTGATCAAACTTGATCAATTTAGTCCGCACACACCAGACTAGTGCGCACTCTATCAGACTAGTCCGATATCTCGTGATTTGATCAGTTTGTTTTGTGTTGCAAGTTTTGACCAAAATTCAAAAAGGCCTATTCACCCCCCGCCCCTCTAGGCCACATTCAAGACAACATCCTTCCTGAAGACGGTGCATCCTCTGACCGAATTGTCTAATTGGCTAAAAGATTCACGTGGGTAGAAGTGGATCTCTACCGACGAGATGCCAACGACGTTCTATGCGGTGCATCGCTCGGGAAGAAGGCCGCGAGCTTCTCGCGGGAATCCATGGAAGTGAGTGTGGGAACCACGCTTCGTACCGCACGTTGGTTAGTAAAGCCTTCCGGCATGGCTTTTATTGGCCAACGACACTCTAGGATGCAGTCGAGTTGGTAAAAAAGTGTGAAGCGTGCCAGTTCCACGTGAAACAAATTCACACATCGGGTCAATCGCTACAAATGGGTGACACCCAGTTCCGAAGACGAACCAAGCATAAAGCATATGTGTGCCAAGGATGTTCAGCACACATACACAAGTGATTCACAATTGATAAACAGATTATAACCATGTCTCGAATAATGATACTAATAATAGTACCTTATTACAAACACAATTAGTTTCGAATACAAGCTCTAATGAAACTGCAGCGGAAAAACTAAACACTAAAGACTTCAACTCCACAGGAAGGTTTGACGGCAAAACACACGCCTAGAATTCCTCAAAGACCTCCTGGTACTCCACCTGGTCGCTTGCGTCTGGATTTTGTGGGGGAATAGCAAGGGTGAGCATATGTTGTATTCAGCAAATGTAGGAAAGTATGACATGTAGCTTTAACAAAGGATGACAATAAAATAGGCTAATTGTGTAAAAGTACATTCAAAACAGTTGAAAATGCAATTATATCATTATTAAGTGAGGTCCTTCCCAAAATAACCCATATAACATCAATTACAACTTAAATAACCAATTTCAGCAATAATAATCCATAATCAACTCATAAATGCTCACTTATCTCAATTTCATCAATTCCATGTACCAAAGTCAATTAATTAATCAATACTGATTCCCAATTCAATTCCATCCATTAAACCAAGTTAAAGTCCATGTTCGAATCATGTGAGGGTCCAGGTTGCTCATGACCGGGAGCACAGCTATCATGATAGTTTAGACACACTCTACACAGGTTGTACCACTTTACCCACAAGTTCGTGATTTTGTCACCTTTCGATGACTAAGGAATCTCAATTATGCTGTCTCACACTTCGTTAAGTGTGAGGCCAAGAGATCACAAAATAGTCTGTACAAAGTGATTACTAGCTTATTTAGACCCCACTGAGGTTTCACCGGTGGTGATGTATCCATCTGAGCACATCCAACCAAGGGCCCCCTCTTGAGCCATTCGGATCCCAGGGTAGTCCCACCATCAACTGCAAACTCGTTCCGACTACCCCTTCCCCGAGCATTCTTAATGGTCCAAACAACACTGATAATTCACTAATTAGTCAGCTCAGCGGCACCCATACTTGGCCTTGTGGTGGCTCTGTAAACCCTGGATGGTCGCTCCACGAACCGGTCCTTAGATCTAAAGCAAACAAAACCACTGAACAGTCCAACCCACTCCACATAACCAACTTGCTTAGATCCCTAGGCACCATGTTGCTAAGGGGTCAATATTACCAATTCTCATCATTCACATGTTCAATAGTTCACAATTAAGACATTTGATTGTTTCCCAAACCCAATTTAATATTGCGAAGCAAAAATGCAAAATACCCTTCCCGACTCTCTACTTAGTGTTCAAGCGACAAGGGTGGTCATACAAAACTAGTAAACTCCTACAATTGGGTTTTCCCATCATATTGACACAAGCATGCAATTTTGCAAACAAAACCTTTAAAACGGGATCAATATGGTCTAGGACACTTGCCTTGCTCTTGAGCTTGGTTTGGATCAAAGGCTTCGTAGTTCTGGTTCTGCAGGTCCTCAAAAGCACTCTCTACGGCAATTCCATCTATTCCAAGCGACAAACATGCGAAACACACAATTCAATCAAATAATGCTTATATAGTACTCAATATGCCATGATATGCATGGTTAATGCAATTGTTAGGTAAAACTTGTTAATGAGTTGCTATTAATGTTTACTAACTGGTTCTAATACTTTTCAACAAGTCTGAACAAGTTTGGAATTGATTTGAGTTGATTTGGAATTAATTCAGCACAGTTCAGATTCACGGGCCGGACAAGTCCGGTTTCAGGGTCGGACTAGTCCGCCCAGGACAGAATTGGATTTTTAGGGTTTTCTTGATCTGCAAGAATATGGTTGAATTTATGTAGAAACTTGGATGTAGAGGGTGTACCACATGTTTAGAGATCCAAAGATCAAAGTTTTGACGTGAGGCTTGGATCTTGGTAATTTGGGCTTGATGGAGATAAGTTGATGAAGAACTTGAATGAAGAACGTCAAGTGTCGAGGAATCGATGAAGATTGATCTTGTTTGGTCCTTCTTCGTTTTTATCCCCTCCTCCTTGCCTCTGGACTTGATCTTGATGATGGCACAATGCGAAAGTGGCAGCAAGGGTTTTCAACTTGATGGAGAGGTGAGGGGTATTGGGTTGTTTATGTAGAGGTGGAGGATTAGGGTTTTGGGGTGGATTCTAAGTGGAATTCGGTGGGGGACAAGTAGGGGCTGAGGTGGGGTCCACTTGGGCCCCTTTGCACTACAGGAAAAGCGATCATTTGCGACGGCTGATTTTATTTGCGACGGCCAGCCGTCGCAAATACCTTAAATTGCGACGGCCCGCCTCTGGCCGTCGCAAATAATATGGCCGTCGCGAATAATAGCTTATTTGCGACGGCTTTGGGACCGGCCGTCGCAAATAAGCGGTTATTTGCGACGGCCAACCCTAAAGCCGTCGCAAATAAATGAGCCGTCGCAAATAAATCCTTATTTGCGACGGCCGGTCAGACGGCCGTCGCAAACAGGCTTTAATTGCGACGGCCGCAAGTTGAGGCCGTCGCAATTAAAGAAGCCGTCGCAAATAAGGGCTTATATCGGGTCGCTCCGGCCCCGACTCTTCATTCACCTCAAAACACCCTACCGCCGCCGCGCAGCGCCCCCGCCGCCGCGCCCCCCGCCGCCGCGCAGCGCCCCCGCCGCCGCTCCCCCGCCGCCGCGCAGCGCCCCCGCCGCCGCGCCCCCGGCTCCGCCGCCGGCCCACCGCCCTCGGCCCCGCCTCCGCGCCAGCCTCCGCGCCCGCCGCCCTCGGCCCCCACCGGCGGCCCCCGCCGCCTGCGCCTCCGGTCCGCCGCCCTCGGCCCCCACCGGCGGCCTGCCTCCGCGCCCCAACCGCCGCCTGCGCCTCCGGCCCGCCGCGCCACCGGCGTCGCCGCCCCCGACCGGACCGCCCCCGCCCCCGGGACAGCAGGTGCTACTCCCCCTGTTTTAGTAGTTTTTTTCGGATTTAGTTAGCAATTTTGTTAAGAGTAGCAGCAATTAGCTATAGTAGTTTAGAATTGCTTGTATAGTAGCTTCGCCTCGCCTGGAGGAGGTCGTGTGCGGCGCTGGGAGCTTGGGAGGAGATCAGGCAGACGGTGGGAGGTTGGGAGAAGGTCGAGGACGCCGCTGGGAGGGTGGCAGAAGCTCGGGGTTGACGTTGGGAGCCGAAGGAGGTCGGTGGTGGCGACGGGAGTCCGAAGGACGTTGGGGGCGGCGGGCGGCGGAGGAGACGCGCACTGGAGAAAAGGCGGCGGCTGGGTTGGGAAAAAAGGGTAGGGTTTGAGGAGGAGACCCGTTTCTTTGCCCAATAAGGCGGCTGGGTGGCCAACATTGGCCAATAACTTGGCCCAGCCCAATAAGTCTGTCCGTGACCTTCCAACTCCCAGCTGATACGGAGCCACATGCGACTAGATCCTGGCGGCGCATCCACGATTCAGCGGCGCCCTCCACGATCCTGGCGTCGCACCACCGTCGGCGATTGTCCGGCGTCCCCCCCCCCCCCCCCCCCGCTCCCACCTTCCTCGACTCGCCGCCCCGCCTCCCCTCCTCTATCAGCCGTTGCACCGCCTCTTCAGCTCGCCGCCGTCCCTCCCACTCAGCCGGCTGCCACCCCTCGCCTGGCTGGTCGCCTAGGCGCCTAGGCGGGCGCCTGGGCGTCTAGGCGCTCGGCCGGCGCCTAGGCGTCCAGGCGGCAATTTACAAGCCTGCGTCTCGGGGACGGGAAGGGACTGGACTGCTGTGCTGGCTTGGGTGGGCTAGGCCGGCCGGATGCATGTGTCGTCATTCAAGATGGGCCGGGCCGTTTGGTTCCCTGTGTTGAGAGGCTCGATCCACTGGGCCTGGATGGGTCGCAACTAAGCGCGAATCAATCCACCAGAAGCCGCGTTGACCCCGCTGCCACGAACGCAGCCGCTACTGTACCATAGTTCGTTATTAGGCTTTGCGACTCGGACGAGGAGAAGGAAACAACAATTAACACCGGCCTGCACTGCACGGCCAGAGTCCAAGCCGAACGCTACCTTTCCATTTTTCTCCTCTCTTCCTTTTCAGAACCTAATGACCTAACGACCAGTTTGGCCATAGCTGTTTATGACATAAATTACAGAGGGGGAGGAGATACCTACTGTACCATAGTATGTCGAAGTTGTACTAGTAGTAGTACTAGTAGTATTATACTCCCTCCATTCTTAAAGCCTCGTCAAAGGCATCTATACACTGACAACAACTGTTTCTACGAGTTCAACAAACAATATCCAAATCAATGTAGTAGTACGGTATTACGGTACACCTCTGGAAACTCTACCTTAGACAGACACACTGAGAGAGCGACACAGGCAAGTACACAACCAAGAACGGACGCATCGAAGCAGGCAACAACCTCAGATGTCTTTAGGGTTGATTAGTCGGCCTAATCGACGACTAATCGTCCTAGTCGACCTTATCGCCCCTTAGGCGACTAGAGTCGATTAGGCGATTTGAAAACATTGGCCTCGTCGGGGAACTCGGCACAAAAGGCCTAACTTGCGTCTGAGCGATTCTGTGTGGGCTCAATGCTGAGCGCGTCAGTGCGTGCATGCCAAGCTCGTGAGTGTGTGTGACGTCAGCGCCTTCTTGTACTTGAATGCGGGCCGACGTCAGCGCCAGCCCGCCACGCCCCCTGCCGCCCCCAGCCCCCCGCCGCCCTCGACCCCTGCGCCCCCGGCCCCTGCGCCCTCGCCGTCCGTCCGAAGCCGTCGGCCCGTTGCTCCACGCCGCACAAGTAAAGTAGGCATTAGTTGTTAATTTCTAGATAATTAGTTGTTAATTGATGATTAGTTGTTATGCTATTTAGTTGTTAATTGTTATGCGAATTAATTGTTAGGTTGTTGTTAATTAGTTGTTAATTCTCATTAATTGTTAGCAGTTGCTAATTAGGTTTGAATTACAATTAATTGTTAGTTAGTTGTTAATAGTTGACCATTCTAATTAATTATTAGTTAGTTGTTAATTAGTTGTTAATTGGATCTTAATGTTACTATATATGCTTAGGTTTAATTTAATAATGTTTAAGATTTGTATTATTGCTCTCATTTGAATTATGGTTATGTTGAATTGCTTAATTTTGATTGCTTGAGTGTTCAAGTACTATATATACATAAATGGGCTTCATACCAGCTTGACAAGGCCCGACAAGGCCCATTTAGTGGTAAGGTAAAGTATGCATGTAGACGGGCACGAAGGCGAACGACGACGGTGAGGATGGCAAGCACCTGCGCGTGGATGGCGTACTCCGACGAAGTGGTCGTGGAATTGTCATCTGAGACCAACTTTCCTCTCACTCTTTCTCTAGTTCTTTCCTCTCTCTTAAATGACCTGAAAATGAAAATGAGCAACGTAACCTATAGCAATGTATTACCCGTTTCGGATCGGCACGTCTCACATGCCATTGGCATGTGAGACGTGCAGGTTCGGAATTGTCCCTTTTTTGGACAGCCTCGGAGTGACCGAGGGGGCATGGCTTGTGACGAGACGCGGGTCCGGATTTGGACGAGATTTCGGTGGCGTAACCCTGTTGTTCTCTGCTGCACCATTTTCGGGCGTGCAGTGGAGAACAGCGGGGTTATGCTGCCGAAATTTCGTTCGAATCCGGATCACGCGTCTCGTCATGAGCACGCTCCGCTCGGTCACTCTTGGGTGGGTTTAGGATCTATCTGCCTAGGTTGTAGGGCCGTGACATAACACAACAATACATTAACGACAATTTCTTTCGCATTAAACTGCAGAGTCAAAAATGGGTGAAGACCGCAGTTGGATGTATACTGGCTGGAAGAGCAGAAATGGTGGTCACTCCGATGAGTGGTTTATCAAGTGAGATCAATTTTTGGATCGAGCATTTTCGTTGTCAACGGAAGATATGGTGCGGTGCCCATGTACAAAATGCCGAAACACTAAGTTTTTGAGAAGATTGGAGCTTTCGTTTCACTTATGTCGAAACGGTTTCACTCCACAATATGAAGTGTGGACCTTCCACGGCGAGACTAATTCTCGAGTCATAGCCGAAGTGGATGAGGATGATGATATAACAGAGGTTGATAGGATGGATGAGATGTTAGAAGCTCTTGAAGTGGAGGATCCTCTTACAAATGAGGCAGAGAAGTTTTTCGAGGAGCTGAAGAAATCACAAGAGCCGTTGCATGAACACACGGCTGTGACCGTACTTGCTTTCTTGACCAGATTTATGGCAATTAAGTCCAAGTACTTTTTTTCCATCAACTGCTACAATGATCTCATGAAATTGATCTGCGATATCCTTCCACGACCTCACAAAGCGCCACCAGATATGTATCAGTCAAAGATCAAGATATCTGGTCTCGGTATGAAGTATGAGAAAATTGATGTGTGCCCAGACAACTGCATGCTATTCTGGAAAGAGCACGCCAATGAGAAGATGTGCTTGAAATGTGGTAAATCGAGGTATGTCGAAGTTGTTAATGACGATGGCGATAATGTGATGACAGATGTCGTACATAAGCAGCTTTGTTACTTGCCTGTGACACCTCGGTTGAAGCGGATGTTTCTTTCAAAAAGAACCGCAAGACACATGAGATGGCACAAAGAAGGTAAACGTGAGAACAAAGAATTCTTGACGCATCCGTCCGACGGTGATGCATGGAAGGCGCTAGACCGTTTCGATCCAGACTTTTCTCGTGATGCGAGGAATGTTCGCATCGGATTAGCGACAGACGGATTTTCACCGTTCAGTACGAATGCCGCGCCATACTCATGTTGGCCTGTCTTTGTCATTCCGTACAACCTGCCACCTGCTTTTTGTACGAGGAACGAGTTCATGTTTCTCAGCCTCATTGTACCTGGACCTGATCATCCCGGGTCACGTCTCAACGTGATGTTAAAACCGCTGATCGAAGAATTGAAAGTCTTGTGGACAGGAGTCGAAGCGTACGACAGTTACAAGAAGCAGAAATTCAACCTTCGAGCTGCTTATTTGTGGTCCGTCCATGATTTGCCGGCATACGGCATGTTTTCCGGATGGAGCACTCACGGTCGTCTGACGTGTCCGATATGTGCTTCAGACACGGATTGCTTTCGACTAACTCATGGAGGCAAAATATCTTATTTCGATTGTCACAGACGTTGGCTGCCCTCGAATCATATATTTAGGCAGCAGAGGCATGTCTTTCGAAAGAACACTGTTGTCACTAAAGGACCACCGAAGCGTCTCAACGGGTCAGAAATTTCTGATATGTTGGACAAACTGGTGCCTGATGAAGGTCGTCCTGGATATTTCGTAGGTTATGGAGAGGAACACAATTGGACTCACATATGTGGACTTTGGGAGCTACCATATGTGAAGTCGTTGATTCTAATGCACAACATTGATGTCATGCATCAGGAGCGTAATATGAGCGAAAGTATCATAAGCACTTGCATGGATATGCCTGGCAAAACGAAAGACAATTATAAAGCTAGACTAGGTTTGGCAGACATTTGTCACCGTCCAACTCTTGAAATCTCTGAAAGTGGTGGAAAGCCACGTGCTTCTTTCTGTCTTCGGTCGAAAGAAAAGAAAGAAGTTATGAAATGGATGAAAACTTTGAAATTCCCAGATGGTTACGCAGCTAGCCTGAAACGAGCCGTAAATGTTAACACAGGAAACCTCACTGGGTTGAAGAGTCATGATTATCACATTATAATGGAAAGACTCCTACCTGTTATGTTCCGAGGCTATCTAGATGATGCGGTGTGGAAGGTTTTAGCCGAGCTCAGCTATTTCTATAGACAGCTTTGTGCTAAAGAAATCAAGATCGGGATGATGGATAAGTTAGAGAAGGAGATACCCATACTTTTATGTAAGATGGAAAAAATTTTTCCACCGGGTTTCTTCAATCCAATGCAACATCTGCTTATCCATCTTCCATTCGAAGCTAAAGTTGGCGGTCCTGTGCAATATAGGTGGATGTATCACATTGAAAGAGCGCTACGATATCTGAAACCAATGGTTGGCAACAGGGCAAGGGTGGAAGGGTGCATCGCTGAAGCATATGCTCTTAAAGAAGTTGGATACTTTTCAAGTGTCTACTTTGCGGAAGAAAACAATATCAATACTTTGGCTATGCGGTACAATGTGGACGAAACACCCCCTCTAAGCGACCTTTCCATTTTTCAAACGAGAGGCACCACCGTTGGTAGCTACACGACCTACGTGCTATCCGAACAGGAAAGGACTGTTGCTTTAATCTACATGTACGCAAATATAGAAGGCATGCAGGAATACTTCGAGTAAGTGTTTCTCCTATGTTTATGCTAATCTACATATTTTGCTACACATGTACTCTAAAAGATGTTTTTTCATGTTCAGCGAGTTCCACAGACAATATTGGCCACATAGGCATCAACCTACGGCCAAACAAGTAGAAGCGATGCGAAAGGAAGGAATAAATGGGGGACAAAGTTTTCTATCTTGGTTTCGAGAATATGTAATATTCTCTCGTCTTCTATGTATTATAAATTACTATTATTAAAGAAGTATTATATAATATTCTCTCGTCTTTTATAACAGTGTCGGACTCACAGTGTCCATGAAGATTTGCGGCAGCTATCTTATGGATTGGTGAATGTTAGAAGCTATGGTCGATATGACGTAAATGGCTTCCGATTCCGTACAACTCATTTTGAAGCTCATCGGCCTCTTGCGGCAACATCAAATTCCGGTGTTGTGACGAGAGCAATGGACACTCAAGGGAATTTAACCGATTATTATGGTATCATTAATAAAATCCTTGAATTTACTTTTACCGGAAATAAGACCCATCGAGTTGTCTTCTTTGACTGTGACTGGTTTGATCGTACTCATGGAACTCGAGAAAACCAATTTGGAATGGTGGAAGTGAAACATAAGGACCGACTACGGGGTTACGATACATTTGTTCTTGCGCATCAAGTTGAACAAGTGTATTATCTACCTTATCCATGCACGAAGCTCAGTGCTTGGTGGGTGGTATATAAGGTGAATCCTCGTGAGCGGCTATATACTCCTGGGGATGATGGTTACCATGATAGCGAAGACGTTGAAGAAGTGTACCAAGAAGAAGAGTTGCCAGACACTTTTATCGTCGAGCTTGGTGCAGGACTCGATCAATTAGTTGGAGATGTTGAAGACGTTGAAGATGTAGAGGCAGATGATACGCGAAAACGAAAATTAGAACAGGCCACGATGGAAGATCGTTGGGCTGGTTTAAGGAGTAGGGCACAGACACATGACAATGATGTTGATGAATTTTGAAAGTGACTACAAGTAATGTTTTCTTGAAGATAGTAACATGAATTTTATATATTTTATTTGCATATTTACTAATTATCTAATTACAATAGGATGGCGTCAAAGAAGGGTAAGAAGGTGCCGCCGACGAGGGGGTTCTACCCCTCTAGACCTGAGGACGCTTTCGTTGGTGCCTCGTCGACTGGCAGCAGACGCTCTCAGCTGCTGGGGCACGTTCAGACCAGCTCTAGAGCTTCGTCACAGGTAAATGTCACTCGTTTTTGACAAATTCTTTAAATTCAAATTCACATTAAACTTACTTATGAATCATTTGAATGTTGTAGTCCTCACCGGCTGACTCAGAGGCTGCGGCGCCTTCGGTGAGCCAGCCTTCGGCGAGGCAGCCCTCGGCCAGCCAGCACTCGGCGAGGCAGCCCTCGGCGAGTCAGCCCTCGGCCAGCCAGCTCCCGGCTGGCGATGACTTTGTTCCTGAGGCCTTTGACTCGGCTGGTGAGGAGCCGTCTGGGTCACCTGACGTGGCGCCCCAGCAGACGCGGAGGACGAGGAGGACTCACTTTGTCAGTCCTCCCGCGGTCCCTTCACAGAGGATCGTGATTCGTCCAGTCGGAGACAGGTAATAAAAATTATAGTTTTCAATTTTAGTTTCTTTTGATTACTTAAGTAATGAATGAATGAATAAATATCTTACAGGAGTTGGGACGACTTGTCTTTCACCGGTGAGAAACACCAGAGACCGGTGAACGGTGTCCTCGGGTCCATAGTGCGTTTGCACTATCCCGGGGTCATCGACGGAGTGCCTGCTCTTTCGTGGGAGGACTACGCACGTGTCCATCACCAGGAGCACGGCAACCTTCAGGAGGCCGTATGGGCCGATTTTATGGTAAGTATGTAAAAAAGTTTCTAAGTTACAACTATTAAACTCTTTTAGTGCACATCTCTTCAATATATTCTTTATCGCAGGCAAGATATACTTTAGAGGACCCGGACGACCATCGCATGTTTGAGGATGCGAGGCGAGTGTTTCACTTCAACGCTGCCAAGGCGCTTCGACAAGCTTTGTCGAACGCCCGTGTTCAAATTATTAATGAGCACATGAAGGCGAACCAGCAGCACGTGTTACACTTCCGGCAAGAGAGCGAGAGGCACCTGACGGAGGAGGAGTACGCGCAGGTACGTGGAGTGTAGTAAGTATTTTTTTCTGATAATGTCCTCGATGGTACTTTTAACGACTTTCAACTATGTGCAGGGCCACGTGAGCTGGTTGCAGGGTCGGAACGATGCATTTCGGGCCCTTTGTCGCTACTGGGCTAGCGACGAGTTTAAAGCTAAGTCCGGGAAGGCTCGAGACTGCAGAGAGGTGGAGGGGAAGAGCAGACACGGGCAAGATAACCACTTGCGTTTAGCTAAACGCATGGTAAGTGTGTGTAACTTATGTTTATATATTAATAATATATTGTTCGTACTAACATGTATTGACAGGAGCGCGAGACGGGGGTGCCGCCCACCCCTGCTGAGGTTTGGAAGAGAGGTCACAGGGACCCTTCTCAGCCGACGGGGTGCAGTCAGGCTGCAGCCGAGCGGTTGGTAAGTTTAGAAACCATTCATATTACATATAACTATATAGATTGTTGAACTTACACGATTTTATTGTTTTGCAGGCTAAGTACGGGGAGGAGGCTAGGAAGATACACGGCCAGGATTTCGATTGGGAACGTCAACCGATCGATCCTCAAGCCGCGTATGCAACCGGTGGTGGAAAAGCACACGGAAGGTGAGTTTGCAAGTCATTTTATCGTTTTCAATTCAAAGTATTCAAGATATTTTAATTTCATATTACTGACTCTCTTTTTTATAGGCTCGCCATATTCGACGGAGTTGTCGACTCGAGGGCGGGTAGACCTGCGAGAGGCAGCTCCACGCAGGCTTCGGGTACGGGAGGTCGCCGCTCGCAGAGGGACATTGAGATGCAGTCCCTCCGAGAAACTGTAGAAGAAAATGAAAGGCGACATGAGGAGGAAAGGAGGGCGATGGAGGCCACGATCCAAACCCAGGCAGCAGCGTTGGCGCAGATGCGGGAAGCAATGGAGGTAACAATCTAAAAATTAAAATTCTCATTAATTCAGCTTAAATGACTTACTAATAGGTAGCATTTAATGTTTGCAATGACAGGCCATCGCTCGGGCGCAGGGTCTGGGAATCCAGCTACCGGTACTACCACCGGTCCTCCCAGGCGATCCTTCTTCAGCGGGTCAGGTAAGTCTCTATGTAA
The DNA here is from genome assembly GCA_036927565.1 of Tuctoria greenei. NCBI lineage: Eukaryota > Viridiplantae > Streptophyta > Magnoliopsida > Poales > Poaceae > Tuctoria > Tuctoria greenei. The sequence goes on from JAYESD010000007.1 coordinate 10,231,860, forward strand.
TCCTTCTTCTCCAGCGTAATAAGATTGAGATAGATGAAAGAGAGAGATAGTTAGATAGAAGAAAATGATTGAGATAGAAGAAAGAAAGAGATAGAAGAAAGGGAGACAGAAGAAAGAGTGAAAGATAGATAGACTAGGATGGGAATGAAGAGAGAGTAAGATGTAGATGGAGATAGAGAGAGGGGAAGATAGAGGGAGGGAGATGTAGATGGAGATAGAGGGAGGAAGATAGAGGGAAAAGGATAGCAATAAAGAGATAGAGTGAGCAAGAAAGATAGAGTGAGAGACAAATAGAGAAATGAAAAGAGAGAGGAAGAGAGAGTGATCTAGATGAAGATAGAGGGAGAGGGAGGGAGAGAGATGTTGATGCATATATTCTAACTCTAAGTTTTATTAATTGCAGGGATCCGCGACGGCTGCACAAACGCCGTCGCCTTCGCTACCGCCGCCTGGATTGAGGCGCGACGACGACGACTTCGACTTCGGAGGTGGCTTCGGAGGTTAGATGGGCGAGTGAGCCCTTTTATTTACTTTGTTGATGACGATGTGAGATGTATCGGAATTTGAGTTTGTGATTGTGATGATCTTTGTGTATATATTGTGTATGCTGTGTATGCTGTGTATATTGTGTTGTGAATCTGGCCATCGAGCCGGTTAGAGTTTTCTGTTTTTTAAAAAAAATAAAAAACCTTATTTGCGACGGCTTTTTATACAGTACCGTCGCAAATAAGGTACCAAGCCGTCGCAATTAAGCCACTGCTATTTGCGACGGCCAGGCCGTCGCAAGTAAGCTTTAATTGCGACGGCCAGGCCGTCGCAAATAGAGTCGTGGGTCCCGGAAGAGGACACGTGGGCCCTGCCCTCTAAACTTATTTGCGACGGCCCAGCCATCGCAAATAGCAGAACTTAATTGTGACGGCCTGGCCGTCGCAAATAAGCTTTAATTGCGACGGCACGGCCGTCGCAAATAAGGCCGCGGGTCCCACCAGCCCGCAGCAACAACTTGCGACGGCCTCCCCTAGCCGTCGCAAATAAGTTTATTTGCGACGGTGGCCGTCGCAAATAAGCTTATTTGCGACGACATATTTGCGACGGCCGGAGGCCGTCGCAAATAAAGAAAGCTGTCGCAAATAGCTTATTTGCGACGGCATCTGGCTTATTTGCGACGGCCTCGGCCGTCGCAAATCGTCGGGATTCCTGTAGTGTTGAGGTTGGGCACGAAGTTCTTGTACCCAAATTAGGCACTTACCCAAAAACAAATCATGGAGAAATAAAAGAATTCGAGTTGGTTTCCGAAGGCCGGACTAGTCCGCATGGGGAACCGGACAAGTCTGTTGTGGAACAGAGGTGAAATTGGACTAGTCTGGTGTAAAAGACTAGACAAGTCTATGGTGACTAGAACGGATTGAAATTTAGACATACTCGGACTAGTCCACTCGAAATCGGACAAGTCCAGAAGAACATCAGAACCAAAAACGGACTAGTCCGTGCATTGTACTGGGTAAGTCCGGGTTGTGAAGAATCTGAATTTTCTGAAATGAAATAGGGACTCCGGACTAGTCCGGACACAAGGCTGGACAAGTCCGTACCCTGACAGACCCAAACTTCCAGATTAAGCCTAAATTCATTTTAATCATGTTTCTTTTTACATGGCTTAATGTTAAACATGTATGAGGATCTATGCAATGCATTATGCATGAAAATTGAGGGTGTTACAAACCTACCCCCCTTAAAATAAATCTTGCCCTCGAGATTCAATGCAAAAGGAAAAATATAGGGAAATTCCTTCTTGAGATCATCTTCTCGCTCTCAAGTTGCTTCTGATTCTGTATGATGCTTCCATTACACATTTCACCATCGAATCACCTTGTTCCTTGTGACTCCCCCCTTGGTGTCCAAAATTTTGACAGGTTGCTAATCCTCCTCAAGCTCCAATTCTTCCATAGGTACTTGTTCTTCTGGTGCCCTCAAGCACATTTTGAGCTAAGAAACATGAAACACATCATGAACATCTGATAGATGTGCAGGCATCTCCAGTTTCTATGCTACTTCTCCCCGTTTATCCAAAACTTTGAATGGTCCAATATAGCGAGATGCCAACTTGCCTTTGACATTAAACCGCTTTTGACCTCGCATAGGTGATACTTTGAGGTATACAATGTCTCCCACCTCAAAAGCTATGTTTCTTCGTCTATTATCCGCATAACCCTTATGTCTTGATTGAGCAGCCCCTAAATTCTCGCGGATGGTCTGCACTTGCTTTTCGGCATCTTGGATCACATTAGGTCCAAATACTTGAGTTTCCACTGTCTCATTCCAAAACAAGGGTGTTCTACACATTCTTCCATACAATGCTTCATATGGTGACATCTTCAAGCTTGCTTGATAACTATTATTGTAGGAAAATTCAGCATATGGCAGACTCTTGTCCCAACTTCCTCCATACTTTAGTGCACAAGCTCTCAGCATATCCTCCAATATCAGATTTGTCCTCTCGGTCTATCCGTCCGTCTGAAGGTGGTATGTAGAATTGGAATTCAACTGAGTTCCCAATTATTCGTGCAGCTTTTGCCAGAACCTCGAGGTAAACTGTGAACCTCTATCAGACACTATTTTCTTGGGCACTCCATGTAAACACACTATTATTCCCATATACAGTTCTGCCAACTTTGCTCCACTGTAAGTAGTCTTGACGGAAATGAAATGCGCTGATTTCATCAATTGATCCACAATAACCCATATTGAGTCATAGCCTGCTGAAGTGCGAGGCAAACCAACTATGAAATCTATACCAACCTCGTCCCTCTTCCATTCTCGAATCTTCAATGGTTGCAATAATCCAACTGGCCTTTGATGTTTAGCCTTGACTCGTTGACATACATCACACAATGCCACATATTCAGCAGTGTCCCTTTTCATACCATCCCACCAATAGCACGTCTTCAGGTCCTTGTACATCTTTGTACAACCAGGATGGATAGAGTAAAGTGAGTCATGTGCCTCCTTTAATATCAGTTCTCGAAGACGCTTCTCATTTGGCACAACAATCCGTTTTCCAAGACATAGAGTACCTTGGTCATCCTCATCAAATCTGAATTCTCTCCCCTCTTGGGTCCTTGATTTCCTGGATCTCCTTGTCCTTCATTTGACCTTCTCGAATCTCTTGTTCCAGGGTTGGATTCACTTCCATTGCTCCCATCTCATTCGTAAATCCAAGATCTAACCATTTGAACTCCTTGCATAGCGCGGGTGGCAATTCCCTAACGGTGGAGCTGGTGGCTTGCACCCTTTCGACTCAAGGCATTAGCCACTACATTGGTTTTTCCTGGATGATAATTGATTCCCACATCATAGTCCTTAATGAGTTCCAACCATCTTCGTTGCCTTAAATTCAGATCCGTCTGAGTGAATATGTACTTGAGACTCTTATGATCCGTATAAATCTCACACCTATGACCAAGAACGTAATGTCTCCAAATCTTCAATGCATGCACTATGGCTGCAAGTTTGAGATCATGCGTAGGATAGTTTTGCTAATGTTTCTTCAACTGTTTGGATGCATAAGCTACTACTCGTCCTTCTTGCATTAATACACATCAAAGTCTTTGCCTTGAAGCATCAGAATAAATGTCGAAGCTCTTGCTCACATCTGGCAATACCAACACAGGTGTTGTGGTTAACCTCTTCTTTAGCTCCTCAAAATTGTCTTGACAAGCTTGAGTCCACTTGAAAGGCTTCTCCTTCATTAACAGTTCAGTCATGGGCTTCGCTATCTTGGAAAAGCCTTCGATGAACCGACGGTAATATCCATTCATTCCAAGAAAACTCCTTATTTCCTTAACATTCTGCGGTTGTCCCACTTCAACACATCTCTAAACTTCCCTGGGTCGACTGACACTCCTCCTCTAGATATTATATGCCCTAAGAATGATATCTCCCTCAACCAAAATTAGCACTTGTTGAACTTGGCATACAACTGATGCTCTCGCATATTCTGCCATGTCAGCCTTAAATGCTTTTCTAGCTCTTCTTCACTTTTTGAGTAGATCATGACATCGTCGATGAACACTACCACGAACTTATCCATGTACTCCATGAAAACCTTGTTCATAAGATACATGAAGTATGCAGGTGCATTAGTCAATCCAAATGACATGACTGTGTACTCATAGGATCCATACCGTGTCCTGAAAGTTGTTTTAGGTATGTATGATGGTCTAATCTTCATTTCGAAGTATCCCAACCAAAGATCAATCTTAGATAATACTCTGGCTCCCTTCATCTGGTCGAATAGATCTTCAATACATGGTAGCGTGTACTTATTCTTGATCGTCACCTCGTTAAGAGACTGGTAATCCACACACATTCTTTGGGACCCATCCTTATTATCTATGAAGAGCATTGGGGCTCTCCAAGGTGAAGAGCTTGGGCGTGTAAATCCCTTCTCTATCTGCTCTTGAATTTCCTTCTTGAGCTCTGCTAATTCCTTAGGAGGCATCCTATATGGCCTCTTTGCTATAGGTGTTGTTCTAGGTATTAAATCAACAACAAACTCAATGTCACGATCGGGTGGCATACCTGGTAATTCCTCAAGAAACATGTCTGAATACTCTCGAACGACTAGAATCTCCTCCAAGGTCACTCCTTCTGCATGATTTACCATGGCCCTCTCGGTTGTCGGCTGAACTGCCTTGAACTCTACACCGACTCCTTCTTCATTTGTCAATTGAACTGTCCGAGTAGCACACTGAATTACTCTGTTATGCTTCCTTAGCCAATCCATTCCATGTATGATGTCCAAGCCTTGCGAGTTTAGGACTATGAGGTTGGCAACGAATTCTACCCCCCTTATGGAAATACTTACTTTTGGACATACTATATTTGTCATCATCTCTCCTCCAGGAGATTTAACCAATAAAGTAAACTTTAGGTATGATATGGGCATGCTATGCTTTGCAACATACTTTGATGAGATGAATGAATGGGATGCTCCAAAATCGAATAATATAGTCGCGGGGTTGGAGTTTGCGAGAAACATACCAATCACAATCCTCGGCTTGTTGAGCCTCTTCTGCAGATACGTGGTTCACCTAGCCACGAGCGAAAGTCTGTGGTCCATGGTTGCCTTGAGTTGCTCCTCCACTGGGCCTTGGATTCTGCCTTGGAACATTGTTCATCTGACCCTGACCTGATCTTGGTCATTGATTTGCAAAATGTCCTGTTTGACCACAAGCATAGCAAGTCTTTCCACCTGTGGCGCCAGTAAAGTTAGGACGAGGCTGGTTTTGAGCATAAGAAGGCATATTTGGGCATGGCGCAGGCTGCATAGGTAAGTGAGGTGCTTGCATGGGTGGGCGTGGCTGCATTGGTTGTTGCGGTTGCGGTGGATAAGCAGGGTGATATGCAGCAACAGATGGGTTGTAATAGGGTGCAGTAGGTGGCGCATAGCGAGGGCAGGAATTGCGTCCTTGCGGTTGTCCCTAATATGGCATCTTCCTTTTGTTGCCTAGCTCCATCTCCCGTGTCGAGGTGTCTAAACAGACACCTCCCCCGGACTTGCTCGGAAGCAGCCCGCGGGGGTTCGATGTGTATTCGGGGGCCAGTCCAAGCAAGATTGAGCTCAGTGAATGATGAACGCAAGGGTTTTACGTGGTTCGAGCCGCCTGGGCGTAATACCCTACTCCACGGTGGTTTGTGTGTTGTATTTCTCAAGCGTGTGCCTGGGTCTAAGAGAAGTTCTCTAAGTCAGTGGCTGCTCGGTCCTTTTATAGTCTAAGGCCGAGCAGCTTACAAGTGGGGCCCAGGGCCCGACAAGTGGTCCTAGGAGTACCAAATCCATCCTAAGATTTGGGAGTAAATACTATCCCCTGACAATGGCTTCAATGTGCCGCCTGGCCATGCCTTGCTACAGGGCTACACATAGCCCCTCATCATGGTTGGTCGTGTCCCGTCTGTCTTGTCGCGGCCTCTCATTCGTCCGCCGTACATAGAAGTTTGGTGCCAGCCTGTTATCACAAGACTGGGTACATGACTCTTGACTTATGAGTGCGAGCTCTCGCTTACCTAGGGAATGTGCGCGTCCTTCCAGTTTAGGCATACTGGGCTCGTCTCCCCCTCATTGCCGCTACCGCAGGATGGACTAGGCCTGGCGCTGCCTGGCACGTGGCAGGTCTGGTCCTTCCCTCTGCTTGGAGGCCAGGTCCAGAGCTGCCGGACACGTGGCTGCGCCAGACCTTCTTCTAGCAGGGAGGTAGGTTCGGGGCTGCCGGTCTTGCGGACGCGCCGAACCTCTCCTCAGCGGGGAGGTGGGCCTAGAGCTGCGAGATGCGTGGTAGTGCTGGACCTCCCCCCCCCCCCCAAGGGGGAGACACACCTGGAGCTGCAGGACACGTGGTAGCGTGGGGCCTTCCCTCAATGGAGAGGCATGGTCATGCTGCACGCCATGTGGCACCCTGGGACCACGTCGGATAATGCCCCCGTGGTGGGGTGGGACCCAGCGCGCCTTCTTTCCTGTATCCAGGGGTACCCGGTTTGCCAGGTACCGATGGTGGCCCTCGGGCCCATCCGAGGAGGAACTTCTCGGTTAAGTGGTTATACCTGAGGTGGGGCCATTTTGGATCCTCGTGCCGCGACTTTAAGGGCTTCCCTTCAATGCGGCGGATAAAATCTTTGTCTGCAAATATCACACCATCAATTGGCATCGGTTCTCGATACGAATTTTGTTTCGGTTCTATGCGCCCATCAAGTCGCCGCCCCTAAGTCGCCACCCCTAAGTCCCCACCCCTAAGTTTTGAACTCTCCCCTATAGGAGTGGTTGCCTCGAGGCGGTTACTTTGGCCTTTTCGTCAAATTAGACTCTGGCCCACCAGTCATCGTGAGGGTGGCTCCAGCATTGCAGCGCCACGGTTCCCGTCCAAACGTCGCAAAAGTACACTTAAGAAGGGGACTAGCACAGGTCATGAGCCCCTTATGCCTCCATTTGCTCTTGCGCTTAGGACCTTACTGCTTTCTCGCATCCTCCATTCTTGAGCCTTAGCCTTTGCACAACCATCCTTCCCCTGCTCCATCTTGTCGCAATGGAGTTGGGTCTCCCCGCTAGTAAGATCAAGAACGAGAAGGAGCTGAAGAAGGTCCATGCTTACGTGGGATGGTCCCATGACGCTTTCAACGACAAGATCCACATTGGCGAGCTTCCTTTCGGGAAGAAGAGCGCTGGTGACACGGTTTACTTCCAAGGATACTCCATGGTCAGCTTGCTCCTCCCCTTCTCGTCTTTCCTAAAGACGCTGCTGGAGTTCTATGGTATCCAGCTGCACTTCCTCGGCCCCCATTCCATCTTGTTGGTCGCCACCTTTGTTCACTTCTGCGAGATGTGGGTGGGGGTGCGGCCCAGCCTAGAGCTCTTCCGGTGCATCTTCACCCTGCAGACAACCGGGAAGGGGAACGAGATGATCGGGTTGTACTACTTTGTGAAGCGGAAGAGGTGCCCCTTCATGTACTTGGAAACCTTTCCCTCTGGCAAATGGATGAATGGAAGAAGGAGTGGGTGGTCATCACTGTGGACAACCATGAGAAGCTGGACCTGTCAGAGGGCCTCCCTAACGTGGACACTGACCTCTTGAACGAGCTTCCAGAGCTGCCAACGGTGCAAAAGCCCGTTGTAGCAAGGATTGAAGGTTGCGTCACCGGCGGTGTGACCCCCCAGATGGTCTTTGGGGACTTCCTGAGGAAAAGATGGGATCCACTGAAGTTCAGGGAACGGTCTGCGTGGACATTCACACCGCATGGTGATGATTCTCAGATGACGGACGAAGCCCTGAAGACTCTGCTGAAGAAGTTCCAGAGCAAAACCAACATCCCGCTTGACTCCCTGAAGCTCCCTGAGTCCTTCCCACCTTTGAATATAGTTCCGGAGTTCTGTCGGGAGCTATGGAAGTGAATGCCAATGCTGGACGATATTGGAGTTGTGGAGAGGCGGGCTCCCTCCACAATCACTATTCCCGGGGCCCCTGGGGGGCCGGCCCCTGTTCCCTCAAGCCAGGGGGTGAAGCTACTAGCTCCGGCAGGGGCAAGGTGTCGGCGGAGCCCTCCGGTCAGAAGAGGAAGTTGGTGCAGGGTGACGAAAGCCACGTCGGGACCTCCGGAGGGACAGCTCCTCCAACTCAGGGCCCTCCAACAAATGCTAGTTCCCGGGGGGCACCTCCCACTTCGACGCCAAGAGCGGGGCCAAGCTTCGGGGGCCCCTCCGAGTCGAGGGGCGCTCCGGCCCGGGAGGCACCAGCCCAAGCCCCTGGGGGGCCAGGAGCTCCGACCACATCAGGTCCTTCAGGCTCCGGTTCTGGCCCTGCTCCGAAGCGGCTCTACCTCTGTGGCACCTGGAGATTCCCAAGGTAATCGACTGAGTTATTACTCCGATTTCTCTTTTTGGTTGAAGTCAGTCTCTTGAAAGTTCTTATCTTTGGTGTGCAGCATCTCTAAGAAAGGAGATAAAACTGCAACTCCAACGGCAGTGCAGGGGGCTGAGCAAGCAGGCGCCCCCGCTCTGGCTGTTGCGCCTGCCCGGGCAAACGTGGAGGTTCCGGACAAGGATGGCACCAATCGCAGATGCGGTTGCACCAGCACCGAAGACCCCGGTCGTTGACGTAGGGATGGTCGAAGTTTCAGCGCCGGAGCCGGTGGCCTCTGAGGCTCCGGTGGAGATGCCAAGTGCCGACACAGCTCCAGCATCGACGGAGGTTCCACCCCCGTGCGGGGAGCCACCAATGGGTCGGCCCCCACACCGTCTTCTGGGAAGGTTCTGGTGCCCCAGTCGGATGTAGCTGAGGGGCCGGCCCCCACGCCAAATGCAGTAGTGGTTCCGGCCGAAGGGCCAGGGGCAGTTGAAGAGTCGGCCCCCACGCCAACTACCGTTGAGATTGATGTGGCTGTCCCGATGGTAGTCGAAGTACCTGCTCCTACGCCAGGGGTGATTCAGGCTTCGGCGCCTCGGCCAGGGGCATCCAGCACACCTGCACCCGGGCTGCAAAACCTGGAGGCTCTGGGTTAGCATCCTGCCTCTCCGTTGGCGGAGGCTGCTCCGGGAGCGTCCTTGGCCGCACCGAAGGGCCCGGTGGAGACCGGCGCTGCTCCAGTCATCCCTCCTCTAGACGCCTCCGGGGCTGCAGGGCTTCTGGAGGACACCCCAGGCGCCTCAAGCCCGCGGGTGCCCCCGCTTGCGAGGTGGAGCCCCTCCCAGATGACGGGGGACATACTAGTAGAGATGGGGGAGGAGGTGCCCCCATCAGGTCCGGCACCCATGCCCTGGGTACTGGCCATCGACAACGCCCGCTCCAGCCTGCAGCATGTTGCAATTTCCTTCAAGCACAACCGCAAGGCCTTGGAAGAAGAGCGTATAGCCCTTGACCGTTGGCGCGATAGGCTCCGTCAGTGCGAAGACTGGATCGGGGGGGAGCCTGGCTGGTCGAGCAAGGTGAGCTGCTCAGCGCGAGGGAGGCTACCATCAAAGCTCTCGATGTGAAGGCGAAAAAGATTTATGAAGAAGCTATCGAATGCCATAGAGTTGCGGACCAGCGCCAAGGAGGTCTAATTGCCTGGAATGAGACTCTCCAGAAGCGCCGCCAGGAGCTCGACATGAGGAAGGTTGAACTCTCCGAGAAGCAGAAGGAGTTGGGCTGGAGAGAGGAAGAGTTTTCCCGGAAGCTGTCAGCGAGTGAGCAGAGCTTGGCGGACTGCCGCAAGAAATTTGATGTGCGGTGTAAGCTCGAGGAGGACATGCTCTGGGAACGGGGGCAAGACCTTAACAAGTGAGAGGTTGATGTCTTCGCCAGGGATGATACGGTTCGGGGCCGGGAGAAAGACTTGGCAGAGCGGCGAAACCGTATCCACCTCAAAGAGTCAGAGCTTGCTGACCGCGTGCGGCAATTAGCCAAGTACATTAAGCAGCACGGCAAGGAGGCTGAGCGCCTTGCAAAGGAGAGTACGGAACTGGCGGACACCAAGGGGGCACTGGAGGAGTTGCAGGGCTCGAGGGCGGCTGAGTCCCAGCGAGTGTGGGACTTCCTGGGACAGGCCGACAGAGCACTGGCACCGTTTGGCTGTAGTCCTGTATGTCCGGCCAACCCAGTGGCAGAGCTGGACGAAGCGCTGGTGGCTCTCAGCTCCGTTGGTGGCAAGCTCAACGTGGTGGGCGACGTCACCGCGGACCAACTGGAGACAGAAGGGAGGTCCTTGGCCAAGACCGTCGCCGAGTACGTGCTAACGTGCTATCGGGGCCGGGACCCCCACTTTCCCCTGAGTCCAGCAATCGAAGGGCCGATCGAGGAAGGGTTGGATGCTGCCAGGGAGAGAGTTCAGGAGGCCGCTCAAGTCGTAGACTTAGCTATCCGTAGGACCTAGGCCTTTCCTTCCTTGTTCTCACTTGTATGCTTCCGGTCTTGTAATATGATCTTTCAATGAATGTAGTCCTCTTGATTTTTGTCTTTGATATTTTTGTGTCTTGCCCCTTGGTAGATGTACATAATTTTGATTTTGTACATGTACCAAGAACTAACACTTGTCTCGGGGACATCGGCCACCTGGGGTTGTCGGGGCTTAGGAGCTCCGGCGACACTCATCGTCAATGTAAGACGTCGACACTGGGGCCCCTGGGGTTGTCGGGGCTTAGGAGCTCTGGTGACACCCATTTGCTCATGTAGGAGATGTCACCGTTGGGCCCCCTGGGGTTGTCGGAGCATGGTAACTCCGGCGATACCCATTGTCAACGTAGGACGTCGATGTCGGGCCCCCTGGAGTTGTCGGAGCTTAGGAGCTCCGGTGACACCCATTGTCTATGTAGGAGACATCACCGCCGGTCTCCCTGGGGTTGTCGGAGCTTAGGAGCTCTGGCGATACCCATGATCAACGTAGGACGTCGACATCGGGCCCCCTGTAGTTGTTGGAGCTCAGAAGCTTCGGCGACGCTCGTTGCTGACGTAGAGGACGTCTACGATGGGCCCCCCGAGCCCAATCTTAGTGAGGTGACCATCCATCATCAGTGGTACGGGAGCGGCTTTACTAGCGTTACAACCTTAGGAACATGCACACATGACAAATAAAAGGTAATTACGCTCTCCAGTCAATCTTTTACCCACTCTCTATTAGTGTTGTTTGTCTTACAATCTGTTACCATCGCGGGGGTTTTCATCAACTCAGGGCCTCCGTACCCGAAACTTGTTACCCACCACACATGAGGAGTGGGTTTGGAGGTTCCGGACACTTAGCAAGTACCCCAAGTGACCCACCGGCAAACGGACAGCAACACTCCTACTATTGCAGAGATGAGGGAAAAACTGACCGCACCCACGCTAGGTGATGAGCTAATGGCAAACGTGTGACATCATTCATAAGAAATAAAGACAATTTCAAATGAACAAAGCATTTTAGGGTAGGGCAAACATCTTTTCATTATAACGTTCATAGGAGAGAACAGACTTTATAGGAGGAACGACCTGGCCTGGGTGACAGGGAGCTTAGTGTACCTTCTGAGGGTATCAGACCGTGCCGAGCAAGGCAGACACTCGGAGCTCATCTCTCTGGCCTTAGTTAACCCAAGTCCTATCTCTAGACACTATGCTCTCTTTATAATGAAAGAAAATAAAATGCCCTTCCACTGGCTATGGATAAAACTTACAGAGGTGTTCGATATTCCATGGGTTGGGCACTTGTTGCCCATCCTCCGTAGCTAGGCGAACGCACCCGGGGTGACAAACTTTTGTCACCCGGAAGGGGCCCTCCCAACTGGGGGAGAGCTTGTTTGTCCCTTCACGGGAAAGCAGATGCCGCAGGACTAGGTCGTACACCTTCATCTCCCTACTGCACACGGTCCGCTGATGGTAGCGCCAGAGCACTTGCCTGTACCGTGCATTTCGGAGGGCTGCTCGTATGCGTCCCTCATCGACGAGGTCCATGTCTTCATGCCTGAACTGATCCTGCGTGGCTTCGTCGTACATCCGGACACAGGGGGAGCCCATGGTGATCTTTGGGGGGAGGACGGCCTCCACCCCGTACACTAGGAAGTAGGGTGTTTCTCCCGTAGCCCGGTTGGTTGATGTCCGGCTAGCCCACAGCGCATATGGCAGCTCATCCACCCAGTTTGCACCATGCCTCTCGAGGCTTGAGTATGTACAAGTCCTGGGGCCCTTGAGAATCTCAGCGTTTGCCCTCTCTACCTGCCCATTGCTTTTGGGATGAGCAACAGAGGCATAACAAACTTGGATTCCAAGGTCCTCGCATTATTCTTGTAACGCCGCACTCGTGAGCTGGGTCCCGTTATCAGTCATGATCCTGTTCGAGTCCCTGAACCTGCTGACGATCGACTTGATGAACTTCACTGATGACTGCTTGTTAATGGTGACAACTGGGGTGGCTTATGGCCATTTGGTGAACTTATCTACGGCGACGTAGAGGTACCAGAATCCTTCGATGGTTCTTGGGAAAGGTCCCAGGATGTCCAGTCCCCACATGTCGAATGGCCACAAGGGGAGATCATCTGCAGCGCTTGAGCTAGTGTGTGGATCTACTTTGCATGAAACTGGTAGGCCTTGCATCTCTTAACCATGTTAGCGGCATCCTGGAGTGTTGTGGGCCAGTAGAAGCCATGCCGAAAGGCTTTGCCGACCTGCGTGCGGGCCAATGCGTGGTTCCCGCACTCACCTCCATGGATTTATGCGAGCAAGTCGCAGCCTTCCTCCCAGGTAATGCATCGCAGTAGGACGTCATTGTCTCCACGCCGGTAGAGACCCCCTCTACCAGCGTGTATCTTTTATCCATTCGCACAATCCGTTCTGCCAGGGCATGTTCTTCAGGAAGGTAGTTGTCTTTCAAGTAGTCCCGGACCTTCGAGATCCATGCATCAGGACCTTCTTGAGTTTCTGGTTCTTGGGCGCCCGGCTGCTCGGAGCTACCGGTGGCGCATAAGAACCTTGGTGAGCACCATGGCTGCAGGGCCGCCGGGATTGCTAGCTTTGAGGTGCTAGCTTCACCCCCTTCACCCGGCTCGGCAGCTCAAGCGGTTGGTTGCGATAACGTCCTTGCAAAGACTCCTTCGGGCACTGGTGCCTCTGTGGAGGCCTTTGTTGATAGGTCATCTGCGACTCAGTTGTCAGCTCGGGGCCCATGGCACAGATCCAAGACTTCAAAGTCTTTCTCCAGCTTCCTGACGTGCAGCAAGTATGCTGCCAGTTGGGGGTCATTGCAACTGCACTCCCCCTTGACCTTCTTCACAATTAGCTAGGAATCCCCTTTGGCAAGGATTTGGCAGACATTGAGGGTCAACGCTATCTCCAACCCATAGATGAGGGCCTCGTACTCTGCCATGTTGTTGGTGGCTTCGAAGCCAAGGTGCACCATATATTTGAACTGCTCCCCTGTCGGGGCTATGAGCACCACTCCGGACCCGGCCCCCTATTTCCGGGCGGAACCATTGAAGTAAAGTGTCCACGGGGTCTCAGTGAAGACTTGTGCGCTGGACACTGCTTCCTCGTTGACTGAGCCTTCTGGGTTGCTAGGTGACGGAGTCCACTCAGCCAAGAAATCCGTCAGTGCCTGACTTTTGACCGCGTGCTGAGGAACAAAATCAATCTCAAACTCCGCTAGCTCGCCTGCCCACTTGGCGATGTTGTCGGTAGCATTAGGGCTGTGGAGCACCGTTCTCAGCAGGAAGGAGGTGACCACCGAGATCTTATGGCCCTAGAAATAGTGTAGGAGCTTCCTTGGTGCTATCAACACGGCGTACAGTAGCTTGTGTATCTCCAGATACCCTGTTTTCGCTTCATGGAGGACTTCGCTGACGTAGTAGACTAGCCTTTGAGTGATTCGAACTCTGTCTGAGAGGTCTGGTGCTCCTCGCATCGGGTCCAGGTCTCGAGGTTCCTGGCTCCCAAGATCCACATCATCCTCCAAGGGTTGGGACCCGAGGGTTTCCTGGTTTCCGGAGCTCCCCAGGGAAAGATCCATGGCCTGGTCTGAGACCTGAGGCTTGGTGCTTGTGTCGTGAGCTCCTTCCCGTGTATGCTGCTGATGTGGTTTCGATCGCTCTGCGACCAAGACCATACTAACCACTTCGGTTGTTGCGGTAATATACAGCAGCAGGGGCTCACTGGGCTCCGGTGCCACCATAACCGGCTCCAGCGCCACCATAACGGGGAGGGACGTAAGGTGCCTCTTGAGCTTCTAGAATGTCGTTTCTGCCTCTTTGGTCCATGCAAAGGGACCTGCTTTCTGCATAATCTTGAAGAAGGGAAGCGCTCGCTCTGCCAGCCTCGAGATGAATCAGCTGAGGGCCGCTAGGCACCCTGCGAGCTTCTGCACATCCTTGATGCGAGTCGGGGGCCGCATCAGCTCTATCGCCTTAATCTTCTTGGGATTAGCTTCGATTCCACGGTGGGAGAGCAGAAACCCAAGCAGCTTCCTAGAAGAGACCCCGAAGACACATTTTTCGGGGTTCAGCATCGTGCGCGTGATGTGCAGCTGTTGACGACTCCTAAGATATACTAACAAATCATCCTCGACAACGGCGCCAGAAATGCTTGTTGGTATTTCTTATGCACCACTAACTAAACATCTCCAACTGATTTGTCAGAATTGCTTGTTAATGGTTCTATTGGATACAGAGTGAATTCTGCAAGCACGCGGAAATATTATTGTAGCATTTCCCCTTAAGAGTATTCCCAAGGGTGTCATTTATTTGATCCCAAAGGAAGGCAGGGAAGAGATATAACAATCATCAAGTGGAAAGGAGAGAAAGGTCTAGGTAAGAATCTAGTAAGGATGGACAAAATAATAGTGGAGGTAGTGTGACACACACAAAAGCTTTCAAGTCTAAGGGGGATAAAAGGATCCTAGAGGTTAGTTAAGGTTGAGAGTTATGGAGGTACTCCTACTATGCTCTATTGTACATATACATAGCCTAATCTAATTATCCATAAGCTAGATCAATAGTGAATACTTATGCTATGTGGTTCAACACATCGGGCACCGGCTTACCCCTAGCAATACTAGGGCGACTCCCACCAAGAGCCTGTGGTATAGCCGAACGTGGAGGATTACAAAGGACAGATAGGGTTGTCACCACCTACTGCCTACCTCTTCAATTCGTGGGTCTACGAGACATCCAATGCTACTTAGCTATCCTAGCACCATGCTAGCATATTAAGTAATTACCTTAAGAGCCTAGGCACAAGCCATCCTAAGGCAATGAATTGAATCATTATTGAACCAATGTTGATACACATCATAATTATCTATACTAACCTAGTTATGTTATAATTTACTAGACTATAGTGGGGGTCTATAGGTTCTATGATAATGAGGTATGTTCATGATGAAACAGTCATAGAAGCTCTACCTTCCACATACATGGACTCCACAATCAAACAAGAAATGCTTTGCCCAAGTATATGTATAAGTAGAGACTAAAGATACTATCTTTATTATGCATAAAGTCACAAATACAAGAAAGAATACATGAGCCATACCTTTCCCAATGTAGGATTGGGAAGAGAGAGACTCCTTACTCCTTTCCCAATTTGGACTTGGGACTAGAGACTCTCCTCTCTACAACCTAACTCCTCTAAGACTATGGATGATAGTGTATACAATAGAGATGAAGCTCAAGTGGTGTGTGTTGAAGTGAAAGGTAGGGGGGCCTATTTATACTAGTGTTGAGGTTGGTTCCCGCCACCAAAAGCGCGCGAATCAGTCACCATTGACTCCTTCAAGCCAGGAGCAGCCAACATGCGTCGTTTGACCACGTTTGGCACCAGGAAGGGGTCGGCCGAGCCCCTGGTTCGGCCGACCTGATCAGCACTCCAAACGTGGAGTGCTTCCTCCAGGTGGTTGCCAGGTGGGCCACCTTGATGTATCTGGGTGATACACCATTGGATCTCCTCGGATACTTCTGTTTGTGGGCCATTTGATCCATGGGATGCCATGTGTCGTCGCCTGCTTGGCTGGGATGATATTTTATAGGATCGGTCCCTCTACATTTCCTCATTTCCTGCATAAAATGTTGCATACACATATTTCTCTAAGTCCAAGTGGAATTGGGTTAGATAGAAAGGTGATCTGTGCAATAAATGACAAATCCTTCACATAATTGAGTTAAATTGACGGATGAAATTGGTATATAACAGCTGTCAACAAACTCCCCCAAGCTTATCCTTTGATCGTCCCGAGCAAAGTCAAGACTTTAGGTGTAACACCCTCATTTTCATGCATCATGCCCTACATGCACTCATATACATGTTTAACATTAGCCCACAACAAGAGGAACGAGTTTAAAATCGATTCGGAGCATTTAAAATTGATTTGGAGCAAAACCGCACTTAAAACGCAGGAAAGTGCGGACTAGTCCGATTTTACTGAGGACTAGTCCGATTTCTCTCTGACTAAAAACGGACTTGTCCGTTTTTGCTGCGGACTAGTCCGATTTTGGCTCTGGAAACTTTCGGACTTGTCCGATTTTGTGCGGACTAGTCCGATATTCCATGAATCCTTGAAAATTTGCTAAGTCCCTGGACTTTTCCGGACTAGTCCGGTGTTCCAGCGGACTTGTCCGTTTTCCTTTCTGACTAAGATCGGACTTGTCCGATTTTTGGCCAGACTTGTCCGATTTTCTCTCTGGACGACTTCGGACTAGTCCGGTCCTTTCCGGACTTGTCCGATATTTCGTGACTCCGAGATTGACCTTTTGTTTTACGACTTGTTTCTTGGGTTTCACGTCAAGTGGGCCTAGGGACGTCGTGCCCAACTCTTTTAGAGCCCATGTGGGACTCTAAACCGGCCTCTACTCATCCCAAAACTCGAAATCCATCTAACCCTAGCCTCCACCTCTATATAAACAGCCCCACCCCTTGGTTTGACATCTATTTGCCACTCTTCCACCCACCCAAACCCTAGTTCGTGGGGAGCCACCATCAAGGAGGGAGGAGAAGATCCCAAACAAGAAGAAGAAGAGGAGGAAACGAAGGAGGATCAAGATCTCCACCAAGTTTCGTCCTTCACCACCAATTCGTCTCCAAGTTCATCACCAACCCTAGATCATCAAGATCCAAGTGTTACCTCCAAGTTTCTTGGTTCATTGGAGTTCTAAACACCTGGTATACCTTCTATTCTCTCTTCCTTACATGAATTCAACCCCTAATCTCCAAACTCACGTCGATCTAGAAAACCCTAATCTGCTGATCTCGTCAAGTGCGGACTTGTCCGGTCCCTAGCGGACTAGTCCGATCTTTCTGGTTAAATTGTGTTGAATTGATTCTAAAATTTGATCTAATCGAATCCAAACCTGTATAAACTTGTTATAAGCTATTAGAACTAGTTAGTGATCTTTAAAAGCAATCTAGTAACAAGTTCTACCTTGCATTTGCATTAATCATGCATGTCATGTCATATTGAGTAATATTTGTGCACTCTTTGATTGTGTTTCTTGTTCTGTGTGTTTATTGTGTGGATTAGACGGATTTGCGCTAGAGAGTGCCGCGGAGGATCTACAACATCAAGAGTTTGAAGGCTTTGACCCTAATCAACAGCAAGAGCAAGGCAAGTGTCCTTGAAGCATATTGATCCTGTTTTAAAATAAATGTTTTGTTTGCAAAACTGCATGCTTGTGTCAAATTGATGGGAATCCTATGGTAGGAAGTTTACTAGATTTGTTTAACCACCCTTGTCACCTGGAATTTATGGTAGAGAGAGTCGGGAAGGCTTTTTACCTTTTTGCTTCGCTTAATCAACTGGGATGGGAAACAACTATATCACTCAATTTAATTATGCATGGATGAGATTATGGTTAACATGAACTGGTTAAACATGGTATGGTAATGGATGATCTAAGCAAGCCTGGTATGTGGATGGGTTGGATGTTATGGTGGTTTGCTTGCTTTAGATCTAAGGACCGGTTCATGCGAGAATAAGCCAGGACTACAGTGCCACCACGAGGCCAAGTTATGGGTGCGGCGTAGCTGATTAATTAGGGCTTTGCTAGTGCTGTTTGGACCATTGTGGATGCTCGGGGAAGGGGTAGTCGGATTGGGTTTGTTGATGATTGGTGGGACTACCCTGGGATCCGAATGGCTCAAGAGGGGGCCCTTGGTTGAAGATGTGCTCTGCGGGAGACATCGCCACCGGTGAAACCTCAGTGGGGTCTAAATAGGCTAGTAATCCCTTCGTAAAGGCTATTTTGTGATCTCTTGGCCACACACCAACGGAAGTGTGTAATGTGACCGACGGGTCATGGGCATAAGGGAGGTTCTTAGTCGCCGAAAGGTGATGAAATCACGAACACGTGGGTAAAGAGGTACAAACTCTGCAGAGTGTTAATTAAAACTATCATGATAGCCGTGCTCCCGGTTATGAGCACCTGGACAACTTCCATGATTAGGGGGAAATTGGAATTTGGGATGGTTATGGTTTGGTAATGGTATGGATGGTTATGGATTAATTTCTGGTATTGAATACGGTTATTGGCAATGGTGAAATCTGGACTTATTGATGATGGTAATGAATTCAGTTTGGTATTATGGTATTACTTATGATTATGATGGTTTTGATTTATATAATTATAATATATTGCTTTTCAAATGTTTTAATGTACTTTTCAGCACTTTACCATTATTATTGTCGTCATTTGAATCAGCCACATGTCATACTTTCCACACTTGCTGAGTACGACATGTACTCACTCTTGCAATCCCCCACCCCAACAGTTGCAGGTCAAGACTGGGATTTTAATGGCGATAATGCGGAGTTCTAGGCCGTGTCTACCGTCAGCTTTGCCTGTGGTGTTGATTGGAGCTGCGCTATCCCTTTTGCATAGTTGCTTTAGTTTGCTTAATTAGTTTATTTCCGCTGCATTAGTTGAACTTGTCATTAATATTCATTAGAGCTTGTATTCGAGGATTTAATGAATTGTGTAATAAGAGTACTTATTTAATAATTTGAGCTGTGGTAATTTTCTGTATATCCTTTTGTGATTTCACTCGCGTATGTGTGGTGAACATCCTGGGCACACATATGCGTTAGCTTGGTTCATTTTCGGAACCGGGCGTCACAGATTGGTATCAGAGCCACAGGTTGACCGTAGGACGCAGCCTAGATAGAATGGACACTTTAGAGCACATAGGAGCACTCAGGAATCGATGTGTTTTTGCTTGGAGTGCTGCTTTCTATATATTGGTTGCTTGTGTGCTTAATAGAGGATTTTGGGATGCCTTAGCATTGCCATGTCCACTTAGGCTAGTGTAGCTAGTTGTTTAGTTTCATATCCCTTGATGCATATAGTTGGGGTGTTTTCTAATTCTTACCTACTGCTTTTCTTCAGATGGCGAGGACTCGCAACCAGAGGGATGGCAATGATGAAGAGGAGAACAATGGAGTGCCTCAGAACAACAATGGGCAAGGATCTACTCAGGGAGCTATCAACATCGAGCAGCTATTGGCCATGCAAAACCAGCTCATGCAGACCATGATACAAACTATGGGACAGCTGCAGGCTGGCAATATCAACAATCAGCCACACATGCCTCCACCGCCACCCCCGCCTCCTCATAACCGATTGGGAGAGTTCATGAGGACTAGGCCGCCAACCTTTGCTCAAGCCGCAGACCCTATGGATGCGGATGATTGGCTCAAGTCCGTGGAGAAGAAGCTAGCCATTGTCCAATGCAGTGACCGGGAGAAGGTGCTATTTGCTTCTCATCAACTCGTTGGAGCAGCCGCCGATTGGTGGGATTCTTATTGCAATGCTCATGAGAACCAAGAGAGAATTACCTGGGCAGAATTCAAGGAGAGTTTCCGTTCTCATTATGTGCCAGAAGGTGTTATGCTCTTGAAGAGGCAAGAATTTGAGAACTTGAGACAAGGAAGATCAAGCGTGAGTGAATACCTCAATAAATTCACTCAACTCTCAAGATATGCGCCTGAGGATGTTAGCCGGGACAGCCGGAAGCAATACTTGTTCATGAGGGGATTGAACAATACGATCCAAGTGCAATTGCTCAACTGTGATTATGTCAATTTTCAGAAGCTTGTGGACAAAGCAATTGTGGTTGAGAACAAGATCCGTGAGATGGAGCAAGAAATCAAGAGGAAGGCGCCATATCAAGGACAGCAACAAGGAAGTAATGTGCGCCCTCGCTTTGCGCCGCCCAATGCGCCTCATTACAGCTCCTCCATTCCTGCTCAGCGCCCTGGTTATGCACCACGCCCAACTCAGTTTGTGCAGCAGCGCCCTGTTATGCAAGCACCTAAGCCTCCAATGCCTTATGAGCCTCGTGCCAATTTTCCTGCTGCAAATGCTCAAAACCAAGCTCGTCCCAATAATTCTGGTGGAGTTAAGAGGTGCTATACTTGTGGAGAAGCTGGACACTTTGCGAATCAATGTCCTAAGTCGGGCCTTGGTCAAGTAAGCAGTGCATCGAGGCAAAACCCAAGACCTAATGGAGGACAGCCACAAGGAAGCCGTGGACAACAGAACTTTGCTCGTGGCAACGTGAACCATGTCTCTACGGAGGATGCTCAACAAGCGGATGACGTGGTCATTGGTATGTTTCTCGCCAACTCCAACCCCGCGACTATGTTATTTGATTCTGGAGCATCGCATTCATTCATTGCATCGAAGTATGTTGCCAAGTATAGTTTGCCTATCTCACATATGAAGTTTACTCTGTTGGTTAAGTCTCCTGGAGGAGAGATGAGGACAAATATAGTATGTCCAAAAGTAAGCCTTAGAATAAGGGGGGTAGACTTCTCCGCCAACCTCATTGTTTTAGATTCTCAAGGGTTGGATATTATACTTGGTATGGACTGGTTGAGGAAGCACAATGGAGTTATTGAATGTGCCACAAAGACGGTGAAGTTGACTAATGAAGAAGGGATCACCGTAGAATTTGAAGCAACCCAACATGCACCGAAGCAATTAGAGCTGAATCATATGGACGGTGTCGCAATTGAGGAGATTCCGGTGGTGTGTGAATTTTTGGATGTTTTTCCGGACGAGTTGCCAGGTATGCCACCTGATCGAGACATTGAGTTTGTTATTGATTTAATACCTGGAACTGCACCTATAGCTAAGAGGCCGTATAGAATGCCTCCTATGGAATTAGTGGAGCTCAAGAAACAAATTCAAGAGCAATTAGAGAAGGGTTTTATTCGCCCTAGCTCTTCGCCTTGGGGAGCGCCCGTTCTATTCGTGGACAAGAAGGACGGATCCCAAAGGATGTGCGTGGATTACCGAGCTCTCAACGAGGTAACAATCAAGAACAAGTACACCTTGCCCCGTATAGAGGATTTGTTTGATCAGATGAAAGGTGCCTGTGTGTTTTCCAAGATTGATTTGAGGTCAGGTTACTTTCAAATGAAGATTAGACCATCGGACATACCCAAGACAGCTTTTAGGACACGATATGGATCTTATGAGTATACTGTGATGTCTTTTGGATTGACGAACGCGCCTGCGTACTTTATGTACCTCATGAATAAGGTCTTCATGGAGTACTTAGATAAGTTCGTTGTGGTGTTTATTGATGATATCATGATCTACTCGAAGGATGAGAAGGAACATGAGGAACACTTGAGGCTTACGCTGCAGAAATTGAGGGAGCATCAATTGTATGCCAAGTTCAACAAGTGCCAGTTTTGGTTGAAAGAGGTGCCATTTTTAGGCCATATTATTTCCGGAGGAGGAGTATCGGTTGACCCCGGTAAAGTGAGGGATGTGTTGAAGTGGGAACCGCCGCAAAATATCAAGGAAATAAGGAGTTTTCTTGGGATGGCTGGATATTACCGTAGATTCATCAAGGATTTTTCCAAGATAGCCAAGCCTATGACGGAGTTGCTGATGAAGGGAAAGGCATTCCAATGGACTCAAGCTTGTCAAGAGAGTTTTGAGGAGTTGAAGAAGCGGTTGACAACAGCCCCAGTTTTGGTACTGCCGGATGTAAGCAAGAGTTTTGACATTTATTGCGATGCATCAAGACAAGGGCTTGGATGTGTATTGATGCAAGGAGGTCAAGTGGTCGCCTATGCGTCAAGACAATTGAAGAAACATGAGCAGAATTACCCCACGCATGATCTTGAACTAGCAGCCGTGGTACATGCATTGAAGATTTGGAGACACTATATTCTTGGACATAGGTGTGAAATTTATACGGATCATAAGAGTTTGAAGTATATTTTCACACAAACGGATCTGAACTTGAGGCAACGAAGATGGTTGGAACTCATCAAAGATTATGATTTGGGGATCAACTATCATCCGGGAAAAGCCAATGTAGTGGCTGATGCTTTGAGTAGAAAGGGAGTAAGCCATCAACTTACAGTTCGAGAGTTACCGTCCGAGTTATGCAAGGAGTTTGAGCGGTTGAACCTTGGGTTTGTAAATGAGATGGAGATGATGGAGTTAAACCCAACCTTGGAGCAAGAAATTCGAGAAGCACAAATCACGGATGAGGAGATCAAGGAAATCAAGGAAAGAATCAAAGAAGGAAGAGAATTCAGATTTGATGAAGACGAACATGGTACCTTATGGATTGGAAAGAGAATTGTTGTGCCTAATGTAAAGCATATTCGAGAAACAATATTAAAGGAGGCACATGACTCGCCATACTCAATCCACCCTGGTTGTACGAAGATGTACAAGGATTTGAAGACTTGCTATTGGTGGGATAGCATGAAAAGGGACATAGCTGAATATGTAGCATTATGTGATGTGTGCCAACGAGTCAAGGCGGAACATCAAAGGCCAGCCGGATTATTGCAACCGTTGAAGGTTCCGGAATGGAAGTGGGAAGAAATTGGTATGGACTTCATAGTTGGGTTACCACGTACTCAATCCGGGTATGACTCAATTTGGGTAATTGTGGATCGCTTAACCAAGTCAGCTCATTTTGTCCCTGTGAAGACCAAGTATACAGCTGCACGATTGGCCGAAATATACATGGAGCATATTGTGTGTCGACATGGAGTCCCTAAGAAGATAGTCTCGGATAGAGGTTCTCAATTTACCTCCAGATTTTGGCAAAAATTGCATGAAGCTTTGGGAACGAGGTTGAATTTTAGTTCAGCATATCATCCTCAAACGGATGGACAAACCGAGAGGACCAATCAGATTTTGGAGGACATGTTAAGAGCTTGTGCTTTAAAGCATGGGAAAAGTTGGGACAAAAGCTTGCCATACGCGGAATTTTCATACAACAATAGTTACCAAGCAAGCTTGAAAATGTCGCCATATGAAGCGCTTTATGGGAGGAAGTGTAGAACACCTTTATTCTGGAATGAGGCAGGAGAAACTCAAGTATTTGGTCCGGACGTGTTGCAAGAAGCCGAAAAGCAAGTCCAAATAATTCGTGGAAACTTGAGGGCTGCCCAATCAAGGCAAAAAGGCTATGCGGATAATAGGAGAAGGAAATTAGCCTTTGAAATAGGAGATTTTGTTTACCTCAAGGTGTCACCAATGAGAGGTCATAAGAGGTTTAACATAAGGGGTAAGCTCGCACCTCGTTATATTGGACCATTCAAGATTTTGGACAAAAGAGGAGAAGTAGCATATAAGTTGGAGATGCCAGCTCATCTTTCAGACGTACATGATGTGTTTCATGTTTCCCAGCTCAAGAAGTGTTTGAGAGTACCGGAAGAACAAGTGCCAATGGAAGAATTGGAACTAGAGGAAGATTTGACGTATGCTGAGCAACCGGTCAAAATCTTGGAAACCAAGGAGAGAGTCACAAGGAACAAGGTGATTCGATGGTGTAAAGTCCAATGGAAGCACCATACCGAGAAAGAAGCAACTTGGGAGTTAGAAGATGATCTCAAGAAGGAATTTCCCCATCTCTTCTCTTCCGCGTCGAATCTCGAGGGCGAGATTCATTTTAAGGGGGGTAGGTTTGTAACACCCTCATTTTCATGCATCATGCCCTACATGCACTCATATACATGTTTAACATTAGCCCACAACAAGAGGAACGAGTTTAAAATCGATTCGGAGCATTTAAAATTGATTTGGAGCAAAACCGCACTTAAAACGCAGGAAAGTGCGGACTAGTCCGATTTTACTGAGGACTAGTCCGATTTCTCTCTGACTAAAAACGGACTTGTCCGTTTTTGCTGCGGACTAGTCCGATTTTGGCTCTGGAAACTTTCGGACTTGTCCGATTTTGTGCGGACTAGTCCGATATTCCATGAATCCTTGAAAATTTGCTAAGTCCCTGGACTTTTCCGGACTAGTCTGGTGTTCCAGCGGACTTGTCCGTTTTCCTTTCTGACTAAGATCGGACTTGTCCGATTTTTGGCCAGACTTGTCCGATTTTCTCTCTGGACGACTTCGGACTAGTCCGGTCCTTTCCGGACTTGTCCGATATTTCGTGACTCCGAGATTGACCTTTTGTTTTACGACTTGTTTCTTGGGTTTCACGTCAAGTGGGCCTAGGGACGTCGTGCCCAACTCTTTTAGAGCCCATGTGGGACTCTAAACCGGCCTCTACTCATCCCAAAACTCGAAATCCATCTAACCCTAGCCTCCACCTCTATATAAACAGCCCCACCCCTTGGTTTGACATCTATTTGCCACTCTTCCACCCACCCAAACCCTAGTTCGTGGGGAGCCACCATCAAGGAGGGAGGAGAAGATCCCAAACAAGAAGAAGAAGAGGAGGAAACGAAGGAGGATCAAGATCTCCACCAAGTTTCGTCCTTCACCACCAATTCGTCTCCAAGTTCATCACCAACCCTAGATCATCAAGATCCAAGTGTTACCTCCAAGTTTCTTGGTTCATTGGAGTTCTAAACACCTGGTATACCTTCTATTCTCTCTTCCTTACATGAATTCAACCCCTAATCTCCAAACTCACGTCGATCTAGAAAACCCTAATCTGCTGATCTCGTCAAGTGCGGACTTGTCCGGTCCCTAGCGGACTAGTCCGATCTTTCTGGTTAAATTGTGTTGAATTGATTCTAAAATTTGATCTAATCGAATCCAAACCTGTATAAACTTGTTATAAGCTATTAGAACTAGTTAGTGATCTTTAAAAGCAATGTAGTAACAAGTTCTACCTTGCATTTGCATTAATCATGCATGTCATGTCATATTGAGTAATATTTGTGCACTCTTTGATTGTGTTTCTTGTTCTGTGTGTTTATTGTGTGGATTAGACGGATTTGCGCTAGAGAGTGCCGCGGAGGATCTACAACATCAAGAGTTTGAAGGCTTTGACCCTAATCAACAGCAAGAGCAAGGCAAGTGTCCTTGAAGCATATTGATCCTGTTTTAAAATAAATGTTTTGTTTGCAAAACTGCATGCTTGTGTCAAATTGATGGGAATCCTATGGTAGGAAGTTTACTAGATTTGTCTAACCACCCTTGTCACCTGGAATTTATGGTAGAGAGAGTCGGGAAGGCTTTTTACCTTTTTGCTTCGCTTAATCAACTGGGATGGGAAACAACTATATCACTCAATTTAATTATGCATGGATGAGATTATGGTTAACATGAACTGGTTAAACATGGTATGGTAATGGATGATCTAAGCAAGCCTGGTATGTGGATGGGTTGGATGTTATGGTGGTTTGCTTGCTTTAGATCTAAGGACCGGTTCATGCGAGAATAAGCCAGGACTACAGTGCCACCACGAGGCCAAGTTATGGGTGCGGCGTAGCTGATTAATTAGGGCTTTGCTAGTGCTGTTTGGACCATTGTGGATGCTCGGGGAAGGGGTAGTCGGATTGGGTTTGTTGATGATTGGTGGGACTACCCTGGGATCCGAATGGCTCAAGAGGGGGCCCTTGGTTGAAGATGTGCTCTGCGGGAGACATCGCCACCGGTGAAACCTCAGTGGGGTCTAAATAGGCTAGTAATCCCTTCGTAAAGGCTATTTTGTGATCTCTTGGCCACACACCAACGGAAGTGTGTAATGTGACCGACGGGTCATGGGCATAAGGGAGGTTCTTAGTCGCCGAAAGGTGATGAAATCACGAACACGTGGGTAAAGAGGTACAAACTCTGCAGAGTGTTAATTAAAACTATCATGATAGCCGTGCTCCCGGTTATGAGCACCTGGACAACTTCCATGATTAGGGGGAAATTGGAATTTGGGATGGTTATGGTTTGGTAATGGTATGGATGGTTATGGATTAATTTCTGGTATTGAATACGGTTATTGGCAATGGTGAAATCTGGACTTATTGATGATGGTAATGAATTCAGTTTGGTATTATGGTATTACTTATGATTATGATGGTTTTGATTTATATAATTATAATATATTGCTTTTCAAATGTTTTAATGTACTTTTCAGCACTTTACCATTATTATTGTCGTCATTTGAATCAGCCACATGTCATACTTTCCACACTTGCTGAGTACGACATGTACTCACTCTTGCAATCCCCCACCCCAACAGTTGCAGGTCAAGACTGGGATTTTAATGGCGATAATGCGGAGTTCTAGGCCGTGTCTACCGTCAGCTTTGCCTGTGGTGTTGATTGGAGCTGCGCTATCCCTTTTGCATAGTTGCTTTAGTTTGCTTAATTAGTTTATTTCCGCTGCATTAGTTGAACTTGTCATTAATATTCATTAGAGCTTGTATTCGAGGATTTAATGAATTGTGTAATAAGAGTACTTATTTAATAATTTGAGCTGTGGTAATTTTCTGTATATCCTTTTGTGATTTCACTCGCGTATGTGTGGTGAACATCCTGGGCACACATATGCGTTAGCTTGGTTCATTTTCGGAACCGGGCGTCACATTAGGTTGATGATCAGGAGTTGGTATAATGTATTATTTTCAAAAGTATCTAATGCACAACAAGATACTCTACCTAGTATTGTAGAAATTGGCTATGATACTCTACCTTTCTTAAGTTATCATGGGGCTTATGCTTTTTCATATTCATGAGTAGTTGAAAGGTAGAATAGCAAATGGAGCAAACATAGCCTAGAAATCTAGTTCCACTTAAATCCTGGGGAATTCAATTTAGATATTAAGTACCTCAATTTGATTCTCTCAATCACTCCTTTGTGGATAGTGGAAATATTTCCTCCCAAAGCATTGTGCCTCTACTATTCCTGCTCATTGAATATGGCTTGTATGTAGAGCTTGGTAAGGAAAGTAAGTAGGCATATTTGTATCACATATATTGCTAAGTCAAAAGAGTAAGCCTTAGAAGAATTCAAATCAAAACTTTTTGATTCAAGACTAGTGCATGTGTGATGGAGTGGAAGTGGATGTGGATACTTGAGATAACTCCTTTTTGGTATAATCTCTCTTTCTTTTGCAGGGATGAAACATGGCTACTTTTCTTTTCTCTCTTTTTTTTCTCATGCTTATGATGTAAGCATGCTTTTTTATTTATTTTTTGTAGCCATGTCTTCTACTCCTTTTCTTTGCAATGAATTTTGAAGAGAGTGCTACACATGAATAACATGGAGTTTTTCTTTTTGTTGTGGTATGGTGAATATGATGGACATTTTGCTTATTTTTAGTGTAGAAGTATGGCATGTGCAAGTGATGTCCTGAATTCAAAAAGAGTTGAATGATTTCCCACATAGGTCTATACTAGTTTGACTAGGCTCAATGTGAAACCAAATAGCATATGCATAAGGTTTTGTTTATGTATGAACATCATATGGCTTTGGTAGGTATTTCCAATCAATTGAGAGAAACTTAAATCTTTTTAGAATTTCTCCGGAAATCTAAGTTTTACTTTCAAACTAGGACTAGCAGCCCTATTACTAATTCTAATCTTGCAACAACCTAGAATTAGATTAAGCTTTTGCTACCCACAACTTCCAAAGTAAGGTAAAAGTATTTCAAACCAATGAAAGCAAGATTCGGAGAGTAGCAAGTTGTAAACTAGAGACTTAGGAAAATAAAAAAGAGCAACTATTCATCATTTCATCTATGTGAATTCTAAATCATTCTTATAGCACATTTTTATTTGATGAAAGCAAACCTAACCTATTTATATATATATATATATATATTTTTATTGCAAGGTGGATGATGGATGGATGGAAAATAACTATGCAAGGAATGTGATACATGTTACCTCAAGTGGGGGTCCTCCCCCAAGATTGTTCTTCAACTACCTCCGTGATAAGGGTTAAACCCTTGATGACAGAAGTACGCTGCAAGATCGGATTGTTGTTGTTGTAGCGCCGTGTTGGAGTTGGTGAATTGAGCATCCATGTGTTGTTGTCAATCCTGGGTACCTTGGACATGCTCCTGGAGTGTGCTGTAGATGTCACCCATTCTCACTTCAAGTTCTCCCATACGTCTGGTGAGGTCCATCATTCCTTGGCTATAGTCATGATGACTTCTAGCCGAAAAGGAACGACGTCCTCTCATTTACGTTGGGGGCAAGCTGCTAGAGCATGAAGTGGATAAGGGTGGATCCCTTTGCCATTCTTGCCAAGATGATCCCCCAGTCTCATACGTCGGAGGTTGAGTCCATCCGGGCGCATAACCCGTTGGGTTCTCTTCCTCTTGGTATTCATGGACCGGAGAGATTATCGGTGGCATGCCTGTGGCTGCAGCCCTCACACGATTCCTTGTTACCCTGCAAGAGACATTACTTCTTCTTGCTTCTTCAAGGGGAAGAGGATTAATGATTAGCCTCTGGTATTTGTACAAATGAAAATCCAGGTTAGGTAACCGAATTTCATTGACAAAGTCGGGATAGAAAAATATCAAGGATCCATCATGATCATGCTTAAGGGTATGTCCTTGCACTAAATAGTCTTCATCAATTAATTCTCTTTCAGTTTCAATATATTTAAATGAAGAGTATTTAAGTGCTCCTACCCTTTCAGCAATATGAGTAATCAATGAATTGCATTCAATTGGTCCTGATTTTGAAATGTAATCTAACAATTGTGTCATCATGGCTTTGATTGGAGCAACTTTTATCTTTTTAGTCATGACAAGCAAAATTTTCAATTCATCATCTCGCACAACCCTAACATCTCCCCTAGGGAACATAGTCATAGCCACCCATCTATGCATGAAGCGTAAGGTAGGGTTTTGGATGTGTCTAGTCCTAGGAGCCCTACATGTGACCTCACTAGTTAGCTCATGCCAAAAACTTTGTTTGTTAAACTTAGGCAAATTGTCTAAATCTAGCAAACAGCGTTTATGGAAGCCTAGGATGCTACCTAATTCTCTCCATAGGATGTTGTATTCTTTTTGAAATAATCTAAAAGTAATACCATCAAATCCTATCCTTAGTGTGCAAAGGAATTGGATAGTGAGAAGGCGTGAACCTTTCTCCTCTATGTGAGCAAAGTCATCAAACCAATTGCATGCCAAATGGAAAGAAATTCGGAGTCCATAGCTATTTTGGAGATCAAATGTGGATTGTAAGCCTTGGTGTGGCGGAACTCACGATCTTGGAGAAGCCTGCGTGCTTGATCTTCAACTTTGCTTCGTATGTCGAGGTTGTTGTCATGAAGAAGTTGGTGTGGATTGCTTCTATCTTCCATGGGAGTGTCCTCACACACACTTCTCCTCGTTGGGCTTGTACCCATGGAAGAGAGGCGTGCACTAGAACCTTCACCATGGCTTGAGCTTGCAGCCTCCTTCCTCTTTCCAAACAACCTCTTCATGTCTTTTTGTGTTCAACAAACTAGAACAAAACAAGGCAAGAAAAATCCGAAAAGAAGCTATGTTTGGAAAACAAAACTCTCAACGAATTTTCTCCTCTTGAAAGCTTGAGTGTAAAATGCAAATGTAAACAAAAGAAAATCTTTTTGGGGATGGATTTAAGCAAGAGTGTTGCAATGAAGAGCAAGAAAAACAAGGTGAGCTAGAGAGTGACTTGGGGAGGTGTAAAATGATGTGGTGTGTGAAGAGAAGTGCTCCTCACGGCCACAATTTATAGGGTGCACCCTCCAATGGTCACTTGGGGTTCAAAATATAGCCGTTGGAGGAAGGGCAGCCAATTTGGCTCCACTCCCTGTTTGGCCGACCAGGGGGTTCGGCCGACCTGACAGGTGGCCCCCCTGGTTCCCCTTTTGGCAAGTGGCTCCCCAACGGCTATAAAGTTAGCACATTGGTGAAATACCACATGTGCAGCTCAGAAAAAAATTGTTTTTCAAATAAAAACCTTTTTCAAATCCAATAAAAAATTTTCTTTTGAAAAGAAAGAAAGAAAAATGATAGTTGAGAATATAAGATTCTCACTTGCTAGGAAAAATCAAATATGCAATGGGAAAAATCCAAATGGGGTGGAAAAAAAGAAAGAAAAAAAAAATTGGGATAATTACCAATTTAACCTATTGGCGTAGGTCTCACCACCGTCCGATGAGATGGGCATTCCTCTGTCTTCATTTCACATCCGGGCCTGGAGGGATGGGCTCGGATGGCTTGTCTTTCTTCTTCCGCCATTCCTTCTTTGGCGGCTTGGTGGACTTGGGCCTTCGGGAAGGTCCAGAGGATTTTGTAGCCTTTGGATATCGGCGTGGTCGAGACGACGAATTCTCCTTGTAGATTAATCTTCTCATGAATGCAATGAGTGAGTCCACCTTTGGAGGTGTGACTTTGACCTCTCTGATGTGTTTATCATTCAGCCTATACTTGATTCGAATCATGGAGAATTGCTCTGATCTTGGCCGAAAGTTAAACTTTTCCTCCTTGCCATTGATATGGAAGTGGATGTCTCCAACTCCTACATCTATTCGAGCTTTTGCAGTGCTGAGGAATGGCCGCCCAAGAATGAGTGGTGTATCTTTCTCATTGTCCATGTCTAGCACCACAAAATCCACGGGTATGAAGCAGTTCCGGATCTTCACTGGGACGTCTTCAGCAATACCCGCTGGATAACGGACTGAAGAGTCAGCCAGTTGTAGCTGCATTGGTGTTGGATTTAGCTCTGTGAAGTTCAGCTGGTCAAACACAACCTTGGGCATCACACTGACACTTGCTCCCAGATCACAAAGTGTCTTTTCAAAGTGGTGAGCCCCAATTGAGCATGAAATGGTAGGACATCCAGGGTCCTTTTTCTTTTTAGGAAGCCTATTTAGGATAGATGTACTGCAGTCTTCCGTAAGCTTGACGACCTCAGTGGTGGGCAATGTTCGTTTGTTGTTCAATATGTCCTTGAGATAGCGAGCATAAGTGGGTACTTGCATTGCATCAATCAAGGGCACATTGATGTGGATCTTTTGGATGATCTCAACAAAACGGTTGAATTGCTCATCCATTGTTGGCTTCCTTTGTCTGTGAGGGAATGGCAATAGTTGGTGTCTTCAAAGTGTTTGGTCATTCTCTCACCAAGTAATTCACTTGGGACATCCTCCTTCTCAGGCTCAGTTGTCCTCTTTTCTTGTGTGGGATATGGCGGGTCACGAGTGGTCTTTCCTCCTCTCGTAACCACTGCATTGACGTTCTCCACTAGGGCTTCTGGCTGCCCCGGAATTCTGTTGTTTTCCAATGGAGGGACAACTGCAGCAAGTTGTGTCAACTGAGTCTCCAACATCTTGTTGAAGCTTAGTTGATTCTTCAATGCTGAGGATAGTCCTTCAATCTTGGCATTGATGTTTTCTAGAGTCTTGTCATTAGCTGACAGCTTCTTGGATAGGGCATCATTAATCTTGAGCTGGCTTATGGCAAGTTCTCTCAAGTTGGGCTGATTTCTAGGGTTGCCGTTGTTGCTGTACCCTCCTTGAAAGAATGGGCGTTGTTGACCCCACTCTTGACCTCCTGGACGATAGCCATTGTTGTTGTTGAAATTTCTGTTGTTGGCGAGGTATAGGGAATCCTCACGAGTTTCTGGACAATCATTGCCCATATGACCAATGTTGCCTCAAACTTCACACATGATGTGAGAGTCTAGGGCATAGGCATTGCCAGGCACTTCACCACTGGCTTGTCCATCAATTTTCTTCATTAGGAGGTCCAATTTTGCAGCGATCATGTCTACCTCCTTCAAGGTGTGCATGCCTCACTGTCGGGTATGGAGACGCTCATCGTTCTATACCATGTTGGACACCATCTTCTCAATAAGATCTTTAGCTTTTGGCACCGTCAATGAGAAGAAGGCTCCTCCAGCAGCAGCATCCAAATGGTCACGAGCTGATGGGATCAGCCCGTTATAGAAATTCTGAATAAGGAGCCAGTCAGCCATCCCATGGTGGGGACAGACTAGGATGTATTCCTGAAGCCTTTCCCATGCCTCAGGAATAGATTCCTTGAGCTCTTGCTGAAAGCTGGAAATCCTTCCACGTAGGGTAGTTATGGAAATTATACCCGCGGGTTCGGGTACCCGACGCGTGCGGGTACGGGTGGAATTTTTTACCTGTGGGTACAACCCGTATCCGACCCGATTTATTTCGGGTACAGGTACGGGTTTTATTTTTTACCCGCGGGTACCCGTCGGGTTTCCCGAAATGTGCAAATGTGTCCAAAACAACCCAACTAGGCAGCAGGTCTGCTAAGGCCCGGTCCATAAATAACCCTAAGCTGGATGATAACACCCTCATCTTTGGCTAGCCACACACGCGCCGCAATGCATCCCTCCCCAAGGCGTCGCTGCACCATCCCTCCCGCCGCTGCAGACCTGCAGTTGCAGTTCCGTTCCTGTTCCAGCTGCACCACCAACAAGCAGGGATCTTGCCGGCCATTCACCAGCAGGCTGCCAGGAACGCCACAACTATTGTTGGTGCTGATGATGCTCGGGCCCTTTCTAATTCTGCTTGAAGGTATGGAGAAGAAGGATGGGATGTATTGAGTCTGTTGAATTTTATTCTGTAATACGTATTTAACTTTTAAACATGAGCCTGTAAGTTGGATCTGTACATCTGTGTTGAAAACTTGAACATTTTTTTCTGTCCTGGTTCCGTTGTGGTACATTTATTGTGTGAAAAACCGGATGGGTACCCGAAACCCGCCCGAAACCCGGCGGGTTCGGGTATGAAAATTTACCCGCGGGTATGGGTTCGGGTATGAAATTTTACCCGTGCATAGTTTCAGTTCGGGTCGGGTTTTGGCAATACCCGACCCGAACCCGACTCGTTGCCATTCCTAATGTAGGGCATTGGTTTTGCCCAACGGGGAGAATTTGGCGAGAAATGTCGTAGAACACTTCTCCCAAGTGTCTACAGCACTTCGGTTCGCGTAGAACCACTGTTTCGCTCTCCCAAGGAGAGAGAACGGGAACAGTCTCAGACGGACCGCATCTAGAGACACGTCCTTGATCTTAAAAGTGCTGCAGATCTCAAGGAATTGTTGCAGGTGAGCACTTGCATCCTTGTTAGCCTTCCCACGGAATGGGTTGGCTTGCACCATAGTGATAAGGCCAGTTTTGATCTCGAAGTTCACATCTCCCGTGTTAACAGTGGGCCCAATAGGCACATTGTTAGCAGAGGGAGCTGAAAACTCACGGAGTTTCTTCTGAGCCATTGGCGTTTGGATTGTTGGTGTAGAAATGATGGCTTGCTTTGTCGCTCGAATCTTCTGAGGAGTAATGACACGGGTCGGTCCCTAAGAAGGGATTCGGGATCTTCAACAAATTTTTCCGACAGGCGGAAACCAGACATAAACTACCCTGTTTTCACATTTAAAATAAATGTGAAAACAAAGAATGGTTATCCTACTAAAATCCTACCCAGCGTTCTATCCTATTCACTCAGTCATGTTATATCTATTTGCCTTCCTCGGCAATGGCGCCAGAAATGCTTGTTGACAGCTCATAAGATATACTAACAAATCATCCCTGGCAACGGCGCCAAAAATGCTTTTGGTATTTCTTATGCACCATTAACTAAACACCTCCAACTGATGTTTCAGAAATGCTTGTTAATGGTTCTATTGGATCACAAAGTGAATTTCGCAAGCACACAAAAATATTATTGTAGCATTTCCTCTTAAGAGTATTCCCAAGGGTGTCATTTATTTGATCCCAAAGGAAGGCAGGGAAGAGATATAACAATCATCAAGTGGAAAGGGGAGAAAGGTCTAGGTAAGAATCTAGTAAAGATGGACAAAATAATAGTGGAGGTAGTGTGACACACACAAAAGCTTTCAAGTCTAAGGGGGATAAAAGGATCCTAGAGGTTAGTTAAGGTTGAGAGTTATGGAGGTACTCCTACTATGCTCTACTGTACATATACATAGCCTAATCTAATTGTCCGTAAGCTAGATCAATAGTGAATACTTATGCTATGTGGTTCAACACATAGGGCACAGGCTTACCCCTAGCAATACTAGGGTGACTCCTGCCAAGAGCCTGTGGCATGGCCGAACGTGGAGGATTACAAAGGACAGATAGGGCTGTCACCACCTACTGCCTACCTCTTCAATCCGTGGGTCTACGAGACATCCAATGCTACTTAGCTATCCTAGCACCATGCTAGCATATTAAGTAATTACCTTAAGAGCCTAGGCACAAGCCATCCTAAGGCAATGAATTGAATCATCATTGAACTAATGTTGATACACAGCATAATTATCCATACTAACCAAGTTATGTTATAATTAACTAGACTATAGTGGGTGTCTGTAGGTTCTATGATAATGAGGTATGTTCATGATGAAACAGTCATAGAAGTTATACCTTCCACATACATGGACTCCACAATCAAACAAGAAACGCTTTGCCCAAGTATATGTATAAGTAGAGACTAAAGATACTATCTTTATTATGCATAAAGTCACAAATACAAGAAAGAATACATGAGCCATACCTTTCTCAATGTAGGATTGGGAAGAGAGAGACTCCTTACCCCTTTCCCAATTTGGACTTGGGACTAGAGACTCTCCTCTCTACAACCTAACTCCTCTAAGAGTATGGATGGTAGTGTATACAATAGAGATGAAGCTCAAGTGGTGTCTGTTGAAGTGAGGGGTAGGGGGTCCTATTTATACTAGTGTTGAGGTCGGTTCCCGCCACCAAAAGCACGTGAATCAGTCACCATTGACTCCTTCAAGCCAAGAGGAGCCAACACGCGTCGTTTGACCGCGTTTGGCACTAGGAAGGGGTCGACCGAACCCCTGGTTAGGCCGACCTGGTCAGCACTCCAAACGTGGAGTGCTTCCTCTAGGTGGCTGCTAGGTGGGCCCCCTTGATGTATCTGGGTGATATACCGTTGGATCTCCTTGGATACTTCTGTTTGTGGGCCATTTGATCCATGGGATGCCACATGTCGTCGCCTGATTGGCTAGGATGATATTTTATAGGATCGGTCCTTCTACATTTCCTCATTTCCTGCATAAAATGTTGCATACACATATTTCTCCAAGTCCAAGTGGAATTTGGTTAGATAGAAAGGTGATGGATGCAAGAAATGACATATCTTTCACATAATTGAGTTAAATTGACAGATGAAATTGGTATATAACAGCCGTCAACAGCAGCCTGCTGAAGACTTGCACTAAGCTGTCCAGAAAAGATGCGCGGTTTTTTATTTTTACCACGATGTCATCAACATACACTTCTACTAGGTCTCTAATGAGGTCCCCAAATGTTTTATGCATTGCCCGTACAAAAGTGGGGAGAGCATTCTTAAGACCATAAGGCATGGAGACATAACAATACAGGCCATCTACTATTACAAAAGTAGTCTGTTCTTCATCATCTCTAGACATAGGTATTTGGTGGAAACCAGAATACGTGTCTAGGAAACACAGCAGATCACAGCCTGATGTAGTGTCTACAATTTGATCTATCTTGGGGAGTGGGAATGGATCCTTTGGACATGCCTTGTTCAGGTTGGTGTAGTCGATGCACATCCGAAGCTTCTTGCCAGCTTTAGGGACGACAACAGGATTAGCCAACCACCGAGGGTGGTGGACCTCCCAGATAAAGCCAGCGTCGAGCAACTTCTTAATCTCCTCTCGAATGAAGTTTTGCCGCTCGACGAACTACTTCCGGGGCTTCTGTTGTACCAGGCGGGCGTCGGGGCAGATCTTCAGATAATGTTCAATCACCTCCCTGGGGATCCCGGGCATCTGTGATGGTTGCCAGGCAAGCACATCGACATTGTCCCGGAGGAAGATGACAAGCGCGAGTTCCTATTTGTTGTCCAGGTTACCCGCTATGCGGGTCGTCTAGGCAGCTTCGGCACCGATTCTGACGGCCTTGACTGGGATGTTGTCTTCGTCGGGTAGCACACGTGGAGCCGCGGCGGAGGTCCACTGATACGGTCTTTGGCTTAGCCGTCACTCCCTTGTACCATCAAGGCTCGGCGCCCATCCTTCCGCGGGTGCTTGGAGCTACTCCAAGGCCGACACCGCCACTGTGCGGTCTCCCCGAATTTTGAGGACTCCAGATGGCGTCGGCATCTTTAAGAGCAGATAGCCGTCGTAAGCTACAGCCATGAATTGGTATAGCGCCAGCAATCTGATGATGGCGTTGAAGGGAAGCTTGACGTCCGCCACATCGAACAGAATACTCTTTGTGCGGTAGTTCTCAGGAGTGTCGAAGGTTACTGGGAGGTGGATGCTACCACTGGGCACGATTCACCCTCGGCCCATGCCTAAGAACGGGCTCGAAGGCGTGAGTCGAGACATAGGTATCTGCAACTTCTGGAAGGCTGCAGTTGAGATGTGGTTGAGGCCTGCACCACCGTCGATCAGCACATAATGGAGCCTCACATTGGCGATGGCTGGGGCCACGAGTAGCGGGAGCACCCCAGCCCTTGCCATGTTTTTCGGGCAGTCCGAGGCGTCGAAGCCAATCGCAGTGCTCATCCACTTGTTGTGGGAGGCCGGACTTGGCGCTAGGGCCACCACTGCCACGGCCCGTTGCAGGACTTCCGCCGCGTTCCGAGATGTAGGGTATGTGGCTCCCTCGTAGATGACATAGAGGAGCTTTTGTTGCTCCTGGTCGTAGCTAGTGTCCGAGTCAGCACTCGTGAAGACTGCTTTCACCGCAATGTGGGGCTCCTGGTACCCCATGTCTTCGTCTTTGTCCTCCACAGGGTCAAGCTTCTGCTTACCCTCCCTCTGGCGGGGAGGCTCACTCTCTTGACATTGTTGCTTCTGCCTCTGCTCGCGAAAATGTTTCGCGAGCTTCTTGACTTCCCGGCACTCACTTGCACTGTGACCATTGGTCCGGTGCACCGGGCACTTGAAGTCAATGTCATCACCCTAAGGTGACGGGCGTGGGCGCTTATCTTGGCACGAGCTCTGGGCTCTGCCAGCTGCCGCAACTGCCACCATGGGAGCCCTAGGCCTTGGCTTACTCCTGTTGCGGCCCCTGTTCTCTTTCTCCCTGCCACCACTCCTGGTAGTGGCTTCCACTTCAGACTGCAAGGGCTCCCCACTCTCTAAGGAGGGTCGAGGGTGCCAGTTATGACCCTCCGCAGACTTGGCACATCTGTTTACCAAGGCAAACAGCTCAGAGACATCGCGCACGTCATGCGTGGCGAGCTTCTAGAGCACCTTCTTGTCCCTCACACCCTGCCTAAATGCAACTATGACAGATGTATTCGAGATGTGCAGGATGGTGTTCCGTACCTGGGAGAATCGTTGGATGAACGTTCGCAACAGCTCCCCCAAGCGCTGTCTAACACCATGGAGGTCGAGCTCCGTGACTGGGCGCTCGTACGAACTTCCAAAGTTTGCCATGAACTGCCGGCATAGCTCCTCCTAGGAGATGATGGACCCCTGGGGAAGGTTCATGAGCCATGACCGGGCGGGGCCGGCTAGGACTACCAGGAAGTAAGTGGAGTAGATCTGTAGGAACTCGCTCGGGTTGACGCTCCCATCATACTTCTCTGGCGTGTGCGGCCGGAACTTGTGAGGCCACACTACCCTCTGCAGGTGCGGAGCTAAAGCTGCCCACCCTCCACCCGTGCTTGTGAGCAGCAAGTTTGGTGTTGCGTGACCTTGATGACCAGATGGCACTGTGTACGCCTGGTGTTGAGGTGTGGCGGCAGGCGCTTGGTGTGGCGGAGGCACACCATACACCTGGGGTGAGAGATCCGCAACATACGCCTGGTGTGGAGGAGGCGCCACGTATGCCTGGTGCTGAGCGGGAGGTGCCACATACATCTGACGTGGTGGGAGAGCGCCATGGACCTGGGGTTCAGGACTCGGCAGGATGTAGTCAGCTTTAAGATTGCGGCACCACTCCCGTTGTCATTCGATAATGACTCGACAGTACTCACCAGCTCTGCGGCGCTGCAGCTCAGCCTGTAGGTCCACCGTTGAAATCCTTGTTGAGCGGCTATCGGTAGTCCGCCGATCGATGGTAGGAGTACGCGACAGCGAGACAAATGTTGTTGTCACTCGCCTCCTGCCTTGCGGAGTCGCTTGGAGTGCAGCGACGAACAGATGGTCGACATTTTTTACCAACTGTTGGGTTGCTCCCTGCGGGGCACCTGCTGTCGGTGCGTTGCGGAGTAGCGCACGTGCAGCAAGGACTGCACTTTCCGGGCTTGCTGCAGGCGGGACCGTAGCAGCTGTCACGACAGGGGTTCGTCGTGCCTTGTTGTGCGGGCCTGCAGTCAGTGGGGTGACTACACAACATCGCGATGGTCCAGATCTTCCTGCCCTAGAGCGGAACCCAGCTCTGGGGTGGGATAAAGCTTGGTCCTCACCCGCCGCCTGCTGGCGGGGCTGTGACCTGGAGGAACTAGCGTTGGAACGGGCATTCACCATGCTGCTGGTGAAGATCCTTGCAGGAGAAACCCCCCCCCCCCCCCTACCTGGCGCGCTAAATGTCAAGGTGTCTAAACTGACACCTCCCTCGGACTTGATCGGAAGCAGCCCGTGGGGGTTCGATGTGTATTCGGGGGCTAGTCCTAGCAAGATCGAGCTCAGTGAATGATGAACGCAAGGGTTTTACGTGGTTCGGGCTGCCTGGGCGTAATACCCTACTCCACGGTGGTTTGTATGTTGTATTGCTCAAGCGTGTGTCTGGGTCTAAGAGAAGTTGTCTAAGTCGGTGGCCGCTCAGTCCATTTATAGTCCAAGGCCGAGCAGCTTACAAGTGGGGCCTGGGGCCCGACAAGTGGCCCCAGGAGTACCAAATCCATCCTAATATTTGGGAGTAAATGCTATCCCCTGACAATGGCTTCAATGTGCCGCTTGGTCATGCCTTGCTGAGGGCTACACATAGCCCCTCATCATGGTTGGTCGTCTCCCGTCTGTCTTGTCGCGGCCTCTCATTCGTCTGCCGTACATAGTAGTTCAGTGCCAGCCTGTTATCACAAGATTGGGTACAGGACTCTTGACTTACGAGTGTGAGCTCCCGCTTACCTAGAGAACGTGCATGTCCTTCCAGTTTAGGCGCACTGGGCTCGTCTCCCCTCATTGCCGCTACCGCGGAATGGACTAGGCCCGGCGCTGCCTGGCACGTGGCAGGTCCGGTCCTTCCCTCTGTTGGGAGGCTGGGTCCGGAGCTACCGGACAAGTGTCTGCGCTGGACCTTCTTCCAGCGGGGAGGCAGGTTCGGGGCTGCCGGTCTTGCGGATGCACCGGACCTCTCCTCAGCGGGGAGGTGGGCCTAGAGCTGCGAGATGCGTGATAGTGCCGGACCTCCCCCCCCCCCCCCCCCGAGGGGGAGACACACCTGGAGGTGCAGGACACGTTGTAGCATTGGGCCTTCCCTCAGTGGAGAGGCATGGTCATGCCGCACGCCACGTGGCACCCTGGGACCACGTCGGATCTTGCCCCCGTGGGGGGCGGGACCCAGCGCACCTTCTTTCCTGTACCCAGGGGTACCCGATTTGCTAGGTACTGACATCCTGAATCTTGTTCTCAACCACAATAGCCTTGTCAGTCAACTTCTGGAAGTTGGCATAGTCAGCATTGAGCAACTGAACTTGAATTTCATTGTTAAGGCCCCTCTTGAACATATATTGCTTCCTGCTATTAGTGCTAATATCTTCTGGAGCATATCGAGATAGTTGAGTGAACTTATTGAGGTATTCACTCACACTCATCCTTTCTTGCCTGAGGTTTTTAAATTCTTGCCTTCTCAAGATCATGACTCCCTCTGGCACATACTAAGAACGGAACTTCTCCTTGAATTCACCCCAGGTGATTCTCTCTTGATTTTCATGGGCATTACATAAAGATTCCCACCAATCTGCAGTAGCTCCCATCAACTAGTATGAGGCAAAAAGAACCTTCTCTCTGTCGCTGCACTAGACAATAGCAAGTTTCTTCTCAACAGACTTCAGCTAGTCATCATCTTCCATTGGATCTATGGCTTGAGCAAAGGTAGGCGGACTGGTCCTCATAAACTCTCACAAGCGATTGTGATGTGGTGGGGGTGGTGGCGGTGGCGGGATATGGGACTGATTATTGTTACCAGCTTGCAGCTATCCCATTGTCTGTATCATGGTCTGCATGAGCTGGTTCTGCATAGCCAATAGCTACTCAAAGTTGATAGCTCCCTGGGCAGATCCCTGGTTGTTTTCAGGTGCCTCATTGCTCTCCTCCTCACCATTGGCATTCCTCTGGTTATGAGTCCTCGACATCTGTTGGTAAAAGAATTATAGATACAAAAGAATTTAGAATTTGAAAAGAAACGCCCCAACTATATGCATCAAGGTATATGTAACTAATAACTCCTTTATTAATACTAATAACCCTATTAGAGGATGTGGACAAGGATCCCACAACCCTCTACTATGTGTGGATGTGGACAAAACGCTAGACGTCCCACATCTCGCACAAAACACACAAGCACAAGCACACCAAGAAAACTCAGCACACCACACTAAACATGACTAAGACGAGCTAAACGCTTATCTAACTTCTAGATAGGAGACCTAGACTTAATTGTGTGAGTTGTGGTTGTCCTGGCCGTGAGGCGGTGAAGGCGACGATTGCGGCGAAGCATACATGGGTGCGCGCCAGGGTGAGTTAGCCGTCCATGTAGGTGTCGGTGAGTTTGCTACACCATTAATCTCCACGGTAGCACGAACTTCTCTTGCTTCTCCATGATGAATAGCCTCTTACGGAGGTAACGGATCTCTTCCATAGTGTCAGCATAGCGATGTCCCAAATTCACCAATACCTCTTGAGATCTGTCAATAGCACGAGAACTGACTTGAGCTCCATCATGAGGCCTTAAGATCTCCCTTGTCCCCTTCTTGCGTTGCGGGCGCAGCGCAAAGCTAGTACCTCCAATCTTCTCCTGATAGATGTGGTCTAATCTAGTAAGTGCATCCCAAGCAACATCATCAATAGCTTGCTCCCTGGTGCTTCTCCATGTGGATGCAAAGTGTTGGGTGACCACCTCATCTCTAGCAAGAACAGTAACTTGAGCCCTCCATTCATCACGTCCTTGGCGAGGAATCCTCTTGACATAGTACTCTGGGTGCATTGCATAGATCAAGGAACTCCTTCAATTTCTTAGCTACAAATCCTCCATCAGTGCCATCGAAACGGAATTATTGAGCTCCACGGTAAACTATGCATTTGTCCTCCTTCCTAGCTTCACTAGGTTGCGATGCATTCCTTTGGGCTTCTAGTACTTCTTCTTGTGCAGCAGGTTCCTCCTCTTGTGGTTCCCCATCATCTTGGGCTTCATATTCACTCTCCTCATGTATATCATCCTCCTCTTCTTCCCTATCATAGCATTCCACCATTTCAGGATCTTCCTCTTCCTCATCATCGCCATAGGACTCCACCATTTCAAGATCTTCTTCCGTCGTGTTGGAGTGTTCATGCTCAACTTCCTTTGTGGGAGAATTCACTTCTTCCTCCTCTTTGGCTGGTTCCATCCTTGGCTCCTTGCGAGGCCTAAGCTTGATTCCAAGTGGTGGCAAACGAGCTCTCTTGCGTGCTGTCATTTTGGTGTGAGCCATCTACAAGATAACATGAGAAAAACAGAGAAAAACACAAAATATTTGTTCTAAAATCGCAGCAGCCATAAATTTAGATGAGAGGATGTGCATTTGCTCAAAAAGATGCAAAAACAGCAAAAATTACAGCAGCAGCAGCAAAAGTGCAGTTTTCCCCACATTATATAGTTAGTGGGAGGCAAAATAGTGCAAAACAGGGTAATTATGAATAGGAAAGAAGTCCTAAGTGATTTGTGATGTCCTTTCTAACTAGTCATGCGTCCTACAGTCAAACATGACTCTGATACCAATTTGTGACACCCGGTTCCGAAAATGAACCAAGCGTAAAGCATATGTGTGCCCAGGATGTTCACCACACATACACAAGTGATTCACAATTGATAAACATATTATAACCATGTCTCTAATAATAATACTAATAATTGTACCTTATTACAAACCCAATTAGTCTTGAATACAAGCTCTAATAAAACTACAATGGAAAAACTAAACACTAAAGACTTCAACTCCACAGACAGGTTTGACGGCAAAACACATGCCTAGAATTCCTCAAAGACCTCCTGATACTCCACCTGGTCGCCTGCATCTGGATTTGGAGGGGGAATAGCAAGGGTGAGCACATGTCGTACTCAGCAAGTGTGGGAAAGTATGACATGTAGCTTTAACAAAGGACGGCAATAAAATAGGCTAATTGCATAAAAGTACATTCAAAACAGTTGAAAATGCAATTATATCATTATTAAGTGAGGTCCTTCCCAAAATAACCCATATAACATCAATTTCAACTTAAATAACCAATTTCAGCAATAATTATCCATAATCAACTCATAACTGCTCACTTATCTCAATTTCATCAATTCCATGTAGCAAAGTCAATTAATTAACCAATATTGATTCCCAATTCAATTCTAGCCATTAAACCAAGTTAAAGTCCATGTTCTAATCATGTGAGGGTCCAGGTTGCTCATGACCGAGAGCGTGGCTATCATGATAGTTTTAGACACACTCTGCAGAGGTTGTACCACTTTACCCACAAGTTTGTGATTTCGTCACCTTTTGATGACTAAGGAATCTCAATTATGTTGTCTCACACTTCCTTAGGTGTGTGGCCAAGAGATCACAAAATAGCCTTTACAATGTGATTACTAGCATATTTAGACCCCACTGAGGTT
Organism: Tuctoria greenei; assembly: GCA_036927565.1. NCBI lineage: Eukaryota > Viridiplantae > Streptophyta > Magnoliopsida > Poales > Poaceae > Tuctoria > Tuctoria greenei. Next base: position 10,274,814 of record JAYESD010000007.1, read on the forward strand.
TCACCAGTGGTGATGTCTCCATCCGAGCGCATCCAACCAAGGGCCCCCTCTTGAGCCATTCGGATCCCAGGGTAGTCCCACCATCAACTACAAACTCATTCCGACTACCCCTTCCCCGAGCATTCTTAATGGTCCAAACAACACTGGCAATTCAATAATTAGTCAGCTAAGCCGCACCCATACTTGGCCTTGTGGTGGCACTGTAAATCCTAGATGGTCGCTCCACGAACCGGTCCTTAGATCTAAAGCAAGCAAAACCACAGAACAGTCCAACCCACTCCACATAACCAACTTGCTTAGATCCCTAGGCACCATGTTGCTAAAGGGTCAATATTACCAATTCTCATCATTCACATATTCAATAGTTCACAATTAAGCCATTTGATTGTTTCCCAAACCCAATTTAGTATTGTGAAGCAAAAAGTGCAAAATACCCTTACCGACTCTCTACTTAGTGTTCAAGCGACAGAATGTTAATACAAAACTAGTAAACTCCTACAATTGGGTTTTCCCATCATATTGACACAAGCATGCAATTTTGCAAACAAAACCTATAAAACAGAATCAATATGGTCAAGGACACTTGCCTTGCTCTTGAGCTTGGTTTGGATCAAAGGCTTCATAGTTCTAGTTCTATAGGTCATCTAAAGCACTCTCTAGGGCAATTCCATCTATTCCGAGTGACAAACATGAAAACACACAATTCAATCAAATAATGCACATATAGTATTCAATATGCCGTTGTAAGGATCGAATGCCCAAGAGGGGGGTGAATTGGGCTTCTTTTCAAAAATCTAAGCAATGAAACTTAATTCCTAAAAGCCCAATTCCCTACGCAAACAATCTATGCATTGAAGTAAATAGCAACTTCGCGGTATATAAAATGCATAAATGTAAGGGAGAGGAGGAGGATGCAAACTCCCGAGGAGACACGAGGATTTATCCCGTGGTTCGGCAAGATCATCAAGATCTTCCTACATCCACGTTGTGGCACCCACCAAAGGGTATAGCCACACCCAAGACACCGAGACGAGGGATCTCCACTATTCTTCTCCGTTTGCCAACCTCGGCAAGGTGGAGCTCAAGCCTTGTAAACTTTGGTCCTCCGGGCTTCCACAATCCTCTTGGCAAGCTCCGAAAGTTTCTCTCAATTACACACAAAGGGACACTCCCTTGAGGCTCTCACTACCCTAGAGATTCCACTCACCAAGAATGGAGGCACACAAGCTCTCTCTCTAGCTAGTACTAGCCTATCTCTTGGTGTGTAAGTGATCTAAATGATGTAGAAGTGATGGCTCTTGGTCTTGAACGCTTGTGGATGTGTAGAGAATGTCTGGTGATCAAGACTTGTCGAAATGACAGGTTTAGGGGGTATTTATAGCCAGCCTCCACGAAATAGCCGTTGGAAAAGTAGGCTGACAGAACTTTTCTGCGAACACCGGATGATCTGATGTCTCCCCTTTAGTTATAATTGGTCAAGTTCACTTTAGCTGACATCATTGTGTCAGATATGACCGTTGTTAGATCGATGTTGCACTTGTCTTCTCATCGGATGATCCGGTGGCTCTTCCTCCAGAATTGGCTCAAACTTGATGCTTACTGGAGTGATTGACCGATGTGTATATTTCTATACATCGGATGATCCGGTGCTACACTTGGTCCAAGGATATTGCAAACTGTACTGATGGACCGATGTAGCCTAGCCCTCAACATCGGATGATCCGGGGAGTGCTTCGTTCTGAGGTCTTCTTCTTCTGCTGAACCAACTCGACCGATGTGTTGTTCTCTGGAAACATCGGTTGATCCGGTGAGTTGATTTTGTTTGCTTCGAGTTGTTTCTAAGTGATTCTTTTGTGTCTTGCTCAAATGACCTCTTAGACTTTGTTGGAAATATATTTCTGATGATTGTTGTCGGTGGTTTGGATCCGGAAGATCTCCCGGCACTACTAAAGTGTTAGAGGAGTTTGATGTTCGGTATGGGTGCGCGGAGATTCAAGAAGGTGAATTATGAATAGCACAGGAGACACGGAAATTTACGTGGTTCGGGCCGCCTGAGCATAATACCCTACTCCACGGGTGTGTTGGTGTTGTATTAGCTGTATGAGCTTGTGTCGAGCGTCTATGGCGCGTGTGTAGCGTCATTCTCCCCCCCCCCTAGAGTCCGTCGTCGGCCTGTCCTTTTATAGTACAAGGACAGGCCGTTACAAGTTAGCCTGGCCCGACATGTGGCCCCAGCGGTTACTAGTATTGATACTCATTCAACACGTTTAATTGTCCTTAATGACCGGGTAATGGGCTTTGACAGCACCGTTACTGGTAATTAAGGTCATCCGATCGTGTGTCATTAATATGGTATTAATGACACTTAATCGGGTCTTGAAGTCCTTGATTCCCCTTTGAAGATCCGGGGCCGTTGTGGAGTCTTCCGGAGGTTAGAGGCTGAAGATCCGATGGTTGGACACGTGGCAGCTCTGGAGCATACTGTGGGAAACAGGTAGCTCCAGAGCTACATGACACGTGTCAGGTCCGGAGCTTCTCTCGGTCTGGGGTTAAGTCCGGAGGTGCCATTTCGGTACAAAGCCCGGAGCTTCCCCCTTGTGGGCGGTAGCTCCGGTTTGATAGTACACGTGGCGGCCCTGGGATTAACCATGTTGGAGAAGCGGGTCCGGTTATATCTGACATATGGGCCTCCGAAGGTCTTCAAATCAAGTAGATGACTTTCCTTTGAGATCTTTGTAACCTCAAGGGGTGTACGGTTTCCAGGGTACCGGCAGTGGCCCCCTGGGCCCACCTCTGGGGAAGACCCTTTGGGTGAAGTCATTCCGCCGGAGGTGGGTCCATCCTTGTGACTTTTGAACTGAGTCTTCAAAGGTCTCCGGATGTGCCGTTGGCGATAGTTTGGAGTTAAATCCTCGCCACGTGGCGTATCCTGCGTGCGGCAGATGAGATCTTTAGCGTGCAGATCTCACGCAATTGAAGGTCGCAGGTTCCCGATACGAAAACCGTATCAGTTCCGCGCGCCTTGTCAGGCCGCCGCCTTTGGGCTTCCCGCCTCATGATGACAACCGTTCGCCTGGGTAAGAACCTCGACTTGATCGTCGGGGTGGTCCCGGGCCCCCTTGTCATCGGCTGGGTCGAATTTTTGAATGGTATCTTCAACTTCCTTGCGGTTTCCATCCAAGCGTTGTGAGGGCTTACTTAAGAAGGAAAGTGTGCACTGTCTGGAGTTCTTTACGCCTCTCATCTGATCTTGCGCTCAAACTCCCGACTTGTGCTTCGCTTTTCCTCTCTTGCCTTGTTGTGCTGCGATGGAGTTGGGTCTCCACGAGAGTCGTTTGAAGACTGACGGAGACCTGAAGAAGGTCTGGACCCTCATGGGGTGGTCTTCGGACTTCTTCAACCGCTCGGTCTGTGCCGGGGGAGAGCTCCCATTTGAGAAGGAGCACTCCGGCGAAATGGTGTACTTCTCCTCGTACGCCATGGTGGGGTTGATCCCACCTTTTTCCTCCTTTTTCTTGATGCTGCTGGACTTTTATGGTCTGCAGCTATACCACCTTGGTCCTCACTCCATTCTCCTCATGTCTATCTTCGTCCACTTCTGTGAGATGTGGGTGGGCATCCCCCCCTGCATTGAACTCTTCCGGACCTTCTCCGGTCATTTCCCTCTGGGAAGTGGGATGACTGGAAGAAGGATTGGATAGTCATCCGGGTGGAGGAGCACGAGAGGCTGGAGCTGCCCGAAGGTCTCCCCAACATTGACACGACGATCTGGAGTGAAGCTCCGGTGCTGGCGGGCACCTTTAACCCTGTTCTGACCAGTATCTGCTAGTGCGTGGAGGGGGGATTAACCCCTCAAGCGGTGTTTTGTAACTTCCTGGTCAACAGGTGGGCACCGCTGAAGAAGAGAGAGAAACTCGCTTGGGCCCTCAACAGCGTGGTGGACGACGACCGGGTCGAGACCGGGCTGAAGTCCAACATGGTGGGGACAACCTTGGAGTTCCACCTCAAGAAGATCCAGCACGACATCGACATCGAGGGTGACGATCTGACTCCACCATCAGCTTTTCTTCCTCTGGACATGGAAGTTGAGTTCAGCAGGGAGCTCTAGCGGAAGATGCCCATACTTGACGACCTTGGTGTCGTCGAGAGAAGATCAACCACCAAGGTGGCGATCCCTGGAGTGTCCGAAGGTGGCTCCGAGACTGCCCCGAAGCCAAGGGTCGAGGTCGTTGGCAAGGGCAAGGAGCTGGCGAACGAACCCCTGAGTCGAAAGAGGAAGTTGCAGCATGCCGACGGAAGGTCCGTCAGGCCTGCCACCTCTGCATCGGCTCCTTCTCCCCGGAGGGGGAGGTCTTCTGCAACCGCGGCGACTGTACCCGCAGTGGGATCCTCCCGGGGAGCTAGCTCCGGGCATGCGACTCCAGCACCGGGGCCGGTTGAGGTCTCCAGGTCCAGAAGTTCTTCCCAATCGAGGGGAGCCTCGACCAGGGAAACGCCCGTGGCTGCTACGAGTTCTGGGGGGGCTTCCGGAGCTTCCATGCGGGCTATGACCAGCCCAGAACGCCCGGGAAAGAGGTTCCGCGCAAGCTGGTGCGGAAGCCTCCCAATGTAATTTTTAATCTTTACCTTGGACAATTGTTTTGTTGTAGTAATTGCTTTTTTAAGTTTCTTCGTCCATCATTTGCAGCGTTCCCAAGACGAGGAGTGAGGCTCCACGCTCAGCCACATCAACTGAAGCTGTGAGGGCGGAAGCTTCTGCTCCTGTCTTAGTGCCGCCCCAAGTGGTGGCTGAAGCTGCGACAGCTCCAGCGCCAGCTGTCATGGTCATGGACCTCGACTCATCCCCAGAGACTCACGTGGTAGCGCCGGACCGCGGGAGAGAAGATGCGCCAGCGGCACCTGTCCCGGAGGCTGAAGCTCCGGGTCCTGGTGCTGAGATGATGGAAGCTCCGGGTGTTGAGCCGGAGGAAGCAGTAATTCCGGTCTCAGAGCCGGAAATTGTCGAAGACCCGGCGGTTGAGCCGGAGGTGATTGAAGGCCCGACGTGCATGCCGGAAGTTGAGGAAGTTCCGGCAGTTGGGCTGGCTGCCTCTAAAGCATCGGCCGCTGAGCCGGTCATTGTTGGAGCTCCGGCCGCAGGGCCGGTCGATGTTGAAGATCTTCCAGCTCCCGAGCCGGTTGTTGAAGAGGCATCGGAGCCCGAGCCCCCATCGGAGGAGGTGTCCAGACCGGAGCCAGCAGCGGCCCCTGCTCCAGAAGTGACGACGCCGGAGGTACCCGCGGCCGAGCCGGAGTGCCCAAGCGAAGTCGCTGGCCCCCTGCCTGAGGGGGTGAACGAAGACCTGGCGGCAGGGCCTTCCTCGATGGCGATTGAGGACACCCCGGAGGACGGCCCTAGTGCCATGGAGACTCAGGGGACCACTCTTGTGGGGTGGGACCCAATTTTTGTATCTGAAAACCCGCTGGAACCAGCGGAGAAGACCCCAGCAGGTCCGGAACCTATCTCGTTGTCACTGTCTATTGACAATGCATGTTCCAGTCTGCGTCAAGTCCAACTGGCTTTCTTCCACGACAGCAAGGCTCTTGAAGAGGAGCACCAAACCCTTAGGCGATAGTGTAACCGGCTCTACTTCGAGACCAAGCTGGCGCAGTCGAGGCTAGCGGATGACAAAGAGTGGATCAAGCGGGAGAAGATCCGCTTGGAGTACTGGGGCAAGTTACTGGATGACAGGGAGAGTATGACTCGTGCCCTCGACGCCCAATCCCGGGAGATCTATGAGCAGACCAAAGCAGCTAACAGTGCGGCCGATGAACGCCAAGAAAGGATTGAGGCTATTAACACTACACTCATCAAGCGCCGGGAGGCACTTGAAGAGAGGGAGAAATGGCTCGAAGATGAAGAGCAGAAACTCCTAGAGCTGCGGGATGACGTCCTGAGGAGGGAGGAGGAGCTCACCAAGAAGGTGGCTCTGGCTGACAAGGGCCTCGAGGAGCGCGCCAAGAAATTGGAAGAGCGCTGCCATGAGGAAGAGGAGAAGGCCTGGGTGCGAGGGCAGGAACTCTACGAGCAAGAGTTTGCCCTTACTGCCAAGAAAGTGAGGGGCAGAGAGAAGGACCTGGTCGACCGCCGGAACAAGATCCACCTCCGGGAGGAGGAGCTCGGAAAACTCGAAAAGTGGGTTGCTGAAAAGATTTAGCAAAACGCCAAAGAAGTTGAGCGCCTCGCTCGCGAGAATTCTGAACTGGTGGCGGCCAGGAGATCCTTGGAAGAAATAAAGGGCTTGAGGACTGCAGACTCCCTACAGATTTGAGAGTTCCTGGGCAAGGCCAACGACGCGCTGACACCGATGGGCTTCAGCCCCATGCGCCCGGATGATCCGGAGCCGGAGCCGGACCTGGCGTTGCAGGCGTTGAGCTCGGCAGGCACCAAACTCTCCAAGGTGGGCGATGTCATCGCGGACCAATTGGAGGTTGAGAGGCAATCCCTGGCGAAGAACATCGCAGAATATGTGCTGACGTGCTACACCAGCCGGAACTCCCAATTTCCTCTAGACCCGGTGCTCGAAGGTCCGGTTGAAGGAGAAGGCGAAGCTGCCCGAGCCAACGTATCGGAGGTTGCCCAGAAGGTTGCCCAATTCTTCCATAGGGTCTAGGACCATCTCTATAGTTCTCACTTGTACTTTCTCTTCTTCTTCCTCAATTTTGTAATCCCTTGTCTCCAGATGTAATCCCTTGTCTCCAGATGAATGAAATCCCCAAATTTTTGTGAATTTCACTTTTTGTCTTCAACACTTTTGTCTTCACTTGGCCCCCTGGTAGGTGTACACAATTTGATTGTGAACATGTACCAGGAGGATATTGCGTTTTGTTGAAGACTCATTTGCTCCAAACTTGTAGAATTTAGGTTTGAAGTCTTCGATAGTGAAGGCCCCCTGAGGTTGTCGGAGCTCAGAAGCTCCGGCATTGTCTATCGTCGGAGCTTAGTAGCTCCGGCAATAGTCTCTATCAACGCGTAGAGCATCGATAGTTAGTCCTCTGGGGTGTCGGAGCTTAGTAGCTCCGGCAGTGACCTTTGCCAACACTTAGTTTGTTGGCAACAGACTCCGTTTGCGGGGTCTTCTCACCATCTTTTATTTAGCATCGATGGCTGGCCCCCCTAGCTTTACCGGAGCTTGATTACTCCGGTGATGCTCGTTTTCAATGCATAATATCGATTACAAGCCACCTAGGGGAGTCGGAGCTTTGTTAGCTCCGGCTTTTCTCCATCAACGTAGATTTTATTTTTCCTGCACACTTAAGCCAAGAAAAATAGTAAAATTCGTTTCTTGTCTATAACTTCATCGCGGCTTACGATTCTCAAGAAGATTTTAAGTCAAACGCGATTCTAAATACAACGAATGCGTTGTCTTTTCTTCCAGATCTAACTGTACATGGACCCGCCTTACTTCGGCCTATCGGGGTGTAGGTAGAGCGGCGTACTTAGGGTGCTTGACCAGGCTAAGTCGATAGCACACTCCAGCCCTAGATTGGCTTGGCGGCATTCAGGCGAGTGGGCCATGAACAATATTTGAATCCAAAAGAATCAACAGTATAACTCGTATCGTATATGAACCGGTCGAACTAAAATTTCTTAAGAATTGCACGTCTTTGTTATAGACAAGAAAGAGAAAAATAAAAAATGTTGAGCCTGTACAAAATAAATGCACGTGGAGTCTGTTTCACATGAAGATGTCTTTCATTATAGATCTGGGGTACAGGGGGAACAAGTACACTCTTAGGGTACGGAACCAGGCTAAGCGTGTTTCATTTATCGTTTGACCCAAGGTAGCTAGCCACACTTTTAGTCCTGAGACTGTGACAAGTGTTGCATGAACTTTGCGGACCTTTCGAGAAAGGTCCGGCTGTTCTCCCGGAGGAACTACCCGACTCTGTACAATGACTCTATAACATACACCTCATGTTACTACAGACTCACCTCCGTGATATTAGGCGTAGAACTTACGGAGGTGCTCAATGTTCCAAGGATTTGGAAGAGGTGTCCCATCCTCGGTAGCCAAGCGAACGCTCCCAGGACGGGACACTTTAATCACTTGGAAGGGTCCCTCCCAACTGGGGGAGAGTTTGTTTAACCCTTCTCTGGATTGTATTCTCCGTAGCACCAGGTCGCCTTCCTCAAGCTGTCGGTTGTGTACATGCCGCTGATGATAGCGCCGAAGGGCTTGGCGGTATCGGGCATTCCGTACAGCTGCTTGGCACCTTCCCTCCTCCAGGAGGTCTAGGTCTTCACGCTGGAGCTGGTCCTGCGTGGCTTCGTCGAAGGTCCGGACCCGGAGTGACCCCAAGGTGATTTCTGGAGGAAGGATTGCTTCAGCTCCATACACCAGGAAGAAGGGTGTCTCTCCAGTTGACCAGTTTGGAGATGTCCTGTTGGCCCAGAGAGTGGGTGGAAGCTCCTCAATCCAGTTAGCTCCATGTTTTTTCAAGCGCTCATAGGTGTGCGTTTTGAGTCCTTTAAGGATTTCAGCATTTGCTCTCTCAGCTTGGCCATTGCTGGCTGGGTGAGCTACGGAGGCGTAGCAAACTTGAATGTCGAGGTCTTCGCAATATCCTTGAAACGCAGAGCTTGTGAATTGGGTCCCATTATCAGTGATGATTTTATTTGGGACTCCAAATCTGCATACAATGGACTGCAAAAAGTTGATAGCAGATTGTTTGTTGATTGTCACAACTGGAGTTGCTTCCGACCACTTGGTGAACTTGTCAATGGCGACATACAGGAACTTGTAACCTCCGACGGCTCTTGGGAAAGGTCCCAAGATGTCCATCCCCCACACAGCGAAGGGCCATGTAGGAGGTATCATTTGAAGGGGCTGAGCCGGTGTGTGAATTTGCTTTGCATGAAATTGGCATGCTTCGCATTTCTTCACCAGCTCAGTTGCATCCTGGAGTGCTGTAGGCCAGTAGAAGCCATGCCGAAAGGCTTTACCAACCAGCGTGCGGGAAGACGCGTGGTTCCCACACTCGCCTCCATGGATTTCTGCGAGGATCTCGCAGCCTTCTTCCCTTGTGATGCACCGCATTAGGATGCCGTTGGCACCGCGCCGGTAGAGATCCCCTTCTTCCAACGTTTATCTTTTAGCCAATCTGACTACCCGGTCAGCGGATACATCATCGTCAGGAAGGATGTTGTCTTTCAAGTAGTTCCGGATCTCCGAGATCCATGCATCGGAACTAACTTGAGCATTTGAGTCTTGCGTGCTGGGTTGCTCGGAGCTTCCGGCAGCACCTACGACCCTTGATGGCTGCCATGGTAACAGGGCCATCGGGACCGTCAGCTTCGGGATGCTGATCTCGCCCCCTTCGCTCAGTTCGGCAGGCTGAGCTATGGGTTTCGACAACCTCTGGACAAAAGTTCTGTCAGGAGCCGGAGCTCCAGTTGATGCTTTCGTCGAAAGTTCGTCGGCTTCAACGTTGTGAGCACGCTGGACATGGTGGAGATCTAGGACTTCAAAGTCCTTCTGAAGCCTCTGGACTTCAAGGAGATAAGCAGATAGCTGGAGATTGTTGCAGGAGCATTCACCCTTCACTTGCTTAATGATGAGCTGTGAATCTCCCTTGACCAGCAGTTGCTTGACACTGTATGACAGCGCCACCTTTAGTTCGTAGATGAGTGCTTTGTACTCCGCCATGTTGTTGGTCGCCTTGAAGTCAAGGTGTACCATGTATTTTACCTTCTCCCCGGTTGGTGCGAGGAGAAGGATTCCAGCTCTGGCCCCCTGCTTTTGCATGGAGCCATCAAAGTAGAGGGTCCAATGAGGCTCGGTGAAGACCGGAGCTTCATGTTCCGGCTTCTTCTCACTGGGGCCCCCAGGGTTTGATGGAGAGGGAGTCCATTCCGCCACGAAGTCTGCCAATGCTTGACTCTGGACTGCTTGCCTAGAAATGAATTCGAGATCAAATTCTACCAATTCCGCTGCCCACTTTGCAATATTCCCAGTTGAATTGGGATTATGCAAAATTGCTCGAAGTGGGTAAGAGGTCACCACTGAGATTTTGTGAGCTTGGAAATAATGGCGAAGCTTCCTGGAGGCAATAAGAACTGCATAGAGCAGTTTATGCACCTCTAGGTATCGAGTCTTGGCATCATGTAGTACTTCACTAATGAAGTACACTGCGCGCTGAATGGTCCGGACCCTCTCGGAGGGGCCCGGAGCTTCCTCTTCACTGACCCGGATACTCCCGGAGGGATCCGAATTTTCTTCGGGGACCTCCGGGTTTTGGCTGGAGGAATCTGGAGCTTTTTTCAGAAGTGACCTGGACCCTTCTGGAGGGGTCTGGGTCTTCTGAAGCAACTTCTTGTGGATTTGAGTCTGGGAGCTGGGACCCAGACTCGCTTTCAGGAACCTCCGGACCCTCCCGAAAGGGTCTGGATCCCTGAGTATGGGGTAGTTTTGGTCTTTCCGTGACCAGAACCATACTGACGACTTCGTCAGTTGCTGAAATGTAAAGCAACAAAGGCTCACCAGGGTTCGGAGCTACCAGAGTTGGTAGGGTGGTGAGGAACTGTTTTAGCTCCTAGAATGCCTTTTCTGCTTCTTCAGACCATTAGAATGGTCCGGACTTCCTCAATAACTTGAAGAAGGGGAGTGCCCGTTCCGCCAGTCTTGAAATAAACCGGCTGAGGGCTGCTAGACATCCAGTTAGCTTTTGGACGTCTTTGATGCGGCCTGGTGGCCGCATGTCTTCAATGGCCTTGATCTTCGCCGGATTAGCTTATATGCCCCGGTGACTTACCAGGAAACCAAGAAGTTTTCCGGAGCTAACCCCGAAGACACACTTGTCTGGGTTTAGCTTTGTGCGCGTGGCCCGCAGCTTATCGAATACAGCCTGTAAGGTGTCAAGAAGTGACTCCTTGTTCTTGACCTTGACCACGATGTCATCCACTTACACTTCCACTATGTCTCTAATGAGGTCTTCAAAGGTTTTGTACATAGCTCGTACAAAAGTTGAAGCTGCATTCTTGAGACCAAATGGCATGGCTGTATAACAGTACAATCCATCTACTGTGATGAAAGAGGTATGCTCTTCACCTTCCCTAGACATTCTGGTTTGATGATACCCAGAATATGCGTCTAGGAAACACAGTAATTCGCACCCGGAGGTGGAATCCACTATCTGATCTATTCTAGGCAGTGGGAATGGATCTTTTGGACATGCCTTATTTAGTGTTGTGTAGTCGATACACATCCAAAGTTTCCCGCCGGCCTTGGGCACAACGACTGGTTTTGCCAGCCATTTTGGATGGAAGACTTCTCGGATGAATCCAGCTGCGAGCAACTTCTTCACTTCTTGTCGAATGAAGTTATGTCACTCTACAGATTGCTTCCGAGGCTTCTGGTGCACAGGCCGGGCGTCTGGATAGATCTTCAGATTGCGCTCAATCACTTCCCTGGGGATCCCAGGCATTTGTGACGGTTGCCAGGCAAACACGTCGACGTTAGCCCGGAGGAAAGCGATGAGCGCGAGTTCCTATTTGTCGTTCAATCCTCCCGATATAAGGGTGGTCTGAGCGGCATCAGAACCGATTTGGACGACTTTGACTGGAATGTCGGTGTCGCCGCTTGGCTGCACACGAGGTGCAGATGTAGAGCCTCGTTGACGAATGCTCGGGGGTTTTGGAGCTTGCTCCTGCCTGGAGTCCTCCTCTTGCGTCGTGGTAAGTGCATGGAGTTCTTCCAGAGCAGTTACTCTGGCAGTACAATCCCCGCGGATCCGGAGAACGCCTACTGGTGTTGGCATTTTTAACATCAGGTAGCCATAATGAGCAGCTGCCATGAATTTGTAGAAGGCAGGCCTACCCAAGGTGGCATTGAAGGGTAAGTTGATCTGAGCGACGTCGAAGACCAACTTCTCGGTGCGATACTTCTCTCGTGCCCCGAAGGTAACTGGGAGAGTAATAGCTCCGAGTGGGGTAATGGCCCCCGGACCTACTCCGGAGAAAGGTCGGGAGGGGTGGAGATCCAAAGGTCGGAGCTGAAGCTTGGTAAAAGCTTCGAAACTTATGAGGTTGAGCCCCGAACCTCCGTCTACCATGACATGGTGGAGCTGGATGTTATTGATGGTAGGAGACACCATCAAAGGTAGCTGACCTGCTCCAACCATTCTTCAAGGGCAGTCCGAAGCATCAAAAGTGATGGCTTTGTCCATCCACTTCTGATGAGGCTCCGGTCTGGCTGTAGGGGCTACAGTAGCCATGTCTCGACGCATAGTCTTGATGACACGGCGGGAGGTGATGTCCCATGATCCACCAAAGATGGTGTTCATGGTCTTCCGACGCTCGTTGTCAGAGACGTCGGAATCGTCGTCGACGGAGGTGTAGACGGCCTTCAGGACCTTTTTGGGATCCTGAAAACCTAACTCCTCTTCAGCCAGAGCTTCATCGACTTTTTGTTTTCCTTCCCTCTGTCGGAAAGGAGTTTCTTCCCTGCGCTTGTTGTAGCGCTCGGCAAGGTTTTGGACCTCACGGCAGTCTTCCAAACTGTGGCTTCCCGTTTTGTGAATTGGACACCACACCTTGGGTTTGCCACCGTCTTCAGAAGACGGTCGAGGTCGCTTCTTGGGGCGTGGCCCCCGGCCACCCGGAGCTGCAGCAGCTGCAACATTGGATGTACCGGCCGACGGCTTCTTCTTGCCGTTGGTCTTCTTCTTCTTTTTGCCACTCCCGGAGGTAGCGGCTTCTCCTTTGGAGGATTTCTTGTGATCCTCCAGAGTTGGTTTGGAGTGCATTTCATGGCCCTCCGCAGCTCTAGCACATTTGTCGGCCAAACTGAAGAGTTCTGTGACACTGGTGATCTCCTTGATCGCCAGTTTCTCCAGCATCTTCTTATCCCGTACACCCTGTCTGAATGCCACAATGACAGAGGCGCTAGAGATAGAAGGGATAGTGTTTCGTACTTGAGAGAACCTCTGGATGAATGATCGCAGAGATTCTCCTCCTTTTTGCATGACTGCAAAAAGGTCCAGTTCAGTGCCTCGTCGGGTGTATGAACTCCCGAAGTTGGCAGTGAACTGCTGGCACATCTCCTCCCAACTATTGATGGAGTTGGGTGGAAGCCTCATAAACCAGGACCTAGCGGTCCCAGTCAAAGCCACTGGGAAATAGTTGTCCATCACGACCTCATTTCCTCCAGCTGCCAAGATAGCAGTGGAGTAGATCTGAAGAAATTCGACAGGATTGACGGTCCCATCGAACTTCTTCGGCAGGTGAGGCCGGAACTTCTGTGGCCACCTGACCATAGGCAGATGCATGGCCAGGTCTGAACAGCCTCCTCCCACTCCTTCAGGAGCAAGAGCGTCTTGAGCTTCTTGTCTTTCACGAGCACGCTCAATATGGACTCGGTCGTCCTGTTGACGGTATCGGCGATCAAGCTCCGCCCGGAGGTCATGAGTTGAAAGCCTAGATACCGTGTGGGTGCGTCGTGCCCCGGAGGTCAATGACATCACCTGCTGTGATGCAGCTCGTCTCCTGTTGTTGGAGACGTGTGGACCAAGTCTACCAGACAAGGTCCGTCGCTACGACGGGGCCCGTCCTGAAGGAGGAGGACCCTGGTTACTGATGCGGTCGGCTGCTGCTGCAACCAAATGTTCCACATCAGCCCTCCACTGCTCCAGTGCATCCCGAGATGCATCCGGTGGTGGTGGGCGTTGGAGAAGAGCACGTGCTGCATGGAGCGCGTGTTTCGGGTTGTCTTGATTTCCCAACGCAGTGACTGATGCTGGTGCACCATCGCGTTGTCCAGCTTGATTTGCTGGTGGAGGCGGCGGTGGTGGCAGTGTGACTCCTACTGGTGCTGAAGCCCCTGCTGGTGGCTGCATATTGAAGGGATTGCCTCCAGCAGCTTGAGCAGCAGGATGACCGTTGGATGATCCAGCAGCTGAGTTCACCATTCTCGAAATCTCAGGCTCCCCTTCCTGGCGCGCCAACTGTCGGTGGTTTGGATCCGGCAGATCTCCCGACACTACTAAAGTGTTAGAGGAGTTTGATGTTCGGTATGGGCGCGCGGAGATTCAAGAAGGTGAATTATGAATAGCATAGGAGACACGGAAATTTACGTGGTTCGGGCCGCCTGAGCGTAATACCCTACTCCACGGGTGTGTTGGTGTTGTATTAGCTGTATGAGCTTGTGTCGAGCGTCTATGGTGCGTGTGTAGCGTCACTCCCCCCCCCCCCCCCCTAGAGTCCGTCGTTGGCCTGTCCTTTTATAGTACAAGGGCAGGTCGTTACAAGTTAGCCTAGCCCGACATGTGGCCCCGGCGGTTACTAGTATTGATACTCATTCAACACGTTTAATTGTCCTTAATGACCAGGTAATGGGCTTTGACAGCACCGTTACTGGTAATTAAGGTCATCCGATCGTGTGTCATTAATATGGTATTAATGACACTTAATCGGGTCTTGAAGTCCTTGATTCCCCTTTGAAGATCCGGAGCCGTTGTGGAGTCTTCCGGAGATTAGAGGCTGAAGATCCGACGGTTGGACATGTGGCAGCTCCGGAGCATACTGTGGGAAACAGGTAGCTCCGGAGCTACATGACACGTGTCAGGTCTGGAGCTTCTCTCGGTCTGGGGTTAAGTTCGGAGGTGCCATTTCGGTACAAAGCCCGAAGCTTCCCCCTTGTGGGCGGTAGCTCCGGTTTGATAGTACACGTGGCGACCCTAGGATTAACCATGTTGGAGAAGCGGCTCCGGTTATATCTAACATGTGGGCCTCCGAAGGTCTTCAAATCAAGTAGATGACTTTCCTTTGAGATCTTTGTAACCTCAAGGGGTGTACGGTTTCCAGGGTACCGACAATTGTCAAGCATTAAGTGTCATTAATTGTGGTTGAATGACTTTGTCATAAGAGCTTTCACTTCTTGTCTTCATATCATTGATTTGATCTCATAAATTGATTGTTTAGGGGTCTCCAATGACATATTGATTTCATTTGATTGAGTGATTATGAGAGACCTTGCATCCACAAATTCATTAGTAAAGTCCAATGGTTGTCATTAATCACCAAAACCATACCCCATGGGGGCCTAGATGCTTTCAGCCGTGATATGCATGATTAATGCAATTGTGAGGTAAAACTTGTTAATGAGTTTCTATTAATGTTTACTAACTGGTTCTAATAGTTTTCAACAAGTTTGAACAAGTTTGGAATTGATTTGAGTTGATTTGGAATTAATTCAGCATAGTTCAAATTCAGAGGCCGGACAAGTCTGGTTTCAGGGCCGGACTAGTCCGCCATGGACAGAATTGGATTTTTAGGGTTTTCTTGATTTGTGAGAATTGGGGTTCAATTTTCGTAGAAACTTGGATGTAGAGGGTGTACCACGTGTTTAGAGATCCAAAGATCAAAGTTTTGACGTGAGGCTTGGATCTTTGCAATTAGGGCTTGATGGAGATGATTTGATGAAGAACTTGAATGAAGAGCATCAATTGTCGAAGAATCGATGAAGATTGATATTGACTGGTCCTTCGTGTTTCACCCCTCCTCCTTGCCTTTGGACTTGATCTTGATGACGGCACAATGCAAAAGTGGCAGCAAGGGTTTTCAACTTGATGGAGAGGTGAGGGGTATTGGGTTGTTTATAGAGAGGTGGAGGATTAGGATTTTGGGGTGGATTCCAAGTGGAATTTGGTGGGGACGTGTAGGGGGCCAAGGTGGGGTCCACTTGGGCCCCTCTAAGGTTGGGCACGAAGTTCATGGGCCCAAATTAGGCAATTACCCAAAAACAAATCGTGGAGAAATAAAAGAATCCGAGTTGGTTTCCGAAGGTCGGACTAGTCCGCATGGGGAACCGGACAAGTCCGTTGTGAAACAAAGGTGAAATCAGACTAGTCCGGTGTAAAAGGTCGGACAAGTCCGGGGTGACTAGAACGGATTGAAATTTAGACATACTCGGACTAGTCCGCTCGAAATTGGATAAGTCCGAAAAAACATCAGAACAAAAAACGGACTAGTCCGTGCATTGTGTCGGGTAAGTACGGTTTCTGAAGAATCTGAATTTTTTGAAAGGAAATATGGACTCCGGACTAGTCTGGACACAAGGCCAGACAAGTCCGTACCCTGACAGACTAAAACTTCCAGATTAAGCCTAAATTCATTTTAATCTTGTTTCTTTTTACATGGCTTAATGTTAAACATGTATGAGGATGTATGCAATACATTATGCATGAAAATTGAGGGTGTTATAAAATGATACCTCCTACATGGCCATTCGCTGTGTGGGGGGTGGATATTTTTGGACCTTCCCCAAAAGTCGTCGGAGGTTACAGGTTCCTGTACATCGCCATCGACAAGTTCACAAAGTGGTCCGAAGCTACTTGAGTTGTGACAATCGACAAGCAACCTGCTATTAAGTTCTTGAAGTCCAGAGTCTGCAGATTTGAAATTCCGAACATAGTCATAACTGACAATGGAACCCAATTCACAAGTGCAGCATTCCAAGAATATTGTGAAGACCTCGGCATTCAAGTCAGCTACGCATTAGTAGCTCACCCGGCAAGTAATGGCCAAGCTGAGAGAGCAAATGTAGAGATACTAAAAAGACTCAAGACACGCACATATGAGCGCCTGAAGAAACATGGAGCCAACTGGATAGAGGAGCTTCCGTCTGCACTATGGGCGAGCAGGACAACACCTAGCTTGTCAATTGGAGACACACCGTTCTTCTTGGTGTACGGAGCTGAAGCAGTCCTTCCTCCGGAGATTACCATGGGGTCGCTTCGGGTCTAAACCTTTAACGAAGCCGCGCAGGACAAGATCTGGCGTGAAGACCATGACCTCGTCGATGAGGGAAGGTGCCAAGCAGCTGTTCGGAATGCACGATATCGCTAGGCCCTCCATTGCTATCACCAAAGGCATGTCTGCAACCGACAGCTTCAAGAAGGCGATCTGGTGCTGCAGATAATACTAACTCGTGAAGAGATGAACAAATTGTCCCCCAGCTGGGAATGTCCCTTCCTAGTGATCAAAGTATCCCATCCTGGATGTGTTCGCTTGGCAACAGAGGATGGGACTCCGCTTCCCAATCCATGGAACATCGAGCACCTGTAAGTTTTATGCTTAGTTTCACGGAGGTGAGTCTGTAATTACATATAATGTAAGTTATAGAGTCTATGAACAGAATCGGGTAGGTCCTAAAGGAGAACATCCGGACCCCTCCGGGAGGGTCCGGGCAGTTCAAGCACATGTAACTTGGTCCCTGTACTATAAGTGTAGCTACCTACCCTGGGTTAGAACAAGATGAATAGCACACTTAGTCTGGTTCCGTACTTTAAGTGTGTCCTTGTCTCCCCTGTAATTCGGACCTATAATGAAAGACATTGTTGTGTGAAAACAGACTCCACGTGCATTAATTTTGTACAGGCTCATTTCTTTTATTATCTCTTCCTTCTTGTCTATAACGAAGTTGTGCAATTCTTTTTGAGATTTAGTCCGAATTATTCATGTCATATACAAGTTATATTGTTGATCTATTTTGGATCTTAGCATTGCTAGATGGTCTACTTGCCTGAAGCCCAAAGCCAATGACTGGTCTGGAGTGTGCTATCGACTTAGAATGGTTACGCATCCTAAGTACGCCACTCTACCTATATTCTGGCAGGCCTCAGTAGGGCAGGTCCGGAAGGCATTCGGATGTGAAGAGATTATATCGATATACGTGTTATTATGTTGAATTCCTTTGGATCTAAAATTCAAATAAGAACAGTAAGTCGCAAACAAGTTTTAGATGAGAGGATGAATTTTACTATTTTTCTTGTCTTTAATATGCAAGAAAAATGAAAACTCATGGCAATGGTGGTTGATGTCAGAGTTGCTAAGCTCCGACAACCCGCAGGGGGCCCGTCGTCCATGTTTTATACGTTTAAAGTGGGCGTCCTCAGAGCTACCAAGCTCCAAAAACACCCTTGGGGGCCAGTCGTTGACATGAAGAATAAATGGCGATCTAAACGAAGATGGTGGAAAAATCACC
This sequence comes from Tuctoria greenei, assembly GCA_036927565.1. Lineage (NCBI taxonomy): Eukaryota > Viridiplantae > Streptophyta > Magnoliopsida > Poales > Poaceae > Tuctoria > Tuctoria greenei. Next base: position 10,292,837 of record JAYESD010000007.1, read on the forward strand.
CCGAGGAGGTTCGCCGTCGACGTATTATGTGTTGATAGTGGACACTATCAAAGCCGAGAAGCTCCGACGATTCCAGGGGGCCCGCCGTTGACGCTTTATGTGTCGATAGTGGGCGTCGTCGGACCTACCAAAGCTCCAACACCCCAGGGGGCCTGCCATCAACGTTTCTACGCGGTGATGGTGGGCGTCGTTGGACCTAACAAGCTCCGACAACTCCCAGGGGGCCCGCCGTCAATGTTTCTAAGCGTTGATGGTTGGTGTTGTCAGACCTAACAAGCTCTTAAAACTGCCAGGGGGCCCGCCGTTGACATTTCTAAGCGTTGATGGTGGGCGCCGTCAGACCTACCAAGCTCTGACAACTCCCAGGGGACCTGCCGTCGACATTTCTAAGCGTTGATGGTGGACACCGTCGGACCTACCAAGCTCCGACAAGTCCCAAGGGGCCCGTCGTCGACGTTTCTAAGCGATTGATGGTGGGCGCCGTCGGACCTACGAAGCTCCGACAACTCCTAGGGGACCTGCTGTTGACGTCACAAAGTGTCTTTGGAGATGTCAGAGGTAAACTTTGAAACTCGGAGCTATCGATTTGGCTACGAGCGAGGAGTGAAGTCATAAAGACATTGTCAAATCCCTTTGGTACATGTTCACAATCAAATTGTGTACATCTACAAGGGGCCAACAGCATAAAGGACAATGCATCGAAGACACACAAAAGTGAATTCATTCATTAAAAAGATTGGATTTCATTAATTCAAAATGAGGATTACAAGTGAAGGTAGAAGAAAAAGATCCTAGCTACTGGAGGTCCTAGGTCCTATGGAAGAATGAGGCAACTTTTTTAGCAGCTTCTCGAATGATGGCCCTAGCGGCATCTTCTTCTTCAAGGATGCGTCCTTCGACCACCGTATCTAGAGATAATTGGGGGTCTCGGCTTTTGAAACATGTCAGCACATATTCGGTGACGTTCTTGGGCAGAGACTTCCCCCCGTCTCCAGTTGGTCGACGATGACATCACCCATTGCGTCCAGCTTGTTACTGGTAGAGCTCAATGCCACAATGCCTTGTCCAGCTCCGGCTCTAGTTCAGCCGGACGTACTGAACTGAAGCCAAGTGGCACTAAAGCCTTGTTGGCATGCCCCAGGAAGTCCCAGATTTGCTTGGACCCAGTCGCCCTCAACTCCTCAGTTCCTCCAGCGACCTTCGGCCGGTCGCAAGCTCCAAACCTTCCCAGGCAATGCGCTTGACCTCCTTGGCATGTTGTTGAATACTTTCAGCCACCTGCTTTTTTGCGGTCGATGAGCTCTGTCTCCCGGAGGTGGATGCGGTTCCGACTGTTCGCCAGATCCTTCTCCCTACCCCTTACTTTTTCCTCCCTGGTGGAGACTTCAGTCTCTCTCCTAGAGAGCTCCTGACCCACCTGCCAATTCTTTTCCTCTTCTTGCTTGCACCACTCTTCAAACTCTTTGGTGCGGTCTGCCAAGCTCTGCTCCCCCAAAGACATCCTCTAGGCGAGCTCCTCATCCCTCTTCAAAATGTCCTCTTGCTTCTCCAGGAGCTTCTCCTCCATCTCGTCGACAGCCTCCCGATGCTTGAGGAGTATATCATTCAGCTCTTTGAGGATATCTTGATGCTCATCCCCAGCCTCGTTTGTCTCCCGAGCATGATCGAAAATCTCTCAGTCTTCTCGTCGAGAGCCTTAATGGCAGCCTCCCGCTCATTTAGCAAGCGATCCATCAGTGGTAGTCGGGCCTTCTCCTTGGCCACCCATTCCCACTGGTCAGTAAGCCTTGACTGCGTCAGCTTCATCTTGAAGTGAATCTTGTTGCGCCAATGCCTCAAGGTGTTGCGCTGTTCTTCGAGAGTCTTGCTTTCATAGTCGAAGGCTAGTTGAACTTGGCAGAGACTGGAGCAGGCATTGTCGATAGATAACGCCAAAGGAATTGGCTCTGGGCCTGCCTGAAGAACAGCTGCGGGCTCTAAGGGGTCTTCAAAAATAGCAATTTGGTCCCACGACATAAGCGTGGTCCCCTGCGGCTCTACAGCGCTAGGGCCACCCTCTGGAAGCTCTTCTGCATCAGCCAGGGTTGAGGAGGGTCCTGCACTAGGAACCTCCACCTCTGGGACTGACGAGGAAGGTCCCCCTACCGGATCTTCAATCATAGCTCTGCGGGTGGAAGACCTGCCGTCGGCTCTTCTGGGTGCTCAGGCTCTGACATGAGCACCTCTGAAGTAGTTACCTCTGGGGCTGGCATTGGAGCTTCACCTGGAGCCCTCACCACCTACGGCTCAGGGGACGGTACTTCAACCACCTCCGGCTCGGGGGCCAGAGCTTCAACAACTTCCGACTCAGGTGCTGGAACATCAGCTGCCTCCGCCTCAGGTGCTGGAGCTTCAACTACTTCCAGCTTTGCTACTGGAGCTTCAACAACTTCTCGCTCTGCCGTTGGAGCTTTGACCACCGATTCTGAAACCGTCGACGCTTCATCACGAATCTCTCCCCTGTGGTCCAGTGCTACCACGGGATCTTCGGGCATCATCTCTGGATCCAGATCCACAACATCTGGCGCCGGAACTTTCGTGTCATCAGCCACCACTTGGGAAGGCACCGGGATCGAAACAGGAGCTTCTGCCTGCACAACCTCAGTTGATGCAGCAGGCGCTAAAGTTTCAGCTTTCTTTTTCAACATCCTAGAAGCAAAAGATCAAAAAATTCAAAACAGATAAACAATAAAAACAACAGCTCAGGGTGAGAACACAATGCTTACCTTGGGAAGCTTCTGCCCCAATCATCGTGGAACTTCTTCTTTTGAGGTCCGGGGTCGGAGCCCACCGGACCTGGTGAGGCAGAAAGCCCGGACCTCAGGTGGGAGCTTGCCATAGCGGTCGGCGTTGCCTCAATCGGGACCTCCCTCGGCTGAGAAGGACCTCTGGACCTAGAGCCCGTAGTTGGCACTGGTGTCGAGGTCGACTTGCCAAAGCTAGCACCCCTCAAGGACACCGGCACCGAAGATGGCATGGCCGCCGAAGCTCTGCTTAGCCAGGGGGAAGAAGCTACTGGAGATGGAACCGAGCAGAGGGAGCTCCCATCAACATGTCTCAGCTTTCTCTTCCGGCTGGAAGATTCGATCGGCTCTTTGCCCTTGCCCTTGCCCTTGCCCTTTCTGACGTCATCAACCTTCTGGCTTGGAGCGGAGCCACCCTCTTCGAAGCTCCGAGAATTGAAACCCCGGAGGTCCTATGCCTCTCCACCAGGCCGAGGTCATCAAGCTCTGGCATCCCCCTTCGGAGCTCCCTCCTTATCTCCAGAACCATGTTCAGAGGGAGGAATTCTGCTGGCGGGGTCAATGTGTCGTGGGTGATGGCTTCGTGTTGAAATTTTTGGGGATGGAGCTTTAAAGCTTCATCGTCCAAGTTGGTATGAAAATTGGCTTCTATCCGGTTATGGTCCATCTCACTGTTGAAGCCCCATGCGTGCCACTCCCTTGTCTTCAGCGGAGCCCACCTGTTCACCAGAAAGTTGTCGAATACCATCTGAGGGGTCACTCCACCCTCCACGCATTGCTAGATCCTTGTCAGGATGGGCTTGTATGCTTCGGACAACTCCAGAACAGCGTTCCAAGCATCGGTGTCGACATTGGGGAGGCTCTTGGGCAACTCCAACCGATCGTGCTGCTCCACAGCGATGACCACCCAATCCTTCTTCCAGTTGTCCCACTTCCCGGAGGGGAAAGTCTTCAAGTACTTGAAAGGACATTTTTTGCGCTTCACGAAGTAGTAGAAGTCGATCAACTCTGTCCCCTTTCCAGTAGTGTGGATAGTGAAGAAGGCCCGGAAGAGTTCGATGCACGACAGCACACCCACTCACATCTCGTAGAAGTGGACAACTGTCGCCACCAGTAACAAGGAGTGGGGGGCGAGGTGATGAAGCTGGAGTTCGTAGAAATCCAGCAGCATCAGCAAGAAACTTGAGAATGGCGGGATCATACCCACCATGGCGTATGCCGAGAAGTAGATGATCTCTCTGATGATCTCCTTCTTGAAGGGAAGCTTGCCGAAGCGGATCGCGTTGTTGAAGTAGTCGCTGGACCACCCCATATAGGTTCGGACCCTCGACAGATCTTCATCGTTCTTGATCTTGCTACGGAGAAGACCCAACTCTATCGTGGCAAAGTGGAGCAAAGGATGGAAGGGCTTTGCAAAAGTTGAGAGGCTCTGAGCGCAAGTCCGAATGAATGTGTAAGGAGTCCTCAAACCGTGCAGACTTTCCTTCTTAAGTAAGCCTTCGCAACGTTTGGATGGAAACCACGTCGGGATTAGGATTTCATTTCAAAAGATTACCCCGTCAATGATGAATGGGTCCTGGTCCATTTCGGCGGAAGATTTGAAGTTATCACACTAGGCGAACCGTTGTCATGATGGGAAGTTGGAAGCCCGAGGGCGACGGCCTGATAGGGCGCTCAAAACCGATACGGTTTTTGTATTGGGAATCGGCGACATTCAATTGCGTGAGATCTGCACGCCAAGATCTCACCTGCCGCGTAAAGAAGAGCCACGTGGCGATGGTTTAACTACAGACGTCGCCCAAACGGCCCATGAAAAGACCTTTGAAGCCGCAGCGTGAGAATCAAAGATGGCCCCACCTCTGGCAGAATGACTTCACCCAATGGGTTTCGCCTAGAGTCGGGCCCGGGGGCCACTGTCGGTACTCTACGTACCCGGTACCCCATGATACCTCAAATAAACTCACGGAGTTCCATCTGTCCGTGTTGAAGACCTCCGAAGGACACACGTGTCCCGCAGCACAGGACCCGCCTCTCTCGTTTGGGTAGCTCCGGCACTGCCACGTGTAATGCAAGACTGGACCTAACTCCTTGTACAGGGAAGCTCCGGTCATGTCACGTGTCCAGTGGCCCCAGACCTAACCCCCAGTAGAGGGAAGCACCGGTGCTGCCACGTGTATAGTAGCTCCTAACCCGCCTCTCCACAGAGGGAAGCTCCAAAGTTGTCCCGTGTCGAGCCTCTGGACCTAAACCTACAACGGGAAGAGTGCTGGATCTCCAATGGTGTGCACATTCAAGGGATAGTTAAAGCAACCATTACAAGACCTGATTACGTGTCGTTAATGTCATGTTAATGACACACGATCAGAGGACCTTTAGTGCCAGTAATGCCGCCATTAAGGCGTGTTATTACAATATTAATTATACTTAATACATTCAAATCGTGTATCAAGTAATTAAAGACCGTCAGGGCTACATGTCGGGTCAGATTGACAATGTAACGGTCAGTCCTTGGACTATAAAAGGGTTGCGCCGCACGGTAGAAACCAAGACCAATCGACCAAGCTGACACGCTCACAAGCCACTACGTACTCATACATACAATAATCATCCGTGAAGTAGTGTATTACGCTCAAGCGGCCCGAACCACGTAAAATTCCATGTGTCACTGTCTCGTTCTTGAGCTCAAGCGCGCCCCATTCGAATACGAACCTCTGCGGACTACGCTTTAGTAGTACCAGAGAATGTGTTTTAGTCTACACTTCGACACTATTAAACAGTCACTACAAGACCTGGTTAACGTGCCATTAATTCAGTATTAATAACACACGATCAGAGAACCATAAAGACAGGTAACGCCGCTATTAAAACGCGTTATCATACTGTTAATCACGAATTATACATGTAGATCGTGTATAGGTGGACAATTACAGCCGGGGCCACCTGTCAGGCTAGTCATATACTGTAACGGTCAGTCCTTAGCATATAAAAGGGTTGCGTCGCACGGTAGAAAAGAACTAAACTCACACGCATACAAACAGCTACACACACCCGCCGTACAATCAACAACCACTCCGTGGAGTAGGGTATTACGCTCAGCAGCCAGAACCACGTAAAAACTCCTGTGTCATTATCTTGTCCGTGATCTTACACGCCCCATCTGAACACGAACATCCGCATATTATGTTTTAGTAGTACCGGAGAAGTGTCGTTGCTACACTTCGACAGAAATAATTGTAAAAATAAAACAGTTCATTTTTGTTCTTGAAATATTTTTATATAATCGATGGATGGCAGAAGACACTCGACGAGGAGAGCAAGTTTGCTGACACATTGTGCGGGACAGGTCTCAAGTGTGGTAATGACGAAGAGGTTAAATGGACCGTGTTGTGAGGCGTGGTGTCACGCACCATATTGTTCACAGTTTGGGCGTTTGAGCCCAGTGCACTCCGTGTGGGGGCGGGGCTTTGTCTTGGAGCCCAAATCTGCACTTGATGTATCTTGCATGTCTATTCATAAATATTTGTCGCTCATCAGTTTATTTTTGAATTAACATGCGACAAGAGTATTTGAGGAGTACTAAATTTCAACGTATCATAGTAACAGTAGTAGCGATACTTTGGAGTTTTGACACGACAGAGCAAGCGTCCATGCATGGTACCTACAAGCCGGCACCAGGGATCCATCGACAAGACGAAGAGGGAGGGACCCAACACAAATCGATGACGGAGCGAGCGCACCGGGCCGGGACTAACTGGCTGACAACTGGCAGGGAAGGTGACGTCTGACCTAACACCGATTAACATGCATATCGTGTCAACGAATACAATGCAGCTGGGCGCCCCACCGCAGGTATGTAGGTGAACAGCTAGCTTGCGTTAAAATACGTAAGAAGCTTCATCGCTTCGGGTACCCCACTTCTCGCATCGCATGATGCATGCAGTAATGAGGAGCTGAGAGCAGGGTTACTACTAGTGAAAGCGTCCGTCCGTCCGTCCGTCCGTCAGCCGATACATAACGCCAACACCGACAGACAAGTCGATCCAGCAGCTAGCGCCGACTGACAAGTCCATCCAGCAGCTAGCGCCCCCTATGATTATTCTGCTGGTTTCTCACACTCACAGTGACTGACTGGCAGCGGCAGGGATCAACAGGCAAACCACGGGATGGGATTGGATGGGCATCACATGTCGATGACGGAAACCCGCCGCCTGCTTGCTGCGTATGCCGAACTGTCCTGGTTAGTTTGAACGCGTCAAAAACAAAAAGTCATAGGGCGGTCGTCGCGTTAGCTGCCACCGCACTCACTCCTCACTGCAGGTCAGTGTAAGTGCGATCCGCCGAACCTATGGACGATGATGGTGAGTGTGCTGGTACCAGATTTTACCCGGACGGAGGATAACGAAACCGTGTTGTTTTTTTTTCGAAAGCTTGGAAGGAGGAGCTCCTGCGTAATACCATATATAAGAAGATTGACTCAGTTTATATGGAAAATTGGACCTAAAAACCGAACAACAAAGAGAATGATGTCACATTCTCCACCCGAAGACACGAACAACACTAGCCTAGTGGATACCAAAAAGTGAACTACTCACTATACCTAGATGCTAATAGAGATAACAAAAAACTTTCATACAGTGTTCATTCTCTAAATACGACACCTCCAAGGAGGGACACGACCGCCATCGCTAGCAAAGTTTTCACTCAGAGGATCAGATCACGTCCACTGGATGAATGAGTTTGACATGGACGATGGACGATGTGGACCATAACACCTCACATGCATGGTCCAGGCAGCGCCCATGTTGTACACCGCTGGATGGTCACAAACACAACACAACACGGTTTCGGGAAGCCAGTGTAGTCTCCACCGGTTTCCTTTGGAAAGGTTTCATGTGGAGTGGGCGTGCGCCTACCATTACCAGCGACCCGTAAAACGAACCATTACTACGGAAGTTGGAATTATTATTTGCCTTTAAAATCTGCTCCGGTCGCCCGTTGTTATGTTTGTTAATTTAGGTGGTGGATCTGGTTTGTTTGTTTGTTGCACCACCACTCCCAAATCTGAACAGATAAATAAACAGAGCGAGCACCACCTCCCTCTCTCCTACGCTACGCCATTGCCAAGAGCTTGCCCACCCGCCTGGCCTTTCCCTTCCTCGGATTCCTGGGCATTGCCATGTCCTAGCTTCCAATTCATCGGATTTTCGTGTTCGTCGTCGTCTTCTTGCTGTTGATGCTGTTCAGGAACTGGCCGACATCCACCAGCCATCGATCTCTCCTCCGCACCTGTGTGTCTTTGAGCTAGCTTCATCAGTTCCAAGGTAAAAATAATAAAATTATATATCCTTGCGTTTCTTTTCCTTTTTGAGATGATAGAATAGGAAATTATATGTCGCCGTGTTTATGCAATGTTTAGGCGTAGCAGTTAGCAGGAATGCCGGCGTATATCTTATTTTCAGGTTCGTTTCACACGAGGAGTTTAAGAAAGATGTTTTTTTTTTGGGTTTGGATCTCGTAAAACGCCGCCACATTCCCCGGATATCGCGACTCCCTTTGCTTTTCGTTACCTGTACTCAACCCTCCGCATCTCAACCATACTATACAGACGAGGTGATCGAAACAGCAGAGTCGCTGGCCATGAAGTACACCAAGGAGGCGAAGCCCGAGAGGTCGGCCGGCGGCGCCGGGTCCCGGGCGGTGCCGGTGGCCCTTGTTGTCATCGTCATGTGCGCCTTCTCCTTCTACCTCGGCGGCATCTACAGCACCGGCCGCGGTCTCCTGGACGCCATCCAGCCGGCGCCGTCGCTTCTCACCACCACGACCACCACCCGTCAAAAAACAGAAACAGCAACCAGCAACAGCAAGGCGGTGGTGTTCCCCGAGTGCCCCGCCAACCTGCAGGACTACACACCCTGCACCGACCCCAATCGGTGGCGCAAGTACGGAAACTACCGCCTGAGCTTCATGGAGCGTCACTGCCCGCCGGCGCCGGACCGGCAACAGTGCCTCGTGCCGCCGCCCAAGGGGTACAAGCCCCCCATCCGCTGGCCCAAGAGCAAGGACCAGTGCTGGTACCGCAACGTGCCCTACGACTGGATCAACAGCCAGAAGTCGAACCAGCACTGGCTCGTCAAGGAAGGGGACCGCTTCCGCTTCCCCGGCGGCGGCACCATGTTCCCCAACGGCGTCGCCGCGTACGTCGACCACATGCAGGGGCTCATCCCGGGCATGCGCGACGGCAGTGTGCGCACGGCGCTGGACACGGGCTGCGGCGTCGCCAGCTGGGGCGGCGACCTGCTCGCCCGCGGCATCCTCGCCGTCTCCCTCGCGCCGAGGGACAACCACGAGGCGCAGGTGCAGTTCGCGCTCGAGCGTGGCATCCCGGCCATCCTCGGCATCATATCCACGCAGCGCCTGCCCTTCCCCTCCTCCGCCTTCGACATGGCGCACTGCTCGCGATGCCTCATCCCCTGGACCGAGTTCGGGGGGCTCTACCTCCTCGAGATCAGCCGCGTCCTCCGCCCCGGCGGCTTCTGGGTGCTCTCCGGCCCGCCCGTCAACTACGAGAACCGGTGGCACGGCTGGAACACCACCGTCCAGGCGCAGAAGGCCGACTTCGACCGGCTCAAGAAGATGCTCGCATCCATGTGCTTCAAGCTTTACAACATCAAGGGCGACATCGCCGTCTGGCAGAAGCAGCCCGCCGGCTCGTCGTGCTACGACAAGCTCACCCCCGTCACCTCCCCGGCCAAGTGCGACGACAGCGTCGACCCCGACGCCGCCTGGTACGTGCCCATGCGCTCCTGCCTCACCGCGCCTAGCGCGAGGTACAAGAAGCTCGGGCTCAACGCCACGCCCAAGTGGCCGCAGAGGCTCAGCGTCGCGCCGGAGCGCATAAACGTCGTCCCCGGCGGCAGCGCCAGCGCGTTCAAGCAGGACGACGCCGGGTGGAAGATCAGGACCAAGCACTACAAGGCGCTGCTCCCCGCGCTGGGATCCGACAAGATCAGGAACGTCATGGATATGAACACGGTCTATGGAGGGTTCGCGGCCAGCCTGATCAAGGACCCCGTCTGGGTCATGAATGTCGTCTCCTCCTACGGACCAAACTCGCTCGGCGTCGTCTACGACAGAGGACTCATCGGCACCAACCACGACTGGTAACCAATCAATGAACCTTTTTTCGCTTGTTACGGTACCTCTATCCTTTCTCTTTCACTTTCTTCTCAGTTTATAAATTATCAAAAACATATGTTATGTACAATGCAGGTGCGAGGCATTCTCGACATACCCACGCACCTACGATCTGCTCCATCTCGACGGCTTGTTTAGTGCAGAATCTCACAGGTGAGCAGCTGCAACACGATTTTATTTGATAATGTTCATACCAATTCAAAAACGCACAGCACCAATTCTGTTCAACAAACATGTCGGTGCACATTACTCAACCTGCTCGTCATTCATTGCAGATGTGAGATGAAGCTTGTGCTTCTAGAGATGGACCGTATCCTTCGTCCCACGGGCTACGCCATCATCAGGGAAAGCACCTATTTCCTGGACTCTGTAACAACCATTGCTAAAGGAATGAGGTGGAGCTGCGAGAAGCGTGACCCCGAGAACAAGGCTGACAAGGACAAGATCCTGATCTGCCAGAAAAAGCTCTGGGCGGCAAAACAGTGATGAAGATCCAGACATCCAGGGCATAAAAGTAGAAGCAGAAATCAGTTGCATCAACCTGGATTGGATGGTCTGGAAATCTGCCCCGGTCCAAAGGAATACATCAAGCTCAAATATGGTCAGGCCAAGGCGCTTCGCCACCGGCACAACAGATATGAGGGATGAACACTCTCATACGAGAAGCTCCATAGTTATCGAATTAAATAAAATGAGTAAAACTTCGTAATAGGATCCAAATACCTCTACTTGTTGCCATTATCCAGAGTTATTTTTTTTTGTGTATGAACAGTTAGGAGGCGTAAAGTTTCGTATACCAGCGGCAACTGTAAGTTGCTCCCATATATATAGTGCACATTTCTAATACTCACTACAGGAAACGCGATCATTTGCGACGGCTGTAATTATTTGCGACGGCCATACAGGAAACGCGATCATTTGCGACGGCTGTAATTATTTGCGACGACCAGCCGTCGCAAATAGATTAAATTGTGACGGCCCGCATAACAACTTGGTGTAATTACTACTCCATTTTTAAACTACAAAACTACAAATTTTTTAGAACGGAGGAAGTACTACATAAGCATAACAACTTGGTGTTTGGATTGAGATGTGCCCATTCACCTGTACTTCGTGTGAATTGTGATCGATTCAATATTCATATTTAAACATTTTTGGGTTAGAGTAAATATGAATTTGATGTGATTAGTTCCGTTGCTGCCAGTTTGATGTTACAACCAATTGTATCTATGTTCTCAAACAAAGAAAATGAATGAAAAGGAAGAGAAATGAAATGTTCTTTAGATGATGGGTAAAATCTCGATCTTCTCCGTCAAAAGGGTTATGGTCCGCTGATTGCAAATGAATACAAGTGCAGACTATTGTCTAGAACAAATGGTTGATAACTGGATGTACACAATTGTGGATCAGAATTCATAGATCAACATGCGACATGTTTATCCTTTCGCATTTTTCATAAGTGTGCACCAAGTTCGGCACCCATGAATTTATTTATAGAGTACCTGCATTTAGGGAATCGAACTCAAAACCTTAATAGTGCTACTCAAAATACCCTCTTTAGTAAGAGGAATGAAACATGCAATGTATTCAGCCGATCCTGTGCAAAGGAACAAAGGATGATGATGTACTAAATTTTTGTTTCTCTTGCTGGAGATCAACCCAAATATATCATATGAATTCACCACATGTTTATATGCTAGTACTCCTTCCGCTTCAAAATATTTAACGTGGATTAGTGTTGGAAAATTAGAAATTATTCGACTTATCTTAATCCATAATAAAGCATAAATCACGATTTTCATATTACTCATAAATATGACAAATTCAATAGATCCTATGCTCTTCATATTAGCAATAGTAGTGCTCGAAATTACTGAAGCTAAAATAAAAGTCTTAGAATTACATCCAGAGGCGGCGCCGTTCCAAACAGTTGACATGTTGGGTTGTTCGATAGTCGATCTTTCTTGGTGCAGTACAGTCATGTTGCAGTGCAGATCTCGTCCACGAACACGTGAAGTAGTCGTAGACGAGCTTGGAGTTGATGTAGTCGTACACGAGCACGAACAGGACGTCGAGCAATCATGTGAATGCATTTCCCAAAAAAATGTATTCTTTCTCTATCTCGTGACAGGATCTCGAGAGAGCGTCAATTTCAAAGGCCTGCTCACTCTATTTTTTGTGCGCACAAGCGACAGAGTCGAAAACACTTGGAAGTAGCGCAACAGTGAAAGCTTATTAGAGGATGAGAGAAGATGTTCCTCTCTTGTGTGTCACATAGTGAGGGAGGCTTCTTATATAGGCTCCAAGGGTGAGAGAGAGAATGAATGTCATCAAATCGTTTTAAAACGTTCATCAATTCAGCCGTTACAAATCGACTATTAATGCATCCCTTACTAGTCATAAGTATGTCAGTTATGACTCAACGTTAATGTCCCCAATATGACTCAACCATTAACGCACTCATTATGATTCAGCTATTAATGTGTCCGTTACTAGTCATAAGTATGTTGAATTGATCAACTAAATCATCACAAAGTGGCATTCACCAACGCAATACTGGTCTGACATGGTTTGGCTTCACACGCATGCGCATGTGACACAACCTTCAGCATCTCTCGCACCCCCACAACAGATCGACAACAGTCCACTGCATTTCCTTATGAGGTTAAAACATCCTCCTAGTATTTCACATATGCCTTGGAATTCATTTGATTAAATTAAATAAATGGGTCCAAGACCCAAATATCTAACAATCCCCATCAAATTTCAAGAAATATAGAAATACTCTCGGTTTCACTGCTCTTTGATATATCAGCGTTTTGATGGAGACTGATAAGTTGAACATCCATCTAGAACAGAGATTTACACTCATCCACAACTGAAAAATGGACTATGACTTGAATTGACAGTTTTGTGCGAATGAGTTTCATCAAAGTCTTTGCTGATACTAGACTGTTAGAAGCATTCTCTTGGTTTGGAGCGTATGAGTCATACTTCCTAGCCTTTCATGAGAATCTAGAGATCACCCAATCGGTAAGACCTATATGTGCTGAATACATTGACTTGTAGTGAATATACTTGCTTTGACGATAAAAGTTTTAAATATCACCAAAACATCTTTTTATTAAGGTCCGACTCTAGCTCTGAGCTACAACAAGGTCCGACGGTAGGTCCGGCTTGGTTTGGGTAGCTCCGGCTATGTTTGAAACTAGGTACGACTTCTTGGTAAGGTCCGACTAGCTTTGGTTAGCTCCGGTGAGCTTTATCTTTAGCTCCAGCATATATTTGATAGCTCCGACATATATTTGATAGCTCCGAAATTCTTTTGCTAAGCTCCGACGTACTTTGTTTAGCTCCGGTTTTGGGTTGACTAGTTTTGACTAGTTTTTGGTAAGCTCCGGTGCTAGGATCTACTAGTTTTGGTAAGCTCTGGCAGGTGCTTCATTGTACTAGCTTTTGTTAGCTCCGGCTCAAGGTCCGGGTTGCTCTGGCAAGGTTCGGAACTTGACCGTAGTGCTTCTGCTTTTCATTTGCAATGTTTCGTACTTGCTTTACATTGTTGGAAAGATTGCTTAGTATTCATTTGCTATGTTTTTGTTGCGTTTTGGTTGATATAGATGATATAGTGTTACTGTGGTTTTGCAACATGCTTATGTGAGGTTCTCACATAGGGTGTTGTGTTCGGAACTAACTTGAGTCAAGTCGAGGACTTGGGCTCGTATGGATTGGTTGTTTATTCATGTGCAGGTGTTACTTGAGTTCAAGACATGGCTGGTGACAGGATCCATTGGACTAGTCTCAGGGAGGAGATGAGGTTCCAACAACCAAGTTCGGGAGGAACTGTGGTTGAGCTGATCAGGAGGTCACGCAGGATGATTGAATCAAGGGCAGTGCATATGGAGGACACTGAACGTCGAAGGAAGGTGTTCGTACGTATGCATGTGGTGCATGACGTGGCAACATGGTTCCGAAGATGGGATAAGGAAGGAAAGATCTGGTTGGAAGGATCGGATCGTACCGGTTGATGACTTTGGCTGCGGCGGAGTCGGTTATGGCTCGTTATGGAAAGTATCGAGTTGGTTATGATAGGATTTCGTGTGGGTCACGAATTTGAGTTGTTTAGGAATGTGGGATACGTTCCTAAGGTGTTTGGAAGTCTTAAGATTGCTTCTATCTGTGTATAGAAGAATCTTGAGCAGTTATGGTAAGTTACGATTCGTGATCTGAGTAGGATTGAAGTCCTAGTTGATATTGGGATTGGCCTTTGAGCTGGTTATATAAGCAAGGGAGCCCAGAGCTCGTGGTGCATCACTTTGGGGCTGTTCCTCTTGTGTTCTATTGAACAAAATTCGTATTTTGAAGGAACTTTTGTGCCTTGTTCGTCCGACTTGTTCCAGATAAGTTTTACTCATCGAGTTTCTGGACAGCACTACCTTTCGTCGGTGGTTTTATCATAACTCGAGTTTTAAAGATCGAATTGATGTGATTCTTTTTGGGTTGTCTTCACAACTTGATTGTCTATCATATGTCAAAATTTCACGGTCATTGGATTTGTGGTCTATTATCTACACGAGTTTCTTTGCAGCGTTCCAGAATTGTTTTTCTCGTGTAGGGCAGATTGACCATTGTTTGATCTCTCGATCATAACTTGAGTTTTTCTCGATAGATTTGAGTGATTCTTTTTGTGTTATCTTCGTGACTTGATTCTCTCTGATATCTATCACTTTTGTCACGGTGAAACACGTTTAGATTAGTCTCACACATGATTTCTTTAACAGATCGTTTTTCTGCCAAAAGGGTTTGGGGTTTAATTGTTTCCGCTGCGTAAGACTTTTAAATCTACCATTCACCCCCTCTCTGGTAGCTTTTCACGTGCTCTTCGATCCTACAATTGGTATCAGAGCCACGGTGCTCTAATCTTTGTGATTTGCACGTGTTTTTTGACTAATCATCATGGAGAAGTACTCCGCCAAACCTTGTGTATTTGCTGGTATTGATTTTCAGGTTTGGAAGGCACGCATGGAGGCTTTCATCCAGGCACAAGGCTTTGCAATATGGGAGAAGGTATACAAGCCTTACGAAGTGCCATCAAACGATCAAGTTACAGCTACAAATCTGAGAGATGTCGACAACAACAACAGGGCTCGGAACTTGATCATACAAGGATTAACACAAAGCGACTTCGACCGTGTTGCACACCTCCGATCTGCATACGATGTGTGGAAAGAACTTTGTGATTACCACGAAGGATCCAACACGATCAAGGAGGTAAGGCAAGACATGTTCAAGAAAGAATACATGCGCTTCGAGATGCAACCCGGTGAGTCAATTGATGATCTCTTTGCTCGCTTTAATAAAATTCTCAGCAACTTGCGAAGTGTCAATGTTAATTTTTCAGATACTGAAAATGCTAGGCAATTGTTAAGTGCATTAGACATGTAAATTTGGGAGATGAAAGTTACATCTATTCGTGAATCTACTGTCATGAGTACACTTATTTTAGATGTGCTATATTCCAAGCTAAAAACTCATGAAATTGATATAATATCACGTAAGAACCCCAACAAGTCTATTGCTTTTGTTTCTCAACGTGATATGCCTAGATCCGGCCAATCTTCATCTTGTAGTACACTTGCTTTGTTGTCTTCCCTAACCCTTGAACAGATTGAGGAGTTTCCAGAGGAGGAGCTATCACTTCTCTC
Organism: Tuctoria greenei; assembly: GCA_036927565.1. NCBI lineage: Eukaryota > Viridiplantae > Streptophyta > Magnoliopsida > Poales > Poaceae > Tuctoria > Tuctoria greenei. The sequence continues at coordinate 10,308,516 of JAYESD010000007.1, forward strand.
TACAAGGTTCTCAAAAGCATTGCAAAATGTGAGAACTAGAAGGAGAGGAAGCTCTGAACCTCAACGATGCTTCGAATGTGGTAAGACAAGACATTTTCGTTTAGATTGCCCTAACCTTTCAGATCCTACTTCCTGGGATGAAAATAAAACAAGAACGAAGCACTCCTCTACAAAAGATACGAAGAAAAAGAAGGGTACCATAGGACGCAAGATGATTAACAGCTTCATCACCGCACTTCACGAACTTAGTTCAAGTGATGTAGACTTTGAAAGTGATGAAGATGATGACGATCTGTCCAACTTATGCTTCATGGCGGGCAAAACAAGATCAAGATCAAGTCAGGAGGATGCAGAACACAACTGTGAAGACGATGAGGTATGTTCTACCTGCAATGAAATGTGTGATGCTATTTCTCGTGCAACTATTATTGTCAAGAAAAAGGACAAAAAACTTAGGGATAATGCTGCTAAAATTGAATCACTAGAATCTGAAATTAACCGTTTAAAAACTTTGATTCCTAGTGATGAGGCATGTCCTTCATGTGACTTAATCTATGAACAATTGTCCACATTAAGAAGTGCACACTCCTCCACTCTAGATAAACTTGAGTTAGAAATTGAAAAGAACAAAGAGCTTGCTGCACTTAATGATAAAAACTTGAAAGATGCTAGCTGTTCTACAATTTATTTGCATTGTTCTACTTGTGATGATCTTGATAAGAAACTACAGGATGCTATGAATGAAATTTCTATATTGAACAATGCTTTACGTTCTCATGAAGTTAAATTTTGTTCCAATTGCAAACTAAAATGAAAAACTTCATGTGAAAATTGCCTTGATCTGTCCAATAAACTTGATGACATGCATAGGACATTAGATCGGTTTTGTAATGGGAATAAGAACCTAAACTTGCTGCTGAATTCTTCTAAGTCTTGCAATGATAAAACTGGTTTAGATTTTGATTTTCATGCTCATACTAAGGCACATCCACCTAAAATTGTAAAGATATTAGGAAGTGGTTTGATTCAAACAGTTCCTAAACAAAAAGGAGTGGTTTTCAAATCTGCAAGAGTGTTGCCTCATTCGGTTTCAAATAAAAATATTGCTTGCTCATCTGGACATGAACACAAAGTTAAATTTCATTGTACCTTCTGTGATAAAGATGGTCATGTCATAGATTTTTGTTATAGACTAGCTAAACAACAGAAAAGGGAAAGAATGGTTGCTAGATCTCATAACTTTCATGCAAAATTTGCTGCTCACATTGAACCGAATGTACAACCTGCTGTTTTGAGTCAAAAACATTCAAAGTTTACCTCCGGACCTTCTGTTTTTGCCTCCGGAGCTACTGATTTTTGTGCTACACAAGTAACACCTTATAGGTCAGTAGTCAAGAATAAAAAATCTCAAACTTTGACTCATAAACCTGTTGTTTTGTCTCAGCTTTCGCGTGTTTTTCCTGCTGCATGTCGCGTGACTCAGTACTGGATTCCTAAATGCCTTTTGACTAACCCCAGTATTGAGTCATCGACGTATTGTGCTTTTATGTAGGGTACACGTTTGAGGAAGGAGAACATTTGGATTGTGGATTCAGGTTGCTCACGCCACATGACCGGTAACAAAGATTGGTTCTCCTCCCTCTCTTTTGTGTCACGTGTAGAAAATGTTACTTTTGCCGATAATTCTTCAACTCCTATAATTACTAAGGGTTCGGTTAGAGTAAATGATCACTACACTTTGAAGGATGTGGCACTTGTCAAAATTTGAAATACAACTTGCTTTCTGTTCCACAATTGCTAGATGAAAATCTAGAAATTATTTTCAATAAAAACTGCTGCAAAGTTGTAGGTTCAAGTGAGCTTATTTTTAACATGTCTCGGTTTGGAAGAGTTTTTAAAGCTGATTTTGATATGTCTTCCTCTAAGCATAGGTGTCTAGTTGCTAATGATTCAAAGGACTTATATTTTTGGCATCGTAGACTTTGTCACGTAGGCTTTGATCACCTAACGCGTGTTAGTGCTCTTGATCGTATACGTGGGCTGCCTAAGCTTAAAGGGGACAAAGAAATTGTGTGCTCTTCTTGTAGACATGCTAAGATGGTTGCAGGTTCACATACTCCTCTCACAATGATCATGACAACTGAACCATGTCAACTTTTGCATCTTGACACCGTAGGACCTTCACGTGTTCAATCCTTCGGAGGTAAATGGTATGTTCTTGTTATTGTTGATGATTATTCTAGATACTCTTGGGTTTACTTTATGACGTCTAAGAATAAAGTTTTTAGTCACTTTAGAACTTTATTTCTTAGATTATCAATTGATCACCCAGGGTCATTAAAAGAAATTAGAAGTGATAATGGAACTGAATTTAAAAATCAATCTTTTGATCACTTTTGTGCTGAAAATAGAATAGATCATCAATTCTCTTCACCATATGTACCTCAACAAAACGGTGTAGTAGAAAGAAAGAACAGAACCTTAGTTGAGATGGCTAGGACTATGCTTGATGAATATCAAACTCCTAGGAAATTTTGGGCTGATGCGTTAGCAACCGCTTGTTATGTCTCAAATCGTGTTTTCTTGCGTGCTAAGCTAGGTAAAACACCATATGAGATTCGGTTTGGACATAGGCCTAGTGTTACGCACTTTCGGATCTTTGGTTGCAAATGCTTTGTTAAGAAACATGGTAATCTTGATAATTTTGAACCTAGATCCATTGATGGCATGTTTCTTGGTTATCCATCTCATACTAGAGGCTACCGTGTGCTTTTACTTGACACTAACAAAATTGTGGAGACTTGTGATGTGTCTTTTGATGAAGCTAGTCCAGGTACTAGCTCTGGTGTTGCAGGACCAGATCCGTATCCTCAGGGGGAGGGTATTTTCGAAGATGAAGAAGAGCCGGTGATACTGCCTGGTAGTTCCGAAGTTGACACGTGTCCAACTCCGGACATTGAACAAGCTCCGGCTATCACCTATGCTGGTCCTGATTGTCCACAAGTCACAAGCAAACCAAGGAGGGTACCTTTGTGCATTAAACGAAGTATACCAAAAACCTCCTAAGGCGCTTAACATGGACGAAAGCAAGCCTCTTCGGACACCAATGGGAACAGCAACAACACTTGAACTTGATGAAGATGGTGAACCCGTGGATCAAAAAGAATATAGAAGTATGATCGGATCACTTTTGTACCTCATGACATCAAGACCGGACATACAATTCAGCGTATGTCTTTGTGCACGGTTTCAAGCCTCTCCTCGTATTTCACATCGTCAAGCCGTCAAAAGGATTCTCAGGTACTTACATGGAACCCAAGAATTTGGCATTTTTCTTCCTTCTTCCTCAACCGTTACTTTGAAAGCTTTTTTGGATGCTGATTTTGGGGGTTGTAGGATTGATAGGAAAAGTACTTCCGGTACTTGTCATTTTCTTGGTAATTCTCTTGTTGCTTGGTCCTCTAGAAAACAAAATTCAGTTGCACAATCCACAACCGAATCTGAATATGTAGCTGCTGCTAGTGCTTGCTCACAAATTCTTTGGATTGTTCAAACACTTAAGGACTATGGGGTTGATCTAAATAGTGTTCCACTATTATGTGATAACACTAGTGTCATTTGCATTGCTAAAAACCCCGTGCAACATTATAGAACTAAGCACATTGACATTAGGTATCACTTTCTCAAAGATAATGTTGAAAAAGGAAACATTGTGCTTCACCATGTAGATACCGAATAACAATTGGCTGACATTTTTACAAAACCTTTGGATTTCACTCGTTTTTGTTACATTCGTAGTGAAATAGGGGTTATGCATCTTCATGGCTTAAATTGAGGGGGAGTTTTGAAACTTGGGAAGTCTATGTGTGAATATGAAATTAAAATAATATGATCATAGTATTTCATACACATATGACTTTGTGATTCCTTTTACATGCTGAAAGTTCTTACTACATTACTCGTGTTATACATTTTGTAGTTTTTGCCATGTCTAGTAATTGGAATAATTACTTACACTAAATCTGGTCATGGTCAAACTTTCTTGCTGTTTTGAACTTGTTGCATGCTCACAAATGCTTTTAATCATAAAGAATTAATCAAGTAATCAACTCACATGTTGAGTTTTTATGAACAAATATAAATTGAGAAAAGATCAAGAGAATATGCATGCATCGCACTTCTTCTTTTGAGATAGCTTATCATTGCACTTAGATATGAACTTGGAAGAAGTTGTCTATGACTAAAACCATGTCCTTAAGCTTCTAATTGTCAAATGACATAGGCTTGGCTTGGTTGGTTAGAATAAGGCAGATGCGCATATAATCTCTTGCAAATATCATATGATCTAAATTTATGCTTTGAAAAATAATAAAATGCAGCAACTAGTGTCATGCTTTCAGGTTTTGAAATAGTTAAGTTTGTGGGATCATGACTTTCTTAAATTGAAAATTACATTTGATCTCTAGCGTGGCTTACACTACTTTATGTATTTCATTGATGTGATAATGTAAAGTACTTGATAGTATGACTTGGATGAGCTTTTTTTATATGTATATGTTATAATATGCTCATAACAACTAAAGAGGGAGAGATAATTTGTTTATATGCTCATAACTTGCTAAATACATTGTCAAAGGGGGAGAGATAAGCATGAAGAGAAAGAGAATAGAATATGTGCATAAGGAGAGATAATAAAGGGGGAGAAATAATATGGGATAATTTTTGGAATAATTTTTGGATTTTCTTCTCATTTTACTTTTGATTTACAAAGGGGGAGAAATTGTTTTCAAAACTTTTATGTGAATAAGCCAATGTTTGGATTTTAAATGGTGTTGCCAATGCATTCATCAAGGGGGAGATTGTAAGACCTATATGTGCTGAATACATTGGCTTGTAGTGAATATACTTGCTTTGACGATAAAAGTTTTAAATATCACCAAAACACCTTTTTATTAAGGTCCGACTCTAGCTCTGAGCTACAGCAAGGTCCGACGGTAGGTCCGGCTTGGTTTGGGTAGCTTCGGCTATGTTTGAAACTAGGTCCGACTTCTTGGTAAGGTTTGACTAGCTTTGGTTAGTTCCGGTGAGCTTTATCTTTAGCTCCGGCATATATTTGATAGCTCCGACATATATTTGATAGCTCCGGAATGCTTTTGCTAAGCTCCGACGTACTTTGTTTAGCTCCGGTTTTGGGTTGACTATTTTTGACTAGTTTTTGGTAAGCTCCGGTGCTAGGATCTACTAGTTTTGGTAAGCTCCGGCAGGTGCTTCATTGTACTAGCTTTTGTTAGCTCCGGCTCAAGGTCCGCGTTGCTCTGGCAAGGTCCGGAACTTGACCGTAGTGCTTCTGCTTTTCATTTGCAATGTTTCGTACTTGCTTTACATTGTTGGAAAGATTGCTTAGTATTCATTTGCTAAGTTTTTGGTGCGTTTTGGTTGATATGGATGATATAGTGTTACTGTGGTTTTGCAACATGCTTATGTGAGGTTCTCATGTAGGGTGTTGTGTTCGGAACTAACTTGAGTCAAGTCGAGGACTTGGGCTCGTATGGATTGGTTGTTTATTCATGTGCAGGTGTTGCTTGAGTTCAAGACATGGCTGGTGACGAGATCCATTGGACTAGTCTCAGGGAGGAGATGAGGTTCCAACAACCAAGTTCGAGAGGAACTGTGGTTGAGCTGATCAGGAGGTCGCGCAGGATGATTGAATCAAGGGCAGTGCATATGAAGGATACTGAACATCGAAGGAAGGTGTTCGCACGTATGCATGTGGTGCATGACGTGGAAACATGGTTCCGAAGATGGGATAAGGAAGGAAAGATCTGGTTGGAAGGATCAGATCGTACCGGTTGATGACTTTGGCTGCGGCGGAGTCGGTTATGGCTCGTTATAGAAAGTATCGAGTTGGTTATGATAGGATTTCATGTGGGTCACGAATTTGAGTTGTTTAGGAATGTGGGATACGTTCCTAAGGTGTTTGGAAGTCTTAAGATTGCTTCTATCTGCGTATAGAAGAATCTTGAGCAGTTATGGAAAGTTACGATTCGTGATCTGAGTAGGATTGGAGTCCTAGTTGATATTGGGATTGGCTTTCGAGCTGGTTATATAAGCAAGGGAGCCCAGAGCTCGTGGTGCACGACTTTGGGGCTGTTCCTCTTGTGTTCTATTGAATAAAATTCATAGTTTGAAGGAACTTTTGTGCCTTGTTTGTCCGACTTGTTCCAGACAAGTTTTACTCGTCGAGTTTCTGGACAGCACTACCTTTCGTCGGTGGTTTTATCATAACTTGAGTTTTACAGATCCAACTGACGTGATTCTTTTTGGGTTGTCTTCAAAACTGTATTTTCTATCATATGTCAAAATTTCACGGTCATTGGATTTGTGGTCTATGATCTACACGAGTTTCTTTGCAGCGTTCCAGAACCGTTTTTCTCGGGTAGGGCAGATTGACCATTGTTTGATCTTTCGATCATAACTTGAGTTTTTCTCGACGGATTTGAGTGATTCTTTTTGTGTTGTCTTCGTGACTTGATTCTCTCTGATATCTATCACTTTTGTCACGGTGAAACACGTTTACATTAGTCTCACACATGATTTCTTTAACAGATCGTTTTTCTGCTGAAAGGGTTTGGGGTTTAATTGTTTCCGCTGCGTAAGATTTTTAAATCTACCATTCACCCCCCTCTGGTAGCTTTTCACGTGCTCTTCGATCCTACACAATATCATAGACTATGACTAGCAGTCGGCTCATATAGGTGTTGTGACACCCGGTTCTGAAAATGAACAAAGTGAACGCATATGTGTACCCATGATGTTCAACACACATACACGAGTGTATTCACAAAAGAGTATATAGAAAATTACCACAAAACAAGATTAATTAACCACTTTTATTACAGAATTCATAATATCTCAAATACCAGCTCTAATGAATACTAATGACAAGTTTAAACTAATATAACAGAAATAAACTAATTAAGCAAACTAAACAGCTAGGCAGCATAAGCAATAGGGTAGCGCAGCTGCAATCAACACCACAGACAAAGATGACGGTAGAAACGACATATAACAACGCATTATCATCGTTAAACTCCCAATCTTGACCTGCAACTGTTGGTAGGGATAGCAAGGGTGAGTACATGTTGTACTCAGCAAGTGTGAAAAGTATGACATGTAGCTGATACAAATGAAGAATATAATAATGACTAAGTGCTGAAAAGTACATTAAAACATTTGAAAAGCAATATGTGTTATGTATGTGAAGTAAACCCATCATAAACCATATGATTATCATAATACCAGTCCATATTTCATTATCATCATCCATATACAAGATTTCTCAATACCAATAACCATATCCATTGCCACAAACCATAATACCATAACCATAACCAAACCATAACCAAAACAACCATCCCAAAAACCATCGCAATACCAAGTTCCCTCTAACCATGGACATTGTCAAGGTGCTCATAACCGGGAGCACGACTATCATGATAGTTTTATTAGACTCTGCAGAGTTTGTACCGCTTTACCCACGTGTTTGCGATTTCATCACTTTGCAGTGACTAGAAAATCTCAATTATGCCGTCTCACATTTCCTTAGGTGTGTGGCCAAGAGATCACAAAATAGCCTTTACAAAGGAATTACTAGCCTATTTAGACCCCACTGAGGTTTCACCGGTGGCGATGTCTCCTACAGAGCACATCTTCAACAAAGGTCCCCTCTTGAGCTACTCGGATCTGAGGGTAGTCCCACCAATCATCAAAAAACCCAATCCAACTACCCCTTCCCCGAGCATCCTTAATGGTCCAAATAGCACTAGCAAGGCCTAATTAATCAGCTATGCCGCACCCATACTTGGCCTCGTGGTGGCACTGTAATCCTGGCTTATTCTCGCATGAAACGATCCTTAGATCTAAAGCAAGCAAACCACCATAACTTCCAATCCATCCACATACCAGGCTTGCTTAGATCATCCATTACCATATCATACTGACTAGTTCATATTAACCATAATATCATTAATGATAATTAAATGTGTAGTGTTGTTTTCCCATCCCAATTAATTAAGCGAAGCAAAAAGGTAAAAATTCCATCCCAACTCTCTACCAGGTGACAAGGGTGGTCAAACAAATCTTGTAAACTTCCTATCATAGGATTCCCATCAAATTGACACAAGCATGCAATTTGCAAACAAAACATTTATTCAAAACAGGATCAATATGTTTCAAGGACACTTGCCTTGCTCTTGCGATTGGTTCGGATCAAAGCCTTCAAACACTTGGTGATGGAGATCCTATGCGGCACTCTCTAGCGCAAATCCGTCTAATCCACACATAAACATACAAGACAAGAAACACAATCAAAGAGTGCACGAACATTACTCGATGTGACATGTCATGCATGATTAATGCAAATGCAAGATGGAACTTGTTAATGAGTTGCTTTTAATGGTCACTAACTAGTTCTAATAGCTTTTAACAAGTTTATACAGGTTTGCATTTGATTTGATCTAATTTGAGAAGTAATTCAACATAAATTAACCAGGAAAATCGGACTAGTCCGCTAGGGACCGGACAAGTACGCACTACACGAGAACAGCAGATTAGGGTTTCCTAGATCGACGTGAATTTGAAGATTTGGGGTTGAATTCACCTAAGTAAAAGAGAGTAGAAGGTATACCAGGTGTTTAGAACTCCAATGAATCAAGGATCTCGGAGGTAACACTTGGATCTTCACGATCTAGGGTTGATGAAGAACTTGATGGTGAATTGTTGATGAAGAACGCGCAGTTGATGGAGATCTTGATCCTATTTCGTTTTCTCCTCTTCTTCTTCTTGCTTGGGACCTCCTTCTCCCTCCTTGGCGGCAGCTATTCACGAGCTAGGGTTTGGGTGTGGTGGAAAAGTGGCAAATAGATGTCAAGCCAATGGGTGGGGTTGTTTATATAGAGGTGGAGGTTAGGGTTAGATGGATTTCGAGTTTGGGAGTGAGTAGAGGCCGGTTTAGAGTCCCACATGGGCTCTAAAAGAGTTAGGCACGACGTCCCTAGGCCCACTTAACATAAAACCCAAGAAACAAGTCGTGAAACAAAAGATCAACCCAGAGTCACGATTTATCAGACAAGTCCGAAAAGGGTCGGACTAGTCCGAAGTTGGACAAAGAGAAATCGGACAAGTCCGCTCTGGACATCGGACAAGTCCGATCTTATCCAGAGGGGAAAAACAGACAAGTTTGGCCTAAAATCGGACAAGTCCGACTTTAGTCAGAGAGGAAAATGGACAATTCCACTGGAATACCAGACTAATTCGGACAAGTCTAGGGACTTAGCGAAATTTTCAAGGATCTTGGAACACAAGACTAGTCCGCATAGGACCGGACAAGTCCGAAGGTGTCCAGAGGGAAAAACAGACTAGTCCGCAGAAAAACGGACAAGTCCGAGCAAGGTCAGAGAGAAATTGGACTAGTCCGCAGAAAATCAGACTAGTTCGCACTTCCCAGAATTCTTAATTGCGCTTTTGTTCCAAATCAATTTTAAACTTATTCCTTTTTATGTGGATTAATTTTAGACACATATATGAATGTATGCAGGGCATGATGCATGAAAATGAGGGTGTTACAAACCTACCCCCCTTAAAATGAATCGCGCCCTCGAGATTCGACGTGAAAGAGAAGAGATAGGGAAATTCCTTCTTGAGATCATCTTCCAACTCCCATGCTGCTTCTGATTCTATATGATGCTTCCATTGAACTTTGCACCATCGAATCACCTTGTTCCTTGTGACTCTCTCCTTGGTTTCCAAGATTTTCACCGGTTGCTCGGCATAAGTCAAATCTTCCTCTAGTTCCAATTCTTTCATTGGCACTTGTTATTCCGGTATCCTCAAGCACTTCTTGAGCTGGGAAACATGAAAGACATCATGAACATCTAAAAGATGAGTTGGCATCTCCAACTTATACGCTACTTCTCCTCTTTTGTCCATAATCTTGAATGGTCAAATATATCGAGGTGCTAGCTTGCCTCTTATATTAAACCTCTTATGACCCCTCATTGGTGAAACCTTGAGGTAAACAAAGTCTCCCACTTCAAAGGCGAGTTTTCTTCTCCTATTGTCCGCATAGCCTTTTTGCCTTGATTGAGCGGCCCTCAAGTTCTCCCGAATAATCTGAACTTGTTTCTCAACTTCTTGCAACACATGTGGACCAAATACTTGAGTTTCTCCTGTCTCATTCAACAACAAAGGTGTTATACACATTCTTCCATATAGTGCTTCATAAGGTGACATCTTCAAACTTGCTTGGTAACTATTGTTATATGAAAATTCTGCATATGGCAAGCTCTTGTCCCAACTTTTCCCATGCTTTAAAGCACAAGCTCCTAACATGTCCTCCAAAATTTGATTGGTCCTCTCGGTTTGTCCATCCGTTTGAGGGTGATATGCTGAACTAAAATTTAACCTTGTTCCCAATGCTTCATGCAATTTCTTCCAGAACCTGGAGGTAAAATGAGAACCTCTATCCGATACTATCTTCTTTGGAACTCCATGTCGACACACAATATGTTCTATGTATATTTCAACCAATTTTGCAGCTGTATACTTGGTCTTCATAGGGATGAAATGAGCCGATTTGGTCAATCGATCCACAATTACCCAAATTGAGTCATTACCGGACTGAGTACGCGGTAATTCAACTATAAAGTCCATACCAATCTCTTCCCACTTCCATTCCGGAATCTTCAATGGTTGCAATAATCCAGCTGGCCTTTGATGTTCCGCCTTGACTCGTTGACACACATCACACAATACTACATATTCAGCCATGTCCTTTTTTATGCTAGCCCACCAATAACATGTCTTCAAGTCTTTGTACATCTTCGTACAACCGGAGTGAATTGAGTATGGTGAGTCATGTGCCTCCTTTAGTATCGTTTCCCGAATATGCTTTACATTGGGCACGACAATCCTTTTTCCAAGCCATAGAGTACCTTGTTCATCCTCCTCATCATTGCCATCCCTCTGGTTGTGAGTCCTCACCATCTGAAGAAAAGCAATAGGTAAGAATTTAGAATACGTTCCCAACTATATGCATCAAGGGATATGAAACTAAGCAACTAACTAGCCTAGGTGGACATGGCAATGCTAAAGCATCCCAAAATCCTCTATTAAGCACATAAGCAAACAATATATAGCAAACAACACACCAAACAAAAACACATCGATTCCTGAGTGCTCCTATGTGCTCTAAAGTGTCCATTCTATCTAGGCTGCATCCTACGGTCGACCTGTGGCTCTGATACCAATTTGTGACACCCCGTTCCGAAAATGAACCAAGTGAACACATATGTGTGCCCAGGATGTTCAACACACACACACACACACGAGTGCATTCAGAAAAGAGTATACAGAAAATTACCACATAACAAGATTAATTGACCAATTTTATTACAGAATTCATAATATCTCAAATACCAGCTCCAATGAATATTAATGACAAGTTTAAACTAATGCAGTGAAAATAAACTAATTAAGCAAACTAAACAGCTAGGCAGCATAAGCAATAGGGTTCCACAACTCCAATCAACATCACAGGCAAAGTTGACGGTAGACACGACCTATAACTCCATATTATCATCGTTAAACTCCCAATCCTGACCTGCAAATATTGGTGGAGATAGAAAGAGTGAGTATATGTCATACTCAGCAAGTGTGGAAAGTATGACATGTAGCTGATACAAATGAAGAATATAATAACGGCTAAGTGCTAAAAAGTGCATTAAAACATTTGAAAAGCAATATGTATTATGTATGTGAAGTAAACCCATCATAAACCATATGATTATCATAATACCAGTCCGTATTTCATTACCATTATCCATATACAAGATTTCTCAATACCAATAACCATATCCATTGCCACAAACCATAATACCATAACCAGTACCAAACCATAACCATCATGAACCATAACCATAACCAAACCAACCATCCCAAAAACAATCGTAATACCAAGTTCCCTCTAATCATGGAAGTTGTCCAGGTGCTCATAACTGGGAGCACGACTATCATGATAGTTTTATTAGACTCTGCAGAGTTTGTACCGCTTTACCCACGTGTTTGCAATTTCATCACTTTGCAGTGACTAGAAAATCTCAATTATGTCGTCTCACACTTCCTTAGCTGTGTGGCCAAGAGATCACAAAATAGCCTTTACAAAGGGATTACTAGCCTATTTAGACCCCACCGAGGTTTCACTGGTGGCGATGTCTCCTACAGAGCACATCTTCAACCAAGGGCCCCCTCTTGAGCTATTCGGATCCCAGGGTAGTCCCACCAATCATCAACAAACACAATCCGACTACCCCTTCCCCGAGCATCCTTAATGGTCCAAATAGCACTGGCAAAGCCCTAATTAATTAGCTACACCACACCCATACTTGGCCTCGTGGTGGCACTGTAATCCTGGCTTAATCTTGCATGAACCGATCCTTAGATCTAAAGCAAGCAAACCACCATAACTTCCAACCCATTTACATACCAAGCTTGCTTAGATCATCCATTACCATATCATATTGACCAATTTATATTACCCATAATATCATTAATGCATAATTAAATGTGTAGTGTTGTTTTCCGATCCCAATTAATTAAGCGAAGCAAAAAGGTAAGCCCATCCCGACTCTCTACCATGAATTCCAAGTGACAAGGTTGGTCAAACAAATCTAGTAAACTTCCTATCATAGGATTCCCATCAAATTGACACAAGCATGCATTTTGCAAACAAAACATTTATTTCAAAACAGGATCAATATGCTTCAAGGACTCTTGCCTTGCTCTTGGGATTGGTTTGGATCAAAGCCTTCAAACTCTTGGTGCTGGAGATCCTCCGCAGCACTCTCTAGCGCAAATCCATCTAATCCGCATAATAAACATACAAGACAAGAAACACAATCAAAGAGTGCACAAACATTACTCAATGTGATATGGCATGCATGATTAATGCAAATGCAAGGTGGAACTTGTTAATGAGTTGCTTTTAATGATCACTAACTAGTTCTAATAGCTTTTAACAAGTTTATTATGGGGACCGAAATCCCGACCTCCAAGCATCTCATTGGGTGGCGACGTGCGATGCGACACCCAACACTATTCAAGAAAAGAACGAGAACAAATTATAATATCAAGTCTTTATTTAAAAGCAGAGCAGAAGTTTTACAATACTAAACAAAAGGAAAGAGAACTATACATCATAGCAATGCTCTCGGCACTAGCTATGCAAAAGCAAAGTCATCCATGCCCTGGATACTTTGCACTAGCAACACCCAACTTACGGCGGCGTGCAGGGTTCCCACTCGGCTGTAGAGGGGGTGCAACCTCGTCATCGAACCCGTCATTAGTCGTATAATCTTCAAAAACTTGTTAACTACAAACGTGAGCTTAAGGCTCAACAAGAGTAACCCGTCTCACTAGAGATATGTGGGGTGAATTCTAAGCATAGGTAAGGAATAGCATAAAGGACTCGCCTACAAGTGGATCCTTATATTCATATTTTAAGTAGCACATGACATTCCTCAGGCACGTCACATCATAGACTCCACGATTAAACAATAAACGCTTTGCCGATGATATGACATGCACAAAGCACAAAATGCTATTACAAGTAAAGTATGGGGAAACTGTAAAATTTTAATTGTACTATCTCTAAGCCATACAAGGTTGCAAAGCAATTGTAATTCAATACATCGTATTCTCCTGACTTCTTCAGTATTTACTACATCACAGCGCAGTGAACAAGTAGTACTCTATTACCTCGAGGGATGGTGATTGCAATCAGGACATACCCGGAACAACACGACACATACGCACTTTTGGAAATGTCAACGAGTACTTACAGCAGTACCTACATAACACTTCAGTACTAGTCGTATATGGCCACCTTTCACTAAACAATCGAATGTCGAACCGGTCGATCCGTCACGAGCAGGAGGTCACTGTGTGGGGCGTACTCTGACGTGCCCACCAGCTGATTTACACCTTGCTGCCCTCAACCCACACCTATAAAACAGAACGGAATGCCTCAACAAACTAGTATCAAGCTACATTAGTTTACTGGAGCCCATTTCTCCAGTATATCACTGGTACAATTCAAGCTTGTCCAGCAGGGCCGCACACGAAATAGTCCTCAATCGACACAAGCAGAGCTGAGACCACGTCTCGCTACATCCTACCCGCTGCTCGGTCTTAATTTCATATTCATAAACCATTTCTTGATCCAATTCATCCCGTGTGATGAAATTCCTATCTCGCGAGTAGATTGTAACTACTCGACTACTACCGAATTCCTATGAGCATAAGCATAGCAGTTTCTACTCAACGGGCTGTAGACCTACCCGAGACTCCATGGGATTTGTGGGCCATGCAAGTGGACATCAACCACCTTAAACATAATGCACAAACATCTGAAGACGTAAGATGATTGAGAACTGCAAAAACATTGTAAGGAACTTAAATGCAAACCGGGGCTTGCCTGAATGCGAGTCTGAGTCTACATTAGTTTCTGGCAGCTGGACTTCCAAAGCTTCCGGCTGCTCCTCGACTTCAGCTACTACACGATATCCATATACTATATATGAATGACTTTGAAAATAATCAATATGCTTAAGGTCATAAGCTAATATCTTACGATCAAAATAAGCTAATGCTCTTAATTGGCATTGGTACTTTTATGGTAGATACTAGTGACCATAGTGAAGACTCTTGCAAAGAACAGGAGATGATCTAGGAAATTTGTTGTTCCTAAAAGTTATGGTAAGCAATAACCTTCTCTAATTTTTGGTTGAAATATTGGAGATCTATCACGGCTACCAGTGGTTGTACCATGTAGAGGGGGTCTCACTTGTTCTAGGAAAATTTGTTTCACAATTTTCTAAGCTTCCTACAGGGAGAAACTGATTTTACAAGTTTGGGGAAATTTCTGAAATTGATTTTGTATTTTTCTAAATTTATAACTACATAGAGATTTGGAACACTGAATAGTACGATGAATAATGTCTAATGAACTTGAAATTTATACTGGAGATCAAGTGAATTTTGGAGAGTGTCCTGCCCAGATTTGGGAATTTTCTAAAAAGCAGAACTGTATGAATGAATTCTATAAGCATTTTGCTTATCTGGATTATGGAGAAATTTCTATGGACTTTCATACAAATCCAAGTGTGCCACTGAAAAGTATTCTTCATGCTGGTTCTAACAAATTTTTTTGGGAATTTTTGGATAATTCTACTAGGAGTTATGGATTTTCCAAGTTTGGTTAAATCCTGGAATTATTTTCCAAAGGGAAACACTTAAATAAATCAGCCGGGCCCACTGGTTTAAAACCAACCATTCGCAGCAGGGCCGCACCGGGGGCCACGGGGTTAACCCGTGCAGCCACACCAGATCCCCGGCCACACCCGGATCCCGCAGCGACTGACACGTGGGGTCCATGGTTTTCTTCAACTTCAGGCTGGCGCCTGCGGCGGTAGCTCGCCGGCGATCTCGCTGCCGGCCAAAATGCTGCGCTAAACTTGCCAAGAATCACCAGCTAGGGGTTTTCGGGGGCGCCGAGCACGTCGGTGAGGTCGCCTCGGCTGAAACGGACCAGAACAATGCGTGCAACGGTGGCAGCAGCAGGGAGAGCTCGGACATGCTTGAACTCACCCAACTCAAGCTCAAACAACTCGGGAACTTCTCCAAAAGCTTCCTGGGACCTCAAGGGTCAAGGTTCTGGACTAGGGAAGAGAGGAAACAACCGCGAGATATGAGCTCGACGGTGATGTACGGTTTTTCAACCGGCGGCTGCGGAATCTCGAAATCTAAGGTGCTCAGTTGATAACTTTTGGGGCCCTTGGGCAGGGAGTTGCGCTAGGATATATAGAAGCTATCTTCTAACCAGATTAAATAATGATTGCAAGAATGAAACGAATTTAAGCACGAAGCCTTGCTGTTCTATCGAACAACGATTCGGTTATCGAATAAAAACTCGAGCTACAATTCATGTCATGGGCTTAAATTTGGTGAGCATAAACTAGAGAGGATTGCAAACTTTTTTGCTTAAAGGATCGAGACTGGAAATGGCCTAGAACCGGAGATCGACGGTGAGGCAATGAAGGTTCCTGGTGGCTTCCTCGACGACGACCGGAAAACTTCAAAATACCTCAAGTAGAAGCTATGTCACGATCAATGACCAAATACAACACGTAGAGGATGTTGTGACAAGACTTTTATCTACTTACAGCTCGGTGAGAAACAGCTTCAATCCCCGGCCAAAACTCGACGAACAGAGGGCGGCGGCTATGGCATGAAATAGAGATGGGGTTCGACGGTGACGGCCAGGGGGGGTATGAATAGGCATAGAGGGACGAGGGGAGCTCGCCGCGGCGCAATCAAGCAGGCAGCTCGGTGGCTTGCATGCTGCATCGCGGTGTCAAGCGTTCCCGGTGTCGATCGGCGGGGACAATCGAATACAGAGCATGGCGTTGGTTCAATTGAGTTTGTCAGGCTGACAGTGGGTCCCACCTTCCCTTATCCTCTTTCCTTCTCTGCAACTTAAATTCTCATACCAATATTGATCCAAAAACTCTAGATTTTTGTGGGGAGTCTCAAATAAATATCTGGAACTTGATTCCGAAATTGTATTTCGAGTTTGGTCAAGTTTCACTTGAATTTCAAATTTGAATTTGAATTTAGATGAAATTCAATGGGACCACTGAGTTAAATAGAAATTGAGCTTCAAATTTTTTGAAACTTTGTGGATAGGTCAAGCAAGTTATGCTGGCCTGGAGGGTGTGTTAAAATCCTAATGTTCAACTAAGTTGAACTGAATTCAAAATTTGAAATCTAAATTTGGCTTGAATTTGCTAAGCGTCTCAAATAAAATAGCAAAGGGAATTTAAAAATCTTGAAACTTGGCAGGAAGTCTATTTGGAATATTATGACACCATGGAAAAATTTATGGCCTCATATTTGAATATTTTGGCAAGGCCTAATTGTACAGTGCTATATTCAAATGAATTTGAATATATTTAGTATTGCATAGTAATTTGCCCTGGAAATTGTTACTCAATAAATTCCAAAACTTGTAGAAAGGTCACTTAAATTATTCTAAGGTCATTGGTGAAGTTCAGCCCTTATGTTAATAAAATTTAACAATGGGCGAAAGAAAAATTCTTAATGATCTCAAGTTCAAATGCACAACCACATTTGATCTCCATTATGGATGAAAACAAACTGATAGTTGAACTTCATATTAAGGGAAAAACTGAGATTTTACATTCCTCCCCTCTTAAAATAATCTCGTCCCGAGATTACAAAAGGAAGGATAAAAGAAAAAGATCTAATGAACATATGTCGGTAACAAGTCCGGATAGTTTGCTCTAAGATATTCCTCGCTTTCCCACATTGCTTCTTCAGCGGTGTGGTTTCCCCACAAGACATTGTAGAAATGAAAGGTGCGGTTTCTTGTGGTATGAGTCTTCTCATCGACTATCTGGTTGGATGCTCAGAGTAAGTAAGATCTGGTTGGAGAGCTTCCAAATCTTCCATACGGACTTCAACTGGGGCCTTGAGACATTTCCTCATTTGTGAAATGTGAAACACATTGTGGACCCCTGAAAGCGGCGCTGACATCTCTAGCCGATAGGCCACAGGTCTGCATTGTTCAATTATTGCGAATGGACCAATGAAACGTGGAGCTAGCTTTCCTTTTACTCCGAAGTGATGAATCCATTTCATTGGGGATACCCGAAGATAAATGTGATCCCCGACATCAAAGTGAAGGGGTCGATGCCGTTTGTCTGCATAGCTTTTCTGACAAGACTGAGCAGCCTTGAGGTTGGCTTGAATAACTCGTACTCGTGCTTCGGCTTCATTCACCAAGTTTATACCATATATTACTCATTCACTGGATTCACACCAGTTCAAAGGTGTGCGACACTTTTGGCCATAAAGAGCTTCATATGGTGCCATTTGGATGCTAGTCTGATAACCATTGTTGTATGAAAACTCCACCAATGGTAGATGATCATCCCAATTCTTACCATGGTGAATGGCACAGGCACAAAGCATATCCTCTAGCACTTGGTTTACTCATTCCGTTTGACCATCAGTCTGTGGATGGTAAGCTGAGCTTCAAATCAACTTGGTACCCAGAGATGCGTGGAGCTGCTCCCAAAATCGAGCAACGAACAAGGTTCCACGATCTGATATGAAAGTGTGGGGTACTCCGTGTAGGCATAGGATCCTGGCAATATACAACTCTACATATTGTCGTGCCACATATTTGACATTGACTGGAATAAAGTGAGCCGACTTGGTGAGTCGATCGACTATCACCCAAATTGAGTCATGCTTGTGAAAGGTGAGAGGTAATCCAACAATGAAATCCATTCTGATGTCCTCTCATTTCCAGGCCGGTATGCTTAAAGGTTGTAGCTTTCCGGCTGTCTTCAGATGGTCAACTTTCACCCGCTGACACGTATCACATTCGGATACGTACTTCGCTATTTCCCTCTTCATCTGAGTCCACCAAAATTTCTTCTTTAAGTCTTGGTAGAATTTGTTACTTCCCGGATTAATAGAATACTTTGACAAATGAGCTTCATCCAAAATCTTCTTCCAAAGTCCCACATTGAGGGGCACCACGATGTGGACTTTGAACCAGATGGTACCGTCATCGTCACATCAGAAACACTTCATCTCCCCCTTTTTCATTCTTTGGCGAATATGCGATATGCCCTTGTCTTTCTTCTGAGCCTCCACAATTTCTTCCCTTATGGTAGGAATGAGAGCTAGATTGTAGAGTGCCCCATATGGAACCAAGTAGAGACTCGGTTCTTCTTCTTCTATCAAAGTGATAGAAAGATTATTGACATGGGACTTGTGACTCAGCGCATCTGCAACTACATTTGTCTTACTAGGATGGTAGTGGATCTCAATTTCATAGTCTTTTATTAATTCCAACCATCTCCGCTGTCGCATATTCAAGTCCTTCTGGGTGAAGATGCACTTCAAGCTTTTGTGATTGGTGTAGAGATGTACTAGGTTGCCCCATAGATAGTGTCTCCACATCTTCAATGCAAGTACCACGACAGTGAGTCAAGATCATGAGTTGGATAATGTTGCTCATGGTTCCGAAGCTGTCGAGATCCATACGCGATCATGAATGTGGCCTACAGGGGGGGGGGGGGTGAATGTGCCTTTTTGAATTTTTTTCGGAACCTGCAACACTTAACAACCAGATCAAATCTCGAGATATCAGACTAGTCCGGTCGAGTGCGGACTATTCCGGTGTATACCGTCTAGGTTTATCAAATTTGATCGATTATCTTGATCCTAGGATGTATGCAGCGGAAATATACTTGTAATTGAAGTGTTACACGATTATGAACTAGGATATACCACAAGTCAATCTTATATTCAATGTTTCAACGTAAAGTAAGCAAGATTGATTGAAACCCTAGATTGATATGATGTATAAGAATGATGAGCGCAAAGTAAGAACACAAGAACTTTATCACGTGGTTCGGTTCCCACAGAGGCAACCTACATCCACGTTGAGGAGTCCACAAAAGGACCGGGTCTTCTCCAGCCCTACCCTTGTCAGATCGCCACGGAGGCCAATCCTCTTCACTTATCACAAAGGGCAATAACCGAATTCAAGGGGCCTTCTCACACGCTAAGGGCTCCCAAGATTACAACAAGAACTCCACCAAGAACACACTCGAAAGATTACAATGAAAAACCACAGGAGTGTGTTAGGGAATCAAACCAAGAGCTCAATGAGTGATGAACCGTGTCTCTCCAATGATCCAAAGTGTATCCTCAAGGGATTGATCTTTGTTGCATTTGATTTTGTGGAGAGATGTGTTTTTGAGGCTCTTGGGAGGTGTGACGGCGCAGGGGGTCGAGAGAGTTGAAAGATGAGTCGTGTACACTATATGGGGTTCCCAAAAGTTACCGTTAGGGTTTAGGAATATTGGATTAGCCCGTGGTGGACACCAGACTAGTCCGGTGTACTATGCGTAGCAAACCCTAGGTGTCCCGAAATATCGGACTAGTCCGGCTAGAAGTGGACTTGTCCGATTTCTCTTCTGGAAATCTTCGGACTAGTCTGGTGGATACCGGACTTGTTCGGAAACATGAAACCCTAAGTGAATTGGGGACAAGTCCGCACTTGGAGGACTTGTCTGATTTAGGTCAGAGGGTTTTTCGGACTAATCCATGCTAACATCGGACTTGTTCGATTTTGTGCAACTTGTGAAGTGTTTGGAGGACTAGTACGCACTGGGGAGGACTAGTCTGATTCTAGTCAGAGAAATATCGGACTAGTCCGTGGTGATATCGAACTTGTCCGATCTTGTGCATAAAGATATCGGACTAGTCCGGTGTCAGTCGGACTAGTCCGGTCCTGTATAAACTTGTGCAATGTATGTGATTATTTGTGCCTGAGCTCTTGGGGTGTGTTTCCTTAACACACTCCATACACAATGATATACTACACTTGTTCCTTGAGCTCTTTTCCACATTGCTCCTCATTCTCCCTTCTTTTTGGCACCTTGCTTATTTTCTCATTAGAACCTGTGCTCATCTCAACAAAGTGGTTAGAATCTCATTTGCTTGTCATAAATCATCCAAAACCCACAAGGGATTCCTAGATGCACTTTCAATCTCCCCCTTTTTGGTGATTGATGACAACCAATTGAGATTTCACAAAATATGATAAAAGTTGAGTTTCATAAAGTGTGCACATATGAGTTTAAAACATATTAAGCAATGAAAGCATGTTCCATATGTGCACTCTTTATGTGGGATGCAACACTAAAGGTATAGAAGCAATAATCGATATAAGAATGACACAATTGACATCAACACATCAACAATAATATATATGTCATTTTTATAGCAAAAACACATATTTCATCAATTTCTTCATAAGCAGTTCAAAACATTGCATCACAGGACCATAAGTATCATAAGAGCATATTAAACGTTTTACAAACCACAAAATAGACAAAAGACGTAATAAAGAAGATCTCCTCGCATCCTACAGCTAAAACCTATGACTCCCCCTCAATCTCTCCCCCTTTGGCATCAAGACACCAAAAAGAAGGAGAGGAGGGACCTAAAGTGTTCAAGCCTTGCTATCGGTCCTCTCATCATCTTCATCTTCATCTTCTGGCTGATGAGGAGGAGGAGGAGGAGGAACGGAGCCACTTGAGCCCCCAATGCCAAAAGAGGAAAGCTCGGACGGAGTCAAGGGCCTGAGCTCGATGAAATCAGAGTCAGAGTCATCAGAAATTACTGGAGATCCAATGGGCTCAATCTCCAGCTTTTGGCAAATCTGCTTCATGTTCTCCTTGACATATCTCATGTCATCCTTTCTTCTTTTGTTGAGCTTGCGGGCCTTCACCTCAGCCTTTTTGCAGGAGGCAAAGATAGCTTCCAGGTACTTGAAGATGCCACTTGGGGACCCCTTTTGAGGAGGAGCCCTAGTGGCGGGAGTAGCCCTAGCACCAGCACTGGCTCTCGCTGGGGCCTCTGGGATGGAGGCCGAAGATGAAGCAACTTGAACACTTGGTTTTTGAGGCATCTGGGGTCTCAAGAGTAGGTGCTCCACATCCTTGACAAAATCTATGTCTGTGACCTTTTCAATCATAAACATCAGATAAGGAGCATAGCCACATGACCTGTTTGGTGTGTAGGAGATGTTCACCATATCGTTCCAAATATAGTCAAAGACATAAAATCTTCTGTCTTTGCTAATGACCTTCATCAAGGTCCTGAGATACCCCTGTACACTTCCTGCATCCCCATACTTTGGGGCAATTGTCTTCCTTAGGACCCTGTTCAACACCACAAAGAAGGGCTTCATGTTCTTCGTGGAAGGAGGGTTGAACTTGGAGTTGGGTTCATAAAGAAATGGCTATATCTCCCATCATTGAATGGTCTATCGAAAAGTAATGTCGGATGTCTATGTGTTTGGTCCTAGAGTGCTATGGGATTATGGGCAATTTTAATGGCACTCTCATTATCACAAAGGAGTGGAATGCGGTTCATATTGTAACCGTAATCCCTTAGAGTCTGTCGCATCCCAAAGAGTTGAGCACAAGAACTCCCGGCTGCAACATACTCTGCTTCGGTTGTGGATAGGGCAATGGAGTTTTGTTTCTTGGAGGACCAAGAAACTAGGGATCTACCTAGGAATTGGCATGTACCGGAGGTACTTTTTCTATCTACTTTGCATCCGGCATAATCTGTATCGGAGTAACCAATGAGATTAAATTTGGAACCTTTGGGGTACCAAAGGCCTAGGTTGGGTGTATGAACTAAATACCGCAAGATTCTCTTAACGGCTGTCAAATGACACTTTTTTTGGGTTGGCTTGAAACCTTGCACACAAGCATACACTCAACATAATGTCTGGCCTAGATGCACATAAGTAGAGTAAAGATCCAATCATGGAGCGATATACCTTTTGATCGATGTTTGGTCCATCTTCATTGAGATCCAAGTGGCCATTCGTTGCCACGGGAGTCTTTATGGGCTTCGCCTTGTCCATTCCAAACTTCTTGAGTATGTCTTGAGTGTACTTAGTTTGGCATATGAACGTCCCTTCTTTTTGTTGCCTCACTTGGAATCCCAAGAAGTACTTTAGCTCTCCCATCATAGACATCTCAAACCTATCTGTCATAATTTTACTAAATTCCTCATAAAAAGATTTGTTAGTTGAACCAAAGATTATATCATCAACATAGATTTGACAAACAAAGAGATCATTGTAAAAGTTCTTTGTAAACAATGTATAAGCTACTTTACCGATCTTAAAGCCATTTTTAATTAAGAAATCTCTAAGACACTCATACCAAGCTCTAGGAGCTTGCTTGAGGCCGTAGAGAGCCTTACACAATTTAAATACATGGTCGGGGAACTCTTCATCTTCAAACCCGGGGGGTTGCTCCACATACACCTCCTCCTTGATTGGTCCATTGAGGATGCGCTTTTCACATCCATTTGATAGAGCTTGAAATCATGGTGAGTAGCATATGCAAGTAATATTCTAATGGACTCAAGTCTAGCTACGGGAGCAAAGGTTTCATCGAAATCCAAACCTTTGACTTGTGAATACCCTTTGGCCACAAGTCGTGCCTTGTTCCTTGTCATTACCCCGTGTTCGTCTTGTTTGTTGCAGAAGACCCATTTGGTGCCGATGACGTTGGATTTGGGTCTTTCGACTAGTTCCTACACCTTGTTCCTTTTGAAATTGTTGAGTTCTTCTTGCATGGCCACTACCCAATCCGGATCCTTCAATGCATCATCAACCTTGCGTGTTTCCAAAAAGGACACAAATGAGTAATGCTCATAAAAATTAGCTATGCGAGATCTAGTAGTTACTCCCTTTTGGATGTCACCGATGATGTTGTCAATTGGGTGATCCTGTTGGATGCATTGGTGTACTCTTGGGTGTGGTACTTGCTGTCTTGAATCTTCATGATCATCTTCTTCTTCCCCTAAGTGGTTGCCCTCATTGACTTGTTGATTATTTTTGCTTTCTTGAGGTTGATCTTGTATGGAAGCTCCCCCTTGATCATGGGCCTCCTCTTGTGGTTCATTTTCCTCATGCATATATAGAGGTGGCTCTCGTGGTCGAACTTCGCCTAACGCCATTATTCTAAATGCTTGAAAAGGAGCTTCTTCTTTATCTAGCACATATGGATCAACTTGCTCCTTTTGGGAGCAATTAGTTTCATCGAACACTACGTCACGTGCTACTTCAACAAGTCTGGAGGTCTTGTTGTAGACACGATAGGCGTAAGTGTTCGAATCATAACCAAGCAAGAAACCTTCATCGGACTTCAAAGTTAACTTTGAAGTCCTAGGCTTCTTGTTCAAAATATAGCATTTGGAACCGAAAACTCAAAATATTAGGCTTGTTATCGGTGAGTAGCTCATAGGATGTCTTCTTGAGTAGTCGATGAAGATAAAGTCGATTTATGGCATGGCAAGCAGTGTTAACTGCTTCCGCTCAAAATCGATCCGAGGTCTTGTACTCATCGAGCATTGTTCTCACCATCTTTATGAGGGTTCGGTTCTTTCTTTCGGCAACTCCATTTTGTTGAGGGGAGTAAGGTGCTGAAAAATCGTGCTTTATGCCTTCTTCAAATAGGTACTCCTCCACTTGTGTGTTCTTGAACTCTGTGCCGTTGTCGCTTCGAATGTTCTTGATTGTCAATGAGAATTCATTTTGAGCTCGCTTGAAGAACTTCTTGAGTGTTCCTTGTGTTTCTGACTTATCATGTAAAAAGAAAAACCAAGTGAAGTGAGAAAAATCATCAACAACTACTAAACCATATTTGTTACAGCCGATTCTTATGTAGGCAATTGGACCGAATAAGTCCATGTGAAGTAGCTAGAGCAGTCTTGTTGTAGTCATGACGTTCTTCGCGGGATGGGGTGCTCCAACTTGCTTCTCGGCTTGACACGCGCTACAAGGCCTGTATTTCTCAAAAACAACATATTTTAAACCTCGGATGTGATTGCCCTTGAGGAGTTTTTGAAGATTCCTCATACCAACATGCGCTAGCCGTCTATGCCATAGCCAACCCATGTTGGTCTTTGCAATCAAGCATGTGCCAAGTTCGGCTTTATCTTTGTTGAAGTCAACAAGGTAAAGCTTTCCCTTTAACATACCCTTGAATGCAATGGAACCATCACTCCTCCTAGATACGGTCACACCCTCATTAGTGAACAAGCAATTGTAACCTTTGTCACATAATTGAGATATGGACATCAGGTTATAATCTAAGGAACCAACATGTAATACATCTGAAAGAGTGTGTTTACATGATATGGCGATTTCACCGGTACCGGGCACCATTCCTTGACTATTGTCTCCAAAGTAGATGCCCTCGCTTGAATCCTCATTTTCTTCATGCTCAACGAACATCCTTCTTTCTTCGGTCATATGGTTGGTGCAGCCACTGTCTAGCACCCATTTAGATCCACCAGAGGAATAGGCCTTCAAAAACAATTTATGCCTTGGTTTTAGGTACCCAAGCTTGCTTGGGTCCATTTAGGTTAGTCACAAGGGATTTGGGCACCCACACATGAGACTTGGTGTTCCCATGGTGTGGTCCAACATAATGAGCATAAACTGTGCCAAAATTACTTCTCATTAAGACATAAGATGCATCGAAGGTTCTAAATAGCAACTGTTGTTGTTTATGTATCAAACTAGTCTGGGAGATCGGACTTCCGGAGGACTGGACTTGTCCGGATCCCGACCGGACAAGTTTTGTGACCATACGTGTTGGATGCATTAACTTTGGATTTTCCAGTTTGAGAGGGCCTTCCCTTTACAAAGGTAATGCTTTCCTTGTTATTCTTATGGCTTCTAGCATTTTGCTTTCCACCATAGGAATACACAATTCCATATTTGACATTAGGAGGTCTTGTGGCCAAGTATGCACTACGTGCATATTTTACCTTCTCATTGTCAAATATGCCACTTTGGGCATAATGCTTACCCTTGGTAGAGGATGACTTGTCTTTCAAGCTGGTGTCAACATTACCACATGTACAAGTAGAAGCACTTTCAGTTTTAATGGGTTGAGAAGGTGAGCTTGAAGAGGATGAGGGGTCACCTTGCTTGAGTGACTCAACTTGCACCTCAAGGATCTTGTTAACCTTAATTAGGTTAGCAAGTTCATCCTTGATTGTAGCTTTTGAATTGTTTAACTCCAAGCAAGCTTCCTTGCTTGAAGCTAACTCAAGCTATAGTGACTTGCTTTGCTCCTTTTCAAGCTCTAGAAGCTTGTCAAGTTCAACATATTCCTCCTTTGGGAGATAATCATGTCTTCTTGACGATGTATCAACTTCTCCTTCTCAGCAATGTGGGGACCGGGGTCCACACATCCGAGGATCTCATTGGGTGGTGCCGTGCGATGCGGCACCTAACAGCACACACGAAAAGGATACCAAGAGATATAAAATTTTCATTTCATAATAAGAAGAGTTTACAAAAGAGTGTATAACAGGGTACACACGCAGCGGAAAAATACATACTCATAATCTCACCTAACTAAGCAGGAGAGAAGATGTCCATGCCCTAGGACGATTCTCACTAGCAACATGAAGAACATTCAGCAGCGACGTGGTTCACATGAGATTTATCTCGACACCTCGAGTCTCATGTACAACCTGAACAACAGAACTAAAACTAATACCTGCAAAAATCATTAAAGCGCAAACGTGAGCATAAGGCTCAGCAAGACTAACCCGTCTCACTAGACATATGCAGGGGTAAGTACTAAGCATAGGTAAGGAATAGCATAAATAGACTCGCCTACAAGTGAATCCTTATAATCATGTTTTAAGTAGCAAATGACATTCTTCAGGCACGACACATCATAAACTCCACAATCAAACAAGAAACGCTTTGCCGATGATATGACATGCCCAAAGCACATAATGATATTACAGCTAAAGTATGGGGAAACTGTAAACTTTTAATTGTACTATCTCTAAGCCATACAAGGTTGCAAAGCAATTATGATTCGATACATCGTATTCTTCTGGATTCTTTAGTATTTACTACGTCACGGCGCAATGAACAAGTGGTACTCTATTACCGCGAGGGACGGTGATTGCAATCAGGACACACCCGGACAACACGACACATACGTCATTCGGAAGTGCCAGCGAGTACACCTGTACCTACATAACACTTCAGTACTAGGCGTATACGGCCACCTTTCACAAGAAACCCGAACGCCGAGCCCGTCTCACCTCCGCAAACAGAAGGTCTCCGCACGGAACACCTCATGTGTGCGCCGACCGATTTACACCTTACTGTCCTCTACCCACCCCTATCGATGGTGAGTTGATGGGCTCGACACCCCAGTTATTGAGTTACATCAGTTTACTGGATTCCATATGTCCATTATGTCGCCGGTACAATTCACGCTTGTCCGAAGGGGCCGCATACAGACGGGCCTTAACTGACCAGTCAGAGCTACGCGACCAAGACAACGTCTTGTCGCTTCCTATCCATCTCTGACCGTTCTCGATTTTTAGATGTAACAGTTATTTTATATAAATGTTATCCCAATATAGATGCGTGTAAATTTCTATCTCTTGAGTAGATTCCAACTACTCGACTTCTACCAGTTTTCCTACTACATTAGCATAGCAATTCTACATGTTGAGTGATTAACCTACCCAGTTAACCAATGGGATTTTGTCATGCATCTGGAGTTTTCAATCATCCTAAATGTAATGCACAATTCATATACTACTCATCATAGTGATAAAGACAAATTTTATAAACGACTTAAATGCAAACCGGGGCTTGCCTTAGTTTGCGACTCGAATAAATGTCAATTGTTAGTGGTCCTTCTGTGCAGACTCCACCAAGGACTTCAAGTGGACACCCTGGCCTTCTCCTCCAAGCGAAACTTCTCGTTGATCACCTATCATCACGTTCCTATCGACATGATATGCATATAAGTAATTAAGTAGTTTAATAATAGACTCCATGGGGTTGTGTAAACTTTAAGAACGAGGAGTTTGACTAGGAAGGACAGATCTGCCTCTGTTGTGTGGGTAACCAGAGGAGGAGTTAAGGTGGACATAGTAGTGTCGGTATGAACTGAAAGGTACAACATAAAGCTACATTGCAACTTAGCATACCACACTTCAAGCTAGGCCACACGAGATTGACAATTCTGAATGGTGAAGAAGTGTTGGGCGGAGAAGTGTAAGGACGACCCAAAAATTAAGGTGGGACATCGAAAGCTTGAGTATGAGTGGAGTGTACAAGACGAAGGTCGCGATTTAACAGTCGACCAATGAACTTGACTTAACTCATAAAGGAGTAAACCTAGTTAAGTGAGCAGTGCTGTCGTAGGGTCGTGACTTAGGATGAACCATGATGGAACCTAACGACACTTGGGACTGAATTGAGATCAACATGGCTTGGACTTAAGAAGTCATTACAAGCACTATTAACCTAGCATGAGTACCAAGACAATGTTCAAATCGGTTTTAGGTAAACCAGTTGCTACGACTAACGGTGCAAGCATTGTTCAGGTGCTTACATGACGACACTAATGTAGTGTCTCCCACAAGCTTGTCGAGGTGAGCTCAGTAAGCTCTCGGGACTTAAACATGATGCAGGCCCTTGCTGTGAAGGCATGCTTTGCCATCTCGAGAAGATCATCTTAGCGATTTTCACATCAACCCGGACTCGTCAATGGGGTGAGCGGAATCCCGAACACCACCTGGTGAGTCTTAAGGCTAGTGGTGTCGACGCGGTTGTTGATAAGCGACTCGACGAACCTGCTGTCGACGAATTGGTACACCAATTTAACCAATCCTGTGATTGGTTAGGGAACATCCTCGACACAACCAAGGAACTCTTATCCAAGGTTCCCCTTGGTCTAGTTCTCCTTGTTGGGCGCAACGTTCTTGCATACCTCTACCCAAGGTCATCAGTGATCACCGACCCACCTAGTTGGACCTAGAAGGCATTTCATCGAGCATCTAGATTACACCTAGGACTCGATCACTCTCTCATTGACTAAAACCTAATTTGGCTTGACAACTATTGTTCGACGAGTCGTGCTTGTGTTCCAGCACCACACACATCACAAGCATCCTCCATCTCGATGCCAGGGCACGATGACGGCTCGGAGCGTCACGACGACGTCATGTGGTCAACGACGTCAACGCGGCTCATGGTGGAGCATCACGAGCACGCACGGACAAGCCAACGTGATACAAACGACAAAGGAGGTCGACATGGGGACTCCTATAGGAATGATATTAATGCGGAACATGGACGTACGGCTTGATGACACATGAGTACCATTAGCGATCATGACGAACAGACTTTGGTGATGTCAAACAAGGCATTTCAGGGCGAGGCTCACCTTGTAGGCATTTCGCCGAATATCTTGGGGTTGTACTTGATTCCGTCACTTCATCACCGTTCAAAGAGCATCTTGGCACTTAGGCTTGTCGGTTGCAACATCACCATACCCCTGCATCACAGACCAGTTCTAAACATCAACAAAGTTGGTTCTTTCCTCGTGAACATTTCATCAAACACCTTGGCTGCAGCACTGTCCCAACTAATCTTTGCACAATTCAGAGCTAACCTTGAACTAATTGTCGTTGCCGTTGTGTCGTCGACGTGTTCTTGCATATCCTCTGTCACACACATCACTTGCTTTGCTGCCAGAACGCGGCTACAGAGCAGAATGTCGCGACAATGTCGAGGGGGAGCAGACAAGCACGACCACAAGCAGCAGGTGAGATGGCGCTGCAGGAGGTGGGACATCGGCGAGCTAGGCGCGGCCAGCAGCAAGCCGGAACATGGGCACGCGGTTGGTGTGGCACGGCGCGACGACCGTCCCAGTGGCGACGCGGCACGGGCGGTGCGGGGCGGAGGCGGGCGCGTCGTCGGGGCATAGGGGGGGTGCAGCGGTGGCATGGGCACTGTGAAGCACGGCCAAGGCGCATACAACGGGTCTGGGCGGCGAGGCGGCGCTGTGCGCGAGGCACACGTGATGTGAGGCTGGGTGTTGGCGCTGGTTAGGGAGTACTGGACACAGGCAAGGACGGACGACCGTCGCCGGCGCGGGCGCGATGCGAGCAGAGCCCGGCGAGCAGCAGGGTCGAGCGCGTGTGGTGGCCGGAGCTTGGACACGGCGAGGCCGGCGCGCGGACTGGGAGACGAGGAGGCGTGAGCGGCGGCCAGGGCGCGCGGGGCAAGCCGGCGGCCATCGTGGGGCGGCGCAGTCGCCGTGGGCGGCCGAGCGCGGGGGTGCAGGAGGATGCGCGACCGACATGGGGTGCGGCCGATGGGAGGAACGGCGTGACGAGCGCGGGCCGGCGGGAAGACGCGCGCCGGAGGGAAACGCGGGCCGGCGGGAGTAGCGGGCGGCCGTCAGGGAGCACGGTCGGCAAGCAGGTTGGTAGGTGAGGGAGACGCTGGAGCAAACCGGCGTAGGGCGAGTGGCGCGGCTGCTTGCGCGGCGCGGCAGGCAGGAGCTGGGGCGCAGACCAGGGTGTGCTGCGGCCGGAGGCGAGGAGGCGCGTGGGTGGGAAGGCCAGGGGCGCGCGCGAGCAGGGGGGCAAGGGGGCATGGCTGCCAGCGCGAGCAGAGTGCTAGGGAGGAGAGGAGGGCGAGCGGGGACGCGGGCCAGTGGCGGCGCAGGAGTGGGGCGACACCACGGTCGGCCGGGAGGTGGAGCAGCCGGGGCGAGCGGACGGACGGGAGGTGAGGTGTCGTGGGGCGGTGGAGTCGGGCGGCTAGATAAGGACCGACGTTCCCATCGCCGTGGTACATGCAGCGCGCCTGCGTGGAGGCAGGGGAGGAGATAGAGGAAACCTGTGCCGACCTGACCTGTGGGGACCACTTGTGGGACCCACCTCTCTCACTCTTCTTCCCAATTTCAAATAGGGCTAGCAAATATGCTTCAAAAATATTCAATTTTGGCCCAATGACTAAATAAAATATGAAGAATTTTATGGTGCAACCAGATTTCAAAACTGAGCAAGTTGAATTTCGAACTCATGTTTGAATTTGAATTCAAGCGGTGATACTTGATTCAATGAAATAAATGGTAGATTAGGTTCAAAAATCCCGAAACTTTGAAGTTATCCTTTTTGAACCATAAGGGACCTCAGGAAAAATTTGGAATGGATTTGGACAAAGTTAAGTACAATGTTTAAATTTGAAGTCGACTCTGATTAAACTCTCGGTACGTGTCCAATAAATGGAAAACGTGCTTCAAAAATTTTGAAACTTTACCGAGAGTCTATTTGGAATATTAGAAGGTCATGGAAAAATTTACAGCCTTAGATTTGAATTTTTTTGAATGTCCCATTTTAGGGTTGGAATAATTCCTCTTTCTTTCTCGCCATTTCGTTTTCTTTTCTCCTTTAATTTTTCATTGAAAATGTGAATACCTGGAAATTAAGGATTTTACCCCTTAAGTTCCAAATACATTAGCAACCATGTTCTATATGTAAAATTTTAACAAGTCCCTATTTTTAGTGAACATTGGTTAACTCATAAGATTCATGTGAGTTTGGATTTCTAAGTCCACTTTCAAAAATTTTAAGTTCGTATTTTTTCGTTTTTTTTCTCCCGAAAAGCGGGCTTTTACAAACAAGTTGATCAAGTAAGAATTTTATTTTTGCGACTGTTTTCTTATGTAGTCCAATGAGCATATCTTCATTATCGCTAGCAATTTCACTATCACTAGAATAGGAATGTACGGAGGAGGGTTTTGTTGTTACCTTGCATTTACCTTCCTTTGCCATGAGGCAAGTGCCATTCCCCTTCCACGCGCCTAGAGTAGGGAAGAGAGTGGACTTCGTGGATGTCTTCTCGATGGCTCTGCTAGCCATCTCTTCTTCTTCTGATGATGAGTACTCATCATTTAAGTCCCACTCTTTCCCTATATGCGCTTGTTCGGCTTGTTTCTTCTTCTTGAAGAATTTCTTGGGTTGAGGCTTTGCTTCTTTGGTCTTCTTCTTGTTCTCTTCATATGGGCAATCAACTATAATGTGGCTAGCATGTCCGCCTCAATTTTAGTTTTGATCTTTCCTTGTACTTTCCTTCACTTGATTTAGCGCCTTGTCTCTTCTTCATCATCTTCTTAAATTTCTTCATGAACAGTATCATGTCATCTTCATCCAAGTCACTGCTTTCATCATCACCGTCTTCTTCTGGTTGAGCTTCTGATCTTCTTTAGACAAGGGATTAAGGGTGGACTTTAGAGCGACCCCTTTCTTCTTTGCCGAGGTGAGGTCAGCAATTTCCTTAACATGTTTGGCTTGTTTTTCCATCATCTCAAAGTTGATGATTTTCCCAAGTAGCTCATCCGGGGTCATCTTCTTGTATCCGGGGTTGTCTCGTATCATTGAGCACAAGGTGACATTGCGAGGCATGAAGGCTATAAGGATGAGCTTCACTACCTCATGGTCATTCCACTTCTTGCTTCCGTATGCTCGCACCTTGTTGATGAGCGTCTTTAATCGGTTGTACATGTCTTGTGGCGACTCATCTTCTTTGATTGGCAACCTTCCCAGCTCGCCTTCAATCATCTCGATCTTCGCTTCTAGCACATGACGATCGCCTTCATGTGCAATTTGCAATATATCCCATATTTCTTTTGCGATCTCGAGCCCATCCGCTTTTGTAAACTCATCACGACTGAGTGATGAAGTAATGACCGCAACAGCTTGAGCATTTTGATGGATTGCTTGCTCTTGGCTAGGCGTGAGCTCCTCCTCATCATCAGGGATATCTATTCTTGTGCATACTATGTGCCACAAACTTGGATTGAGAGAAATCAAATGCATTTTCATGTTTTGCTTCCACATTGAGTAGTCATTGCCATCAAAATGTGGGGCTTTTCCAAGTGAAATGGATAGATAATGATTGTTATTAGAATTTAGGCGATCATAGTTAAAACGATATCGGGAGTAGTCGGTGTGACTACTCCCCTTCTTTTTCTTCTCATGTGGCCTAGAGGGGGGCGGTGAATAGGCCTTTTTGAATTTTTTTTCGGAACCTGCAACACTTAACTACTAGATCAAATCTCGAGATATCGGACTAGTCCGATCGAATGCGGACAAGTCCGGTGTATACCGTCTAGGTTTGTCAAATTTGATTGATTATCTTGATCCTAGGAGGTATGCAACGGAAATATACTTGTAATTGAAGTGTTACATGATTATGAACTAGGATATACCACAAGTCAATCTTATATTCAATGTTTCAACATAAAGTAAGCAAGATTGATTGAAACCCTAGATTGATATGATGTATTAGAACGATGAGCGCAAAGTAAGAACACAAGCACTTTATCCCGTGGTTCGGTTCCCACAGAGGCAACTTACATCCACGTTGAGGAGTCCACAAAAGGACCAAGTCTTCTCCAACCCTACCCTCGTCGGATCGCCACGGAGGCCAATCCTCTTTACTTATCACAAAGAGCAAATAACCGAATTCGAAGGGCCTTCTCACACGTTGAGGGCTCCCCAAGATTACAACAAGAACTCCACCAAGAACAGACTCGAAAGATTACAATGAAAAACCACATGAGTGTGTTAGGGAATCAAACCAAGAGCTCAATGAGTGATGAACCGTGTCTCTCCAATGATCCAAAGTGTATCCTCAAGGGATTGATGTTTTTTGCGTTTGATTTCATGGAGAGATGTTTTTTTGAGGCTCTTGGGAGGTGTGACGGCGCAGGGGGTCGAGAGAGTTGAAAGATGGACCGTGTACACCTATTTATATGGGGTTCCCAAAAGTTACCATTAGAGTTTAGGAATATCAGACTAGTCCATGGTGGACACAGGACTAGTCCGATGTATTATGTGTAGCAAACCCTAGGTTTCCCAAAATATCGGACTAGTCCAGCTAGAAGCGGACTTGTCCGATTTTGCTTCTGGAAATCTTCGGACTAGTACGGTGGATATTGGACTTGTCCGGAAACATGAAACCCTAAGTGAATTGGGGACAAGTCCGCACTTGTAGGACTTGTCCGATTTAGGTCAGAGGGTTTTTCGGACTAGTCTGTGCTAACATCGGACTTGTCCGATTTTGTGCAACTTGTGAAGTGTTTGGAGGACTAGTCCGCACTTGGGAGGACTAGTTCGATTCTAGTAAGAGAGATATCGCACTAGTCTGTGGTGATATCGGACTTGTCCGATCTTGTGCATAAAGATATTAGACTAGTCTGGTGTCAGTCGGACTAGTCTGGTCCTGTATAAACTTGTGCAATGTGTGTGATTATTTGTGCTTGAGCTCTTGGGGTGTGTTTCCTTAACACACTCCATACACAATGATCTACTACACTTGTTCCTTGAGCTCTTTTCCACATTGCTCCTCATTCTCCCTTCTTTTTGGCACCTTTCTTATTTTCTTATTAGAACCTGTGCTCATCTCAACAAAGTGGTTAGGATCTCATTTGCTTGTCATAAATCATCCAAAACCCACAAGGGATTCCTAGATGCACTTTCAGATCACCCTTCTGTATTGCATTAATACGCAACCCAAACCAATCCAAGATGCATCACAATAAACATCAAATGATCTAGTTGTGTTTGGTTGGGCTAATACCGGCGCTGTTGTGAGGTGTTTCACCAATGCTTGAAAACCTTCCTCACATTCCTTTGTCCATGCATATTTCTTCCCTTTCTTCAGAAGTTCCGTCATTGGTTTAGCTATCTTGGAGAAACTTGGAATGAACCTCCAATAATATCCTACTAAACCCAGAAAGCTTCGAACTTCATGCATAGACTTTGGAGACTCCCATTTGAGTACTTGCTTAATCTTGCTTGGATCAACTGCAATCCCTTCGGCAGATATGATGTGCCCTAAAAATGGCACTTGGCTGATCCAGAATTCACATTTGCTGAACTTGGCGTACAACTTGTGGTCTCACAATCGCTGGAGCACGATGCGCAAATGTTGAGCATGTTCTTCTTCAGATTTTGAATACACAAGGATGTCGTCGTTGAAGACCACGACAAACTTGTCCAATTCCGGCATGAACACCGAATTCATGAGATACATGAAATGGGCCGGTGCGTTGGTCAATCCGAAGGACATGACAAGGTACTCATACAATCCATACCTCGTCGAGAATGCTATCTTAGGTATATCCTCTGGTCGAATCCTGATCTGATGATATCCAGAGCGAAGATGCATCTTTGAAAATACCCTAGCACCCACCAATTGATCGAACAGAATATCGATGCGTGGTAGTGGATACTTGTTCTTGATCGTGACAACATTGAGTGGATGATAGTCCACACATAATCTCAATGTTTTATCCTTCTTTCCACGAACAATGCAGAACAACCCTAAGGTGATGGACTTGGACGAATGAAACCCTTGTCCAAAAGTTCCTTCAGCTGCTCTTTCAGTTCTGCAAGTTCCTTAGGTGCCATCTTATAAGGCTTTCTCGAGATCGGCACTGTTCCCGATACCAGTTCAATCTTAAACTCGACATCTCTTTCTAATAGCATACCAGGAAGATCTTTGGGAAATACGTCTAGATACTCACATACCACTTGAATGTCTTCAGGTTTACAGGCCTTAGTATTATAAGTAGTTGGAGTCACGTGGATATTACTCTCAAAAGTGAGAGTTTGGGGAGAGTGGATTGGAGAATTTAGATATATCCTCCGAGGAACGATGTCAATAATAGCACAGTTGTATTGCAACCATGCCATCCCTAATATGACATCTAACTTTTGATGCTCCAGTATAATGAGAGAAATAGGGTATATGTTCCCACCCAGATTAAGAGGTACCCTATGGACCATCTTATCTTCTACTACTTTCCTTCCCGAAGAACAAATCACATATGGGGTCTTTGTAGAAATGATAGGCAACTGATATTGAATGACATAAGACTTGCTAATAAAGTTGTGGGAAGCACCAGAGTAAAAAAGGATGACTACGGGATGACAATGAGAGAGAACGTACCCGTGAGTATGGGTGCACCTTCCGGAACGTCCTCGATGGCGAGGTGGTGGATGTTGCCGGTTCTGGTGGCTGGCTTCTTGGGCTGGTTGCGGGGCTGATTTGCCCCCTGGCATGACGACTGTCCTCCGCTCTGCGGGCAGTCCTTGGCAAAATGCCCCGTACGAACACACGTGAAACACGTGTACGGGGTCTGGCCGGCACGGAAAGGAGGACGAAATCCCGATGCACGCGGTGGAGGTAGAGGTGCACGTGGAATCATCCCTTGTTGCTGCTGTGGGCGAAAGCCGGCGTTGTTGAACTGGCGACCCCAAAACATTGGTGGTCGCAATGGCAGTTGCCACCTCTGGTCGTATGGTGATCAATACACCATTCGGTACTTCTGAGGAGCACCCCCTCCACTGCCCTGCGAAGCACTCCTTTCCTTCATGTCAGAGAACAACTCCCTAGTAGCGTCCTCCTGCACGATCGCGGCATTGACCATGTTGTTGAAACTGCCGCTGTTGAACAAGGCAAGCTTGTCCTTCATCTTGGGGTTCAAACCCCCATAGAAGCATTCACGCTTTCGATCTTCAGTACTCACTTGGTCCTGAGTATATTGGGCCAAGTGGTTGAATGCCTTGGAGTACTCATAAGAACTCCTTCCTCCTTGCTTCAGCTCCCAGAACTCTTGAAGCTTCCTCTTCATAACATCAGGAGGTATGTGATAGGCGCGAAATGCCTCCCGGAACTCCTCCCAGCTCACGGCATAGCCGGCTGGTCGTGCGACAAGAAAATTTGCCCACCACGCACCAGCAAACCCTTGTAACTGTTGGGCCATGAACATGGTCTTCTGGTGTTCCGTCATTCGTAGCAATCCAAACTTTCCTTCAATGGAGCGGAGCCAGTTGTACGCCTCCAACGGTTCATAGACCTCCATGAAGACCGGCGGGTGCGTTGACATGAAGTCCGAGTATGAACTCGGAGAAGGCTGTCATGGACCCGCATCTGGTCGCCCCCCTTGACGGGACTAATGCTGAACCAAAGTCCGTAGTAACTCAGTTTGCTCGTCGCGTGAGCCGAGCACTGCAGCGATAACTTCCGCTAGACTCCTCGGAAGTTCAAGAGGCGGTGGTGGTGGAACTTGTTGCTGCGGTGTCGCAGCTGGCTCCTGGGTCGGAGATTCGTCCTCACGACCACGACTTGAACCTCTCATTTTAGGCGTCGAGCGCGTACACACCATTCTGCATCCATATGACTTAAAATCAGCACATGTTTTCTTTCCTTCATCCATTTAATATTCAGTAGTGCGAATATTGACAAGGGAGTAAGTGCATAACATTCACATATATTGATAAAGTACAAACTTTATACAAGGTATATTATCTCATGACCAAGTTTACAGTAGTGAACTCCAAAACGACGGACTCCCACTACGGAAGTGCATCTCTACTATACTTGGTCCCCATGAGATGTCATACACATCTTGTCATCTTATACATACCCACTACTATTCTTAATATGACACAAACATGGCCACAAAATAAACACAAGCAACTACTAAATTATACGTTGCCCCGTGATGGCAGAAGTGCTACCCCATCCCCCTTCGATACGTCCTATTCGACGTACTCGAGTTCCTCGGGATCTCCTTCTTCCTCTTCGTCATTCGAAGGCACTTGTTCACCCATATTCAGTGGTATATTATGATCGGGTGGATAAACCAATGGATGCAATTGTGCTTCGGCCTCAATCACATTATCCTGAAGTTGTTCTGCCTCATACTCCCAATTTTGAGCTGCCTCAATGGCCGTGTCTCGTTCCTCAGTGACTACCAATAGCTGCACCTGCTGTTGTTGTACCTCTAACTGACTCGCTTGCAGCTCACCACGAGCTTGCTGCAGTTCATTGCGAGTTTGCCGTAGTTCGGCACAAGCTTTCCGTAGTCTAATGCGAGCGTAATGCAGCTGACTCTCGCACTTATTCAGCCGGTGATTTGTTGGAGCTAGGAATGAACGTAGATTTTCATTGATATAATCAAGAGTATCTCCCCGCT
Source organism: Tuctoria greenei (assembly GCA_036927565.1). NCBI lineage: Eukaryota > Viridiplantae > Streptophyta > Magnoliopsida > Poales > Poaceae > Tuctoria > Tuctoria greenei. The sequence goes on from JAYESD010000007.1 coordinate 10,346,102, forward strand.
CAGTCGCTTGCCTTAAGGCTTCGACTTGCTCCTGAATAATTTCACCTTGAGTAAGAACCACCATATTGGATGCAGCCGCATATGTTCCAAGTGTCGTCGAGGTTGTGTCGCCATACGGTGTATAGGCTGCAACCATACAACGCTGCCACTCAAAACCAGCCACACCACGGACTGGAATAAGAGCAAATTGAGTCCCATCCATGACATCTTGATGAAGCTCGCAAAGCTTTATAAGCACCTCACCCGCGGCGATTGCCCAAGTGTCCTCCAAATGAGCTCCCTCGATAGTAACCGAAAAAGGTGCCCATCCATAACGATTTGGACTAGCAGGTATGTCGACCAAGATGGTGCATGACAGAATGCCTCTGTCAATCGTTTCTTGACCCCAATAGCATAGCATCTAGATGAAGCCAAACTGTTGGAGCACCTTCTGCAGCATACTCGGGAAAGCCCAGACGGCTAGCGGAAGTGGAAAATATCCATCCGTCCGGTAATAGCATCATCACATCCGCCATCTATAAATAAATTATTGAATGGTTCAATTACTCAAATCCAACAAACTATGTTGAAAATCATATCATGGTGTGATAAATTAATTATGAAAACGAATTCAAATTCAACTGCCAAAGGAAACAACACCCTAGAACCCCATCACAGTTCAGTTCCAGCTGACCTTCCTGTACAAAGTCAAAATTTTCATACAGGAAACGTCAGAACCAGATGTTGGGTTGAATACAAAAGTTGTATTATACTTTACAACCTTTCGATATTGTACTCACACAGCTCCGGGTGAGCTAGGAATTAGAATCTATACAGGTTTAAAGTTGACCCAAGTTTTCTGGAAATTTTTGACAGAACCTCTCCTGTATATGTGGTAATTCCCACAATTTATACAGGTATATCATGACAATATATTGAGGTAATGACAAAATAAACATTGTATAAAATCAAGTTAACAATCCATAAGTAAAATATTTCGTCCATGCAACATTTGTTAAATAGGTATAGTGCGCTAATTCGAAACTATGTGCAAACTGTTTCAAGTTCTGGTCTGCCAGAACCAAGTTTGCGACCATAGGAATTTAAACACAGCTACACCAAGATTCAGGCCATGAGTTCAACATAAAGTTGATAGAGAACTTCCTAATATTTCCAGAAATGTATATATAGGACCATTTCACTATTCTGGATCAAAAGCTAGAGCTATCTAAACTTGACAGATGAACTGACTGTTATTCAACAGCAGCCCTGCAGTTCACTGTTTTGAGCTCGAAATTTGAATTGCCTCAAATTCGAATCAGGAAACATTTTAAAGAACAAAACTGTAGATGTCCTTCTAAAATTTTCAGATATGTATCACAATAAGGAAGACTATTTTTCTACAGTGAGTTATTGCAAAGATATAGAGACTGGTACAATGGTAGGGTCATTTGGAGCAGTTTAAGCATACTCCAAATTTCAACAGATTATCAAACTTTTATGCCTTGGAGGTCAACAGAAAAGTTGTAGAGGTCTTTGAGAGATTTCCATCCATATAGCATACCCCTATGTTTAATCCTAACTAACCAAGATTACAACCTGGTGAAGTTGAGAAAACATTAGCCAGAAATCAAGAACCTTGGTTCTAACCCTTTGTCGAATCGAAACTCATTTTGCGGAGTCCAACCTACCAGCACTGATAGTCAGACTTTCTAAAATATAATGCATCCGTTCTGTCGTTGGGGATGGTCAAGTATCAAAGTCAATACTGACGGTACTACGTGCCTCACCAAAGAAAATTCTAACCGGTATTTCCGGATACGTTTATAGGTGGCCCTAGTATCGTTCACTCGCAAACGTGTTCTACACGGGTCGCTACCGTAGTCAATGCTGCAGAAGACAAACAATCCCCTTTCACACCTCAAGGGCAACACGGGGAAACATGACAGGCAGTCACAATAATATATATGAAAGTAAATGCATATGACTCTGGTGTGAGTCGCCCTCGAGCGATGACATGTCTCGAGGTACATGGCTGTACTACGTCTGTGCAACAAAGACTCCTGCACGAACCGGCTTATACACGCTCGGGCATATGTGTTTCGCATGCTCCCATAGAACATGAATAGCTCTAGAGATGCATACTATCGGGTTATACACCACTCGACGGGGTCTCCCACTAACTTTGAAGCACGCTGGAGTACCGCGTGTCATAGGTTCTCAGAAACATGGAAAGCTTCAGAGACTCCTATTAACATTTCCGTGCCAAGCCTTAGAAAGACTTCCATGCTACCTCTCGCATGGTGAGCTTACCACAATTGATCCGCTTACGGTGGCGTACCTTACCCCTTACCTGACGTCGGAACATCATTACAGAATTTTTAACACATAAGTTAGTTTACCACCTTTATATCTTATACTAATAATACTCCTTATAAGGGCATATAGCTAATTCCTCACTCAACAAATCCTAAGTTTTGAAAATATGCTCTTTTCAAGTACATTGTTCCTAATGATGCTCTGATACCATGTCTGTGGGGACCGAAATCCCGACCTCCAAGGATCTCATTGGGTGGTGTTGCGCGATGCGACACCCAACATTATTCAAGAAAAGAAGGAGAACAAATTACAATATCAAGTCTTTATTTAAAAGCACAGTGGAAGTTTTACAATACTAAATGAAAGGAAAGAGAACTATACATCATAGCTACGCTCTCGGCACTAGCTATGCAAAAGCAAAGTCATCCATGCCCTGGATACTTTGCACTAGCAACACCCAACTTACGGCGGCGTGCAGGGTTCCCACTCGGCTGTAAACCCTGGAGGGGGTGCAGCCCCGTCATCGAACCCGTCATTAGTCGTATAATCTGCAAAAACTTGTAAACTGTAAACGTGAGCTTAAGGCTCAGCAAGACTAACCCGTCTCACTAGACATATGTAGGGTGGATACTAAGTATAGGTAAGGAATAGCATAAAGGACTCGCCTACAAGTGGATCCTTATATTCATATTTTAAGTAGCACATGACATTCCTCAGGCACGTCACATCATAGACTCCACGATCAAACAAGAAACGCTTTCCCGATGATATGACATGTACAAAGCACATAATGCTATTACAGGTAAAGTATGGGGAAACTGTAAACTTTTAATTGTACTATATCTAAGCCACACAAGGTTGCAAAGCAATTGTAATTCAATACATTGTATTCTCCTGACTTCTTTAGTATTTACTACGTCATAGTGCAGTGAACAAGTGGTACTCTATTACCGCGAGGGACGGTGATTGCAATCAGGACATACCCGGAACAACACGACACATATGCACTTTCGAAAATGTTAGCAAGTACTTACATCAGTACCTATGTAACACTTCAGTACTAGTCATATATGGCCACCTTTCACTAAACACTCGAATGTCGATCCGGTCGATCCATCACGAGCAGAAGGTCAGTGCGTGGGGCATACTCTGACGTGCCCACCAGGTGATTTACACCTTGCATGGCCCAGAAACCCCATGGAGTCTCGGGTAGGTCTACAGCCCGTTGAGTAGAAACTGCTATGCTTATTCTCATAGGAATTCGGTAGAAGTCGAGTAGTTGGAAGCTACCCGCAAGATAGGAATTTCATCACACGGGAGAATTGGATCAAGAAATGGTTTATGAATATGAAATTAAGACCGAGCAGCGGGTAGGATGCAGTGAGACGTGGTCTCATGTGTGTAGCCCTGCTTGTGTCGATTGAGGACCATTTCGTGTGCGGCCCTGCTAGATAAGCTTGAATTGTACCGGTGAGATACTGGAGAAATGGGCTCCAGTAAATTGACGTAGCTTGATACTAGTTTGTCGAGGCATTCCGTTCTATTTTGTAGGCGTGGGTTGAGGGCAGCAAGGTGTAAATCAGCTGGTGGGCACGTTAGAGTACACCCCACGCAGTGACCTGCTGCTTGTGACGGATCGATCGGTTCGACATGATGAGTAGGTTTACGACCGATCTTCCGAAAGGTAATTCGATTGGGGTGGAGAACTCGACGTTGATGATCCGCAACACTCGAGCGGTTCGAGTACCCCTGCAATTACTACACCACGGCTCCGTTGGTTATCAACCATGCTGCACACGCTTGACCTTGCCAAGAAGTCTAATCCCTGCAAGTGCAACCGAGAACACGAGCAAGAACGACGAACACACGATCTGAAATCGCGAAGTTGGAGTCTCACAAACCGTAGAACGGTGAAATTGTTATTCTAAGAAAAACCCACCGAATATGACCGGTGTCTGCAGTATTCAAAGGCTAGGGTTTGGCCAAAATACTATTAGATGCGTCCCTAATGGACTCTTACGGGATACAAGGCCCAAAGGCCCGATTCGGTGGCACAGCACTGGATAGAAATCTGGACTCGACTTGTTTCAACGATTCCCAATGACTCCGGAGGAATTTTGAGGTGGGACCAGGACCATTGTAAAGTTTATCTTCTCTTCTTTCCGTTCATATGTATAACGTCGAAAACGGAGTCCGTATGCCTCCTGGGCGTCTGTTTTAGGTGGATTGCTCCTGGAATCCGAGTTGAACTCGAGTCCGAGTTTTAAACTGCTTCGATCAACTTGTGGACGTCCCAGCTGGTTCTCCATGCTCCCAAGGCCTCTTTCCTTCACTTTTTGATCTTCTCTATTATTCCTAATAATAATTCAATCATCACATAGCAATCTATTCTCAAACTCACATGCAAAAGAAGTTAGGAGCGAATTCACCTGCTGATTTATTAACCGTGCTCGTGCCCTTGTGATTGGTCCTTGCATTTCAATGTGTGTCTCCGCTGTTGTGATGTCCTCATCATCCTCCCCCTCTTGAATTGGAGTCATCCTCGACTCAAGTTCATCTTCTTCACCCAAGTACAGTCGCAAATCCGAAATGTTAAATGTAGGACTAACCCCAAAATTAGCAGGCAATTCGAGCTTATATGCATTATCATTAATCTTTTCAAAAATCTTAAAAAGACCAGCAGCTCGTGGCATAAGTTTAGATTTTCTCAATTCTGGGAATCGCTCTTTTCTCAAATGTAACCACACCAAATCACCCGGTTTAAGTTTTACTTCTTTTCTACCTTTACTACCTGCAATCCTATACTTCTCATTCATCATTTCAATATTTTTCTTTGTAGTTTCATGCATCTTAGGAATGAATTCAGATCGTTGTGTAGCATCCAAATTTATAGTTTCAGAAGGAGGCAAAGGTAGTAAATCAATAGGAGCACGAGGATTGAAACCATACAGTACCTGGAATGGACTTACCTTTGTCGTGGAGTGAACAGATCTGTTGTAAGCATATTCTATATGTGGTAAACACTCCTCCCACAACTTCAAATTTGTTTTCAAGACAACCTGCAACATATGGATAAAGTACGATTAACTACCTCGGTTTGTCCATCCGTTTGTGGGTGACATGTAGTTGAAAACAGCAACTTGGTTCCCAATTTATACCACAAAGTTCTCCAAAAATGACTTAAAAATTTTGCATCACGATCAGAAACAATGGTATTTGGCACACCATGTAAACGAACAATTTCCGTCATAAATAAATCAGCAATGTGTGAGGCATTATCATTCTTATGACAAGGTATAAAGTGTGCCATTTTTGAGAAACAATCAACAACTACAAAAATACTATCCCTACCCCTCTTAGTCCTAGGCAATCCCAAAACAAAGTCCATAGAAATATCCTCCAAATGTACACTAGGAACAGAAAGAGGCATATAAAGACCATGTGGGTTAAGGCGAAACTTAGCTTTATTGCAAGTAGTGCATCATGACATGTAGCGCTCGACATCACACCTCATCTTTGGCCAAAAGAAGTGTGTGGACAACACATTTTCAGTTTTCTTCACTCCAAAATGTCCCATCAAACCTCCTCCATGTGCTTCCTGCAAAAGTAATAGACGAATGGAGCTAGCTAGAATGCATAGCTTGTTAGCACGATAGAGGAGACCCTCTCGCAGCACATATTTATTCCAAGTTCTTCCTTCTCTACAATTTTCAAAAGAATCTTTGAAGTCCAAATCTGTAGGATATAATGCTTTTATTGTTTCCAAACCAAAGATTTTATGATCAAGTTGGGACATCATGACATTCGAGTGTTTAGTGAAAGGTGGCCATATACGACTAGTACTAAAGTGTTACGTAGGTACTGCTGTAAGTACTCGCTGACATTTCTGAAAGTGCGTATGTGTCGTGTTGTTCCGGGTATGTTCTGATTGCAATCACCATCCCTCGCGGTAATAGAGTACCACTTGTTGACCGTGTTGTGACGTAGTAAATACTGAAGAAGTCAGGAGAATACGATGTGTTCAATTACAATTGCCCTGCAACCTTGTATGGCTTAGAGATAGTACAATTAAAAGTTTACAGTTTCTCCATACTTTACCTGTAATAGCATTATGTGCTTTGTGCATGTCATATCACTGGCAAAGCGTTTCTTGTTTGATCGTGGAGTCTATGATGTGACGTGCCTGAGGAATGACATGTGCTACTTAAAATATTAATATAAGGATCCACTTGTAGGCGAGTCCATTATGCTATTCCTTACCTATGCTTAGTATTCACCCTACATATGTCTAGTGACACGGGTTAGTCTTGTTGAGTCTTAGGCTCACGTTTGCAGTTAACAAGTTTTTGCAGATTATACGACTGATAACGGGTTCGATGACGAGGCTGCACCCCCTCCAGGGTTTACAGCCGAGTGGGAACCCTGCACGCCGCCGTAAGTTGGGTGTTGCTAGTGCAAAGTATCCAGGACATGGATGACTTTGCTTTTGCATAGCTAGTGCCGAGAGCGTAGCTATGATGTATAGTTCTCTTTCCTTTCGTTTAGTATTGGAAAACATCCGCTGTGCTTTTAAATAAAGACTTGATATTGTAATTTGTTCTCGTTCTTTCCTTGAATACTGTTGGGTGTCGCATCCCACGACACCACCTAATTAGATCCTTGGAGGTAGGGATTTCGGTCTCCACATTTATACAGGTTTGGATTTGATTGGATCTAATTTGAGAAGTAATTCAACAGAAATTAACTAGGAAAATCGGACTAGTCTGCTAGGGACCAGACAAGTCCACACTGCGCGAGAACAGCTGATTAGGGTTTCCTAGATCAACATGAATTTGGATATTTGGGGTTGAATTCATGTAAGGAAAAGAGAGTAGAAGGTATACCAGGTGTTTAGAACTCCAATGAATCAAGGATCTTGGAGGTAACACTTGGATCTTCATGATCTAGGGTTGATGAAGAACTTGATGGTGAATTGTTGACGAAGAACACGAAGTTGATGGAGATCTTGATCCTCTTTTGTTTCCTCCTTTTCTTCTTCTTGCTTGGGACCTCCTTCGCCCTCCTTGACAGTGGTTATTCACGAGCTAGGGTTTGGGTGTGGTGGAAAAGTGGCAAATAGATGTCAAGCCACGGGGTGGGGTTGTTTATATAGAGGTGGAGGTTAGGGTTAGATGTATTTCGAGTTTAAGGGTGAGTAGAGGCCGGTTTAGAGTCCCACATGGGCTCTAAAAGAGTTAGGCACGACGTCTCTAGGCTCACTTAATGTAAAACCCAAGAAACAAGTCATGAAACAAAAGATCAACTCGGAGTCCTGATTTATCGGACGAGTCTGAAAAGGGCCGGACTAGTTCGAAGTTGGACAAAGATAAATCAGACAAGTCCGCTCTGGACATCGGACACGTCCGATCTTATCTAGAAGGGAAAAACAGACAAGTCTCGCCTAAAATCGGACAAGTCCGACTCTAGTCAGAGAGGAAAACGGACAAGTCCGCTGGAATACCGGACTAATCAGGACAAGTACAGAGACTTAGCAAAATTTTTAAGGATCTTGGAACATCGTACTAGTCCGTATAGTACCGGACAAGTTCGAAGGTGTCCAGAGGGAAAAACAGACTAGTCCACAGAAAAACGGACAAGTTCGAGCGAGGTTAGAGAGAAATCGGACTAGTCTACAGAAAATCGGACTAGTCCGCACTTCCCAGAATTCTTAAGTGCGGTTTTGTTCCAAATCAATTTTAAAATTATTCCTTTTTATGTGGATTAATATTAGACACATATATGAATGTATGCAGGGCATGATGCATGAAAATGAGGGTGTTACAGGTGTATTCCTCAGGTGATATTCTGTAGGTAAACATCTATGCTTATACAAGCCACTCAAAATACATTAAGATATAATTAGCCCACCATACAAAATAAGAGAGTAATGCATCTTCAACGGAGTGGGTTTTGTACATATGTATTCTCCTCTCAGCCAACCAACACCCTAATTCACGGGATCACCGACCACAAAAGGTGAGTTACCACTATGATATGATTTTATGTGGGTCTCAAGCCCATCTCTCTCGATGCTTCATCTATCATATTTCATGATAGTCCCTTGGTAAAGGGATCTGCCAGGTTCTTAGCCGTTTGGATATAGTCCAACGCTATCACTGCAGAGTTTTTTTATTTATTTTCCTAGTATATTTCAACTGACTCTTAACGTGTCTTGATGACTTCATGTTATCCTTAGAGTTATTGACCTTGAAAAACAATGTTTGTTTACCACAATTCATAAGAACAGCAGGAACCGGTTTCTCAATTATCGATAAGTCCATCACAAGTTCATGCAGCCAATCAGCTTCAACAAAGGCAATGTCTAATGATATGAGTTCTGCTTCCATTGTTGACCTTGTTAAGATGGTCTGCTTGCAAGACTTCCAGGAAACAGCGCCACCTCCCGAAGTGAACACATATCCACTTATGGATTTTATCTCATCAGCATTAGAAATCCAGTTTGAATCACTATAACCTTCTAAAACACTGGGGTACCCTGTATAGTGAAGTCCATAGCTTGATGTCGCTTTTATATAGCACATCAGTCTTTCCAGAGCTCGCCAGTGATCATCTCCTGAATTTGATACAAACCAGCTAAGTTTGCTCACAACAAACGATATGTATACCCTCGTAGTGCTAGCTAAATACATCGACAAGCCTATGATTTGGGAGTATCTCAATTGATCCTTAGTTGTACCATTATTCTTTCATAATAATACACTAGAATCATATGGAGTTGAAATAGTTTTACAGTCACTAAATCCAAAGTGATTCAAAATCTTTTCCGCATAGTGAGATTGTACAAGTGTAATCCCATCGTCTTCTCCTCATAACAATTTAATGTTCAATATGACATTCGCTTCTCCCATATCTTTTCCGCATTAATGTTGGTCCCAAATATCAGTATGTCATTGACATACAAGCATAAGATTACTCCCTCTCTCCCACCATAGTGGTAATACACACACTTGTCTGCTTCATTCACAACAAATCCTGTAGATGTTAGTGTTCTATCAAATTTCTGGTGCCACTTCTTGGGCGCTTATTTTAGTCAATACAAGGATTTCAACAACTTACACACTTTCCTTCATGACCACTCACTACAAATCCATCTAGCTGATCCATATAAATTTCTTCTTTCAACTCTCTGTTAAGGAAAGCCATCTTGACGTCCATCTGATTGACAAGCAGACTGTGAGAGGAAACCAATGATAGTAGTACTCTTATGATAGTCAATCTGGCCATGAGTGAGTAAGTATCAAAGAAATCTTCACCTTTTTTCTAGGTATAACCCTTTGCCACAAGCCTTGCCTTGTACTTTTCAATTGTACCATCAGGCCTAAGCTTTTTCTTGAACACCCATTTACATCCTACAGGTTTGCATCCATAAGGGCCATCCACAATCTCTCAAGATCCATTAGACATGATGGAATCCATCTCACTTTGGACCGCTTCCTTCCAATAGTCAGCGTTCTGAGATGAATATGCCTCTACAATGGTTCTTGGACTATCATCTACCAATGTTATCCTAAATGCTAAACAATAAATAGTTGGTGGAGCTCTGTTTACCATTTAGAAGGTTTAGACGGTGTTTAAATGGTGTTTAAACGGATTAAATGGTGTGTACTGTAGCAGCAAGAAAAAGAATTTTTTACTGCCCTGCTCTAGGTAGATGTTCAAATCATGTTCAAACTCATATTTGAAAATAAGAATCAATTGAACTTCGACATTATATAAAATTAAAGAGTCGATCACAATACCACACCACCAAAAAATAATATTGAGACTAAAAATAGTGCATGTAGTGTCCTAAACAAATATTTTAAACTTCAACTGCTAATGGTTGTTTTATTATATTTTTTGAAACACAAGTAATATTACTTCTGATGTGTTTAAGTGAAGCTTAGAACATATATTGATTTTAATCAATTTAGTGATATTAATTTTAAACTTGCATTTGACTTAGAATTGTAAGTTCACTTTGTCTAAATGGTTCTAAACACGTTTAAAATTCGTTTCGTTTAGCCCGTTTAAACAGGTGTTGACCCGTTTAGACGGGTCAGCTGTTTAATCCACTGTTTAGGGGCTAAAGTGTGCAGTTGCCCTCTGTTTAGTGTTTAAAAATGTTTAAATAGGCCGTTTAGGCCATTTAGGATAACACTGTCATATACTAGATATATAATGAAGCTATCACTAAAAGACTTTGGAGTCCTTTGTCTTTTACTCTTATGAGTTACTTCATTCTCTTCATCTATTGGACCATCCTCCATTGAAGATCTAGTGTATATTTATGGAATGTTGGGCTCAGAAGAGGAGATAGGATTCTGGCTAGATGGGCTATGCATCTCCTTCATTGGAAAAATGTCTTTAAAAAATGTGGCATCTCTGGACTCCATGATTATGCCCTCATGCATATCAGGAATACCTAATTTCAAAATTAAAATCTATATCCAATACTGTGAAAAGCATAACCGAGAAAGACACAGTGTACGGTGTTCAGTACAAGCTTTCACTTCTTCGAGATTGGCACACCGACCTTAGCCAAACAACCCCAAGTTCGCAGGTAGGAGAGATTTAACCTTTTCTTTTCCTATTGTTCAAATGGAGTTATCTCTTTATTCTTTGTAGGAACTTTATTTTGGACATCCTTATATTCTCCATCCTTTCTTCCCCAAACAAACCTTCATCAGACTCACCTCCGCCGCCGGATCGAACATGGGCGCGCGGGGGCACGGGGGCAGCGGCATGACAGCTCAGGTGCGTGGCGGCGCGCCGGTGTGGGCGTAGGTGCTCGGCGCAGTACAAACCGCGAGCATTTTGAATGTGCCTAGAGGGGGATGAATAGTTTTTTGAACACTAGAAACACTTAATCAAAATATGTCAAATTCTAGGGAACGGACTAGTCCGGTGTCACTGCGGACTAGTCCGTGGTGCAGCAGAACAGTGATCAAATTTGAATATCTTTGGGTTTTCTTCGATCTTAACGCAGCAGAAAGTGTTAACCTACTTTGATGGATTTAATAAGTATATGTAACCAGTAAGTAACACTTGGAACACAAGATTAATGTGAATCACGAGTATGATCAAGATTGTGCCCTAACTAGTGATAGTTATGAAAAGTACGAGTAAAGAACACACGAGACAAGTGATTTTTATCGAGGTTCAATCCCAAACAAAGGATCTACATCCTTGTTCAGGAGGTCACACAAAGTCGGGTCTTAACCAACCCTTCCCTCACCAAGTCACCACGAAGGCCGACTTGATCTCCACTATCAAACTAGGTAATCACCAAGTTTATGGGGCTTCCTCACAAGTTGAGGGCTACCACAAGTTTACAGCGAATGGAAGATAAACACACCCAAAATTTATACAATAATCAATAGGAGTGTGTTAGAGAAATCAGACCCAAGAGCTCAATTGCAATGAGATCGTCACTCTCCCTTTCCCAATGCCTAACTCCCAAAGATTTTACTCTTAGGGTCTTAGAATGTGTGGAGAGGAGTGTTGTTGTGATCTTGGATGCAGTGGCGGTGCTAGGGTTCGTGATTGTTGAAGACTAAGTCATGGGCCCTCTTTTTATAGAGGTCCCGAAAAGTAACCATTATGTTTTGGTGACACCGAACTAGTCCATGTTGGACCTCAAACAAGTCCGATGTGGTGATGTGCCACTCCTAGGTCAAGTGCCGCCACATTTGAATTAGGTTGTGAAAAAACCCTAGAATATCGGACTAGCCTGCACTAAGGGCGGACTAATTCGAAGTGGCGTAGTAAGGTATAATGGTCTAGTCCGTGGTAAAATGGACAAGTCTAATGTGATACAGTAAGTACCTTCGAACTAGATTGAGTGCTGTGAGACAAGTCCGATGTGCTACAGTAGCATATAACAGACTAGTCCGTTCAAGAATGGACAAGTCCGGTGTGTGATCAACTGGGAAAATGGCTAAGTCTGTGAAGTGATCGTGGAGTGCGGACTAGTCTGGTGTGAAACAGACTAGTCCAGTGTGTGTGTCAATTTTAGTTTTGATTACCCCTCTCATTATTCTCATGCAACAATTAGTCTTTTGAGAGGATAACTCACACACACACACACACACACACACACACCAATACTACACTTTCTAAGCTAAGTCTTTTGTCCTTTATTTTTCCTTTTTCTATCAAAGCCACCATTTCCCCTTTTTGTTTTATTCTCCCTTTTCTTCATGTGACCTGCTCTCACTTAGCAAATTTGATTAGCTTTTCACTTGTTTGTCATCGATCATCTAAAACCCACAAGGAAATGCCTAGATGCACTTACGATCTCCCCTCTTTTGGTGATTGATGACAACCAAGTAAAGTTTAAAAAATTTAGAGCAAATATATTTGATTTTCATAAAGTTTACACATATGAGAGCGAATTATGCATGAACAATGAATGGTATCTCATATGTGTATATTTACGGCGGAGTGCCTAGCAATGTAAGTGTGAGCAATTAAAGTGATACAAGTAATGTGTTTCAAGAATAAACATGAGAGCATCACATTATGACAAATAAGCATGGAAATCAAGATATCCATGTGTGCAACAATGAGATAACATAGTGCATAATTGCATAAGCATTACATAGCCTTACATGAAACATTCCAAGTCTTAAATATAAAGCGATTAGTGACAAGTCTCAAAATTAGATACATGTCCATTACCAATCATTGCTACAGAGACAACGACTGCTCCTCATCTTCACCATTATCATTGTCACTTGCTTGAGGAGAAGTAGAGCGAATGGAGGGACCAATGCCAAAGTATGCTAGTTCTTCATTTGTAAGTTGTGGCATCTTAGTGAAGTTTCCATATGAGTCCTCTGAAATTCTCGGGGAGCCAATTTGTGAGATCTCAAGCTTCTGATATATGGCTGTCACATTGTCCCTCATGTAGTGAGTGTCTTTTACTTGCTTGGCTCTTATTGTGTTGCTTTATCTCCACCTTGCAGCAAGAGTTGAATAGGGCACGCAACATCTTCAAAATCCCGTTGTTGGAGCCTCTGGAGGATGAGTGGACTGTAGTAGAAGAGGCACATGCTAGATTTGCACGAGTAGAGCGCTGCCTTGTAGAAGAGGACAGTGGAGGTGGAGCTGTAGGAATCTGAGGAGGAAGCTTTGAATGAGGTACACCTTTGACAAACTCAAACCAGATGACTTGTTCAATCATATACATGATGTAGGGAGCATAGCCACAGGAGCTGTTTGTGAATGTGGCCTAGAGGAGGGGGGTGAATAGGCGTTGAAAAACTTTTCCTACAACACTTAACAAATTCGTCAAATATAGGAGGGACCAAACTTGTCTGATGCGGTGCACAGACTAGTCCGGTGTACTATGAAAAGATCAGGTGCTTATGCAAATTTCACAAATGATATAGCAGCAGAATGTAATCACTATTCTTACAACTCGAGCAAGAGATCAGACTGATTAATTTTCACGTGGAACATAAATTACTTGTTGATCAACTCTATTACCCTAGATGATAAAACTTGCAAAACTAAAAGAATGGAACACGTGAGACAATGATTTTTACCGAGGTTCGATCTCACCAAAGAGATCTACGTCCTCGTTGAGGAAGCCCACACAGAGCTGGGTCTCTTCAAATCCTTTTCCCTCGTCAAGTCACCACACGAGACCGACTTGAGTTCCACTATCATGGAGTAATTACCAAGTTGGTAGGGCAACCTCACACGCTGAGGGCTCCCGCAAAATTACAGCAAGAAAAGATGATCTAATACACTAAAAAAGATTACAAGTAATGCACGAGTTTATAAGAGATCAAACTCAAGAGCTCAACAATGTTTAGACGACAATCTCCCTATCCCAAATATGGATACCCAAAAGATTTAACCTTTTAGGATTTAGATTTGTGGGGAGATGTGTTTTTGTGCTATTGGGACAAGTGGAGGCGCTAGGGTTTATGTTCTTGACAGTAGAGTATGATTCTTGTGTTTGAAGGGTCATGGATCACCTATGTATACTGTTTCCAAAAATATTACCATTAGGGATCTCGACGGCCGTACTAGTCTACTCTGGTGACCAGACTTGTCCGGTGTGATGTGTAAAAGTTGCGTGATTTGGACAGCACACTTGAAAACCTAATTTGTGTGAGGTGTACCGACTACTCCGTGATGAGTCCAGAGACTCAATCGGTCTAGTCCGCGGCTGGACGAACTTGTCTGGTGCAAGGTGATATGTGTTGAGTGAATAACAAAAAGTTTAACGGACTTGTCCAGCATGTGTCTGGTCTTCTCCAAGTGAGGTTAGTGAGTTGAATGGACTAGTCCGCTCGTGAATGGACTTGTCCAGTGCTTCAGTGTATTGCCTAATTATTTGATTTTAGCCCTTACCCTCTACGCAAAGATATAAGATCTTGGGATGTGTCACTCACACACATCCTATACATTGATATCTACTTTGTGTTTCCTTGATCATTTGGGCTTTCCTTTTCTCACTCCTCATTTTCACCTTTTTGGGTGCACCGTAAGTTCTAGTCTTTGTAGACCTGCATTCATCTCAACGAACTCATTAGGATCTCATTTGTTTGTCATCAACCGTCCAAAACCCAAAACGGAATGCCTAGATGCACTTTTAATCTCCCCCTTTTGGTGATTGATGACAACCAACTGAGATTTCACAATTAAGAGTAAAAATTGATTTTCATAAAGTGTGCATCTATGAAAATGACATATGAACATCAGAAATTTCTCACATATATGCACTCTTTATGGTGGGGTGCCTATAAGATGTGTGTGAGCAGATATTGTGATGTGCATAATGAAAAATACAACAATTATAGAAGCAACCATCGCAGGAATATCAATACGAACATCACCCATTCATATAAAATAAAATAGGCATCCAAATAGAGATACAATAGTTTGAAACTTAAAAACACAAAAGATACATGTCCGTGATCACTAGTCCTGAAGGCTCAAAATAGATTACTAGCACTTCTAGTCAAGTCTCAATCCCCCCGGCATCAAGGCACCACCAACAACAACAACAACCAAGCCTTTGTCCCAAACAAGTTGGGGTCGGCTAGAAATGAAACCCAACAATTTTGAAGAAAAGTAATAGAAAATAAGATGAAAGTAACAAAAAAAGAGTAAAAAAATCTACATATTATTTATTCTAGAAACAGGTTAATAAGAAAGAAGATAAGAGTAATAAATTCCAAATAAACTAAGATTCTGGCACATGAATTGCTAATTTCCATGCAGTCCTATCATGAGCCAAATCTCTAGGTATGTCGCACTCCTTTAAATCTCGTTTCACTGCCTCCTGCCATGTCAACCTTGGTCGACCTCTACCCCTCCTAAAATTTTCTCCACTCTTTATAATCTCACTGTTAACCGGTGCTTCTGGAGGTCTCCGCTGGATATGCCCAAACCAGCGTAGACGATGTTGGACTAGCTTCTCCTCAATCGGTGCCACCCCTACCCTATCACGTATTACTTCGTTCCTAATTTTGTCTCTTCTTGTGTGACCGCACAACCACCGTAGCATGCGCATCTCCGCAACACTCATTTGTTGGACATGTTGCCTTTTAGTTGGCCAACATTCTGCTCCATAGAGCATCGCAGGTCTAATCACCGTCCTATAGAATTTTCCTTTCAATTTTTGTGGAACTTTCTTATCACATAAGATTCCAGATGCTTGTCGCCACTTCATCCAACCGATCTTGGTCCTGTGGCAAACATCTTCGTCAATATCACCATTGCTTTGTAACATTGATCCTAAATATCGAAATGTGTCCCTCCTAGGTACTACTTGTCCTTGTAAACTAACATTACCATCCTCGCACCCGACATCACTAAAGTCGCATCTCATATACTCGGTCTTGGTTCTACTAAGTCTAAACCCCTTAGACTCTAAGGTCTGCCTCCATAGCTCCAATTTTCTATCAACACCATCCCTAGTTTCATCTACCAACACTACATCATCAGCAAAGAGCATACACCAAGGGATATCCCCTTGTATATCCTTCGACACCTCATCCATCACTAAGGAAAAGATGTAAGGACTTAAGGCTGATCCTTGGTGTAACCCTATTGTGATAGGAAAAGTGTCGGTCTCACTATCTCTTACGCGCACACTTGTCACCACATTATCGTACATATCCTTGATAAGGTTAATGTACTTTATTGGGACTTTGTGTTTCTCTAGTGCCCACCACATGACCGGTCTTGGTACCTTATCGTATGCCTTCTCCAAGTCAATGAACACTAAATGTAGATCATTCTTTTGCTCCCTATACCTCTCCATAAGCTGACGGAGTAAGAAAATCGCCTCCATAGTAGACCTCCCAGGCATAAAACCAAACTGGTTTTTAGTGACATTGGTCACTTTCCTCAAGCGGTGTTCAATCACTCTCTCCCAGAGCTTCATAGTATGACTCTTGAGCTTAATTCCTCGGTAATTAGTACAACTTTGAACATCTCCTTTATTTTTGAAGATGGGTACTAAAATACTTTTCCGCCACTCTTCAGGTATTTTGTTTGACTGAAAAATGCAGTTGAATAGTTTAGTGAGCCATACTATTGCTACATCCCTAGACACCTCCACACCTCAATGGGGACATCACCAGGGCCGCGGGCCTTTCCTCCTTTCATCCTTTTTAGGGCCTCTCTAACCTCGGACTCTTGTATCCTCCACACGAATCATCTGTTGGTGTCATCAAATGAGTCATCCAACTCGAACCTAATACTCTCATTCTCGTCATTGAATAGTCCATTGAAGTAGTCCCACCATCTGTTCCTAATATCTTCCTCCTTCAATAGAATTTGGCCTGCCTCATCCTTAATGCATTTGACTTGGTTGAGATCTCTCACCTTTCTCTCGCGAAGTTTCGCCATCTTGTATATATCCTTTTCGCCTTCTTTTGTCCCTAGCCTCTCATATAGTGCATCATAGGCCTGCCCCCTTACTTTACTCACAACACGCCTAGCATTTTTCTTAGCCTCTTTATACTTCGCCATGTTACTTGCACTTCTCTCATGATGCCAGCTCTTATAAGACTCCTTCTTCTCCTTAATAGCTTTTTGTACATCTTCATTCCACCACCAAGTGTCTTTATCTACAAGTTTCTTACCTTTTGTCCACCCAAGCACCTCCCAAGCCGTCTTCCTAATGTAAGTCGCCATCTTCTCCCACACACTATCTGCATCTTCCTCTTCGCTCCAAGGTCCTTCTGCGATCATCCTCCTTTTGAATGATTGTTGCGCTTCATCCTTCAACTTCCACCACTTTGTTCTCGTGGTTTTAACACCTTTGTCTCGTGACACACGCACGTGGAAACGAAAGTCGGCTACCACAAGTTTATGTTGTCGAACAACACATTCTCCAGGAATCACCTTACAATTTAAACATGCCCCTCTCTCCCTTCTTCTGGTGAGGATATAGTCGATTTGACTAGAATGTTGGGCACTAGTAAAGGTCACTATGTGAGATAGCCTCTTTTTAAAGAGGGTGTTAGCTACCAATAGGTCATAGGCTACGGCAAAGTCTAGGATATCCTTACCCTCCTGGTTTCTATCGCCACACCCAAAACCTCCATGTACCCCCTCAAAACCTACGTTAGTTGTACCAACATGACCATTGAGATCTCCTCCTATGACGAGCTTCTCGCTTACCGGTACACTACTAACCATATCCTCCATGTCCTCCCAAAATTGTCTCTTAGTGCTCATGTCGAGCCCAACTTGTGGAGCATAAGCACTAAAGACATTCAAGATAAGGTCCCCCACAACTACCCTGACTAGGATGATCCTATCCCCTCGTCTATAGACATCCACTACTCCATCCTTGAGGCTCTTATCCATTAGGATGCCTACGCCATTCCTAGTTCCTGTCGAGCCAGAATACCAAAGCATGAAACCGGTATTCTCAACCTCTCTCGCCTTTTGACCTGCCCATCTAGTCTCCTATACACAAAGAATATTTACACGCCTCCTAATCGCAACGTCCACTAACTCTCGTAGCTTTCCCGTCAAGGATCCTACATTCCAACTACCCACCCGAAACCTAGTTTCCTCGGCTAGCTTCGTGACCCTTCGCATCCGTCGAGGAAGATGCAAAGACCCTTGCTCACTTAACACTACATTCGGGCGATGATGTAGCGCGCCACTAAGGTGATGGCGATCCGACCCTCGCTCATTTAACACCACATCCGGGTTCCGATATGGCGCCCACTAAGGCGGTGGCGACCCGACCCTCGCCCACTTAACACCATACCCGGGTTCCGGTATGTCGCGTCGCTAAGAGGGTTACGCCCCAACGAATTTCCAATGGGTTTCATTTCTGAGAATGGCTAAGTTTAGTTGCTGGCTCGCCAAGCCTATCACAACCCCCCCTCCTTTACCCGGGCTTGGGACCGGCTATGTCATTACAACATAGGCGGGTTCCGGTATGACCCTGGCATCAAGGCACCAAAAAAGGAAAAATTGAGGGGAATCACTCTCCGTCACTCCCTCTCTCACTCTAAGTTCTATCTTCATCTTCAGACTCATGAGCATGCTGAGGAGGAGGAGGAATAGTGACACATGCATGTCTAAAGGAGGCCAATTCTTGTTCTGTGAGAGGCGCCATCTCTGTGATATTTTCTTCAGAATGCTCTGAAATTTGAGGAGACCCCACTGGCTCAATATCAAGCTTCTCACATATTGCTTTGATGTTTGCTTTCATATACCTCTGGTGTCTCTTCCTGACCAAGCTTTCCTTATGTTGCTTAATTTCAACTTTGCGGCAGGATGCAAAGATGGAGGAGAGCAATTTTAGCACACCACCAGAGGAATCTTTGGTGGGTTGAGGAGCAGAGGTAGAAGCTGGAGTCCTTGTGGCTTCATGAGCATGCTTAGATCTCTGTTTCACTGCTGGTGAGGCAGGAGTAGAGGGAACAGTGTAGACTGTTGGCTTCTGGGGCTTGAGGCTGGTGTGAGTGACATCCTTGAAAAATTCCAGCCCAGTCACCTTCTCAATCATATACATGATGTTGGATGCATAGCCACATGACCTGTTTGGAGTGATAGAGATGTTCACAATGTCACTGTAGATGTACTCAAAGACATTGGTCTTGCTTATCACTTTTATCAAGGTCCTTATTAGTTCCTTGAATTGTTCCTGCATCTCCATCCTTTGGGGCAATGGTCTTCCTCAAGATTCTATTAAGCACTCCAAAGAATGGCTTCAAGTACTTGGTGGTAGGAGGCTTGTATGGCATTCTTGTATCATAGAGGAATTCTAGCTCATCCTTCTCCAAAGTCTTTAAGTTATGAATAATGAGCGCACCCTGTGGATAGTGAAGCAATCTCCCACACGCTCAAGCGAGGTACGCGTAGGTGACTTGTAGTGGTGGCTCACTACATCACCGTCCTTGGTCTTCAGAGTGTACATGAAATCCTTGCCAGGCTGCAGCTCTCGGAGAGACTCGTCTTTTTCTGGAAAAAGACAGGTCTTGACTAACTTAAGGCCAGTCGTAGTCGTACGATGTGCAGGTGTCGTCGACTTCATGGGCGTCTGTTGACGGTTCCTACGCACTACTAAAAATTCATCTTTAGCAGTAATGCCAGAAATGCTTGTTAATAGACTTTAGATTATACATGCAAATCCGCAAGCACATGGAAACTATCGATGTAGCATTTCCCCTCTAAGAGTATTCCAAAGGGTGTCATTTATATTTTCTCGAAGGAAGGCTAGATGGAAGTAAAACAATCATGAAGTGGAGACGCTAGGTTGGTCTAGGCAAAGCTCTAGCAAGGATGGATAAAGGGTAATTGAGGTAGTGTGACACATAGAAGAACATTCTATCCTAAGGGGATAATACGGGGTAAAGAAAGACTGGGCTAAGAACTAGGTAGAGACACCTACAATGCTTCTAATATACATATACATAGCCTAGGTTAGTTACTAATGATCATGTCAATCATGAATTATCACACTAAGTGGATTCACACATCGGGCACGGGTTTACCCGTAGCAATACTAGGACGACTCCCGCCAAGATTCTGTGGCATAGCCGAACGTGGAGGATTACAAAGCACAGATAGGGTTGTCACCACCTACAGCCTACCTTTTCAATCTGTGGGCATACGAGACATTCAACGCTACTCTCAATCCTAGCACCATGCTAGCATATTAAGTAATTACCTTAAGAGCGTAGGCACAAGCCATCCTAAGGCAATGAACTAAATCATCGTTGAACAAATGTTAATTCATAGCATAAGTGATTCATGTTAATATAATCATGTGGTAGCTAATTAGACTATAGTGGAGGTTTATAATGTTTATGATGATATAGTGATAATGGTATATCATAATCATAAATACTACTCCTACCACATACATGGAATCCACAATCAAACAAGAAACGCTTCATCCAAGTATATGAACAATGGAAGACTAAAGATAACATCTTTATTAAGAATAAAGTCACAAATACAAATAGGAATATAAGAGCCATACCTTTCCCAATTAGGAATTGGGAAGAGACTCCTTCTACTCCTCTCCTACTTGGACTATGGACTAGAGACTCTCCTCTCTACAGCCTATACTCCTCTAAACCTATGAAGAGTAGTGGATACAATGGATGAATACTCAAGTGGTGCGTGTTGAAGTGAGGGGTCCAATTTATAGCTTGGAGAAGGGTTGGCTCCCACCACCAAAAGTGCTTGAATCAGTCACCCATGACCTCTTCAAGCAGAGAGGAGCCAACACATGGCGTTTGATAACATTTGGCGCCAGGACCTAGTCGGCCGACTAGGGGGGTCGACCGACCTAGTCTTGGCTCCTTTTGCGGTGTGCTTCCTCCAGGTCTCTTCCAGGTGGGTCCCATTGACTGATATTGGTGCTACTCCGTTGGATGGCCTCGGATAGTTTTGTTTGTGGGCCATTTGATCCAGGCGGTGCCATGTGGCGTCACCTGATTGGCTAGAATGATATTTTATAGGACCCATCCCCTTGTTTCACTTCCATTCTTCATAGAATCCCTGCATGCACTACTTTCTCCATGGACAAGTGGAAATAGGTTAAATATAAAGGTGATGTGTGCAAGAAATGATATTTCTTTCACATAATTCAGTTATATTGACGGGTGAAATTGGTATATAACAGCCGTCAACAAACTCCCCCAAGCTTATCCTTTGCTCGTCTCGAGCAAAGTCAAGACTTTAGGTTGATGATCAGAAGTTGCTACTATGTTCTATTTTTCAAAAGTACCATGTGCACAACAAAATACTCTACCTAGTATTGCAAAAATTGGCATGATACTTCACCCATCTTAATTCATTATGGGGCTTAGGCCATCTCCTATTCATGGGTGGTTGAAAGATAGAACAGCAAATGGAGCACACATACCCTAAAAGTCATGTTCCACTCAAATTCCGGGGAGTTCAATTTAGATTTTAAGTATCTCAATTTGATTATCTCAAGTATCTCCTTTGTGTGTAGTAGAAATATATCCTCACCAAGGCATTTTGCCTAAATTCATCCTACCTCGACATAAGGCTTGTATGTGGAGCTTGGATGGGAATATAGTAGGCATATTTGCAACAAATAATATTGCTAATTCAAAAGAGTAAGACTTAGGAGAAATCAATTCAAAACAATTTGATTCAAGACTTGTGCATGTGTGATGGAATGGAGTGGTCGTGGATCTTGAGATGACTCCTTTTTGAGTGGACTCTCTTATTTTGCAAGGATGAAACATGGCTACTTTTTTTCTCATGCTTATGATGTAAGCATGCATTTTTCTTTTTCTTTTTCTTGTAGCCATGTCTTCCACTCCCTTTTTATGCAAGAAATCCTGAAGAGAGTACTAAGAATGAATGATATGGATTTTCTCTTTTTATTGTGGAATGGTGGTATGGTGGAATTTTTCTTACTTCTAGTGTAGAATTATAGCATGTGCAAGTGATGTCTTGAATTCAAAAAGTAATGAATCAAATATCACAAGGTCTATACTAGTTTGACAAAGCTTAATGTGAAAACAAATAGCATAAGCATAAGGTCTATCAATGTGATATATCATACGACTTTGGTAGGTATTTCCAATCAAATGAGAATAACTTAAATCTTGTTAGAATTTCTCTGGAAATCTAAGTTTCACTTTCAAACTAGGAATAGCAGCCCTATCACTAGATCATATCTCACAACAACTTAGAATGGATTAAGCTTTTGCTACCTACAATTTCCAAATCGAGGCAAAAGAAATTTTAGCCAATGAGAGCTGAAAGTGCATCTAGGTTCCCCGTGGGTTTTGGATGATTGATGACGACAATTAAGTCGCTAATGAGCTCATGTGATCTTAGCACAGGTATGGACTCGATTGGAGACGCAAACTCTCAAAAAGGAAAAAGGAAGGAAACGGAGTCAACTCGAAGCGTAGAAGCTAGGGTTTCTAGCGTGTTGAGTTAGACTAGCCGTAGAAATAGGAGGGTGCGTGTGTAAAGTGCATTGAGATCAAGTTTGGGAGCTCAAAGTGGTTTAGAGGTCAAACCCCTTGAAAGAAAAGAGTGGATAAGTAGTCTGGCTGTAGGGCCGGACTAGTCCGTGCAGGCGGCCGGACTAGTCCGCACCTGGTCGGCCAAGTCCGTTGTCGGCCGGACCAGAAGGGTCTGACTGAGATCGGACTAGTCCGTTTGTGGCCGGACTAGTCCGGGTAGCAGTGAGTGGGTTTTGGGGACTAAGTCTCAAAACCACGGACTTGTCCGTTTGAGTCCGGACCAAGAAGTCCTGAGTGAGAACGGACTAGTCCGCCCGTGGGGCCGGACTAGTCCGGGTTGGCGTGTTGAAGGTGCTTCTGTGACTAAGTCTGGGAGGACCGGACTAGTCCGCCCCTGGGGCCGGACTAGTCCGTGGTCCTCAGACTAGTCCGTTTTCACACGGGCAAAAGGCTCTGTGTGAGATCGGACTAGTCCGGTGGTGACCGGACTAGTCCGTTGTTGAAGTGACCGTTTGAATTTGAAGTTTGGCGGGTAGTGTGACGATAGCGTGTCAGCTGTCGGGGCCTGACAAGAGGTCAGTGGTCCCCTAGGCCGGACTAGTCCGGGCCTGAGGCCGAACTAGTCCGCCCTTCTGCTGAAGTCAGCAGTATGGGCTTGGGACCTCTATAAATAGAGGTCCCCTGGGTTCTTTTGAACTAACTCTTGAACTGACTTGAACCCTAGCGCCGCCACAGCCAACTTGGAGCACTCTTGAGCCTCTTTCTTGCCAACTTTCCCTCTAAAACTAATTCTTGAGTGGATTAGGGTTTAGTGAGGTGGAGAAGAGGAATAACATCGCGCTTGTGCTCTCGGTTTGATCTCTTGCACTCATTGAGTCTTTGTGAGCTGTGTGTTGAGTGTGTTTTGCGTTGGTGATCATCTTTGTGGTGTGGGAGCCTCAGATTGTGAGAAGCCCCAACGAATCTTGTATTCACACTTTGAGATAGTGGAGAACCAAGTTAGGCCCGTGCGGTAAACTTGGTGAGGGAAGGGTTGGTGAACCCGGTCCTTTGTGGACTCCTCAATGGGGACGTAGATTCTTGTGTGGAATCGAACCTCATGATAAAATTCCTTGTGTCTCCGTGTTCTTCGCATTTTGTTTATCGCTTACTTCATTCTAGGGTTGCTAGTCTTGTCTTGCGCTTCACATTGACTTAATCTTGTTAAAACTTGACTCACTCTTGTGTTGATAGTTTCCAAACTTGTCTTAAACATATCCTCACTTGTAGCCTCGAGAAAATCCCCTTAAAACTTGCTAGAAACACTTTTTAGGGTTCTTCACGCAGGCTGACCGGACTAGTCCGCCCCCAGACCGGACTAGTCCACCCCCTGTGATTTAATCTCGTTTTATTAAGTCATTTGCAGGTCGATTAGCCTATTCACCCCCTCTAGGCAACTTTCAATTGGTATCAGAGCCTGACTCTCCACAAAGAGTCTAACAACTCGGAGAGATGGCCGGAGTGGTGTTTGAAGAGGTGTCGACCAACGACTCTCAACCGACACGTGAGGAGACAATGGCTTATCAAGACAAGCCAACGGATGATGAGGAGACTCGCCAGCTCAAGGCGAAGCTCCGGGAGAAGTTGAAGATTGCTGTGGTTGAGCCGTCAAGCTCATCAAGTGGTGGCGGCGGGGTCAACTACAACCGACAAGGGTTCAACTATGAACGCCTTGCCGCCAACAACCACTACCTCTCCATCCCATTGGGGAAACCTCCTCAATTCGATGGAACCGACTACGGGATGTGGAAACACAACATGAAGATCCACCTCGTGTCACTCAATCCAGCATTGTGGCAAATTGTCATGACCGGGGTGGAGATCCCGAAGGATGAGGACAACATCACGCAAGAACAAGCCATCCTCATCCACCGCAACGCTCAAGCTGCGGGTGTGATTATCTCATCTCTCTCAAGAGATGAGTTCAACCGCGTCGATGGCCTTGAGGTGGCCAAAGACATATGGAACACCCTCAAGACGGTACATGAAGGGAATCGGGTGGTCAAGGAGGCCAAGATCGAGCTCATCGAAGGAGAGCTTGGGAGATTCGCCATCTTGGATGGTGAATCCCCCCAAGACATGTACAACCGGTTGAAGGTACTTATCAACAAGAGCCGATCATATGGCTGCACCAAGTGGACCGACCACGAGGTTGTGAAGAGGATGATCCGGGCATTCATGCCTAGGAACGTCGCTCTTTGCTCCATGATTCGAGAAAGCCCGGGGTTCACTCAAATGACCCCGGAGGAGGTCCTTGGTAGGATCATCAACCACGAGATCATGGAGAAGGAGGCGCTCTTCTACAACGACCTTCAGAAGTTCACTGTCTCCAAGATGAAGAACGTTGCACTCAAGGCAACACCCTCTTCAAAGGAGCAAGAGGAAAGTGATGAGGAGAGCCTCGACACCGATGAGGAAGAGGCCTTCTTCATCAACAAATTCAGGAGAATGATGAGGAGGAAGAAAGGTGGATACAACCATGAGGGCAAAGGGAAGGAAAGAGCAAGGCCCAAATCAAAAAGGTCTTGCTACAATTGTGGCGAGTATGGGCACTTCATCGCTGATTGCCCACATGAAGAAGCGAAGAAGAAGAAGGAGGGCAAGCCTCAAGATAAGAAATTCTTCAAGAAGAAGAGGCCCTCCGGACAAGCCCACTTGGGGAAGGAGTGGGACTCTAACGATGAGTTGTCCTCCGAAGAAGAAGAGGAGAAGATGGCTACCATAGCCATCGGGAGGAGCTCCAAGGGAAGCAAGCTCTTCCCCAACCTCAAGGACAACTACAAACCTACTTGCCTTATGGCAAGGGAGGGAAGGAGAAAGGTAACATCTCATCCCTCCTCCACAACTTCCTCGCAAGATGAATTTGATAGCGCTAGTGAAAATGAGCACACGTTTAAGGACATAAGCAAAAGCACCCTGCGTAGGATGAAGTTGCTTATGGATGAGATCTTTGAGAAGGAGGATCTCATCAACAGACAAGAGGACATGCTCATCCTTGAGAAGGAGAGATGTCGAGAGCTTGATGAACTCCTTGAGCTCGAAAGAGAGAAGAGCAAGGCATTGGAACACGAACTTGCTCTAAGTAAGAAAACGTGTTCAAGTCTTGAGAAGAAAACAATTGAGCTCAAGGATGAACTTGGGAACTTGTCAAAGTTAACAAAATCCTTGAGACTCAAGTTGAGTCTCTCAAGAACAATGTAGCCTCTTCCTCTAAGAGCTCAACCTTCTCAAAGGCCTCACCCAATGCAACTCCGCCTTGCAGGTGCTCTAACTTAATCCTTAAGCTTAAGGATGAACTCAACTCAGCACAAGGCAAGCAAGCACCTAAGGGTGCCATCTTTGACAAGGAGAAGGTGGCGTATGCACAAAGTGCATACACCAACACAAGACCTCCCCATGTCAAGGATGGTCTTGGCTATACTAGAGGTAGAAGGCATAACGCCAAAACCTCCAAGTATGGCAAAGACATGATTGTCTTTGTTAAGGGGAGTTCATCCCCAACTAAAATTGAAAAGAACTCACCCTCTAGCAACAAATTGCCTAAATCTGAATCGCATCCTCTATTCCATGATTTTGATGCATCTTATGTGCTAAAGAGGAACAAACACGGCAAAGTGTTTGCTAGATATGTTGGGCCACTCCGCAAGAGCCCCAAGCCTTGCGTGTGGGTGCCCAAATGCCTAACTACTAACGTGAAAGGACCCAACTCCGCTTGGGTACCTAAAAGGAAGGCATAAACTTGTTTTGTAGGCTTACTCCTCCGGTGGATCGAAATGGGTGTTGGATAGCGGATGTACCAACCACATGACCGGAGAGAGGAGCATGTTCATAGAGTATGAGGAGAACGAGGACCCAAGTGAAGGAATCTTCTTTGGGGATAATAGCCAAGGGAAAATCCTTGGTTCCAGTAAAATTGCTATCTCCTCTTCGCATACTTTATCTAATGTTTTGCATGTTGATTCCCTAGACTATAATCTCCTATCCATATCACAGCTTTGTGATAAAGGATATAAGTGTGTTTTTTCTAGTGAGGGTGTGAATGTTCTGAGAGAGGGTAATGACTCAATAGCCTTTAAGGGAGTGCTCAAGGGAAAGCTGTATCTTGTGGACTTTACCACTGATAAGGCTCAACTTGACACATGCTTAATGGCGAAAGCCAACATGGGATGGCTTTGGCATAGAAGGCTTGCCCATGTTGGAATGAGGAACCTTCAAAAGCTCCTTATAGGAGAGCACGTTCGTGGCCTAAAGGATGTGGTATTTGAAAAGGATAGGCCATGTGGTGCGTGCCAAGCGGGAAAGCAAGTAGGAGCTCAACACCCCTCTAAGAATGTCATGACGACAACTAGACCTTTGGAGTTACTCCATATGGATCTTTTTGGCCCCATTGCTTACATTAGCATCGGTGGCAACAAGTATGGTCTAGTCATCGTTGATGACTTCTCTAGATATACTTGGGTGTTCTTCTTGCATGATAAGAGTGAAACCCCCGGTGTCCTCAAGAAATTCCTAAGGAGAGCTCAAAATGAGTTCACCTTAAGGATAAAGGCTATAAGGAGTGACAATGGCACCGAATTCAAGAACATGCAAGTAGAAGAGTTCCTAGATGAGGAGGGCATCAAGCATGAGTTTTTCGCTCCCTATTCTCCTCAACAAAATGGAATTGCCGAAAGAAAGAATAGGACGCTCATTGAGATGTCAAGGACGATGCTAGATGAGTACAAAACATCGGACCGGTTTTGGGCGGAAGCGGTTAACACCGCTTGCCATGCCGTAAACCGATTGTACCTTCATCGCCTCCTCAAGAAGACTCCTTATGAGCTTCTCGTTGGTAAGAAACCCAATGTTTCTTACTTTCGAGTTTTTGGTAGCAAGTGTTATATCCTCAACAAGAAGCCTATGACTTCGAAGTTTGCCTCAAAGTCCGATGAGGGTTTCTTGCTTGGATATGACTCAAACACTCATGCGTACCGTGTGTTCAACAAATCCTCCGGAATTGTTGAAGTAGCACGTGACGTGGTGTTTGACGAAACCAATGGCTCTCAAGTGGAGCAAGTTGATCAACATGCCCTTGATCAAGAGGAACCTCCACTAGAAGCTCTAAGGAGAATGGCACTTGGAGATGTTCGCCCACAAGAACCATCTCAAAGCCCAAGTGACCATCATCATTATGAAGTAGGTCAAACCCCCATTGGACAAGTTGGAGATCCACTAGATACTCCCCAAAATGATAATGGGAATGAAGATCAAGGGGGAGGCCTGGATCAAGGGGGAGACCAAAGTGAAGAAGATGAAGCAAGTGACTCAAGAGCTCAACCTCTGCATCCTCGTGTTCATCAAAGTGTTCAACGGGATCATCCCGTTGACAACATTCTAGGAGATATCACAAGAGGAGTAACAACACGTTCACGTGTTGCAAACTTTTGTGAGCACTTCTCCTTTGTCTCATCCTTGGAACCCCATAAGGTTGAAGATGCCTTAAGAGATCCGGATTGGGTAGTTGCCATGCAAGAAGAGCTCAATAACTTTGAAAGGAACAAGGTTTGGGAGCTTGTCAAGCGCCCACAAGCTAATGTTGTTGGAACCAAGTGGGTGTTCCGCAACAAACAAGATGAGCATGGCGTGGTAACTAGGAACAAGGCACGACTTGTGGCAAAAGGGTACTCACAAGTTGAAGGATTGGATTTTGATGAGACATTTGCTCCCGTAGCTAGGCTTGAGTCAATTCGGATATTACTAGCCTTTGCTACTCATCATGACTTCAAGCTCTACCAAATGGATGTTAAGAGTGCATTCCTTAATGGCCCAATCAAGGAAGAAGTTTATGTAGAGCAACCTCCAGGGTTTGAAGACCAAGACTATCCTAACCATGTTTACAAATTGCGAAAGGCTCTTTATGGCCTCAAGCAAGCTCCTAGAGCTTGGTATGAGTGCCTAAGAGACTTTCTAGTTGAAAATGGTTTTAGGATAGGCAAAGCGGATTATACCCTTTTCACAAAGCACTTCAACGAAGATCTTTTTGTGTGCCAAATATATGTGGATGACATCATATTTGGTTCCACAAATAAGGTGTTTTGTGATGAGTTCTCCAAGATAATGACGGAGAGGTTTGAAATGTCCATGATGGGTGAGTTGAAGTTCTTTCTAGGATTTCAAGTAAAACAACTCAAAGAAGGGACGTTCATAAGTCAAACTAAGTATACACAAGATATTCTAAGGAAGTTTGACATGGATAAGGCAAAACCCATCAAAAACCCTATGGGAACAAATGGACACCTAGACCTAAATGAGGATGGTCCAAGTGTGGATCAAAAGTTATATAGGTCTATGATCGGTTCACTTCTCTATCTTTGTGCATCTAGGCCCGATATCATGCTAAGTGTGTGTATGTGTGCTCGCTTTCAAGCGGCACCTAAGGCCTGTCATTTGACCGCCGTTAAAAGGATCTTAAGATATCTAGTACACACACCTTCCCTAGGACTTTGGTACCCCAAAGGATCTATGTTTAACCTCATTGGATATTCCGATGCAGACTATGCCGGGTGCAAAGTTGATAGGAAGAGCACATCGGGTACATGCCAATTCTTGGGTCGATCTCTAGTGTCTTGGTCCTCCAAGAAGCAAAACTCTATTGCTCTCTCCACCGCCGAAGCGGAATATGTTGCAGCCGGAAGTTGTTGTGCACAACTTCTCTGGATGCGACAAACCCTTAGGGATTATGGGATTAACTTGCGCAACATTCCACTCTTGTGTGACAACGAGAGTGCCATCAAGATAGTCCATAATCCGGTGGAGCACTCTAGGACCAAACACATAGACATTCGACACCATTTCTTGCGAGATCACTCAATGAAGGGAGATATTGTAATTTCTCATGTGAGGACGGAACATCAACTCGTGGATATCTTCACCAAGCCTCTTGATGTGAAGCGTTTCTGTGAGCTAAGAAGTGAGCTCAACATTTTGGATTCTAGGAATGTGGCTTAAACCACATTTCTCACTCTTTGAGCTATTTCGAAAAACTCTTCTCTATCGTGATTTCTCTTCGAAATCCGTTTGAGAAAACTTTTTCTTGAAAATTGATCATGTTTGTGTCATATTTATCTTCAATAATCATGTTTGCATTGCTTGTTGTCCAAAAGGACAAATGATTGGAGGGCAAAGCTCTAAAATACAGTTTTTCAGCCTAGTCGGACCGGACTAGTCCGCCCCTTGGACGGACAAGTCCGAGTCCAAACTAGTCCGCGGCTAGTCCGCATACCGGACTAGTCCGCTCTGAGGCCGGACTAGTCCGGAGGCAGACTAGTCCGCCTCTGGTCCGCTCACCGGACTAGTCCGTCCTGGCACCAGACTAGTCCGGCCCTTGGGGGCTTAAACCCCTAGGGTCGGCCCAGACCCCTCCTCTTCCTCTCACTTGACTCTCTCACTTCCACGCGCTAGCAACCGCCCCCCATCGGCGATTTTGCGCTCCAACCTCCAAATCTCGACTCCAATCCACGCATCAGAGTCTTTGGGAGTGAGGGATCACTTCCCCGCGCTTCACCTTCGCAATCCATCGTCGATTTCATCGATTCTCGCGGATTTAAGAAGGTATTCTAGCTTTTTCAAAAACTTTCCCCATTTTTGATTCTTGAGGTTTTTGATAGGAACACCTTCATTAATGTTGCTCCATATACCCTTGCGATCATAGCCTAGGAGTATTGCGCGCTGATTCGATGATTTTTCGATGAATCGATTAGGGTTAGGGTTCATTCTGCGCAACCCGGACTAGTCCGCCCCTGGGGCGGACAAGTCCGGTTTGCGCAGGGCAAACCCTACTTCTATTCTTTTCTCGAGATCTTTTCCGCAATGCTCCCTCTCCTTGGACTCATACCTTCCTTTCTATATGCTTTTCACAGCATGTCGGACTCGGAGCGTTCCCCTCCTCGTCTCAACCCCGAGGGGCGAACCAAAGCTCAAATTGTCGAGGCAAGGACCAAGGCTGCGCTCATAGAAGCGCAAAAGGCAAAGGAAGAGATGCGGCTGAAGGCACTCGATGCCTCCAAAGTTGCAGCGAGCATCTACAATGAGGAAGAAGCCATAGCTCGAGCAACCGCAGAGTCCCTCAATGAGCTGAGGAAGAAGAAAAGGGAAGACAGGGAGGCTCACAACTCCAGGGCTGCTGAGGCGAATGCCCCCAAGAGAAAGAAGCTCATCACCTTTGGCGAGAAAGCGAAGGGCAAGGAGCCAGCCCAAATGGAAGCTGAGCCTAGGGTTGAGCGTGACCCGAAGAAGGGAAAGGCTCCGGCTCCTATCGAGCCGAAAAAGAAGAAACCAGCTGTCAAGATGTCAACAAAGAAGGCAGCTGGAGGTGTTGTGATCAAAGAGAAAGGGAAGGCCACTTCCATTGGCCCCCTTGAGGTTCACACACTAGAAAGGAACCCCAACAGGCAGAAGGAATTGTCTGCCAATGTGTTTCATGGAAAAGGGGCTGAAAAGGCCAGGAGGCTGAGGACCGAGAAGGTCTACAAGTTTGAGAGGAGCACGACAGATCCCAGGTTCTGGTGCGACTTTCATTGTGACTACTACCGGCTAGTCTATCAGCAGATGAAGAAGCTAGTAATAGAAGCTCAATGGGTTGACTGGGATTACATGGCCAAAAAGCAACACTCTGCTTTTGATGCCGTCATCGAAGCTGCTGAGCGCCATGACCTCAAGCAGATCATGGGTTTCAAGTATGACTGGAACGTCGAAGTAATTCTGCAGTTCTACTCCACCATCTACTTCACCACCTCAGGTGACAGAAGAATTATTTGGATGACACATGGTGAGCAGTACTCAGTCACTTTCGCAGAGTTTGCCAAGATTCTAGGGCTTGAGGCACACATGGATCATGAGATTATAATCTCTAACCTTAAGGCCGTGGACCGTGAAGAGCTGGCATATATGTATCCAAGTCACGTTCCATTTGATGCCGGTCTCGCCCGCAACATCAAGCCCTTCTACAGCATTATGAACAGAATCCTCAGAAGGACGATAGCACCGAAGGACGGTGATGCTGGGGTGATTCAAGGGAACTTGAGGCACTTGCTACTTCTGATTGATGGGGAAGAGAAGTTCAACCTCGTCGATTACATCTTCGACGATATCTTCAACATCTCGCATACCTCCAACCGTGCTTGCGGGTATGCCCCCTACATCATGTGCCTCATTGAGAAGGTGTCGGGCGTGACCTTCGTCAAGGACGTGTCGCACCGCCCGCTTTGTCCTCAGAAGCCCCCGAATGTACCTGTTCCTCCTCGTCGCAAGAATGCAGATCCTCCATCTCGCCCCGTGGCACCTCCGTCTCCGCCTCCGCCTCAATCCATGAGTGCCTTCTTCAAATGCTTCAAGGCGATCTTCACTTCCTGCCGGAAGCAAGAGATCTGTGCTCAAAGGGCACACAAGCGCTAGGAAAAGTATCTTAAGGCGGTGTGCGACAAGCTGGAGGTCCCGATGTCCTCTCCGGAGGTGAGTGATGGGGAGATCACTCCATTCCCCAACTTCACCGCCGATGAGCTCGCCTAGCTCCAAGAAGATGGAAGCTCCTCTCGGGCTGCTCCCTCGGCAAGGAACTCCGACGACGACGATGACGCCGATGATCATGAGGAAGACGTCGAAGATTCCGAGGCCACGGAGAGTGGAAGTGGTGAAGACGAGGACTAGTTCGTAGATCTTTGGTTCCCCCCCTTCTTTTCCTTTTTGGTGCCTTGATGCCAAAGGGGGAGAGTTAAGGGGGAGTTAATCTTTTGTGGGTGTGTTTGTGGTTTGTGGACTTGTTTTGTAATATATTCATGCTCTTGGATGTTTACATTTGTGCAAGACTTGTTAATGTTGTTTAATATCAATATAATGCTCTTATTGTCAATCCTTTGATTATATTGATGCTCTTTATGTCTTGTCACAATTGTTGATCACATCACGTAGGCACCCCACGATAACGTGTGTGGGTATGAAAGATCTCCTCCACCTCTTTTACATGTTGCATACATCGAGGGGGAGTCATTCATACGCACACAAGTTATGAAAACCAATTTCAATACTCTTAATTGTTGAAGGACTTAATGTGTTGTCATCAATCACCAAAAAGGGGGAGATTGAAAGTGCATCTAGGTTCCCCGTGGGTTTTGGATGATTGATGACGATAATTAAGTCGCTAATGAGCTCATGTGATCTTAGCACAGGTATGGATTCGATTGGAGACGCAAACTCTCAAAAAGGAAAAAGGAAGGAAACGGAGTCAACTCGAAGCGTAGAAACTAGGGTTTCTAGCGTGTTGAGTTAGACTAGCCGTAGAAATAGGAGGGTGCGTGTGTAAAGTACATTGAGATCAAGTTTGGGAGCTCAAAGTGGTTTAGAGGTCAAACCCCTTGAAAGAAAAGAGTGGATAAGTAGTCTGGCTGTAGGGCCGGACTAGTCCGTGCAGGCGGCCGGACTAGTCCGCACCTGGCCAGCCAAGTCCGTTGTCGGCCGGACCAGAAGGGTCTGACTGAGATCGGACTAGTCCGTTTGTGGCCGGACTAGTCCGGGTAGCAGTGAGTGGGTTTTGGGGACTAAGTCTCAAAACCACGGACTTGTCCGTTTGAGTCCGGACCAAGAAGTCCTGAGTGAGAACGGACTAGTCCGCCCGTGGGGCCGGACTAGTCCGGGTTGGCGTGTTGAAGGTGCTTCTGTGACTAAGTCTGGGAGGACCGGACTAGTCCGCCCCTGGGGCCGGACTATTCCGTGGTCCTCAGACTAGTCCATTTTCACACGGAGCAAAAGGCTCTGTGTGAGATCGGACTAGTCCGATGGTGACCGGACTAGTCCGTTGTTGAAGTGACCGTTTGAATTTGAAGTTTGGCGGGTAGTGTGATGATAGCGTGTCAGCTGTCGGGGCTTGACAAGAGGTCAGTGGTCCCCTAGGCCGGACTAGTCCGGGCCTGAGGCCAGACTAGTCCGCCCTTCTACTGAAGTCAGCAGTATGGGCTTGGGACCTCTATAAATAGAGGTCCCCTGGGTTCTTTTGAACTAACTCTTGAACTGACTTGAACCCTAGCGCCGCCACAGCCAACTTGGAGCACTCTTGAGCCTCTTTCTTGCCAACTTTCCCTCTAAAACTAATTCTTGAGTGGATTAGGGTTTTGCGTTGGTGATCATCTTTGTGGTGTGGGAGCCTCAGATTGTGAGAAGCCCCAATGAATCTTGTATTCACACTTTGAGATAGTGGAGAACCAAGTTAGGCCTGTGCGGTAAACTTGGTGAGGGAAGGGTTGGTGAACCCGGTCCTTTGTGGACTCCTCAACGGGGACATAGATTCTCGTGTGGAATCGAACCTCGGGATAAAATTCCTTGTGTCTCCGTGTTCTTCGCATTTTGTTTATCGCTTACTTCATTCTAGGGTTGCTAGTCTTGTCTTGCGCTTCACATTGACTTAATCTTGTTAAAACTTGACTCACTCTTGTGTTGATAGTTTCCAAACTTGTCTTAAACATATCCTCACTTGTAGCCTCGAGAAAATCCCCTTAAAACTTGCTAGAAACACTTTTTAGGGTTCTTCACGCAGGCTGACCGGACTAGTCCGCCCCCAGACCGGACTAGTCCGCCCCCTGTGATTTAATCTCATTTTATTAAGTCATTTGCAGGTCGATTAGCCTATTCACCCCCCCCTCTAGGCAACTTTCAAGAGCAATATGTTGGAGAGTAGTAAGTTGTAAACTAGATACTTAGGAAAATTAAAACAGAGCAACTATTCATCATCTCATCTATGTGAATTCCAAACCATTCTTACCGCACATCGTCTATTTTATTGAAAAACAAATCTAGCCTAAAATCTATTATTATTTATATTTATATATTTTTTTAATATGCAAGGTGAATGATGGTCTAATGGAAAATAAATATGCAAAAGGGGTTGATACAATTTATCTCAAGTGGGGGTCCTCCCCCAAGATTGTTCTTCACTCATCTCCGTGTCGAGGGTTGAACCCTTGATGACAGAATTGTGCTGCGAGATCAGCTTGTTGTTGTTGTAGCGTGGAGTTGAGTTTGATGAATTTAGCGTCCATGTGTTGTTGCCAGTCTTGGGTACATTGGACATGCTTTTGGAGAGTGTTGTAGATTTCATCCTTTCTCACTTCAAGCTCATCCATGCGTCTAGTGAGATCCGTCATTCTTTGGCTATAGTCATGATGATTTCTAGCCAAATAGGAACAATATCTTCTCATGGAAGATGGAGGCAAGCTGTTAGAGCTTGAAGTGGATAGGAGTGACTCCCATGCAGCACCTGGCCATCCATGCCAAGACGGACCTTCGATTTCATACGATGGAGGTTAAGTCCATCCGGGTGCATCACCCGTTGTGTTATCTTCCTCTTTGTACTCATGGACCGTGGAGGTTGTCGGAGACATAGTCGTTCTCCTTGTACGGCTTCTAGTTACCCTGCTAGAGACATTACTTCTTTCGGCTTCCTCAATGGGAACAAGGTCAATGGTTAGCCTCCGACATTTGTACAAATGATAATCCGGGTTAGGCAACCGAATTTCATTGAAAAAGTTGGGATAATAAAATATCAAAGAGCCATCTTGGTCATACTTAAGGGTATGTCCTTGCACTAAATAATCTTCTTCAATAATTCTCTTTCATTTTCAATATACTCAAATGGAGAATATTCTAGTGCTCCTACCCTAGTAGCAATATGGGTAATCATTGAAGTAAATTCAATTGGCCCTACCCTTGGAATGTAATATAACCATTGTGTCATCATAGAATGAACTGGAGCAACTTTTATTTTTAATCATGTCAAATAAAATTTTTAGCTCATCATCACGTATTATCCTTACATCTCCTCTAAGGAATATAGTCATAGCCACCCATCTATGCATGAAGCATAAAGTAGGGTTGTGCAAGTGGTTATTCCTAGGTGCACTACATCTAACCTCACCAGTTAAATCTTGCCAAAAACTTTGTTTTTTAAACTTAGGGAAAGTGTCTAAATCTAGCAAAAAACGTTTATGGAAGCTTAGAATTTCACTTAATTCTTTCCATAGGATATTGTATTCTTTTTGAAATAATCTAAAAGTAATACCATCAAATCCTATTTTGAGTGTGCAAAGGATTTGTATGGAGAGAAGGAGTGAACCTTTCTCCTCTATGCAAGCAAAGTTTTCCCATCCTAGTGCACACCAAATGGAAAAGAATTCAGAATCCATACCCATTTTAGAGATCAAATCCGGATCATAAGCTTTCGTAGGAGAAAACTCATGATCTTGGAGGATCTTGCGTGCTTGATCTTCAATTTCACTTTGATGTCGAGGTTGTCATCGTGAAGAAGTTGGTGTTGGTTGCTCCTCTCACCCATGGGAGTGTCCTCTCCTACACTCCTCCTCTGTGGACTTGGTGTAGCAATGGAGGAGGGGTGTGCACTTGAGTCTCCACTATGGCTTGAGCTTGCAGCCTCCTTCCTCTTTCCAAACAACCTCTTCATTCCTTTCATAGCCACAACAAACAAGAACACAACAAGGCAAAAACTCAAAAGTGGTGATGTTAGTGAAAGCAAAACCCCTACAAATTTCCCTTGAAGGACTTGAGAGCAAATTGCAAATGCAAACAAAAGAAAATCTTTTTGAGTTAGGAAATTGAGCAAGAGTGCTTCAATGAAGAGCTAGAAAACAATGTGAGCAAGAGTGACTTTGGGGAGGTATGAAATGAGGTGAAGCGTGAGGAGAAGTGCCTCTCACGGCCACCATTTATAGTGTGCAATCCCCAATGGTCACTAGGGAACCAAATGTAGTCGTTGGAGGAGAGAGAGCCAAAATGGCTCTTTCTCCTAGTCAGCCGAATAGGGGGGTCGTCCGACCTGACAGGTGGGCCCCCCTGTTCCCCCTTTTGGCAGATGGCTTCCCAACGACTCTGAAATTAACATGTTGGTGAAATACCACTTTTGCAGCTCAGAAAAATTGTTTCCAAATAAAAACTCCCTTTTCAAAACCCAACAATTTTACTTTTGTGAAAAATAAAGAAATAAAAATGATAGTTGAGAATATAAGATTCTCAACTTACTAGGAAAATCAAATATGCAGTGGGGAAAAATCAAACTAAATGTGGAAAATAAAATAAAGAGAAAAGAAAAACAAAGAAAAGGATAACTACCAATTTAACCTATTGGCTAGGTCTCACCACCGTCCGATGAGATGGACATTCCTCCTTCTTCATTTCTTGACATCTGGGCCCGGAGGGATGGGCTCGAATGGCTTGTCTTGCTTCTTCCGCCATACCTTCTTTGGCGGCTTGGTCGACTTGGGACTTTGGAGAGGCCTGGGCTTCTCCGTCTTCTTCGGTTGTCGGTGTGGACGATAAGACAGGTTTTCCGCATAGATCAAATTTCTCATGAATGCAATGAGTGGGTCCACCATTGGAGGTGTGATTTCAACCTCTTGAATGTGTTTAACATTCAGACCATACTTGATACGGATCATGGAGCATTGCTCCAACTTTGGGCAGAAGAACTTCTCCTCCTTGCCATTGATATGGAAGTGGACTTCTCCAGCTCCCACATCTATGCGAGCCTTCACGGTTCTTAGGAACGGGTGCCCAAGAATGAGTGGTGTTTCCTTCTCGACCTTCATGTCGAGCACCACAAAATCTACGGGTATGAAGCAATTCTGGTTTTTCAGCAGGACATCTTCAGTGATACCTGCTGGATAATGGACTGAGGAATCAGCCAGCTGGAGCTACATTAGTGTTGGAGTAAGTTCTGTGAAGTTCAGCTGGTCGAAAACCACCTTGGGCATCACACTCACACTTGCCCCAAGGTCACAAAGGGCCTTGTCAAAGTAGTGTGCCCCAATTGAGCATGAAATCGTAGGACATATAGGGTCCTTCAGCCAGTTGCCTCCTGTAGAGAAATCATGTTGACATTTTCCACAGGGTGTTCGGGCTGTCCTGGCATCTTGCCATTCTCCACTGGAGGAACAGCAGCTGCCAGTTCAGCCAACCGAGTTTCCAACATCTTGTTGAAACTCAATTGATTCTTGAAGGCTGAGGATAGTCCTTCAATCTTGACATTTATGCTCTCTAAGGTCTTGTGATTGGCCGACAACTTCTTGGACATAGCCTCATTGATCTTTAGCTAGCCAATGGCAAGTTCTCTCAAGTTGGGTTGATTTCCATTGTTGCCATTGTTGTTGTACTCTTCTTGAATGAATGGGCGTGGTTGGCCCCACCCTTAACCTCCTGGACAATATCCATTGTTGTTTCCATTGTTGGCTACGTATAAGGTATCCTCACGTGTTTCTGGGCAGTCATTGCCCAAATGGCCCGTGTTGCCACAGACTTCACAAGTGATGTGAGAGTCTAAGGCATATGCATTGCAACATACCTCATCATTGCCTTGTCCATTAATCTTCTTCACAGGGAGGTCCAATTTGGCAGCAATCATGTCCACCTCCTTTAAGGTGTGCATGCCTCGCTGGAGGGTATGGAGACGCTCATCGCTCCATCCCATGTTTGACACCATCTTCTCAATCAAATCTTTCACTTTGGGCACCATCAATGAGAAGAAGGCACCTCCAGCAGCAACATGAACATGGTCATGAGCGAAATGGATCAGCCCGTTGTAGAAGTTTTGGATAATGTGTGAGTCATCCATCCCGTGGTGGGGATATGCTAGGATGTACTCCTAAAGCCTTTCCCAAGCCTCGGGAATAGATTCCTTGGCATCTTGCTGGAAGTTGGAAATTATTCCAAGTAGGGCATTGGTCTTGCCAAACGGGAAAAACTTGGAATGTCATAGAACACTTCTCCCAAGTATCTACAACACTTCGGTTCGTATAGAACTACTGTTTCACTCTCCCAAGAAGAGATATTGGAAACAGCCTAAGATGGACAACATTGAGAGATACGTCCTTTATCTTAAAAGTGCTGCAGATCTCAAGGAATTGTTGCAGGTGAGCACTTGCATCCTCTTTAGCCTTCCCACAAAATGGCTTAACTTGAACCATAGTGATAAGGCTAGTCTTGATTTCAATCTTTATGTCTCCCGTGTTAACAGTGGGCCCAATAGACACATTGTTAGAAGAGGGAGCTAAAAACTCATGAAGGGTCTTCTGGGCCATCGGTGTTTCGGTTGTTGGTGCAGTTGTGCTGGCTTGCTTTGCCGCTTGAAGCTTCTGAGGAGTAACGACACAAGGTCGATCTCTCAGAAGGGATTCAGGATTTTCAACAAAGTTTTCCAGCAAGTGGAAACCAGACATACACTACCCTATTTTCAGTAAATGCAAAAACAAGGAATGGTCATCCTAATAAAACCTACCAGGGTCCTATCCTATTCACTCAATCATGTAATACTTCGGCTGCCTTCCCCGACAACGGCACCAGAAATGCTTGTTGACGGTTCCTACGCACTACTAACAATTCATCTCTAGCAGCAATGCCATAAATGCTTGTTAATAGATTTTATATTATACATGTAAATTTGCAAGTGCACGGAAACTATCGATGTAGCATTTCCCCTCTAAGAGTATTCCCAAAGGGTGTCATTTATATTTTCCCAAAGGAAGGCTAGATGGAAGTAAAACAATCATCAACTGGAGACGCTAGGTTGGTCTAGGAAAGGCTCTAGCAAGGATGGATAAAGGGTAATTGAGGTAGTGTGACACACATAAGAGCATTCTATCCTAAGGGGATAACATGGGGTAAAGAGGGACCAGGCTAAAAACTAGGTAGAGACTCTTACAATGCTTCTAATATACATATACATAGCCTAGGTTAGTTACTAATGATCATGTCAATTATGAATTCAAATGCTAAGTGGATTAACACATCGGGCACGGGTTTACCCCTAGCAATACTAAGACGATTCCCACCAAGAGCTTGTAGCATAGCCGAACATGGAGGATTACAAAGGACAGATAGGCCTGTCACCACCTACTGCCTACCTCCTCAATCCGTGGGCATACGAGACATTCAACGCTACTCTCTATCCTAGCACCATGCTAGTATATTAAGTACTCCCTCCTTTCTCAAAAGATTGTCACCTTCTAGTTCAAAAATGAACTAAAAGGTGACAATCTTTTAAGAAAGGAGGGAGTATTACCTTAAGAGCCTCAGCACAAGCTATCATAAGGCAATGAACTATGTCATCGTTGAACCAATGTTAATTCATAGAATAAGTGATTCATGTTAACATAATCATGTCATAGCTAATTAGACTATAGTGGAGGTTTATAATGTTTATGATGACATAATGATAGTGGTATAATATAATCATAAATACTACTCCTACCACATACATGGAACCCACAATCAAACATAAAATGCTTCATCCAAGTATATGAACAATGGAAGACTAAAGATAGCATCTTTATTAAGAATAAAGTCACAAATACAAATAGGAATATAAGAGCCATACCTTTCCCAATTAGGAATTGGGAAGAGACTCCTACTCCTCTCCTACTTGGACTATGGACTAGAGACTCTCCTTTCTACAGCCTATACTCCTCTAAACCTATGGAGAGTAGTGGATTCAATGGATGAATACTCAAGTGGTGTGTGTTGAAGTGAGGGGTCCTATTTATAGCTTGGAGAAGGGTCAGTTCCCGCCACCAAAAGCGTGCAAATCAGTCACCCATGACCTCTTTAAACCGGGAGGAGCCAACACGTGGCGTTTGACCGCGTTTGGCGCTAGGACCTAGTCGGCCAACTAGGGGGGTCGACCGACCTGGTCTTGGCTCCTTTTGTGGTGTGCTTCCTCCAGGTATCTGCCAGGTGGGTCCTATTGACTGATATTGGTGCTACACTGTTGGATGGCCTCAGATACTTCTGTTTGTGGGCCATTTGATCCATGTGGTGCCACATGGTGTTGCCTGATTGGCTGGAATGATATTTTATATGATCCATCCCCTTGTTTCACTAATTCTGCATAGAATCCCTGCATGCACTACTTTCTCCAAGGACAAGTGGAAATAGGTCAAACAGAAAGGTGATGTGTGCAAGAAATGCTATTTATTTCACATAATTGAGTTATATTGACGGGTGAAATTGGTATATAACAGCCGTCAACAGCGTCCTCCGAGAGGAGAGCGACCGTGCAGCACCACGAGGCGTGGTTCCACGCCCACGCGGAGTCATCGTTGGCGGCGGGATCATGGTGAGAGGTATGGCATCCAATGCCATGACGGACTCCAAAGCGAGGGTGTACTTGTCATTGGCCGGCGCAATGTATCTACTCAGGTTGAAGGTTGAACTAGAGTGGGCATGAGGCACAATTTGCTTGTCAGCCATGACATGGATGGGAGGAACAAGAGATGGGTTTTTCTAGATGGTGCAAGTTTCTCCTTTCTATTCCGTCAATATATAAGCGGGAAAAGTACGATAGCACCAAGGTTCTTGTTGTGCTACGTCAGGAGAGTCCCCTCCGAGCTTGCCTACTTTGTCATTGGGGGCTCGAGTGGCTCCGCACCTCCTCCTCCTCCTCCTCATCAGCCCGAAGACGACGATGAAGATGATGAGAGGACTGACAGCGAGGCGTGAAGACTTTAGGTCCCTCCTCTCCTTCTTTTTGGTGTCTTGATGCCAAAGGGGGAGATATTGAGGGGGAGTCTTAGTCTTAGCTGTAGGATGCGAGGAGAGAGCTCTCTTTTATGCTTTTTGACTATTTTGTGGGTTGTAAATCTTTTACTATGTTCTTATGATGATTATGGCCCTGTGATGCATTATTTTGATCTACTTGAGAAGTAATTGTTGAAAACTGTGTTGTTGCTCCTAGAATGACATATATGCTTTGTTTTGGTTGATTAATGTCAATTATGTCATTCTCATTGTTTCAATGTACTTAGTTATGCATCCCACCATAATGAATGCACATATGGATTATGCTTTCATTGCTTGTTGTATTTTAGACTCATATGTGCATGCTTTATGAAAATCTCAATTTTTATCATATTTTGTGAAATCTCAATTGGTTGTCATCAATCACCAAAAAGGGGGAGATTGAAAGTGCATATAGGAATCCCTTGTGGGTTTTGGATGATTTATGACAAGCAAATGAGATCCTAACCACTTTGTTGAGATGAGCATAGGTTTTAATGTGAAAATAAGCAAAGTGCCAAAAAGAAGGGAGAATGAGGAGCAATGTGGAGAAGAGCTCAAGGAACAAGAGTAGTAGATCATTGTATGTGGAGTGTGTTAAGGAAACACACCCCAAGAGCTCAATCACATATAAACACACGCATTGCACAAAGTTATACAGGACCAAACTAGTCCGACTGTCACCGGACTAGTCCGATATCCTTTCTGCACAAGATCGGACAAGTCCAATATCCATGGACTAGTCCGATATCTCTCTGACTAGAATCGGACTAGTCCTCCCCAGTGCGGACTAGTCCTCAAAACACTTCACAAGTCACACAGAATCGGACAAGTCCGATCACACACCGCACTAGTCCGATATCTTTCTGATGTCAATCGGACAAGTCCAATATTAGCACGGACTAGTTAGAAAAACTCTCTGACCTAAATCGGACAAGTCCTCCAAGTGCGGACTTGTCCTCATAACCACTTAGGGTTTCACTGTCCGGACAAGTCCGATGACTATCGGACTAGTCCAGAGATTTTCAGAAGCGAAATCGGACAAGTCCGCTCCTAGCCAGACTAGTTCGATATTTCGGGACACTTAGGGTTTGCTACACACAGCACATCGGACTAGTCCGGTGTCCACCATGGACTAGTCCGATCTTTCTAAACCCTAGCGATCACTTTTAGAAACCCCATATAAATAGAGGTGCAGGCCCGACTTTAACCACTCTCGAACCCTAGCACGGTCACACCTCCCAAGAGGCTCAAAAACACTTCTCTCCACGAAATTAAGTGCAACAAAGACCAATCCTTCGAGGATACACTCTATATCATTGGAGAGACGCATTCACCACTCATTGAGCTCTTGGTTTGATTTCCTAACACACTCCCTTGATTTTCATTGTAATCTTTTGAGTGTGTTCTTGGTGGAGTTGTTCATTGTAATCTAGGGGAGCCCTCAACGTGTGATAAGGCACCTTGAATTCGGTTATTCAACCCTTTGTGATAAGTGGAAATGGATTGGCCTTCATGGCGATCCGACGAGGGTAGGGTTGGAGAAGACCCGGTCCTTTTGTGGACTCCTCAACATGGATGTAGGTTGCCTCTGTGGGAGCTGAACCACGGGATAAATCACTTGTGTCTTGCTTTGTGTTCATCACAACAATGTAGGGTTTGAATCAATATTGCTTACTCTACATTGAATCATTAAGTATAAGATTGAATTGTGATATATTCGAGTACATCATCTTGCAACACTTACATTAACTGTATATTTCTGCTACATACATCGTAGAATCAAATTAATCGATCAAACTTAATCAACCCAGTCGGTACACACCGGACTAGTCCGATATCTCAAGTTTTGATCTGGAGATTAAGTGTTGCAGGTTCCGACAAATTTCAAAAAGGCCTATTCACCCCCCTCTAGGCCAAATTCGATTGGTATCAGAGAAGGTTCTTCAAGAAAGAGACTAATCGCTCGAAGAAGATCATGTCAGACATGAAGGACATCCACAAGAGCAACAACCAAGAAAAGATTGATGATGACAAGAACCAAAAGGTGGAGAAGCTCCTCGAAGCCATTCAAGACATCGAGGACGACGATGAGGAGATGCTAGAACTAAAGGCGCTCCTAAGAAAGAATACACTTTCCAAAGGGAAAGTGAAAGATTGAAGAAAAGAAGAAGGGGAGTAGTCACACCGACTACTCCCGATATCCTTTCAACTATGATCATCTCAATTCCAACAATAATCATTATTTGTCTATCCCACTTGGAAAAGCCCCACACTTCGATGGAAGTGATTACTCTATGTGGAGGCAAAAATATGAAAATGCATCTAATTTCCCTAAACCCAAGTTTATGGCATATTGTGTGCACAGGGATAGATATCTCGGACGACGACGAAGAGCTCACCCCAAGCCAAGAGCAGGCAATTCACCGAAATGCTCAAGCCGCGGTAGTCATTACCTCTTCGCTCAGTCGGGACCAGTTCACCAAGGTGGATGGACTCGAGATTGTGAAGGAGATATGGAACACCTTGCAAACTGCTCATGAAGGTGATCGACATGTGCGTGAAGCAAAGATCGAAATGATCGAAGGCAAATTAGGAATATTCGCAATCGAAGAAGATGAGTCACCCCAAGATATGTACAACATATTAAAGCCACTCGTCAACAAGGTTCGATCATACGGAA
Organism: Tuctoria greenei; assembly: GCA_036927565.1. Classification (NCBI taxonomy): domain Eukaryota; kingdom Viridiplantae; phylum Streptophyta; class Magnoliopsida; order Poales; family Poaceae; genus Tuctoria; species Tuctoria greenei. The sequence continues at coordinate 10,390,205 of JAYESD010000007.1, forward strand.
GCAAGAAGTGGAATGACCATGAGGTGGTGAAGCTCATCCTTAGAGCTTTCATGCCTTGCAACGTCACCTTATGCTCCATGATTAGAGAAAGCCCAGGATACAAGAGAATTACTCTGGATGAGCTACTTGGAAAAATCATCAATTTTGAGATCATGGAAAAACAAGCGAAGCATGTCAAAGAAATTTCCGACCTCACCTCGGCAAAGAAGAAAGGTGTGGCCTTGAAGTCCACCCTCAAGCCCTTATCTAAAGAATCACGAGAAGCTGAATTAGAGGAAGACGGTGACGACGAGAGCAGTGATTTGGATGAAGATGACATGATACTGTTCATGAAGAAATTCAAGAAAATGATGAAGAAAAGACAGGGCGCCAAATCAAGTGAAGGCTAATACAAGGAAAGAACAAAGCCAAAGTTGAGGCAGGCATGCTATAATTGTGGTGAGTATAGCCACTTTATAGTTGGTTGCCCATATGAAGAGAACAAGAAAAAGACTAAAGAAGCCAAGCCTCAACCAAAGAAGTTGTTCAAGAAGAAGAAACAAGCTGAACAAGCGCACATTGGGAAAGTGTGGGACTCAAATGATGAGTCCTCATCATCCGAATAAGAAGATATGGCTAGCATAACCATCGAGAAGTCAACCAAGAAGTCTACTCTCTTCCCTACACTCGGCGGATGGAAGGGAAATGGCACGTGCCTCATGGCAAAGGAAGGTAAACGCAAGGTAAACACCAAACCCCCTTCCGTGCATTCCTATTCTAGCGATGATGAAATCAATAGTGATAATGAGGATATGCTTATTGGATTAGATAGGAAAACTGCCACAAAAATGAAATTTTTACTTGATCAACTTGTTGAGAAGGAGAGGTTGATACATCGTCAAGAGGACATGATTATTTCTCAAAAGGAGGAACATGTCGAACTTGACAAACTTCTAGAGCTTGAAAAGGAGTGAAGCAAGTCACTAGAGGTTGAGTTAGCTTCTAGCAAGGAAACTTGCTTGGAGTTAAACGACTCAAATGCTGCAATCAAGGAAGAACTTGCTAACCTAATCAAGGTTAACAAGATCCTTGAAGTGCAAGTTGAGTCACTCAAGCAAGGTGACCCTTCATCCTCTTCAAGTTCACCTTCTCAACCCATTAAAACTGAAGTTGCTTCTACTTGTACATGTAATAAAGTTGATACTAGTTTGAAAGACAAGCCAAGCTCTACAAAGGATAAGCAGCCTGCCCAAAGTGGCATATTTGACAAGGAGAAGATCAAATATGCACGTAGTGCATACTTGGTCACAAGACCTCCAAATGTCAAATATGGCATTGGTTACTCTTATGGTAAAAAGTAACAAGCTAGAAGCCATAAGAATAATAGGGATAGCAATGTCTTTGTAAAGGGAGGAATCTTCCAAACTGGAAAATAGAAAATTAATAAGTACAACACGCATGACCACCGGACTAGTCCGGTCAGGGTCCGGACAAGTCTGGTACTCCGAACAAGTCCAACCTCCCAGACTAGTCCTGTATACAAGAAACAACAATTACTATTTAGAACTTTTGATGCATCGTATGTCCTAATGAGAAATAATTTTGGCAAGGTTTATGCCCATTATGTTGGGCCACGCCATGGGAACACCAAGTCTCATGTGTGGGATCCCAAAACTCTTGTAACTAACCTCCAAGGACCCAAGCAAGATTGGGTACCTAAAACCAAGGCATAAATTATTTTTGCAGGCCTATTCCTCCGGTGGATCTAAATGGGTGTTAGACAGTGGCTGCACCAACCATATGATCGGAGAAAGAAGAATGTTCGTTGAATATGAAGAGAATGAGTATCCAAATGAGGGCATCTATTTTGGAGATAATAGTCAAGGGAAGGTTCTCGGTACCGGTAAAATTGTCATATCATCTAAACACACACTTTCTCATGTATTACATGTTGATTCCTTAGATTATAACCTAATGTCCATATCTCCATTATGTGAAAAAGGTTATAATTGCTTGTTCACTAACGAGGGTGTGACCGTTTCTATGAGGAGTGATGGTTCCATTGCATTCAATGGTATGTTAAAGGGAAAGCTCTATCTTGTTGACTTCAACAAGGATAAAGCTGAACTTGACACATGCTTGATTGCAAAAACGAACATGGGTTGGCTGTGGCATAGATGGCTAGCGCATATTGGTATGAGGAACCTTCAAAAACTCCTCAAGGGCGATCACATCCGAGGTTTAAAGGATGTTGTGTTTGAGAAAGATATGCCTTGTAGCGCGTGCCAAGCCGGGAAGCAAGTTGGAGCACCTCACCCCGGCAAGAACTTCATGACTACAACAAGACCGCTCGAACTACTTCACATGGACTTATTTGGTCCAATTGCCTACATAAGCATCAGCGGTAACAAATATCGTTTAGTAGTTGTTGATGATTTTTCTCGCTTCACATGGGTTTTCTTTTTGCATGACAAGTCAGAAACACAAGGAATACTCAAGAAGTTCTTCAAGCGAGCTCAAAATGAAGTCTCATCAACAATCAAGAACATTCGAAGCGACAATGGCATGGAGTTCAAGAACACACAAGTGGAGGAGTACCTTGATGAAGAAGTCATAAAGCACGAGTTTTCAGCTCCGTACTCCCCTCAACAAAACGGAGTTGCCGAAAGAAAGAACCGAACTCTCATAGAGATGGCGAGAACAATGCTTGATGAGTACAAGACCTCGAATCAATTTTGGGCAAAAGCGGCCAACACCGCTTGCCACACCATAAATCGACTTTACCTTCATCGACTACTCAAAAAGACATCCTATGAGATACTTACCGGTAACAAGCCTAATATTTCATATTTTTGAGTTTTCGGTTCTCCATGATATATCTTGAACAAGAAGCCTAGGACTTCAAAGTTCGCTTCGAAGTCCAATGAAGGTTTCTTGCTTGGTTATGATTCAAACACTTACGCCTATCGTGTTCTCAACAAGACCTCCAGACTTGTTGAAGTAGCACGTGACGTAGTGTTCGATGAAACTAATGGCTCCCAAAAGGAGCAAGTTGATCCATGTGTGCTAAATAAAGAAGAAGCTCCTTGCCAAGCATTGAGAAGAATGGCGTTAGGCGAAGTTCGACCACAAGAGCCAAATCTACATATCCATGAGGAAAACGAACCACAAGAGGAGACCAATGATCAAGGGGGAGCTTCCATACAAGATCAACCTCAAGAATACGAAGATGATCAACAAATCAACAAGGGCAATCATTTAGGGGGGGGGGGGGGGGGGGAGAAGATGATCATGAAGATACAACACCTCAAGTGCCACACCCAAGAGTACACCAATGCGTCCAAAGGGATCACCCAATCGACAATATCATCGGTGACATCCAAAAGGGAGTAACCACTAGATCTCGCATAGCTAACTTTTGTGAGCACTATTCATTTGTATCCTTTTTGGAATCGCGCAGGGTTGAGGATGCATTGAAGGATCCGGACTGGGTGGTGGCAATGCAAGAAGAATTGAACAACTTCAAGCGGAACGAGGTGTGGGAACTCGTGGCAAGACCCAATGTGAACATTGTCGGCACCAAGTGGGTCTTCTGCAACAAACAAGACGAACACAGGGTGGTGACAAGGAACAAGGCACAATTTGTGGCCAAAGGGTATTCACAAGTCGAAGGTTTGGATTTCGATGAGACCTTTGCTCCTGTAGCTAGACTTGAATCTATTAGAATATTACTTGCATATGCTACTCACCATGATTTCAAGCTCTATCAAATGGATGTGAAAAGCGCCTTCCTCAACGGACCAATCAAGGAGGAGGTGTATGTGGAGCAACCCCCGGGTTTGAAGACGAAGAGTTCCCCGACCACGTATTTAAATTGTGAAAGGCTCTCTACGGCCTCAAACAAGCTCCTAGAGCTTGGTATGAGTGTCTTAGAGATTTCTTAATTGAAAATGGCTTTAAGATTGGCAAAGTACATTATACACTATTTACAAAGAATTTTGACAATGATTTGTTTGTCAAATCTATGTTGATGATATAATCTTTGGTTCAACTAACCCATCTTTATGTGAGGAATTTAGTAAAATCCTGACAGATAGGTTTGAAATGTCCATGATGGGAGAGCTAAAGTACTTCTTGGGATTCCAAGTGCGACAACAAAGGGAAGGGACGTTCATAAGCCAAACGAAGTACACTCAAGACATGCTCAAGAAGTTTGGAATGGACAAGGCAAAGCCTGTAAAGACTCCCATGGCAACAAATGGCCACTTGGATCTCAATGAAGATGGACCTAGCGTCGACCAAAATTTATATCACTCCATGATTGGATCCCTACTCTATTTATGTGCATCTAGGCCAGATATTATGTTGAGTGTATGTCTATGTGCAAGATTTCAAGCCAATCCTAAGGAGTGTCACCTGACACCCGTAAAAAGGATCTTGAGATTTTAGTTCATACACCCAATCTTGGTCTTTGGTATCCAAAAGGATCCAAATTCAATCTCATTGGTTACTCCGATGCAGATTATGCCGAATGCAAAGTAGATAGAAAAAGTACCTCCGGTACATGCCAATTCCTAGGTAGATCTCTAGTTTCTTGGTCCTCCAAGAAACAAAATTCCATTGCCTTATCCACAGCCAAAGCGGAGTATGTTGCAGCCGGGAGTTGTTGTGCACAACTCCTATGGATGCGGCAAACTCTAAGGGATTACGGTTATGATATGAACCGCATTCCACTCCTTTGTGACAATGAGAGTGCCATTAAAATTGCCCAAAACCCAGTTGTGCACTCTAGAACCAAACACATAGACATAAGGCATCCTTGATGCTCCGAGCGCTTTTGTGAACTCCGAAATGAACTAAATATCCTTGATGCTCAGAGTGTGGCTTTAAAATTTGCATACCTGTATGGTTTCTTCAAAATATGTTGATTGGATCGTGAAAATAATCTATCTCAATTTTCTCCAAAAAACTATATCAATTACTAGATCTTGGTAAATTATGGTCATTGCTTGATTGTTGTATGCTTACTGATCATATTCATCAAGATTAGTTGATTTGATTTGCCTCCCTATTCTCTAAATATGTACCTTCAAATATATATGAATGGGCTAAGAAGTTCTTGCCTGGTGACCACGAACTAGTCCGTGGTTACCCGAACTAGTCCGCCCTTGCAGACTTGTCCGCAAAGTGCCGGTTAGGCTGGACTAGTCCGGTAGACCACGGACTAGTCCGATATAGCCTATGGAGAAGTTCGGACTAGTCTGGTCATCTCCAGACTTGTCCGATTTTTCGTGTCCATAACCCTAGCCGCTGCCAAACCATAATTCCCTCACCCTCACAACTTGCCTCACCCGTTCTCTCTCCAAACTCGAGCTCCCAAGGTGATTTTGCACCCCCCCAAAAAAGCTCCGCATTTGGGTGGAAATCAAGCTTCCTTGCTAGAAGATTGAAGTTCTCAGACAAGTCCGGACTTCAACACCTCTCTCTTCGAGATTCAAGCGATTTCTTCGATAATTTTCCCCCAAACCCTGGAAATCTCTATTTTCTTCATTGCTGATCGAATAGCCTAGCTTCCTTCACTATATATATGCCTCCTTGATGTATTACATTTATGCTAAGCTAGTTATGCATTAGGAATCACCATTTCTAAAGTTTCTTAGGTTTTTTAGGATGAACATCGGACTAGTCCGGTCCATGCACGGACAAGTCCGGTCACCCGGACTAGTCCGTGCCTGTACACTGGACAAGTCCAATTTTTTGAACTCAAAACCTAACTTGTCAATTCCTCAATGCAATTCCTTGTTATCCATTCTCACCCATGCCTTGAATAATCCATTATTATTCATGTCTTGAACAATTCATTCTTAGGACATGTCGAGCTCAAACGACGGGATCTCCAATTTTGAGGCCGAGATGGACCACGAGGTGGCACCTCGGCCCTCGACAAGCCTTGGCAAGAAACGCCAAGAGCGACCTTCTGAGCCAGCTCCATCTCCTCCTCAGGCTCGGAGGAAGGTGCTTGCCATGAAGCCAGCCTCCAAGGCAACTGCAACAACAAGTGGCCCTCGCCAAGCTAAGGGCAAGGGCAAAGGGATAGCAACGGGCCCAGTTGGCCCCTTGAGGCTGCATGCTCCAAGGGAAGGGGTCAGGGACCCCACTGAAGACAGATTCAATGGAAAGGGCACTGACTCAGCGGCGAAGTTCAGAAGCATTGATAAGTATGGCCGTCCGAAGCAAGATGCCGATGGCAGATTTTGGAGCAATTTCCATGCAGATTTCTACAAATCTGTGTACCTCCCAATGAAGACACCGGTAGTGCACAGTCAATGGATTGATTGGGCACATTTTGAGAAAAAGGGCTGCTCCCCGTTCATTGAAGTGGTGGAAGCAACTGAGAGACATGGACTGAAGGACCTTTTTGCCTTCAAAAACAATTGGAATGACGAGGTCATAGCGCAATTCTTTGCGACATGCCACTTCTCGAGTGAAGATGAAGAGAGTGTTACTTGGATGACTCACAGATCCAAGTACAATATAACTCAAGAAGATTTTGCAAGCCTGCTTCACCTTGACACCTCAAGAAATGAAAGCTTGATCATCCACAACATAAGTGTCATTGAGAAGGACAGGATGAAATTCATTTATGAGCCAAACTCAAAGTTCAACCCTCCCTCCACAAAGAACATGAAGCCTTTCTTTGTGGTCCTAAATAGAGTCTTAAGGAAGACGATTGCTCCCAAGGATGGAGATGCTGGGAGTGTGCAGGGTTATCTCCAAACCCTGATGAGAGTGATAAGCAAGGATCGTCAGTTTGATGTGACTGACTACATTTGGAATGACATGGTGAACATTTCCTGCACACCCAACAGGTCATGTGGATATGCTCCATATCTGATGTTTGTGATTGAGAAGGTCATCGGGATTGAATTTGTAAAGGATGTGGAGCACCTCCCATTGAGGCCTCAGATGCCTCAAAAGCCAAGCATCCACGCTGCTCCCGCTCCGGCCTCCAGTCCTGAAGCTCCGGGGAGAAGAAGTGAAGATGCCAGGGCTGCCCCCACCACTAGGGCATATCCTCAAAAAGGATCTCCAAGTGGCATCCTCAAGTACTTGACTTCTATCTTTGCTTCCTGCAAAAAGGCCGAAGTGAGGGCCCACAAGCTGAACAAGAAGAGAAAGGAAGACATGAAGTATGTCAAGGCCAATGTGAAGCAGATATGCCAGAAACTGGAGATTGAGCCCATTGGATCTCCGACAATCCCTGGATTTCGATTCAGACTTCACTGAGCTCGGGCCCTTGGACCCCTCCAAGCTTGCCTACTTTGGCATTGGGGGCTCGAGTGGCTCTGCACCTCCTCCTCCTCCTCCTCATCAGCCCGAAGACGACGATGAAGATGATGAGAGGACCGACAACGAGGCGTGAAGACTTTAGGTCCCTCCTCTCCTTCTTTTTGGTGTCTTGATGCCAAAGGGGAAGATATTGAGGGGGAGTCTTAGTCTTAGATGTAGGATGCGAGGAGAGAGCTCTCTTTTATGCTTTTTGACTATTTTGTGGGTTGTAAAGCTTTTACTATGTTCTTATGATGATTATGGCCCTGTGATGCATTATTTTGATCTACTTGAGAAGTAATTGTTGAAAACTGTGTTGTTGCTCCTAGAATGACATATATGCTTTGTTTTGGTTGATTGATGTCAATTATGTCATTCTCATTGTTTCAATGTACTTAGTTATGCATACCACCATAATGAATGCACATATGGATTATGCTTTCATTGCTTGTTGTATTTTAGACTCATATGTGCATACTTTATGAAAATCTCAATTTTTATCATATTTTGTGAAATCTCAATTGGTTGTCATCAATCACCAAAAAGGGGGAGATTGAAAGTGCATATAGGAATCCCTTGTGGGTTTTGGATTATTTATGACAAGCAAATGAGATCCTAACCACTTTGTTGAGATGAGCACAGGTTTTAATGTGAAAATAAGCAAAGTGCCAAAAAGAAGGGAGGATGAGGAGCAATGTGGAGAAGAGCTCAAGGAACAAGAGTAGTAGATCATTGTGTGTGGAGTGTGTTAAGGAAACACACCCCAAGAGCTCAATCACATATAAACACACACATTGCACAAAGTTATACAGGACCAAACTAGTCCGACTATCACCGGACTAGTCCGATATCCTTTCTGCACAAGATCGGACAAGTCCGATATCCATCGGACTAGTCCAATATCTCTCTGACTAGAATCGGACTAGTCCTCCCCAGTGCAGACTAGTCCTCAAAACACTTCACAAGTCACACAGAATCGGACAAGTCCGATCACACACCGCACTAGTCCGATATCTTTCTGATGTCAATCGGACAAGTCCGATATTAGCACGGACTAGTTCAAAAAACTCTCTGACCTAAATCGAACAAGTCCTCCAAGTGTGGACTTGTCCTCATAACCACTTAGGGTTTCACTGTCCGGAAAAGTCCGATGACTATCAGACTAGTCCAGAGATTTCCAGAAGCAAAATCGGACAAGTCCGCTCCTAGCCAAACTAGTCCGATATTTCGGGACACTTAGGGTTTGCTACACACAGCACATCGGACTAGTCCGGTGTCCACCATGGACTAGTCCGATCTTTCTAAACCCTAACGATCACTTTTAGAAACCCCATATAAATAGAGGTGCAGGCCCGACTTTAACCACTCTCGAACCCTAGCACGGTCACACCTCCCAAGAGGCTCAAAAACACTTCTCTCCACGAAATTAAGTGCAACAAAGACCAATCCTTTGAGGATACACTCTATATCATTGGAGAGACACATTCAACACTCATCGAGCTCTTGGTTTTATTTCCTAACACACTCCCTTGATTTTCATTGTAATCTTTTGAGTGTGTTCTTGGTGGAGTTGTTCATTGTAATCTAGGGGAGCCCTTAACGTGTGATAAGGCACCTTGAATTCGGTTATTCATCCCTTTGTGATAAGTGGAAATGGATTGGCCTTCATGGCGATCCAACGAGGGTAGGGTTGGAGAAGACCCGGTCCTTTTGTGGACTCCTCAACATGGATGTAGGTTGCCTCTGTGGGAGCTGAACCACGGGATAAATCACTTGTGTCTTGCTTTGTGTTCATTGTTCTTATTCATCACAACAATCTAGGGTTTGAATCAATATTGCTTACTCTACATTGAATCATTAAGTATAAGATTGAATTGTGATATATCCTAGTACATTATCTTGCAACACTTAAATTAATTGTATATTTCTGCTGCATACATCGTAGAATCAAATTAATTGATCAAACTTAATCAACACAGTCGGTACACACCGGACTAGTCCGCACTTTACTGGACTAGTCCAATATCTCAAGTTTTGATCTGGTGATTAAGTGTTGCAGGTTCCGACAAATTTCAAAAAGGCCTATTCACCCCCCCCCCCCTCTAGGCCACATTCATCTTCATACATAGAAGGCTAATAGAATCCACTTTGCCAGATCTTTGCCTGGGTACGGTAAACACCGTAATGGCCACCATAGGGGCTAGGATGGCATTTCTCAATAATCATTATGCCTTCAATTGATGGGACACACCTTCTAAGAAGGCCATCGGCACAAACTTGATAGAGGTATGGGTCATCCCAAAGGTGTCTACGACTCTCATAGATGAGTTTCTTTTTGTTTTCCCCTGGTGGTACATATCCTGTGACCATGAAGTTCACGATATCCGCATACCAAGGGTTAGAGTCAGTGACCTTGAGAAGCATATCATCTCGTAGGAAGTCATTGATAGGAATGTCCATGGTTTGAGTGACTTCCATACGTGAGAGATGATCTGCCGCGAAATTCTCCACTCCTTTCTTATCCTTGATTTCTTAGTCAATCTCTTGGAGTAGAAGAATCTAACAGATTAGCTTGGTTTAGCATCCTTTTTGGTGAACAAATACTTCAAGGAAGCATGGTCTGTATAGACTATGACCTTGTTTCCAACCAAATAGGACCTAAACTTATCGATAGCAAAAATTATAGCCAATAGCTCTTTTTCAGTTGTTGCATAATTAAGTTGAGCTCCTGTTAGAGTTTTTCTAGCGTAGGCTATTGCATGATGCTTTTTATCTTTAGTTTGGCCTAGGACTGCACCAACAGCAAAATCACTAGCATCACACATTATTTCGAATGTCAGCGTCCAATCAAGAGGTTGAATGATTGGATCTAAGATGAGTGCCTTTTTGAGTGCATCAAATGATTTAAGTCATTCATCATCGAAATCAAAGGGAGCTTCCTTAGCTATTATGTTAGTGAGGGGTCTAGCGATTTTTGAGAAATCTTTGATGAATTGCCGATAGAACCCCGCATGACCTAGAAAGTTGCGGATTCCCTTAACATTGATAGGAGGTGGAAGTATTTCAATGACCTTGATCTTTGCTTTGTCCACCTCTATCCCCCTATCGGACACTAAGTGTCCAAGAACGATGCCTTCACGGACCATGAAATGGCACTTTTCCCAATTAAGGACAAGGTCCTTCTCTTGGCATCTTTGTAAGACCTTGTCTAAATTTTCCAGAAAATGATCAAAAGTTTTCCCATAGATGGAGAAATCATCCATGAAAACTTCCATGATCTCCTCAATCATTTAGGAAAATATAGACATCATGCATCTTTGAAAAGAGGCAGGAGCATTGCACAATCCAAAGGACATACGCCGGTAGGCATAAGTTCCATAGGGACCTGTGAATGTGGTCTTACTTTGATCGTTGGGGTGGATTGGGATTTGATGATAACCTGAATACCCATCAAGGAAACAAAAGTAGGAGTGTTTTGCCAACCGCTCTAATATCCCATCGATGAAGGGCAGTGGAAAATGATCCTTTCTTGTAGCCTTGTTAAGTTTTTGGTAATCTATGCACATCCTCCAACCCATGACGATTTGTTGAGGAATTAATTCATTTTTCTCATTTGGAATGATCGTCATAACTCCCTTCTTAGGCACTACTTGAACTGGGCTCACCCATTCACTATGAGGAACGGGGTAGATAATCTCGGCATGGAAAAGTTTCAAGACTTCCTTTTTGACAACTTCTCACATCGCATTATTCAATTGCCTTTGTGGTTACCTTGAGGGAACACTCTCGGGGTCAATGAGAATGCGATGGGTGCATAACGCTGGACTAATCCCCTTTAGATCCTCTAATGAACAGCCAAAAATAGCCCTGCTTTTCTAACATGGCAATGAGTTTGAGTGTCTCATCATCTGAAAGCTTGTCACTTATGATGATAGGAGCTTCCAAATCGCCATTTAGAAAGGCATAACGTAGGCCTGGAGGTAGAATTTTTAACTAAACAGGAGGTTTTTGGAAGAACTCTTCTTTTTGTAATTCAATAGCCTCCTAAAATTCATCCTCCTCTTGGATGAAATATTCTTCTCCTTCAATTTCAGGGGGTTCTAGGAAATCAAGAGTCCTAACCTCCTCTAAAGACTCATCTTGGATGGGAGATTCTACGGATGTGTTCTTGGAACACAGGATCAAAATAGAGAACTTTCTCCCTCCAAGTTTGACATTGAGGTTTCCTTCCGAGGGAATTCCCATGAGAAATTTCTCAATGGGAACCCAATCATAATGTCGAAATCTTGAATTTCAAGCACATGGAAATCTAGGATTGCCTCAATATCTTTGTGTCTTACATACACCTGTTGCAAAACCCCGCATCCTTCAAGGATGTTTCCGAAAGAATATCGGAAAGAATTACATGTTGGTGCCAACGACACATCGCCCAAAATGGCGAGAGCACAAGAGGCGAAAATGAGATTTGCTCCAACAGTGGGGTTGTATGGGACCTTCATTGGTTTCCCTCTAATAAAGCATAGAATAGTTGCCAAAGGTGAGGTCATCCGAAGAATTTTGGGTGACTGCTCAACTTCTGTAGTCCATTCCCTGCTTAGAATAGAGGTTAACTCCTTAACTGTTTGTTGGACAAACACTCGATCAAGTGGGTCAGGTGGAGTTAATGGCAATGATGGTTTCCTATGTCAACAGTACTTCAAGGTATTTCCAAAATCTTCAAATGTCTCCTCCTCGAGGTAGAAGGGAAACATTGAAAGTTGAATTTCTTCTTCCTTCAAAGTTTTGGGTTCGGGAGAGGATTCCTTGAAAGTGCATCTAGGCAATCCCTTGTGGGTTTTGGACGATTGATGACAAACAAATGATATCCTAATGAACTTGTTGAGATGGATGCAGGTTAAGCTAAATGAGATAGTTTGGTGCACTCGAAAAGGTGAAAAATGAAGTGGTGTACAAAAGAGAAAAGCCCAACTGACGACTGAAGCGAAAAGTAGATTTAAATGTATAGGATATGTGTGAGAGACACATTTAATGTAGCCTAGAGGGGGGTTTAATAGGCTTTTTGAACTTTTGTTGGACCCTGAAACACTTAACAAATCCATCAAACATAGAGAGATCGGACTAGGTCAGTACTGTGCGGACTAGTCCGGTATACATGGACTAGAACAATCAACTTTGATTGATGATTTAACTTCAGATACTCTATACAGCGGAAAATAATTTGTAACTTGGAAGTATTATGTCAATGAAACAAGGTGTGTCAAAGATTAACTTTATTATCAATATTTCAACGTAAGTTACACAAGATTAAGTAAACCCTAGAATGATATAAACAATGAAGCAAAGATGCACGAGACACGATTTTATCCCGTGGTTTGATTCCCACGAAGGAAACCTACATCCACGTTGAGGAGTCCACAAAGGACCGGGCCTTCACCAACCCTACCCTCGTCGAATCGCCACGAAGGCCGATTCTCTTCCACTAACCACAAAGGGGCAAACAACCGAGTTCAAGAGGCCATCTCACAAGTTGAGGGCTCCCCAAGATTTACATTGACGAACACCACCAAACCACTCAAAAGATATGCAATAAACAACAAGAGTGTGCGAGGGACTCAATGCCAAGAGCTCAAGATCGTGTGAAACAAGTCTCTCCTTTTGATCAATGCTAATCCTCAAAGATTTGATCTTTCTAGGGTTAGAATGTGTGGAGAGATGTGTATTTTGGGATCTTGGAAGGTGTGACGGTGCAGGGGTTCGAGAATTCAGGTTGTAGGGTCGTACGCCTCTATTTATACTAGGGTTTCCAAAAGTTACCGTTAGGGTTCGCGATGTCCAGACTAGTCCGTGGTGGACTCTGGACTAGTCCGGTGTGCGGCGTGTGGGAAACCCTAAGTGTTCTGATATATCGGACTTGTCCGGAAATCTGCGGGCTAGTCCGATTTAGGCTCTGGAAGTGTTTGGACTAGTCCGGCACATATCAGACTAGTCCGGTGTGGTGAACCTCATGTATAATTGAGGATAAGTCCGCAGTTGGAGGACTTGTCCGATTTTATTCAGAGAGTTTTCGTACTAGTCTGTGATGATATCGGACTTGTCCGTTTCTATGTAAAGTGTGAAGTCCCGAGGACAAGTCTGCACTGGGCGGACTTGTCCGTTTTTAGTCAGAAATATATCATACTACTCTATGGTGATATCGGACTTGTCCGTTTATGTGCAGATGTGAAGTGTTGAGGACTAGTCCGCACTAGGGGGGACTAGTCCGATCTTAGTCAGAGAGATATCGAACTAGTCCAATGTATATCAGACTTGTCCGATTTTCCTGTGAATTGTGCAGTGAGTGAGATTTCTTTTGCTTGAGCTCTTGGGGTGTGTTTCTCCAAGACACTCCATACAAAATAAACTATTCTTTTCAGCTCTTGAGCTCTTTTCCCTTTGATTCTTCATTCTCCTTTCTTTTTGAGCATTCCTCCTAATTTCCTTAAAACCTGCGCTCATCTCAACAATTTTGTTAGGATCTCATTTGTTTGTCATAAATCAACCAAAACCCACAAGGGATGCCTAGATGCACTTTAAATCTCCCCCTTTTAGGTGATTGATGACAACCAATTGAGATTTACACAAATATGATAAAAATTCAGATTTTTAAAAAGTGTGCACATATGAGCTTTGAACAAAGTAGGCAATGTAAACATGGGACATATGTGCACTCTTGATGGTGGGATGCAAACTATGTGTGTGTGAGCAATAATCGTGATGAGAATGAGGTAAATGACACAATCATAACAACATCAAGATTATCAAGTATGTATGTCAATTTAGAGCAAGAACATAGATCATAACAAAGCATTAACATATATCATAACAAAGCATTAACATAGATTATAATAGGGCATTATCACAAACTCCACAAAAATGTCCAGAAGCATAATGTAAGCATAATTAAAATTTTACAATCCAAAAGTATCAGAATTGCAAGAGAAACACAATTGGAGCTCTCATCTCTCAATCTATGGCTAGGACCTAAGACTCCCCCTCAATCTCTCCCCCTTTGGCATCAAAGCACAAAAAAGAAGGAGAAGAGGGATCTACTAGTCGTTGCCGACTCACTCCTCGCTATCGGTCCTCTCGTCGTCTTCATCATCAGGCTGAGGAGGATGCGGATGAGAACCACTCGTCGTGCCCCCAATGCCAAAATAGGCAAGGTCAGAAGGAGAAATAGGTGGAAGTTCCAAGAAGTCAGAAGCTGAGTCCTTGGAGATAACTGGAGACCGAACAGGCTCAATATCCAGCTTCTAGCATATGGCTTTGACATTTTGCTTCATGTATCTCATGTCCTCTTTCCTTGCCTTGTTCAACTTATGAACTTTCAGCTCAGTCTTGCGACAAGAGCCAAAGATGGCGACCAGTTACTTTATAATGCCACTAGGAGACCCTTTGTGAGGAGGGGCCCTAGTGTTAGAGGCAGGCCTTGCATCTCCTTGAGCTCTCCTCGAAGCCTCTTCACTTGAAACAGGAGATGGAGCAGTTTGAAGAATAACTTGAGGCGGCTTCTGAGGCCTCAAAGCTATATGCTCAACATCTTTCACAAATTCGATCCCTGTGACCTTCTCTATCATGAACATGATGTATGGTGCAAAGCCACATGAGCGATTAGGGGTGCAAGAGATGTTTACCATGTCATTCCAGATGTAGTCAAAGATGTCAAACTTTCTCTTCTTGCTAATCACTTTCATCAAGGTTCTCAAGTAACCTTGGACACTCCTTGCATCTCCATCCTTTAGAGTAATGGTCTTCCGGAGCACTCTATTGAGAACCATGAAGAAGGGCTTCATGTTCTTAGTTGAGTGAGGATTGTACTTGAGGCGAGTGTCATAGAGAAAGACCATCTTATCCTTCTCTAGAACACCAATATTGTGAATCACAATTGCATTGTTGTTGGTGTTCTCCAGATGCAGCAGTCTGGCAAACTCATCATATGTGATTGTGTACTTGGATCCATGAGTCATCCAAGTCGCCCTCTCCTCTTCATCGCTGGAAAAATAGCAAGTTGCATAGAACTGAGCAATGACTTCATCATTCTAGTTGTATCTAAAAGCAAACAAGTCCTTTAAACCATGCCTCTCTGCAGCCTCTACCACTTCATCAAATGCACCACAACTTTTTCTTTAAAAATGGCTCCAGTCAATCCATTGGCTGCGGACTACTGGAGTCTTCATCTACAGGTACACGAAAATGTAGCAGTCCGCATGGAAGTTGCTCCAAAATCTCGGATCAACTGCCTTCTTGCTACTGCTATATGCATCAACTTTCCTCAGCTTCCAAGCCACATCACTCCCCTTTCCATTGAATTTTTCTTCCGAGGGGTCTCTATTCCCCTGCCTTGGAGCTGTCATTTTGAGAGGGCCAATCGAGCCAGAGGCAATCCCTTTGCCTTTCCCTATGGATTGGCGATGAGCCGCTGAGCTAGAACCAACCATATCTTGAGCTTTCGAAGCTGGCTTCTTGGCCGCAACCTTTCTCCACACCCTAGGTGGAGTAGGCAAAGGCTCGGCAACACGCTCTTGCCTTTTGTTAGCGCGAGACTCCGAGACACGCGATAACTCATCTTGATCCATCTCGGCTTCAAAATCAGTGATGCTTTCATCCGACATGATTCTGAGAAGGAAGATATAGAGGATATGGATGAGAAAAGATGACAAGGACGTGCATTGACATGATATAAGTTAGGTTTTGATCATGGCATACCGGACTTGTCCGTTGTTTAGGGTCGGCCTAGTCCGAAGAACCGGACTTGTCCGCCCTGAGAACGGACTAGTCCGTTATGCGGCCGTTAAAAACCTAACTTGATGAAATTTTAGATTACTCAGTGCAAAAGTGTTCTAGGGTAAATGGAATACATCACTAGAGCATGTATTGTGTAGAAGTGCTAAGCTTTTTGAGCAAGAACAAAGAAATTCAAAGATTCTAGGGTTTGGAGATGAATTTACCAAATCCTTTGATTCGCGGCGTTGAAGGAGTTTTGGTGCGGGCAAGTCCGTGATCTTCGATTCCCTTGCAATGGAGGTCAATTCCCACCGAAACTTGAGGGGATTTGATGGAGAACTCACAAAATCACCTTGGGAGCACTTGAGTGAGGAGAGAGAACGTGAGGTGAGTTGTGAGGTAGAAGATTAGGTTTTTGGCCGGCCCTAGGGTTATGGAGTCTAAAAATCGGACTAATTCATGGTCGAACCGGACACTCTGCGGACTAGTCTACAATGTGCGGACTAGTCCGGGGCAACCACAGACTAGTCCATGGTCACCAGAACAAAAAAGTATATAGACCTTTCATATATATTCGAAGATGCTTAAAGAAGATAGGGGGCAAAAACACACAAATAATCTTGACGAATATGATCAGTAAACATACAACAATCAAGTTATGACCATAATTCACCAAGATCAAGTAATTAACATAGTTTTCGGAGGAAAATAGAGAGAGATGATTTTTCAACACAATCAACATGATTTTGAAGGTGGCATACAAGTATGCAAGTTTTCAAGCCACGTTCCGAGCATCAAGGATATTTAGTTCATTTTAGAGCTCACAAAAGCATTATTCATCATGTGGCTTGGTAAAGATACCAGCTAGTTGTTTTTTAGTGTTGACATGGGGAATGGCTATGTCTCCTTTCATTGAATGATCTCTCAAAAAGTGATGTCGGATGTCTATGTGTTTGGTTCTAAAGTGCTCAATGGGATTATGGGCAATTTTAATGGCACTCTCATTGTCACAAAGGAGTGGAATACGGCTAATATTGTAACCGTAATCCCTTAGAGTTTGTCGCATCCAAAGGAGTTGTGCACAACAACTCCCGATTGTAACATACTCCGCTTCGGCCGTGGATAAGGCAATGGAAATCTGTTTCTTGGAGGACCAAGAAACTAGGGATCTACCTAAGAATTGGCAAGTGCCGGAGGTACTTTTTCTATCTACCTTGCATCTGGCATAATCTGCATCGGAGTATCCAATGAGATTGAATTTTGAACCTTTAGGATACCAAATGCCTAGGTGCGGTGTATGGACTAAATATCACAAGATCCTTCTTACGGCTATCAAGGGACATTCCTTAGGATGGGCTTGAAATCTTGCACACAAACATACACTCAACATGATATCAGGCCTAGATGCACATAAATAAAGTAAGGAGCCAATCATAGAGCGATATACCTTTTGATTCACGTTTGGTCCGACTTCATTGAGATCCAAGTGTCCATTTTTCACCATGGGAGTCTTTATGGGCTTTCCTTTGTCCATGCCAAATTTCTTGAGAATGTCTTGAGTGTACTTTGTTTGGCTCATAAACGTCCCTTCCTTTTGTTTCTTCACTTCAAATCCCAAAAAGTATCTCAACTCTCCCATCATGGACATCTCGAATCTATCTGTCATAATCTTACTAAATTCTTGACAAGATTTGTTAGTTGAACCAAAAATGATAGCATCAACATAGATTTGGCAAATGAATAGATCATTATCAAAATGCTTAGTAAACAAGGTGTAATCAGATTTTCCAATCATAAAACCATTTTCAATCAAAAAATCTCTAAGGCACTCATACCAAGCTCTAGGAGCTTGTTTGAGGCCATAGAGTGCCTTACGCAGTTTGTATACATGGTCGAAGAACTCCTGATCTTCAAACCCGGGGGGTTGCTCCACGTACATCTCCTCATTGATCGGTCCATTGAGGAAGGCAGTTTTCACGTCCATTTGATAAAGCCTGAAATCATGGTGAGTAGCATTTGCAAGTAATATACGAATCGAGTCAAGCCTAGCTACGGGAGCAAAAGTCTTATCGAAATCAAAACCTTCGACTTGTGAATACCCTTTGGCCACATGTCATGCCTTGTTCCTTGTCACCACCCCGTGTTCGTCTTGCTTGTTGCAGAAGACTCATTTAGTGCTGCCGACATTGAACTTGGGTCTTTCGATAAGTTCCCACACTTCATTCGTTTTGAAGTTGTTAAGTTCTTCTTGCATTGCCACCACCCAATCCGGATCCTTTAATGCATCTTCAACCTTGTGTGGTTCCAAAGAGGATACAAACGAGTAATGTTCACAAAAATTAGCTATACGAGCTTGAGTTTTTACTCCCTTTTGGATGTCACCGATTATGTTACCGATAGGGTGATCTCTTTGGATGCATTGATGTACTCTTGGATGTGGCACTTGTGATCTTGAATCTTCATGGTCATCATCTTCTTCTCCCCCTGGATGGTTGCCTTCATTGATGTGTTGATCATCTTGGTATTCTTGAGGTTGATCTTGTGTGGAAGATCCCCCTTGATCATGCTCCTCCGCTTGTGGTTCATCTTCTTCATTTGCATTTGGAGGTGGCACTTGTGGTCGAACATCGCCCAACGCTATTCTTCTCAACGCTTGACATGGAGCTTCTTCTTGATCTAGCACACATTGATCAACTTGCTTCTCTTGAGAGCCGTTAGTTTCATCGAACACCAAGTCACGTGCTACTTCAACAAGTCCAGAGGTCTTGTTGAAGACACGATAGGCGTAGGAGTTCAAATCATATCCAAGTAAGAAACCTTCATCGGACTTCGAAGCGAACTTTGAAGTCCTAGGCTTCTTGTTCAAAATATAACATTTAGAACCAAAAACTCGAAAATATGAAATATTCGGTTTGTTACCGGTTAGTAGCTCCTATGAGGTTTTCTTGCGCAACCAATGAAGATAGAGTCGTTTTATGGTGTGACAAGTGGTGTTAACCGCTTCATCCCAAAACCAATCTGAAGTCTTGTATTCATCGAGCTTTGTCCTTGCCATCTCAATGTGTGTTCAATTCTTCCTTTCGGCTACTCCGTTTTGTTGAGGAGAATAAGGTGTTGAAAATTCGTGCTTTATCCCTTCTTCGTCTCGTACTCCTCAACTTGGGTATTCTTGAACTCCATTCCATTGTCACTTTGTATGTTCCTGATCGCCAACAAAAATTCATTTTGAGCTCGTTTGAGAAACTTCTTGAGGGTTCCTTGAGTTTCTGTCTTATCATGCAAAAAGAAAACCCACGTGAAGCGAGAAAAATCATCAACAATAACTAAACCGTACTTGTTACCGCCGATGCTTATGTATGCAATTGGACCAAATAGGTCCATGTGAAGGAGTTCGAGTGGTCTTGATGTAGTCATCACATTCTTCGCGAGATGGGATGCTGCTACTTGCTTCCCGGCTTGGCACGCGCTACAAGGCCTGTCTTTCTCAAAAACAACATCCTTTAAACCTCGGATGTGATCACCTTTAAGGAGTTTTTGAAGATTTCTCATACAAAAATGTTCTAGTTGTCTATGCCACGGCCAACCCATGTTGGTCTTTGCCAAGCATGGGTCAAGTTCGGCTTTATCTTTGTTGAAGTCAACTAGATAAAGTTTTCCCTTTAACACACTCTTGAATGCAACCGAGCAATCACTCCTTCTAGAGACGGTCACACCCTCATTAGTGAATAAATAATTATAACATTTGTCACATAATTGAGATATGGACAAAAGGTTATAATCCAAGGAATCAACGTGTAAAACATGAGAAAGAGTATATTTTGATGAAATTGCAATTTTACCGGTACCAAGCACCCTTCCTTGACTGTTATCACCAAAGTAAATTCCTTCGCTTCGATCTACATTTTTTTTATATTCCACGAACATTCTTCTTTCTCCAGTTATGTGATTGGTGCATCCACTGTCTAGCACCCATTTAGCTCCACCGGATAAATAGGCCTGCAAAAGACAAATTATGCCTTGGTCTTTGGTACTCAAGCTTGCTTGGGTCCTTTGAGGTTAGTCACAAGTGATTTGGGCACCCACACATGAGACTTGGTGTTCCCATGGCATGGCCCAACATGTCTAGCATAAACTCCACCAAGATTTATTTTCATAAGAACATATGATGCATCAAAAGTTCTAAACAAGAGTTGTTGTTCATATGTGTTAACAATGCTACTTTTGTCATCATTATTAAGTTGTCTAACTTGAGAGGTGTTTCCCTTGACAAAAGCAATGTGTTCCTCGTTATTCTTGTGGCTTCTAGCATTTTGCTTTTCACTATAAGAATACCCATTGCCATATTTGACATCAGGAGGTCTTGTGACCAAGTATGCATTGCGTGCATACTTGACCTTCTCCTTGTCAAATATGCCACTTCGGGAAGGATGCTTGTCATTTGTCAAGTTTGACTTTTCCTTCAAGTTAGTGTCATTTTTAGCACAGGTACGAGCAATAACAGTTTCAATTTCTATATATTGAGAAGGTGAGCTTGAAGAGGATGAAGAACCACTTGACTTGAGTGACTCAACTTGTACCTCAAGGATCTTGTTAACTTTGGTTAAGTTAGCGAGTTCTTCCTTGATATCCATGTTTGAGTCTTTTAGCTTCAAACAAGCTTCCTTGCTTGAAGCTAACTCAAGTTCTAGTGAATTGCTTCGCTCCTTTTCAAGCTTGAAGAGCTTTTTAATCTTAAATATTATTCCTTTTGGAGGATGATCATATCTTCTTGATGATCAACTAGCTCCTCCTTATCAACAAGCTTATCCATTAAAAATTTCATCTTAGCCGCAATTTTCTTATCTAAACCAACAAGCATGTCTTCATCATCACTAGAGTTATCACTATCACTATTAAAAGAATGCGAGGAGGAAGATTTAGTCGTTACCTTTCTTTTACCTTCCTTGGCCATTAGACACGTATGATCGGTGTCCTTCCATGGGCCGATGGTTGGGAAGAGGGTGGATTTCTTGGTAGGCTTCACGACGGCTATGGTAGCCATCTACTCTTCATATTCGTATGAGGACTCATCATTAGAGTCCCACTCCTTCCCCAAGTGCGCTTGACCATATTGTTTCTTTTTCTTGAAAGTTTTCTTAGGTTGAGGCTTGTTGTCCTTCGTCTTCCTCTTATTTTCTTCATGTGGGCTATCTAATATGAAGTGGTCATATTCTCCGCAATTGTAGCATCCCCGTCTCATCTTGGGTCTTTGCTTGTCCCTTTGTTTTCCTTCCTTTGCGCTACCACCTTGTCTTCTTCTCATCATTTTCTTGATTTTCTTCATGAATAAGATCATATCTTCTTCATCTATATCACTGCTTTCATTGTCGCTATTGTCTTCTCCATGAGTTTCCTGAGCTTCTTTCGATATGGGTTTGCAAGTTGACTTCAAAGCAACTCCTTTCTTCTTTGCCAAGATAAGGTTGGCAATCTCCTTAACATGTTTGGCTTGCTTCTCCATCATTTCAATGTTGATAATCTTCCCAAGAAGCTCGTCCGAGGTCATTTTCTGATACCCGGGACTTTCTCTAATCATGGAGCAAAGGGTTATGTTGTGAGGCATGAAAGCTCTAAGTATCAGCTTTACGACCTCATGATCACTCCACTTCTTGCAACCATATGCTCGGACTTTGTTGATGAGATTCTTCAATCGGTTGTACATATATTATGGTGATTCATCTTCTTCTATATCGAATCTTCCCAATTCGCCTTCAATAATTTCAATCTTGGCTTCGCATACATGACAATCACCTTCATGAGCAGTTTGTAGAGTGTCCCATATCTCCTTGGAAATTTCTAGTCCATCCACCTTGGTGAACTCATCTCGACTCAGTGATGATGTGATAACAGGTGCAGCTTGAGCGTTCCGATGAATAGCTTGTTCTTGGCTTGGAGTCAACTCTTCATCATCATACGGGATATCTATACCTGTACACACTATGTGCCACAAACTGAGGATAAGAGATATGAGATGCATTTTCATATTTTGTCTCCACATAGAATAATCATTTCCATCGAAGAAAGGTGCTTTCCCAAGAGGAATTGACAAGTAATGATTATTGTTGGAATTTAACCAATCATGATTAAAAGGATCGGGAGTAGTCGGTGTGACTACTCCCCTTCTTCTTTTTGTCCTCGATCTTTTTCTTCCCTTTTTGGGAGAGTGCCTTCTTCCCTAGGAGTGCCTTGAGTTCAAGCATCTCCTCATCATCGCCCTCACAATCCTGGATGGCGTCTAGGAGCTTCTCTTGTTTTTGAGTTCTTTCTTCATCACTTTTCTCGTTGTTGAAGTTCTTGTGTACATCCTCGACGTCCGACATCTTCTCTTCGAGCGGTGAGTCTCTTTTGAAGGGTCCGGCTTTGATACCAATTGAATGTAGCCTAGAGGGCGGTGAATAGGCTTTTTGAACTTTTGTCGGATCCTGAAACACTTAACAAATCGATCATACACAGAGAGATCGGACTAGTCCGGTACTGTGCGGACTAGTCTGGTATACGTGGACTAGAACGATCAAATTTAATCGATGATTTAACTTCAGCTACTCTATACAGCGGAAAATAATTTGTAACTTGGAAGTATTTTGTCAATAAAACAAGGTGTGTCAAAGATTAACCTTAATATCAATGTTTCAACGTAAGTTACACAAGATTAAGTAAACCTTAGAATGAGATGGACAATGAAACAAAGATGCACGAGACGCGATTTTATCCCGTGATTTGATTCCCACGAAGGAAACCTACATCCATGTTAAGGAGTCCATGGAGGATCGGGTCTTCACCAACCCTACCCTCGTTGAATTGTCACGGAGGCCAATTCTCTTCCACTAACCACAAAGGGGCAAATAACCGAGTTCAATGGGCCTTCTCACAATTTGAGGGCTTCCGAAGATTTACAATGATGAACACCACCAAACACATTCGAACAATATGCAATAAACAACAAGATGTGCGAGAGAATCAAACCCAAGAGCTCAAGATCGTGTGAAACAAGTCTCTCCTTTTGATCAATGCTAATCCTCAAAGATTTTATCTTTCTAGGGTTAGAATGTCTGAAGAGATGTGTATTTTGGGCTGTTGGAAGGTGTGCCGACACAGGGGTTCGAGAGTTCAGGTTGTAGGGCCGTACACCTCTATTTATACTAGGGTTTCCAAAAGTTACCGTTAGGGTTTGCGATGTCCGGACTAGTCCGTGGTGGACTCCGGACTAGTCTGGTGTGCGGCATGTGCGAAACCCTAAGTGTTTTGATACATGGGACTTGTCTGAAAATCTGTGGACTAGTCCGATTTAGGCTCTGGAAGTGTTCGGACTAGTCCGGCACATATTGGACGAGTCTGGTGTGGTGAACCTCTTGTAGAATTGACGATAAGTCTGCATTTGGAGGACTTGTCCGATTTGAGTCAGAGAGTTTTCGTACTAGTCCGTGATGATATCAGAGTTGTCCGTTTCTGTGTAAAGTTTGAAGTCCTGAGGACAAGTCTGCACTGGGGCAGACTTGTCCGGTTTTTAGTCAGAAAGATATCAGACTAGTCCGTGGTGATATCAGACTTGTCCGTTTATGTGCAGATGTGGAGTGCTGAGGACTAGTGTGCACTAGGGGGACTAGTCCGATCTTAGTCAGAGAGATATCGGACTAGTCCGTTGTATATCGGACTAGTCCGGTTTTTCGGTGAATTGTGCAGTGAGGGAGATTTCTTTTGCTTGAGCTCTTGGGGTGTGTTTCTCCAACACACTCCATACAAAATAAACTATTCTTTTTAGCTCTTGAGCTATTTTTCCTTTGATTCTTCATTATACTTTCTTTTTGAGCATTCCTCCTAATTTCCTTAAAACCTACTCTCATCTCAACAATTTTGTTAGGATCTCATTTGTTTGTCATAAATCAACCAAAAGCCACAAGGGATGCCTAGATGCACTTTCAATCTCCCCCTTTTTGGTGATTGATGACAACCAATTGAGATTTACACAAATATGATAAAATTTAGATTTTCATAAAGTGTCCGATGGGAAAGCCTCTGCAATTTGACAACCAATAATCACTATTTTCTATGCCCATGGGAAAGCCTCCGGAATTCGACTGAAATGACTACACCATGTGAAAATACAATATAAAAATGCATCTAATCTCTTTGAATCTCAGTCTTTGGCATATTGTGTGCACAGGTGTAGATATCCCAGATACGGATGAAGAACTCACTCTGGAGCAAGAACAAAAAATTCATCGCAATGCACAAGCCGTTGCAGTGATCACCTCATCACTAACCCAGGAGGAGTTCACTAAGATTGATAATTTAGAAAGTGCAAAAGAAATTTGGGACACACTCAAAATAGCTCATGAAGGAAATAGGTGAGTCCAAGAGGCCAAGATTGAGATGCTTGAAGGAGAGTTGGGGAGATTTGCCATTGAAGAAGGCGAATCACCTCAAGACATGTACAACTGGATGAAGGCGCTTATCAACAAGATCCGCATTTATGGAAGCAAGAAGTGGACTGACCATGAGGTGGTCAAAAGGATGATTAGAGCCTTTATGACAAGAAACGTCACCTTATGCTCAATAATATGAGAAAGCCCCGGGTTTCACAAAATGACCCCGGATGAACTATTGGGCAAAATCATAAACCATGAGATGATGGAGAAGGAATCCCAATACGTCAAAGATCTAGCTGAGCTCACCTCCTCCAAAAAGAAGGAAGTTTCTCTCAAAGCAACCTGCAAGC
This sequence comes from Tuctoria greenei, assembly GCA_036927565.1. Lineage (NCBI taxonomy): Eukaryota > Viridiplantae > Streptophyta > Magnoliopsida > Poales > Poaceae > Tuctoria > Tuctoria greenei. The sequence goes on from JAYESD010000007.1 coordinate 10,415,031, forward strand.
CTAAAGGAAAGGAAACTCGTGAAGCTCAAGATGAAGGAAATACAAGCGACGTGAACACTGACCTAGATGATGAAGAGATGGTACTCTTCATCAAGAAATTCAAGTGCATGATGAAAAGCACTATCGGAATCCCGATCAATTTGTCGGCCAACATAACTTTTGTCGGCCAGCCGACGAAAGTAGGATGACTTACGTCGGTCTCCTTTGACCGAAGTAAGTTAACTTACTTTCGTCGGCTGTCATCCCTTAATTGACTAAAGTTAAAAGGCCGACAACAATAAACCTAACATTACGTCGGTCGGGACCCGCAACTGACGTAAATAAGAAGGCCATAAGAAGTTACACTTAACTTACATCGGTCTTAAGAACGACCGACGTAAGTAGTGGAATTTAACCTACATCCGGGCCCCTCTTCTTTTTCCTTAATTTCCCACGCGCCACTTCGTTATTCTTTCCCCGCCACCGCGCTCTCCGCTGCCACAACCGTCGTCGCGCCCCACCTCGCCGCCGCGTCTGATGCCTCCGCCGCGCCCGACCATGCCCCATCGCGCCGCCCCGGCCGCGCCCCACCTCCAGAGCGCCGCCCCGGCCGTGCCCCACCTCCAGAGTGCCGCTGCCTCCTTGCTCCTTGCCAGTTAAGGCCTCCTCTCCACCTCCCCCCCCCCCTCCATGCCGTGTTGCACCTCTCGGAGCCCCCCACTACCTCTCCCCGAGCGCCCCCCTCACCCTCCCTGAGTGCCCCCACCCCCCGGCCCCCACCCTCACCCTCCCTGCAGGCCCCCACACCCTCCCCCTCCCCGTGCCGCCCCCCACCCTCACCCTCCCCCCCACCCCCGCCCTCCCCCTCAATTCAAGTTTATGAAGTTTCAATCAAATTTGAATTTGAATTTAATTGTTTAATTTATGCTTAAATTGCTTAATTGTTTATTTAATTATGCTTAAGTGGTTAATTTGCTTAATTATGATTAATTTGATTAGTGTAGATTATGCTTAATTAGTTTAGTGTAGATTATGCTTAATTGGTTTCATTATGCTCCGAGCTCGACCACCGTGGGGAGGGCGGAGACAGTGGCCACCGGCCGTCGGGGTGCTGCGGCGCCGGAGGTGGCCGGCGTGAGGAAGGTGCGATTGGGGCACCAAGCTCGTACGCCATGAGGAGGGCGGCGTCTGGAGCGGCCGGCTGTCGGGTGCTGCTGCATCGGGGGTGGTAGGTGGCTCTAGGAGAGCGAGAGGAGGTGATGGCAGCGTTGTGTGATGAAGATAAGAGAGGTGGGTCGTGTGGGCCGGAGATTGGTTAGTTGGGGACCTGAACAGGTTGGCTAGATGTCGTCGACGGGGGCGTCGTGGTCCCCGATCAGCTTCACGTAACGAGAAGGGTGATGGGTCGTAGCCTCCTCCACATTTTCTTTCTCTCTGTCTCTGTCTCCAGTCGGTGATGGACATGAGGTACGAGCCAAGATATGCCACCCCACCTCTCCTTAAGAGTGTGTTTGATTCAGCCGTGGATTCCTGAAAATATAATTCCAGCTGTGAGCTGTGGAGAAGCTACTGTGAGCCGTCAGCTGTGGGAAAGCTAAAATCTGTTTGGCTGGAAACAACTATCAATTGTGGATTCTGTAAGAAATGACTGTAATACCATTATGGATTTGTAATTTCATGTGTATAAATAATATAAATATAAAATTGATGTAATATAAAAAATATAAAGTCACAAATTACTACTCCCTCCATCCCACGTGAAGTTTATTTTTAGGATTCAAACCATACATTAGTGTGACGCCCGGTTCCGAAAACTGAACCAAGCTAACGCATATGTGTGCCCAGGATGTTCAACACACATACACGAGTGCAATCACAAAAGAGTATACAGAAAATTACCACAGAACAAGATTATTTTAACCAAGTTTTATTACGCAAACCAGATTATCCTCAAATACAAGCTCTAATGAATATTAATGACAGGTTCAACTAATGCAGCGGAAATAAACTAATTAAGCAACTAAGCAAACTAAGCAAAAGGGATAGCGCAGCTCCATGCAACACCACAGGCAAAGCTGCGGTAGACACGACCTAGAACTCCGCATTATCACCATTAAACTCCCAATCCTGACCTGCAACTGTTGGGGTGGGGGGTTGCAAGAGTGAGTACATGTCATACTCAGCAAGTGTGGAAAGTATGACATGTGGCTGATTCAAATGACGACAATAATAATGGCAAAGTGCTGAAAAGTACAGTAAAACATTTGAAAAAGCAATGTATATTATATGTATGTGAAGTAATCCCATCATAATCACGAGTAATACCATAATACCAAACTGAATTCATTACCATCATCAATAAGTCCAGATTTCACCATTGCCAATAACCATATTCAGTACCAGAAATTAATCCATAACCATCCATAACCATTACCAAACCATAACCATTCCAAATTCCAATTTCCCTCTAATCATGGAAGTTGTCCAGGTGCTCATAACCGGGAGCATGTCTATCATGATAGTTTTAATTAACTCTGCAGAGTCTGTACCTCTTTACCCACGTGTTCATGATTTCATCACCTTTCAGCGACTAAGAATCTCCCTTATGCCCATGACCCGTCGGTCACATTACACACTTTCGTTGGTGTGTGGCCAAGAGATCACAAAATAGCCTTAACAAAGGGATTACTAGTCTATTTAGACCCCACTGAGGTTTCACCGGTGGCGATGCCTCCAACTGAGCACATCTTCAACCAAGGGCCCCCTCTTGAGCCATTCGGATCCCAGGGTAGTCCCACCAATCATCAACAAACCCAATTCGACTACCCCTTCCCCGAGCATCCACAATGGTCCAAACAGCACTAGCAAAGCCCTAATTAATCAGCTACGCCGCACCCATACTTGGCCTCGTGGTGGCACTGTAGTCCTGACTTATTCTCGCATGAACCGGTCCTTAGATCTAAAGCAAGCAAACCACCATAACATCCAACCCATCCACATACCAAGCTTGCTTAGATCACCCATTACCATACCGTATCGACCAGTTCACATTAACCAGAATATCATTAATACATAACTAAATGTGTAGTGTTGTTTGCCATCCCAATTAATTAAGCGATGCAAAAAGTAAAAAGTCCATCTCGACGCTCTACCATAAATTTCAGGTGACAAGGGTGGTTTAGCAAGTCTAGTAAACTTCCTACCATAGGGTTCCCATCAAATTGACATAGCATGCAGTTTTACAAACAAAACATTTATTTAAAAAACAAGATCAATATGCTTCAAGGACACTTGCCTTGCTCTTGCTGTTGATCAGGATCAAAGCCTTCAAACTCTTGATGATGTAGATCCTCCGTGGCACTCTCTAGCGCAAATCCGTCTAATCCACACAATAAACATACAAGACGAGAAACACAATCAAAGAGTGCACAAATATTACTCAATATGACATGACATGCATGATTGATGCAAATGCAAGGTAGAACTTGTTACTAGATTGCTTTTTAATGATCACTAACTAGTTCTAATAGCTTTTAACAAGTTTATACAGGTTTGGGGTCAATTAGATCAAATTTTAGAATTAATTCAACACAATTTAACCAGAAAGATCGGACTAGTCCGCTAGGGACCGGACAAGTCCGCACTATGCGAGATCAGCGGATTAGGGTTTTCTAGATCGACGTGAATTTGGAGATTAGGGGTTGAATTCACATAAGGAAAAGAGAATAGAAGGTATACCAGGTGTTTAGAACTCCAATGAATCAAGAAACTTGGAAGTAGCACTTGGATCTTGAAGATCTAGGGTTGGTGATGAACTTGGAGATGAATTGGTGGTGAAGGACGAAACTTGGTGGATATCTTGATCCTTCTTCGTTTCCTCCTCTTCTCCCTCTTGCTTGGGATCTTCTCCTCCCTCCTTGATGGTGGCTCCCCACGAACTAGGGTTTGGGTGGTTGGAAAAGTGGCAAATAGATGTCAAACCAAGGGGTTGGGCTGTTTATATAGAGGTGGAGGCTAGGGTTAGATGGATTTCGAGTTTTGGATGAGTAGAGGCCGGTTTAGAGTCCCACGTGGGCTCTAAAAGAGTTAGACACGACGTCCCTAGGCCCACTTAACGTGAAACCCAAGAAACAAGTCGTAAAACAAAAGATCAACTCGGAGCCGCGAAATATCGGACAAGTCTGGACAGGACCGGACTAGTCCGAAGTCGTCCAGAGAGAAAATCGGACAAGTCTGGCAAAAAATCGGACAAGTCCGAATTTGAACAGAGAGGAAAAATGGACAAGTCCGCTGGAACACCGGACTAGTCCGGAAAAGTCCAGGGACTTAGCAAATTTTCAAGGATTCATGGAATATCGGACTAGTCCGCACAAAATCGGACAAGTCCGAAAGTTTCCAGAGCCAAAATCGGACTAGGCCGCAGCAAAAACAGACAAGTCCGTTTTTAGTCAGAGAGAAATCGGACTAGTCCTCAGCAAAACCAGACTAGTCCGCACTTTCCTACATTTTTAAGTGCGGTTTTGCTCCAAATCAATTTTAAACTTGTTCCTCTTGTTATGGGTTAATGTTAAACATGTATATGAATGTATGCAAGGCATGATGCATGAAAATGAGGGTGTTACTATTAGTGAACATGTAAAATTACTTCAACACCCTCCATCCCATGTGAAAAGCATGGAAGTTAAGAGAGAGGAAGATGGGAGCAAATGTTACTGGAAGAGCAGTAAAGTGGCAGACGAGAGATGCTGATGTGACCATACGTTGCAAATAGACTTGAGCTGGGACAAATTTCTTTTGCTAGAAATCAACTTGATCTGGAACATAGGGAGTACAAGACTAGTAACTCACATGTATAAAATTTTTCATGATAACAGTATTGATTACATCAAACTAACTAATCAAATCATGAGATATGTTATCATAAATATTGTTCATAGTTATCTCATTTTCCTCCTCGGGAATGTCATCTTCTTGTGTCTGTGTCCCTGTTTGTACCCCTTGAGGCATACAAGTTCTCATCTCCCTGCCAAGTTGGTCCCAAAATATACAAGTCCTGCATCAAAAGTAATCAACACAAATCAGTCACAAGATGTGTGCTTGAAGCCAAGAATCAAGTGATGTTTGTGATCACAAATTATCAAGTCCTGCAACGATGGATCAAGTGCAGTTTGCAATCAATTGTTTCGTTCATGTGCTGTTTGTGATCCCAAGCACGAGAACAACTCGTATGCATGAAGACGCTCTAACATGCAACGAAGAATTAACAATTCCTTCAACTCCTGCAACAAAGAATTAACAATTGTGCTTCCCTTGCAGATCCTAATCCTATCTGCAGCATTGTGCCTTTTTACCCACGAGGACTTCCTTCGCATGGCCGTGTGCTAGACCAACATTGCTGGTAGCATGCTGGCACCTGCTCTCAAGGCTTAAGCTAGGGCAAGTGGCAAAGCTGGGTGGCACAGGTCTGGCACTGCGTGTTGCCGCTTGGTCGGCTGTGCAACCGCGGTAGCGAGGAAATGCCTTCCTGCACATGGACAGCATGGGGGCCGGACGGCCTCCCATTACCCGTGAAGGGGCGGCGGGGCTGCGCCGTGCAGAGGTGATAGAGCGACGGCGGACCATGCAACTGGGCAGCAGCGGCCCTTGCAGAAGTCATGGAGGAACGGGCAAGATACCGTCGGGGAGAGGAAATAGCGAGGAGAGAAGAGAAGAGCACTTACCATTGGAGGAGCGCCGGTGGTGGCGCTGCCGGTGGAGGCACCCAGCCCTAGCCGCCGGCGGGCATCAGCCTGCTCACGATAGGGATGTCGGCCTGCTCGGGATGGGTGCGCTGAGTGGGAGGAGAAAAAACATTTTGTTGTGTAACCAGTGGCAATGGTGGATAATTTTGTGAAAAAGTTAGAATAAAAATCTGGGAAATCTGGGGTCTAGACAGATTTCTAGTTGCACTAGGAAAATCTGCAGATTCCTAACAATCTGATTTCGTGGGGAAGCCCTTTTGTTGGGATTTTAGCTTTTTGGTAGAGAATTTGGTAGGAAAAGCTGAACCAAAGGGACCTTAAGACAAGAGAAGAGAAGAGCAGAGCAGAGCAGAGAAGAGAAGAGAAGAGAAGAGAAGAGAAGAGAAGAGAAGAGAAGAGAAGAGAAGATGATGAAGTGAAGTGAGTGAATGAGTTGGGCCTTGTGGTCAGGTCAACCACGATAGGTGGTGGCCCAAGTTAAGAAGCCAAGGGCCCTGGGCCCAATCCTGCCTGCCTCCACCGTTCACTGCTCCCAGTCCCAGTCTCCCACCTCCCAAGATTGGGGGCAAGGCACCAAGGAAGGAGATGCATGGTGAAGGCCATCAGAATCCATGAGGTTGCTCGATGATCAAAATGAAACGGGAGGGTGTGAACGACTGCATCCCCTTTCTCTTTCTCACCACTGATGGCTGCCATGTCAATGCCCTTGAGAAGGAGGAGAGGCACGCGGAAGTTGCCGCCAACCCCGACGGGCCACTTAGGTTCTGTCGTGGCCCATTTAGTGTGAAGTTAAACTATGCGTCTAAACCACCCGCGCGTGTGTATGGCGGATCCCAACGGACCCAGTTCACTGTCTCTCTCGTTATTTCCTCCATCATGCATAAATTAACAAGAAACTAACGATAATTTGTCTGGCTTTAAATTGTAGAGTCAAACATGGGCGAAGACCGTTGTTGGATGTATACTGGTTGGAAGAGCAGAACTGTTGGTCACTCAGATGAGTGGTACGCCAAGATAGAAGCTTTTGTGGAATGAGCTTTTTCATTGTCAAATAGCAATAAGGTGTCGTTCCCATGTACGAAATGCCAGAACGGAACGTTTTTGGACAAAGTGCAACTTATGGTGCACTTGTGTCGAAACGGTTATGTGTCACATTACGAGTTGTAGAACTTCCACGGCGAGACATCTTCTCAAGCTGTACATGAAGTGGAAAGTTTGTCGAAGTTGTTAATAACGATGGTGATACTGTGACGACGGAAGTCGCACGTAAGCAGCTTCATTACTTACCCGTGACACCTAAGTTGAAGCGGTTGTTCCTTTTAAAAAAACGGCTAGACACATGAGATGGCACAAAGAAGGTGAGCGTCAGAATAATGGAGTCATAACGCACTCGTCCGATGGTGAGGCATGGAAGACGCTGGACCAGTTCGATCCAGAATTCGGTCGTGAAGCGAGAAAGGTTCGCATTGGGTTGGCGACAGATGGGTTCACGCCATTCAGCATAAACACCACACCATACCCCTGTTGGTCCGTCTTTGTCATTTCGTACAATCTTCCACCGACTTTTTGCATGAAGAATGAGTTCATGTTTCTTAGCCTCATTGTACCTGGGCCGAATCATCCTGGGTAATGTCTCAACATGATGTTGAAACTGTTGATCGAAGAGTTGAAAATGTTGTGGACATGAGTCAAAGCGTACGACTGTTATAAGAAGCATAAATTGAATCTTTTAGCTTCGTATTTGTGGTCCGTCCATGATTTTCAGGCATACAACATGTTTTCTCGATACAGCACTCATGGTCGGTTGACGTGTCCGATATGTGCCTCGGATACCGATTGCTTTTGACTTACCCATGGAGGCAAGATATCTTACTTTGATTGTCATAGAGCTTGGCTGCCTCCGAATCACGTGTTTAGACAATAGAGGAATGTCTTCAGAAAGAACACCGTTGTCACTAAAGGACCACCGAAAGTCTTAACGGGTCAGAAATATCTGATATGTTGGACAAATTGGTGCCAGATGAAGGTCGTCCTCGATATTTCGAAGGTTACGGAGACAAACACAATTGGACTAACATATGTTGACTTTGGGAGCTATCGTATATGAAGTCATTGATTCTAAGGCACAACATTGATGTTATGCATCAAGAGCATAACATGGCCAAATGTATCATAAGCACATGCATGGACATGACGGGCAAAACAAAAGACAATTTAATGGCTCGAAAGGATCTCGCCGAGCTTTGTAACCGTCAAACTCTTGAGCTCACCGAAAATGGTGGTAAAACACATGCTCCTTTCTGTCTTAGAACTAAAGAAAAGAAAGAAGTTCTTGAATGGTTGCAAAGGTTGAAATTCCCAGATGGTTATGCAGCTAGTCTAAGACGAGCCGTGAATGTGAAAACGGGAAATCTCATTGGGTTGAGGAGTCATGATTATCACATAATCATGGAAAGACTTCTACCTGTTATGTTTCGAGTATACTTTTACGATTTGGTGTGGAAGGTGTTAGCCGAGCTTAGCCACTTCTATAGGCAACTCTGTGCTAAAGAAATCACGCCATAGATGATGACTAAGTTGGAGAAGGAGATTCCGGTACTTTTGTTTAAGATGCAATTTTTTTTCCTCCAGGGTTCTTCAATCCAATGCAACATCTCTTAATTCATCTTCCATTTGAAGCGAAAGTGGGCGGTCCCATGCAATATAGGTATATGTATCATATTGAAAGATCACTCAGATATCTAAAACCAATGGTTGGTAACAGGGCAAGGGTTGAAGGTTGCATCACCGACGCTTTTACTCTTAAGGAAGTAGGATACTTCTCAAGTGTTTACTTTGCAGAGGACCACAATGTTAATAATTCGGCAACACGGTACAATATGGGTGAGCAACCTCCTTGTATCGATCTCTCAATTTTTGCAACAAGAGGCACTACTGTCGGTAGTTACACTTCCTACAACGTTAGCGAAAAAGAAAGGCGTGCTGCTTTCTTCTACATGTACACTAATATGGATGAAATGGATGAATATTTCAAGTAAGTGTTTCTCCTACACTTATGTTTTTCAGCATCTTTTGCAACACATCTATTCGAAAGGGTTCTCTTTTCGTGCAGTATGTTCGACAAGCAAAATTAGAGACATAGACATCAACCCACAAGCAAAACAAATAGAACAGATTCAACGGGAAGGAATAAATGGGGGATCTAATGTTCTTTCCTGGTTTCGAGATCATTTAATGTTTTCTCGTTAACTTATCAATATTAACAATGTTTTCTTATAACTTAAGAATGCTTAAGTTTTCTAATAACTTCATGTAAGGATCGAATGACCAAGAGGGGGGGTGAATTGGGCTTCTTTTCAAAAATCTAAGCAATAAA